>SELF01000028.1:2400000-3000000 GCA_009805535.1 Laburnicola sp. JP-R-44 | reverse complement strand
TAATAAGATAGGCTTCTAAATAGAAGTTATTAGCTTAATAAAGGTTATAACTAGTTTAGAAAGACGTTATTAACCTACGCTTATTTAGCTAGGCAATTGCAAGTAGGTTATAGTAATTTAGAGTATTTATACTACTAAGTATACTACCTTATTCTTTATTATCTATAAAGGGCAAGTCTATATCTTAGCGTAGTATAAGGAGACTAGTATCCTCTATAATTAGAAGCTCTTAGTCTCTAAAACTAGCTAGACTAATAACAAGCTTAGAGTTGCGTAGTTGAAGCACCACTTTAATGCGTAAACAAGGCCGCGCATAGTAAAGTTATAGAGGTTACTTATTCTAGATAGCTATAAAAGCTACTACTTCTAGGATTTTAAAGATTACTATCTAGAATAAAAGATCCTAACACTTTATATACTAGTATACTTATCTTATATTATTTAGCCACTTAATATAGTTTGTTTTGCGCTACTAAAGCTAAAGTACTCCTAGCGCGTATAGAACTTAGCGCGCTAACGCGTCTTTTATATTAATAAAGAGGGCTTTCTACTAGCCTTTTGCAACGCGTTTTTTTAATATATTTATACTAGAAAAACTATAAGAAAGCCTTTAAGGCTTCTAGACTTATTCCTTTAAATACATTAGTAGTAGTAAATCGCCTTAATGTGCGTATTTACACTCTATCTTAGGGTACCCCACTAGATACACTATGGCAAGCTAGGACCCTAAACAATACCCTTAAGTTTAGATTCTAGTTAAAGCTTATACGTGACTCTTTTATTTAGTCTTTACCTAATACTAAATTAAGCTACTTACAGCTTATAAAAAGTACTAAACTTATGCTCTACTATAGTGTACTTTAAGAGACCTATATTAAGAAACTTAAAGAGCAAATTAAGGTTCTAACAAAGCGAAAAAAAACACGTAAAAGAAAGCGCATTTAAAAAGGCAGGACGCTAGGCTTTACTTAGGGAGCAGATTTAGAAGTAGAAAGTCCTTCTATTAGGGTGAAGTTGTCGAAAAGGGCGCGAGGTAGTGGTAAGGGAGAGGCAGGTCCCTTAACACAACGCCGCTATAAGAGGTGCGAAGAGCCTAGGCACAACGCAAGGACCTATTAGATAGATAAAGAGATAGAGGAGGAGTTAGATATTACTCTTAGCGCCTTATTTTTAGATCGTGTTAATATTCAATTAGAGTAATTTTATTATAGGTTACTATAAGGCTAAAAATAATAGGTTAACTTTATCTTGCAATAGTACGCACTTAGTAACTAAAAATTAGATAAAGTACTACTTAAGATATAGTATGCTTACTACAAATTATAATAAGTGTACTATATATTGCCTATATATAGTATAGTAGATAATATATTATGTATTATAGGGAGTCTTATTGAAAGTTCGTACTGCTAAGAAAGACTCCTTAGCTTTGCGCGGCTGCTATAGCTGCGCAAAGAGGCTACACAACGTAAAAAGTAGATTAAATAGTAACTTAGTCTATTATAAGTTATAGTAGGTTATTATAAGTTACTATAAAGTAATGTTAGTAGTGTTCTATAATAAGTTATAAGGGACCTTAAAGTTGCCAAGAGAAACTATTCGGCGAACTAATCTGTCCGGGCTACTAATAGAATATGTTAATATAAGTTAATATATTAATAGATATAATATATTCTATTAGTAGCCCGAATAGATTAGTCTACTAGATAGTTTTTCTTAGCAACTTCGAGGTCCCTTATAACTTATTATAGAACACCACTAATGTTACTTTATAGTGACTTATAATAATCTACTATAACTTATAATATACTAAGTTACTATTTAATTACTTTTTACGTTATATAGCCTCTTTGCGCGGCTATAGCAGTCGCGCAAAGGTAAGGAGTCTTTCTTAGCAGTACGAACTTACAACAAGACTCCCTATAATATACAATATATTATCTACTATACTATACGTAGGCAATGTATAGTATACTTATTATAAATTTATAGTAAAGTATACTATATCTTAAGTAGTACTTTATCTAATTTTTAGTTACTAAGTGCGTACTATTACAAGATAAAGTTAACCTATTATTTTTAGCCTTATAGTAACCTATAATAAAATTACTCTAATTTACTATTAACACTATCTAAAAATAAGCTACTAAGAGTAATATTTAACTTCTCCTCTATCTTTTTATCTATCTAATAGGTCCTTATATTGTGTCTAGGCTCTCTACACCTCCTATAGTAGTGTTATATTAAGGGACCTGCCTCTTCCTTACTACTACCTCGCGCCCTTTTTAATAACTTTAGTCTAATAAAAGGACTTTCTACTCCTAAATCTGCTCCCTAAGTAAAGCCTAGTATTTTACTTTTCTAAATACGCTTTCTTTTACACGTTTTTTAATTTGTTAGAACCTTAATTTGCTTCTTAAGTTCCTTATTATAGGTCTCTTAAAGTACACTATAGTAAAACATAAGTTTAGCACCTTTTATAAGTTATAAGTAGCTTAATTTAGTATTAGGTAAAGACTAAATAAAAGAGTTGCATATAAGCTTTAACTAGAATCTAAACTTAAGGGTATTACTTAGGGTTCTGGCTTACTATAGTGTATCTAGTAGGGTACCCTAAGGTAGAGTGTGAATACGCACATTAAGGCGATCTACTACTACTACTAACACATTTAAAGAAATAAGCCTAGAGGCCTTAAAGGCTTTCTTATGGTTGTCTAGTATAAACACATTAAAAAACGCGTTATAAAAGGCTAGTAGAAAACCATTTTTATTAATATAAAAAGATGCGTTAGCGCGCTAAGTACTACACGCGCTAGGAGTACTTTAGCTTTAGTAGCGCGAAATAGACTATATTAAGCAGCTAGAGAATACAAGATAAGTGCGCTAGCATATAGAGTATTAGGATCTTTTATTCTAGGCAATAATTCTTAAAATTCTAGGAGTGATAGCTCTTATAGCTATCTAGAATAAGTAACCTCTATAACCCTACTATGCGCGACCTTATATACGCGTTAAAGTGCTTTAACTACGTAACTCTAAGCTTGTTATTAGTCTAGCTAGTCTTAGAGACTAAGAGCTTCTAATTATAGGAGATACTAGTCTCCTTATACTACGCTAAGATATAGACTTGCCCTTTATAGATAATAAAGGGTAGGGTGGTATACCTAGTAGCGCAAATACTCTAGCGCAAATACTCTAAATTACTATAACCTACTTATAGTTGCCTAGCTAAATATGCGTAGGTTAAGAATATTTTTCTAAACTAGTTATAACCCTCTATTAAGCTAATAACTCCTATCTAGAAGCCTATCTTATCAAAGTTATATAAATATCTTTATCCTATACTCTATACTTAGCTTTTGTGTCCTCTACTAGCTAAAACCACGCGTTTATAACCTCTAGGTCTTCCTATTATATTCTCTATTAGTCCTTTACTTAATTAAAAGCAATTTTAAAGCTTAGGTATGCGCTTTACAAAGCGCTAAGCCTAGTATTATTCTATAGGGTCTCTATACTACGCAGCTAGTAGTTTATTGGCTATATTATCTACCTTGCCTAGCTAGGGTACAAATCCTTACGAATTTAGGTTAAGGATATACTATATAAGCGTCTACTCTTTAGTTGTGGTAAGCTTTGCTATGCCTAATTGTGTATCTGCTTAGGCGGTAATTCTATTAATTTAATTACTTAGTGTAGACTTTAGGATATTATATAGTCCAGCAGCGCGTTATAGGCTTAATATTTGCTTATTCTAATAGGCGTAAAGGGCAAGCTAAATTCTGCCTTCTTTAATTAGATAATAACGCTTTGTATTATTAAGACATTATAATTTATAGTAAAGTGTTGTAGTCTTAGCATAAACTGTCTGGCGGACTAATCTGTCCAGGCTACTAATAGAATATATTATACTATTTCTTATAAGTAAAATAAAGATGATATATACTAGGTACACTATCGCTCTATTACTATATTAAAGTTATCCTTAATAAATCTCCTACTATCTCTTTACGCCTACGCCCTACTATCTATCTAGGCATTAATATTATTTCTAAAGAAGTACTTACTATTACTAAAAAGTATATGCTAAAGATTTACGCTACTACTACTAAAGTAATACTAACGCTAGAGTTCTATTTTATCTATAAGATAATTATCTATAGGAGACTAGTATATCTAACTATCTAGAAGGCGATACTTATATACTAGCTAGGTTAGCAGCTTATCTAGTTCTTAAAAACTAAAAAAAACTATATTTTCGCTCTAGTAGATGTAATTACTTCTTATTAGTAATAGAATTCTTTAATAGGGGATATAAAAGAAGGAGAATAATAAGGTTTTATTAAGAAGCTTTAGTATGTGTATGTGTTATTAAATAAACTACCTAGGGGTAGAACAACAAAGGCTTTTATCTTAAATAACATAACAAGAAAAGCAGAGCCCCCTGCTTAGTAATTAAAAAGAGCGTAAAAAAAAGCTTTAGTATAGTAAGAGTATTATATAAATTTATAAGATTCTTTTAGCTATTATAGCTATATTAGCTTATTTAAGTAAGTATACTGCGTAAGTGGCGTGTAAGCGTAGATAGTTAATAATACTAATAGTAATAATCTAAATAGGCTATTTATAGCGTAAGTAAACCTTATATTAGAACTAAAAGCTTATAGGTATTAGGGGGTGTTGTAAGTAAGTTTAAAACTATTATTGCGTTATTAGGTAGTATTTAAGATTAGTTTTTAATTAGAATTAGGTACTATATATAGTATATAATAACCTTCTATCTTAATATACTTTAACCTTAAACTAAAAAAAGGGTTTTAAAAAAGGCGTTTAGTAGGCCGACTATAAAACTATATTACTAAAGTATAAGTATCTTATTTCTAAATTATATTTATATGCTATTATAATCTAACTACTTTCTTTATATACTTCTATCCTATTATATACCTTTATAGCTCTTATGCTATATATTATAATATCTTATACTTCTCTATTTACAAAAAATATGTACTTATATTATTATTAATATATAGTAGTACTTTATATATTGCCTATATACTTAGCTATACTCTATTTCTCTAGCGCAACACCTTTAAGGCTCTAAGAAATAAATAAAAAGTTTTAAAAAGTTCTAAAAAGTTCTAAAAAGTCTTAAAAAGTCCTAGATAGTTCTAAAAGGTTCTAGAAAGTTTTAAAAAGCCCTAGGTTTTTATAAATTATTTTCTATAAAGTTTTAAAAAGTTCTAAAAAGTATGTGGCGTTAATTTATTTACCTAGGGGTAGGACAACAAAGGCTTTTATCTTAAATAACATAATAAAAAAAAGCAGAGCCCCCTGCTTAGTAATTAAAAAAAAGCGTGTGAAAAGGGGATCACAAAAAAAGCCTAAAAAGTATAGAGTTACTATATCTATATTAATATAGCTCTAATTAAAAAGAAGAAGCTAAATATATAAAAAGGAATATTATAGGGCTAGAAAATAAAAAGTAGGTTAAACCTAAGGACGTCTTTATATTACGTAGGTGTTTAAAGTAAATAATAAGACTTTAGTAGCTTTTTTTTATATACCCATTATACTACTTACTAGGCTAAAAGATATTATTAATTATACTAGGCCTATTTAGTTATTATAATACTAGTAAGAGGTTATTAAGTATATTTTTTAGAAATTCTATTTTATAATATAGATACTATTTATAAACTCTATAGGTTTTTTTTATAACTAAAGGTATAAGGGCACTATAGAGATTATTATAGCGTATATAAGATAGTAGCGATACCTATATAAGGTAGGTACGCTAGCAGACTATATATATAGGGTTCTTACTTATATAGCTAAGATATAATATTATATAATATAAGTAAGGGAGTTGCACCTTAGATTAGTAATACTATCCTCTTCCCTTCTCTAGTAGTAACTTTAGTGCTGTTTATAAGGCCTTCTTATTGCTTAACTAGTCTATTAGGGCCTTATGCCTCCTTTAAGCCTAGTAGGGGTTTAGATAAAAAACTCCTTACTTTAAATAAGAGTAGGTAGCAATTTGTCTTATTACTACTTACCTTCTAATATTATCCTATTCTACCTTATTAACTATTAGGCGTCCTAGTAGTGCCCTTATATTTAAATCGCTCCCTTATAGGTAGTAGTAGGATTCTCGCTACCCTAATAGTAATATATAGACCTAGTAGACGCCTTACTTCTATAAGCTAGAAGCTAGGCAGCCTATCTAGGAATACTTAGTAGTAAGCTAGTACTATTAGGTAGGCAAAAGAATAAATAGAAGAACTTAGGAAGGCTACCTAAGAAGAAATTAATAATAGCCCTAAGGGTTTGTAAGCCTCTTAGATAGAGCTAAATATAATAAAAGCTAACTAAAGGGCAGCTTATTTTATAGAACTATAAATCTAGGCGCATAAAAAAATAGAAAAAAAAATATAATAAATTAAGAATATTTAATAATAATATAAAGCTAGCGATATAGCAGCTTTTAATAAGCTTACTAGCACCCTATATATAGCTATAATAGTCTTATTATCCCTAGTAGCTACTAAATAAAGTACTTTACTATAACTACCCCTACTATATACCTATAACTATAAGAGCTATTGTAATTATAACTAATAAAAGTAGAATTATAAGTTTTATTTTTTATAAGCACCTTCTTGCTTTATTTTAAAAGATTATAAGATTACTTTTAATAGATAGTATCTATCTAAGGACCTTTAAAGTTAATTTAAGTTATATTCTAACTAATAATAATAAACAGACTCTAAATAGGCTCCTATTTAGTAGGTGTTAATAAAACAAATGCTTAATATCTTAGACACTCTATTAGAACACTAGCAAATAGTATTTAAAGTAATAAAGAACTATTGCCAAAGGGCAGGTTAGTCTCTAATAGACTTACTTAACCACCTTCTCCCTTTATAGGATAAAATTAAGAAGCAGAATAAGTATTATAGGATAGCTAAATTTATAGCTTCTATAAATAATAAGCTGTATAAAAAAGTTCTATATTACTTACATTTTTAGAGAAAAACTCTTATAAAGGTAGAAGAGATTACTAATTACCTTTACTAAGAGGAAGAGTAGTTTACTAAGAATAAAGATAAGTTTAAGAACTTATTAAAAAGGCCTAAGTTAATAACGCCTCCTACTAAGTTAGCTAGACTAGCTAAATATAATAAAAAGGAGCGTAAGAACTATAAATAGTCTGCCTTAATATAGAAGGAAAAGAATAAAAATAATCTAAAGATTATATACTAGAACTATAGTAAGAGAGGCTATACTTCCCTTAATTGTAAGAAGAAGAGAAATTTAAACCTACTTTTCTATTCTAAGGACGTATTAGAGTCTATAGGAAAAGGTAAAGGCTAGCAAAACTAGACTCTATTCTATTAGCTATAATTATTAAGTATAAGAAGAATAAGCAGCTTAAAAAGCTCTATAATATACTTTACCTAAAGAGGCTAACTATAATAATATAGTATAGGCTATAGTGGGGGGTTTAGGGTTAGTTAAGGCACTAGTTAATAGTGGCGCTAAACTTAATATAATCTCTACTTACTTTATAAAGGAGAAAGATCTAATAGTAATACCTTTACTAGACTTTATAGTAGAGGTAGTAAATGGTGCAAATATTACTATATATAAATCTATAGTTATTAAAGTGTACTTAGTAAATACTAGAGGTTATAAGAGACTTATTAGGTCCTATTTATAGTAGCAGACTTAAGAAAGTATAAAATATACTTAGAATTACTATAGATTACTATATATAATTTAAAACTTAACTTTTGTATAGGATAATTATTATTTTAAGAAAAGTTAGTGTATAATACGCCTAGCTATACTAAAGTAGCCCTTAAAGACGCGGAATAGTTTAGTTTAATAATATTAGACTTAACTATAGAATTATACGCGTGTTATATTAGCTATATAAGTAATAGAATATCTATAATCTTAGTAGAGGCTATAATATACTATATATATACTAAGGGTTCGCTAAATATAGCAAATAGTAATTAATTAGAGGGTGCTTATAGAACACTTTGCAACAAATCTAAGTATTAATCTTTTTTTTTTTTAAAAATAACTACCTTATTAGCCCCTTTATAACTTATCTAAGAGTAAGCTAAGTGTCTTACGTAAGTATATTATAATATTACTTATAAAGAGGCTAGATATAATATTTAAAGGTTACTAGCTAGAACACTAATTCTATTTATAAAAAAGAAGGATAGTATATTAAGGCTATGCGTAGATTATTGCAGCCTTAACAAAATTATTATTAAAAATTATTATATACTACCCTTAATTACTAAGTTCTTAGAAAGATTAGCAAAAGCGAAGTTCTTTACTAAGCTTAATATCTAAGAGTCATATTATAAGATAAGAATTAAGGAAGGTAATAAATAAAGATAGCTTTTTATATAAAGTATAGACACTTTAAGTACTTAGTAGTGCTATTTAGTTTAACTAATACTCTAGTATAATTTTAAGAGTATATTAATAAAGTCCTAGTAGAACTAATTAATATAACGTATATTGTCTATTTAGACAATATACTTATCTTCTCTAATATAGAAGAGAAATATAAATAATATATAAAAGAAGTCCTCTAAAGGCTATATAAGGCTAAACTATATATTAAACTTAGCAAGTGCAAGATTTATTAAAAAGTGAGAGAGTATCTAGGCTATATTATGGCTAAAAGAAAGTTAGAGTATATAAAGACTATATAAAAATAATTATAAAGTAGCTACTCTCTCTAAAATAATATATAATATTAGGGTGTTTATTAGTATAAATTATTACTAGATATTTATTAAAGGGTTATTAAGAGTAGCTCTACCTCTTACTAAACTTACTTAGAAAAAGTCTAGTGCTGCCTAAAGTAGGTAAGCTTAAAGAAGAAAGAAAAGCTAACCCTTATACCTAGATATATAGGCAAGAGTAGTTTTTAAAAAGTTAAAGGCTGTATTTATAGTAGTGCCTATATTAGTGTACTTTAAGTTTAAATAGAGAGATAAGACTTAAGGTAGATATTTTAAATAGTGCAATATCTAGCATATTAAGCTAGAATATACCTAAATCTAATAGAACCCTATAATAGCGACCTATTAGTTTCTTCTTATAACAGCTAGATAGTACACAACTTTAATACAATATATATAATAAGAAATTACTAGCTATTAATAGAAGTATTAAATATTAGCGACACTACTTATTAAGTATAATTTGTAATTTTTTTTTGCGACTAAGGGGTTTCTAATAAAAATATTATAATAATAGCAGATATTTCTCCTACTATTATATATATAGAAACGCGTTTTAAGATGTTAATAAAAAAGGGTTAGCGCGCGTTATAAGCGAGCTAAGCAAGCTTAGTAGGCTTAGCGCGCCTACTCTAACTAAAAAATTTTATATATAAAACTATATAGGTAAGGCTATATTACTATATTATAGTTTAGAGTAGGGAGGAGATATAAAATAGCGCTAGTGCTATAATGCTACAACTATTATCTCCTCTACTATTATCTCTAAATATATTACTAAAAGTAATAGCTATTATATTAGTAGGTTTATATACTACTTATAAGCGATATGTACTAAGTAGGAGCTTATATATACTATAGGTACACTAACACTCTATTTCTATATTAAGGTTAACCTTAATAAGGAATTTACTATTACTCTATTTCTTACTATTTTCTTAAGCTCTAGTGCTAATACTAATGCTAATACTAATACTAACGCCGCCTAAAAGTACGCTCTAATAATCTATCCGCTTAAAGTTACTAGATTTACACTAGAATACTACTCTATCTAGGGCATTATTAATAGAAAGTAGAAGGTATACCTTACCCTACCCTATATAAGGCAGTCCTAGTATACTAGTTAGGCTAGTAATAGATTAGTAACTATAGGCGTAATAATAGATGTATAAAGTTCCTACTATAGTTTCTTATATTACTACTAGTTAGGAAGGTAGCAATAATCTTAAAGAAAGGCAAGATTAAGAAAGAGAAGATAAAGGTGTTTTTATTAATAAGTTGCTAGGAGAGGGGAGTGTTTTGTAGATATATTAGATTCTTATAGTTATAGTATTAGGTAAGCGCGACACGTAAGCGGCATAGTTATTAATAATAGCAATAATAGAGCTTAGTTTACTATGCACACTTTAAGTAAATTTTAATAGGCATTAGAGCGCTTATAGATAGTAGGGCGAGTGTGTAGTAACTATTATTATATTAGCGGAGACTAGTAGACTGTATTATTAGGCGCTGTACTAGAGCGGCCTTTCTATCCCAACCTACGCAGGCTTAAATTAAAAAAATGTAGTTAAAAAGGGTGATTAACACTAAATAAACAATGCGACTTATTAAGTATTATATTGTTATCTTTATAGATTATAATAACTTATAATAGTTTATAATATAAAGAAATTAAACTACAAGTAGGTTAGAATTTACTTATAATAGTTTATAAATATAAAGAAATTAAACTATAAGTAGGTTAGAATTTATAAGAGGCTAGCAGAGTATAATTTTATTATTATTTACTAGCTAGAGAAGGAAAACCTAGTAAATAGACTATTAAAGACGCCCTAACTATATAAGTAAGGCGCAATACCTAGTAGAGAAAGAAAATAGGGCTTATACAGAGCCTTTAGGAATATTATTAAGTAGGAATACTTTTAATAAACTAACTACCTAATTAATTAGTATAATTATAAGGTTTTATTAAGCAGCCCTCTAGGAATAAAGGCGGCTAAAAAGACGTAAACCTAGGAAAGTAATTATAGAAGAGCTAATATTATTAATAGATAGTAGCTTTAAATTTAACTTAAAGACTAAAGATAAAGTTAAGGCTTTATAAGAAGAATCTTAGCCCTAATAGTTAAATACAAAGTTATTAAAAGAAGGCGTAATAAAGTAAAATAGAATTAAAGTGCTTATAATAAGTGCAGAGAAGACGAAGGCCCTTTAGATAGGCTATAATAGCTCTATAGGTAGGTATTTTAGGGCGAAGAAGATGTTAAAGAAGTTAAGGAGGTATTTCTAATAGAAAGGACTATAATATAAAGTTAAAAACTACTATTAAAACTATTTAAAGTGCAGGATATCTATTGCACCTTAATACTAAACTATATAGTCTTTTAAATCCCTTGCCTATGCTAAATAGCCCTTAGAAGAATATTACCTTAGATTTTATTATAGACTTACCTCCTAGCTAAACACTTAGCTAAGTCTATAATACTATTCTAGTAATAGTAGACTATCTAACAAAGATAGCTTATTATATACCTATAAGGGCAGATTAGAATATAAAGGCCCTAGTAGAAGCCTAGATTTAAGATATTATTAGACTATATAGCGGTCCTACGATAATATTATTAAATAGACGTCTAATAATAAACTCTTACTATTAAGACTCTTTTTATTATTACCTTAATACTATAAGGGTGTTATTATTAGCCTATTACCTATAAATAAATAGGCAAAATAAAAGGCAAAATTAGACGCTTAAGTAGTATCTTTAGTATTTTTGCTGCCTAAAATAGAATAACTAGGCAAGATAGTTATAATAGTCCTATGCCAGCCTCTCTACTAAGCACATCCTATTACCTTTCTTTTACACTCTATTTCCCCTATCTGCGCCTTTTACCTTCCTAAAGGCGCCTTTTCTAGTTAGTGTTAGTGTGTGGCTAGCGTGAGCCTATGCCCTACGCCACCCTCTATATAAGAAAGGGCCCCCTACGTTTCTTTCTTATCTACTATTTTAGAATAGTCTTAATTTAACTAGCTCTTTTAACTATTCTAGCTATTTTAGAAAGGTTTGCCCTATAAGGCTGTGTACCGCCCTTATATTATTCTAAGATTAACTCTTTTTATTTAGCTATGGATAGCAATATAATATCTACTTCTTTCTTAAGACGCTACCTATAGGTAGTTAAATTAGTGAAAGTTTTACCTTATTAGTTACTAGTTATGCTAGGTAGTTGTCTAAGGTCTATAAGACTACTAATATAACTCTTCTGCCTACTATAAGTAGGTAAGGGTATATTAGTCTATTAGTTACTAGTTATACCAGGTAGTAGTTTTGCGCTAAGGTCTATAAGACTACTAATATAACTCCTCTGCCTATTGCAAGTAGGTAAGGGTGTATTAGGTTAGTTACTAGTTGTGCTAGGTAGTTATTATACTACCTAAGATCTATAAGACTGCTAATATAACTTTTCTACCTATTTATAAGTAGGTAAGGGTGTATTAGGTTAGTTACTAGTTGTGCTAGGTAGTTATTACACTATCTAAGATCTATAAAACTACTAATATAACTTTTCTACTTACTATAAGTTAGTAAGAGTGTATTAGTTTATTAGTTACTAGTTATACTAAGTAGTTGTTATACTACCTAAGGTCTATAAAACTACTAATATAACTTCTCTATCCACTACGAGTTAGTAATAGTATATTAGTTTAGAGGCCGCTCTATAAGTCCTAACATTTTAAATATAAATAATAATTAATAAATAATAAACTACTACACTATACCCTACAGAGCTAACTTGCCTAATAACTACCTTCTAGCGCTATTACAGCAAGGGCATAAGGCATAGAGCTAGGGGATTAGAGTTAGGCTATAGAGGTAATATAGAGGTTAAAGTTTTATATATTTTATCTTATACTTTATCTTTTATCTAGCTTAGACTATGCACTAGCTTACACGCTATATAAGACCTATTATTCTAGGTCTATTTATTATACTCTCTTTATAACCCCTACTTTGCTTAACCCTACTACTACCCACACTATAGCAAGCTACTACTCTTTAATTTAGAAAACTTCTAAAATGTTTTCTATATTCTCTCTACCCCTAGACAGTTCTATAATAGATAATAATATAGAGGGGGACGTTTACTTGCACCCTACTAATAATAGCTTATACAACACTTATAATAAAATTTCTCTACTTTACCCTACTAGCATTTTATTATTTATTAAGTAAGGAAAGCAACTAATAGTTGCTCCAAAGACTACTAGTTGCCTTCTTAGCCTTATAAAAAAGAAGAGTATAGTTAAACTACTTAGAAAGGTCTACCCTAATAGAACTTCTTATAACGCTTCTAAGCACAATTATTATATTACTACACTTAAAGTAGATTAGCTAGGTAATAAATTTTTACTAATAGACTTTAAAGTAGCTTACGCACTAAAGTAAAGCTAAACTTAAAGCTACTAGGAAGTTTAGCGCGTTTTTAGCGTAATTTAAACTAGACTAATTACTTTAGCACAGCCTAGAAATAAAACAATTACTTGCTACTTATTAGCTTTAGGCTTAATATTGCTTTTCTTAAGGCCTACTTTTAGAGAAGTTACTAGAATTAGTAGCTAGGGCTCTATTATAAAGTCTATAAATAATCCTCAATAGGGGAGCATTATTTAGGCTTTATGCGAGCGCGCTAATATATTTAAATAAGCTTTTACTATACTTAAGGTATAGATATATCTTACACTATAATATATACTATAAAGAAGAGATTCTAATCCTACTCTAATAGTGCTAATAACGCAGCTATTAAAGAGGACTTATTTACCTTTAGTAAAGCTCTTCCTTTTATTAAAAATATTTATAATTTATAGTACTGCACTTATATATCATTAAAAAACTCTAGCCTAAGAATATCTAATCTACTATATAGTTCGCGCTACCCTTATATAACTAAGTAAAACTTATTCTATTTAGTTGCGCGTCCTAACGTGCGCCCTAGCTAGCGCCCTAATATACACCCTATTATTTACCCTAGCTTATAGTGCCTACTCTATAACTAGATAATACTCTTTACTACTTTTTAGTCTTTAGATATATATAAACTAAGCTTACTAATAGCGCCTAAATAAATATGCCATAAAGCAGACACGCTTCTGCCACCTTTAGTATATCTAAGCTAGAACGCTTTACGAAGCTATCTATCTAATATTAAGAAGTACTATAGAAAAGGTTAATCTAGTTCTAGTATTAAAGATTAGCTAGAGAATATGCGTAATAAAATCCGCGTTGATATAGACTATTACTAAGGTAATAATAATAAGAAAGATTAAGATAACCTTATAAAAGCTATTCTTAGCCGCCTTAGAGGCGCGCCTTAAGAGGCAGCACAAAATTAGCGTTAAATAAATTAGGCCCTCTAAAAAAATTATAGACCTAAAGCACTTTTTAAATTTCTAAAAGAGACTTATTATAATCTCTTTACTCTCTAATAGATACGTAAAAAGTTTTATAAGCTCTTCCTTTTTAATAGAATAAATACTTAGATATTTCTATAGGCTTTTAAAAGTCTACCTAGGAAAGGTAGACTAGACGCAAAGACCTAAAAGGACAAATTTTAACTTAAGTTAACTAGAAGTCTTAAGTTAATACTATAGAGAGAGATAGAAGACTCTAATATTAACGACCTAGTACTTAAACACTGGATAACTGTAGCTAGCTACACTTTTTATAATAATAGTATAATAAACCCTTTTTAGGCGTATATAAGAACTTTTTTATAAGATACTACTCTTTAAATTAACGCTCTTATATATAGTAACTAGATAACAAACACCCTATTCTAGACCTACTCCTTTCTTTTTAACTTTTTATACTTAGACTAAAGTATAGTATAAAGCATAACGCCTACTTTAGCTATTGTAAGAAACTTAGATGCCTACACTTACGCCGCTACTCTAAGGCAGCTATATAAGTAAATATAGAAGTAGAGAACAATTTTAATTTAAATAAACTTAGTATTGCCTACTACTCTAATTTAGAGGTAGGTAATTTATTAGATAATAAGGCTTTAAAAATGCGCGATACTAGACTACTATAATCTAGTAGCTTATATAGGAGTTACTAAACTAATTAATCTAGACAAACTATAATTTTAACTACAAAATATAGATGCTAAACTAAAATTACTACCTGCAGGCAGTAAGATAGTAAGGGTTTCTAAGCTATTTAGAGGCCTTTAGCTAGTTATACTAGTGCAAATTAAATTCTAAGAGTTAGCTCTTAGGTTATAAGCCTTAATAGGCACTAGTGCTAGCGCTTATAACCTTATTACTTAAAGGTATATAAAGGTAGCATAAAAATAACTTAAAGCTAAACTTCTTTGCCTAAAGACACTAATTCCTCTTATGAACTTTATAGGGAAGAGAAGCGCGAAAGTGTGAACACCTATTTTATAGCCTAGCTTAATATTAATAGACGTAGTATTACTATATAGTTTGTTTTTCTATAAAATAGGGGACTATAATCTTATTATTAGTAGGAAATTTTTTAAGTAAGCTAACTGTCTAGTTAACGCTTAGGACTATTACCTTTGTTAGAAAGATAATAAGAATCTAACCTTTCCTAGCAACCTTATCCTACTATAGACTTTTTTACTATCTGACCCTTCTTACTAGAACAACACTACTTAATAGGATAGCCTATTTAAAAAGTAGATCTATACCCGCTAAACAACTTACTTATTAAAAGCTAACTAGAGCGTTTCTAAGGAGATCTTTATCTAGCTTCCTAGCCCCACTATCTTAGTTATTAGAACGTACTTAAAGGCTTACTAGGAACTAAGCTATAAGGACGCCTTTAATAAAGATCGTAGCGTTAAGGCTGTTAAGCTGCCTTTTTTAGATAAGGAACTATTAGATAATAAATCGCCTTTTAGTTACCCTATCCCTACTACCTAAGGAAGTCACTAGTAAGACTAGTCCCTAGGAATTATGCAGTAGAATCTAGGTCTTATCTCTAACCCTAGACCTAGAGACTATAAACCTACTAGAGAAGCTAATCTATAGATTAGGCAGCTCTTGCCTATAGAATTAACTATTTAATTAAAACTACTCTAGCTAGAATAACCTAGATTGGCACCCTTTCGCCCCACCATATTGCTAACTAGAAAGAACTTAGCATTACTTACTATAGTAATAGCCCTAAAAATTATAGCGCCGCCTATTATAGCAGCGAATTAGAGAATAAAGAGCCTACCTATTATAATAATCTTTCTAATAACAACCCTAAATTTACTAACCTAATTAATCTTAAGTCTAACTTTTTATAAAAAGAATGCTTAGATAATAAATCTAATAGTAAACTACCTATTAAAATCTTCTAGACTACTAATAATTAGGAGCTGCAACCTAACTATTAGCTCTTACTTTAATTCACTAGTTATCTAACTTATTTTGCCTCTAGGGGCACCCTAAGCTACTAAAATAGGTAGTCTAGTTTACTACTAGTTAAGCCGCTTTCTAGCCAGCTTACTACGCATAGGCACCTATTACTTTTAGCGCCCTTGCCTCTAGTAGCTTTTCTACTAGCTAGCTTACTACTACTAATTTAGTAGCACCCTAACTAAACACGCGCGCGTAGGGCATCTATAACTTTTAGCACCTCTACCCCTAGATATCTCTACTACTACTAGCAGTACTACCCTAATTAAAAACTATATAGTTAGGTTAATACGTTTTTTAAACGCTCTTCTATAGTACTAAAAAATATTATATAATATAATATAATTACGCCCGCGCGTAATAAACTAACTAGAATTTTTTTAGCTAACTATATTTTTATATAGCGTTAAAGCTAAGAATGCACTCTATTAGTAAAATGCTAAACGCTAAGATATTGTTTCTACTACTTTTTTTTACTAATTTACTAATTTATCCCTAATAACTTTTCTTAATATCTTTACTAAATAGTAACTAAATTAAAATCTAAGGCTACTATTAGAACTATAGGGGCCTATTACCCTTATTATAACCCTCTTTAGCTTTAAAATAGTGCTAGTTATATTAGAAATTCGCTAAAACACCCTAGTTTCACATACTTTCCTTTTTATTTTTAGACCTTAAAAGGAGGGTTATATAACAGTTCTATGCTAGCCTTCCCACTAAGCACACCCTATTATCTTTCTTTTACACTCTATTTTCTCTATCTACGCCTTTTACCTTTCTAAAGGCGCCTTTTCTAGTTAGTGTTAGTGTGTGGCTAGTGTAGGGCTATGCCCTACGCCGCCCTTTATATAAGAAAGGGCCCTTCACGTTCCTTTCTTATTTACTATCTTAGAATAGTCTTAATTTAACTAGCTCTTTAACTACCCCAGCTATCCTAGAGAGGTTTGCCCTATAAGGCCGTGTACCGCCCTTATAATAGTTACTAATTGTAAAATTTATATATAATAATAGTATAAATATAATAACTAAAGTAACTTCTTTTTACGCATACTATAAAGCAAATCCTTATACGCTAGAATAGCCTAAAATACTACTTAGCAATAGAGAGAATTACTACTAGGCACGTTAATTATAGTAAAAGTTATTACACTATAAGCTTAATATAAAATAAAGATTGTAGCAGCAAATAAGTACTAAAAAAAGTATGCTAATAAGAAGAGAAAGCACCTTAGTCTTAAACTAGGAGATTTAGTGTTTATATTTACTAGACATCTAAACTCTACACAACCTAAGCGTAAACTAGATTAGAAGTTTATTAGACTAGGTATAATTAAGTATCCTATAGGAAAAGAAGCCTATAAAGTTAACTTCCTAGAATTAAATCCATACCTAGTCTTCTATATATTATTATTAGAGCTATTAAGTCTTAAGTAGGTTCTATTATAGATACCCTACGCATATTTAGCAATAATGTATACTATATAGAGAAATTGCTAGAGAGTAGGCAGTTATTAATTAGAACCTAAAAATACCTTATTAAATAGGAGGGTTACCTAGAAGAAAAAAACTTATAGGAGCTAAGCACTAACCTAAGTGCTAACGCTATTAAAGAATTCTATATAAGAAAAAATATTCTAGAATATATAGTAAAAAGGCTCTTGTTTAGATTAATCAACTATAGAAAGAGAACAAAAGAAGAAAGAATCTTTTTAAGAAATTTTGTTTCCTTTTCTTTTATAAATAAAAGGTTAACATATTCTATTAGTAGCCCGGACAGATTAGTCCGCCGGACAGTTTTTCTTGGCAACTTCGAGGTCCCTCATAACTTATTATAGAACACCACCAACGTTACTTTATAGTGTGACTTATAATAACCTACTATAACTTACAATATACTAAGTTACTATTTAATCTACTTTTTACGTCGTGTAGCCTCTTTGCGCGGCTGCTGCAGCCGCGCAAAGCTAAGGAGTCTTTCTTAGCAGTACGAACTTACAACAAGACTCCCTATAATATACGATATATTATCTACTATACTATACATAGGCAATGTATAGTATACTTATTATAATTCGCAGTAAAGCATACTATATCTTAAGTAGTACTTTATCTAATTTTTAGTCACTAAGTGCGTACTATTGTGTAAGATAAAGTTAACCTGTTTATTTTTAGCCTTATGGTTACCTATAATAAAATCACTCTAATTTACTATTAACACTATCTGAAAATAAGCCGCTAAGGGTAATATCTAACTCCTCCTCTATCTCTTTATCTATCTGACAGGTCCTTGTGTTGTGCCTAGGCTCTCCGCACCTCCTATAGCGGCGTTGTGTTAAGGGACCTGCCTCTCTCCCTTACTACTACCTCGCGCCCTTTTTAACAACTTCACCCTAATAGAAGGGCTTTCTACTCCTAAATCTGCTCCCTAAGCAAAGCCTAGCGTTCTACCTTTCTAAATGCACTTTCTTTTATGCGTTTTTTCGCTTTGTTAGAACCTTAATTTGCTCCTTAAGTTCCTTAATGCGGGTCTCTTAAAGTACACTATAGTAGAGCATAAGTTTAGCACCTTTTATAAGCTGTAAGTAGCTTAATTTAGCATTAGGTGGGAGACCGAATAAAAGAGTCGCGTACGAGCTTTGACTAGGATCTAAACTCGAGGGTATTGCTTAGGGTCCTGGCTTGCTATAGTGTATCTAGTGGGGTACCCTAAGGTGGAGTGTGAATACACATATTAAGGCGATCTACTACTACTAACACATCTAAAGGAACAAGCCTAGAGGCCTTAAAGGCTTTCTTACAGTTTTCTAGTATAAATATATTAAAAAACGCGTTGCAAAAGGCTAGTAGGAAGCCCTCTTTGTCAATATAAAAGACGCGTTGGCGCGCCAAGTCCCGCACGCGCTAGGAGTACTTTAGCTTTAGTGGCGCGAAACAGACTATATTAAGCGGCTGGAGGATATAAGATAAGTGCGCTGGCATACAGAGTGTTAGGATCTTCTATTCTAGGCAATAATCCTTAAAATTCTAGGAGTGGTGGCTCTTATAGCTGTCTAGAATAAGTAACCTCTATAATCCTACTATGCGCGGCCTTGTATACGCGTTAAAGTGTTTTAACCACGCAACTCTAAGCTTGTTGTTAGTCTAGCCGGTCTTAGAGACTAAGAGCTTCTAATTACGGGAGATACTAGTCTCCTTATACTACGCTAAGATATGGACTCGCCCTTTATAGATAATAAAGGGCGGGGTAGTATACCTAGCAGCGCAAATACTCTAAATTACTATGGCCTACTTGCAGTTGCCTAGCTAAATAAGCGTAGGTTAAGAATGTCCTTCTAAACTAGTTACAACCTTTATTAAGCCAATAACTCCTATCTAGAAGTCTATCTTATTAAAGTTATAGATGTCTTTATCCTGCACTCTATACTTAGCTTTTGTGTCCTCTACTAGCTATAACTACGCGTTTATAACCTCTAGGTCTTTCTGTTGTATTCTCTATTAGTCCTTCGCTTGATTAAAAGCTATTTTAAGCTTAGGTACGTGCTTTACGAAGCGCTGAGCCTAGCATTATCCTATAGGGTCTCTGTGCCGCGCAGCTAGCAGTTTATTAGTTATATCTTCCACATTACCTAGCTAGGGTGCAAATCCTTACAAATCTAGGTTAAGGATATACTACATAAGCGTCTGCTCTTTAGTTATAGTAAGCTTTGCTATGCCTAATCGTGTATTTGCTTAGGCGGTAATTCCGTTAATTTAGTTGCTTAGTGTAGACTTTAGGATATTATATGCTACAGCAGCGCGTTGCAGGCTTAAAATTTACTTATTCTAATAGGCGTAAAGGGCAAACTTAATTCTGCCTTCTTAATTAGATGATAACGCGTTATGTTGTTAAGACATTATAATTTATAGTGAAGTGTTGTGGTCTTAGCATTAACTGTTCGGCGGCGGACTAATCTATCCGGGCTACTAATAGAATATGTTAAACTTAGATTAACTATATAGTTAAAGAACTACTATAGAAAGTATGCTTACTACCTTTACCTATTTTTTTCCCTATAGAGGGTTTTTTTACTATAATTATAAAGGTGTTTAACAGCGCAAGGTGTTATAAAGGCAATATTAATTTAGAAAGATTATAGTATCTCTAGGGATTAGTTAAAAAGGACTTTAAAGAACTATAAGAGCATATTGCACTTTACTTAGAGCTAAAAAAAAGAGAATATTCTAAGAACCTAGATTTAAGATATTTTAGAGCGTTGCCACCTACTAAAAGGCACTATTTAAGTCCTAATAGACTTCTATATTATAGGAAGCTATTATTCCTAAGGACCCTAAAGTATAATAGCCCTAGAGATCCCCCTTACACATATATATATTAGCCTAAGGCCCCTAAAGGGGCTAAAAGCACTACTCAGAAGCTAGAAAGGCACTATCCGCAACTAAGGCTATAAGTAGGGCTCTTACTATTACCCTAGTACTCTTAATAATATATAAGCCTATATTTATTTTCTAATTGCGTTAATAATATAATATAATAGAATAAAGAGTAAAATTATAAATCCTATTGCGCTTAGAAGTTTTACCCTTATAAGTAGTATAGTTAATTGCCTTTTTATAATAATATTACTTTGTTTTACACTTTATATTAGTCTAAGCACGCTTCTTAATAAAGTAATAGGTAGATCTATAGATATTACTACTATTATAGATATATAGATTTTAAGCGTAGGGCTTAAATAAGCTAAAAAGTAATTAGTTAATAAAAAGCGCTATAAGAATAACTATACCTACTTAATATAGTTTATAAGCCTCTTAGTAGTCTTGTAAACGCGTTCCTTATTTTTATTAGAATTACTACTCTAGAGGATAATCTAAGCAGTTATAAAGTAGTTAAGCTTAGTGTTAAAATTAATAGGACACTATATTATCTTAGTTAGTAGTATAATAGCGCCGAAGGTAGGTATATATTACTATTAGATAATATTTATTCTAAATTAAGCAATTTCTATACCTAGATAGCTACACTTTATTAATTTAGATTATTAGAATAAGCTCTATATCTAGAAAATAATAAGTGTGTAGAAGATCCCCTTTATAGATAAGTTTAATATAATAAACGTATAGATTTACGCTAGCAGATTAGTTGTAAGCTAACTCTACCTACTATATATAGTAAGCGTCTTCTTAAAAGCTATTACACTATAGAAAGGAATATTAAAATGTATTAGAATAATAAGAGTAAAATAGTATATACTAAATTAACTAATAGAGGTATAAGAAGTAAGAGTAGTACAAAAGTAGGTAAAAACTATAATAACTACGCTAAGCCTTACTTAATAGCACCTTTAGCTCCTAAATTAGTTAGGTGTCTTAGAGCACCTTAATAGCGTAATAGCGCCTAATATAATAATAATTATTGCTATATAGTTATATAAAACTAGTAATTGTTTATTTTTTAAGCAGAGATAGTAGAATATTATATGTTTTAATCTTCTACGGCAACCTAGGTTAGATTAATCCTAGAAGTGGGATACTATAAGACCTTCTTATTACTTAACTAGCCTAATAGGGCCTTATACCTTCTTTAGGCCTAGTAGAGGTTTAGATAAAAAAAACCCTTACTTTAAATAAGAGCGGGTAGCAATTTGTCTTATTATTACTTACCTTCTAATATTACCCTATTCTGTCTTATTAACTATTAGGTATCCTAGTAGCGCCCTTACACTATGTAAAATAGCTATAAAATCTTTCTAACTATATACTAATTTCTATATAACTATTATAAACTATTAGGTGCTATTACGCGCTATTAGGCTCTATTACTTTTATCTTAATTTATTATACTCTATTACGCATTATTATAAATTCTTATTAATTATTTTATTTTTTATAGTAATTTAGCAAGAATTACTATATATTATTCTAACTTTAACTTAACTTATTAATGTTTACTAGAACTACGATATTTATTAGAACTATAAGGGGCTAAGCGCCCTTCTACTAGTTACTTAGCCTACTACCTTAGAGTCTTAGAGTTCTAAGTCTGTGTGCTCCTGCTAAGCTAGAAGTATATAAGTCTGTAGCTAGAGTTACTCTTAAACTTTATTATATTTATAAGTTTACTTAGGTGACTTTGACCTCTTAGTCTAAAGCCTCTTATATTAAATTTAATTAACCTCTTATAATAGGAGAGCTTATAAGATCTTCTTAATACGCTAAGAATAAATTTATAAATATAAGAAAGAATTTGTAGTGCACTTCTTTACACCTACATAATTTTATATTTTAGTTTTAAAAGACGGAGAGAGCTATAATCTAGTCTATAATATTTTTTTAAAATAGGTCTTTAGTAAGTAGTTAAGTTTTTTTTTATTAACAAAGCTGCATCCCGCAACTATACTATGGCGAAAAAAAAATCTAGCTATAACCTATTTTTCTATATACTAGCTCTATAAGATACCTATAGACTATATAAATATACGTGACTAAGTTAATACGCGCTTATTGTTTGGCACCCCGTAAGACTGTTAAGTATACTAGTAGGGTTAACTTAACTATAGTTTAGAACTATTATTAAGTAGTAACTTATCTTGCCTATAGTTAAGTTAAATATTAAGATCTCCTAACTATATAAACTAGGCTGGTAAATGGATTCGGGGTACCCAGGTTAGGTATAGGGTTGGGTTAGGGTCGCATAGACTATAGGTATAGGTTAGGTTAGGTTGTATAGACCTTAGGTTAGGTTAGGTTAATTATATAAGACTCTAAACCTAACCTAACCTATACCTAACCTAATTACGTAAGACCTAACCCTAATTATGTAAGATCTTAGCTTAATTTAACTTAGTTTAAAATTATTTAAAATATATTTTTAATTAATTATAACAGCTATTAATTATAGACTAAATAGATACCTTAGGGCTAGATTAGGGTTAGGATCTTATATAAGTAGGGTTGGGTTAGGATTAGAGTCTTATATAAGTATAGTTGGGTTAGGATTAGAGTCTTATATAAGTAGAGTTAAGTTAGGGTTAGGTTAGATTATATAAGACTCTAACTCCAACCTAACCTATACCGATTTGCCAGTCTACTATAAATAAATATAAATATAATAAAGAAAGCACTAGAGTTTTTTTATAAAAGAAAAAACGTCTTTATCTCTTACCTAATATAATAAGTTACTAAATTCTAATAGTAAGGAGCTATAGAAGTAGATATTACTACTAACCTTACTAAAGAAATATATAGAAAGTTATAATAAGATAGAATATATATAGAAGATTAAGCTAGTCTACTAGTATCTATAGTTTTTTTTTTTTTTTTTGCAACTAAGGGGTTTCTAATAAAATATTATAATAATATTAGTTATCCCTTCTACTATTATTAACACAGAAAAGCGTTTTAAGGTGTTTAATAAAAAGGAGTTAGCGCGTTAGCCCAAACTAGTATTTATAAAACTAAAGGTTAATAGGGCCCTAAGCACCTCTCTAAAGGGGGGGAGGAGTCTAGAATATAGAAGGAGCCGCCTTTTAGAACACACTAACTTAGATTATAAGCTATTTTACTAACTTAAAGTAACTTTAAGTTTAAGCTGCACTAGTAGCTTAACTAAACACTAATAAAATAGCTTTAGACCTTATTAGAAGTAATTGTTAATTAACTTGCCTAATTAAAGCAATATACTAAAATAGAGACTGTGCCTTTAGTCCTCTTATAAATAATAGTAGTAATACTAGCAGCTAGTAAAGCGCTAATAAAGCGCTAACGCCCCTAACTCCTTAACCTAAAGTTGTTCCCTAGAAGCTGTTAGGATTACTAGTGTTAGGAATATATAATAAAGGCTAAGATTAATAATAATTACTCTCTTTTAGAGAATATAGTTAATTCTATTATAAGTAAGCTAATAGGTAAAGTAGTAGGTATTGTACTAGCCTTTATAAAGAAAAGAACCTATTTTAAAAATAAATTTTAGGTTTTTCTAGATATAAGCTTCTGCAATAAGTTAGTAGAAAAGTAGGTTTAGTAGAAAAGTAGGTATAGAATAGACTATTCTTTAGCTAGCTAAGTTTAATGCTAACTTTATACGCCTAGCTACTAAGGCTAATAAAAATAATTAGAAGAACCCTAAAGAATATTTAGTAGAAAGCCTTATATATAGATTTATAGGATAGGCTAATTACGCTAGAGATTTTTAAGAATTAGGACCTTATAATACTTATAGATAGAGTTATTATAGTTAAGGATAATAGTTGCTATATAAAGATATAGTAAAGCCTTTTTATATAATAGCCTCCTTCTTTACTAAGTCTATAAATACTATAAATTAGAAACTTACGCGTTTTAGTACTATAAAAACTACTAAAGCAAACCCTCTAAAGACTAAGAAGCGCGCTAAATAGGTCTCTAAAAAGGAGTTAGAAAAGCGCTATAAAAAGGGAGCATGCTTCTACTATAGTAAGAAAGGCTATAGCGTCTAGAACTATTATCTTTAAGCTACTATATCTTTAACCTAAGCTAGATTAGGCAAAGTCTAGGAGATAAATAGTAGTAATAAGGATATTAATAGCTTAGTAGAGTTAGACAACTAGTTTTCTCTCTTTAGAAGTTATTAGAGGGAAGAAATAAAGTTAGTTATAAAGGAACTAGAGAAGAACTTTAATATATATAGAAAAATATAGCTAAATTTAACACTAATTACTATAAATACTTTTATTAATAATATTGCCTTTACGTATACTATGCTTAATTTAGGGTATTTAACTACTACCTTTATATCTAAGAAGTTTGCTAGAAAAGCTAACCTATAATATATTAATATAAATATTTCCTATTAAGTAATAGAATTTAAAGAAGTAACCTCTTAGTTTACAAAGCCACTTATATAAAAATAGATATTAAAAAGTATATTAATAAAAAACGAAAGACTATACACTAGTTCTTAGTTTACTACTATAGTGGAAGAAAAACACTATATTAGCAGCCCTAGGAAAATAGTTTATATATATAGAATTCTTTTATATAAGAACTAGAAATAAGTAGGGGAGACAAACCCCTACTTCTAGTTAAAAGGTCTTTGCTACGTTGTTTATAACCCTAAGTAGGAGAAATATAAAAGAAAAGAATAAGTTAATAGTTTTTACTACCTCTCTTAAGGATATCTAAAGGCCCTAGCCCTAAAGGCTAAAGTAGACCTAAGAGACTACCTCCCTAAGTGGCTTCTAGACTAGGTAGAAGTTTTCTTAAAAGAGTAAGCTAATAAACTTCCCCTATATATAAGGCCCTAGAATTAACTACTTAATTCTCCTTATTAAGAAGAATAGAGAGATCCTAAAGATCTCCTTTAGACCCCTTTATAGTATATTAAAGGAGAAGCTACTAGTTCTTTATAAGAAACTAATAAAGTACCTTAACTATAGCTTTATTTAGGTAAGTAAATCTAGCGCTATAGCACTAGTGTTATTTATAAAAAACTTAAAAGAGGTTTATAACTTTATATAGACTACTAGGCGTTAAATACCCTATTAAAGAACAATCGCTACCTTCTCCTTCTTATTAGAGAGACGGTTGCAGCTCCTTACTAAGGCTAAGTAGCTAATAAAATTAAATATAATTTAGGCCTTTTATTAAAGATCTTTGTTGTGTAGAGATTCTAACTAAGGTCGAGTCTGCACTATATATAGAGAGGAGTAAAACAGAAGGCACTAAAACCTAGTACCTAGTATATAGTAGTAGTAACAAAATATATACAAAATCATAATAGTAGTTAATAGATAGTTAGACATAACTAAGTTATATATTATCTCTTAACTAGTAGACTATTAGAAAGCTATAGTGGACCTACGCGGAGTCGCAACTATAGAAGCAGTGTGGGTAATAGAACGCTTAACTATAGTTTAGTTATTACGCTTACAACCTAATAGTAGCGTAGTTATAGTTTGCCATACGCATAGTGTATAAGTCTACTCTTATAATATTAGTAACGCCTAGTACACTAAATCTTTATTTTAATATATACTACGTCTTTTAAATCTAACTCTTTATCTATTATATCTAGCGACACAATAACTACTTTCTAGCAATCTAATATTGCGTTTAAGTTTAATACCTACAGTAGCATAGCTGTTATTAAGTTTAGTTAGGGCATAGACAACTGGCTGGGCAAAGTTAAGAATAATTCCTAGAGATTTAGCGACCTTGTGCAACCAGAAGAATTGTCAAAGGGTTTAGGCCTTTTATAAGCTAAGGATAGTAATAAAAAAGGAATAGAAAATAGTCTTTTAAACCTAATTAGATTATATAAGTAGTTAGTAGTCTCTTTTAGACTAGCTAATGCACTAAGCACTTTCTATAATTATATTAACTTTATTCTAAAGAAGTACTTAAATAACTTCTACTTTGCTTATATAAATAATATTCTTATATTTTTTAGTAAATCTCTAAAGGACTATTAGAATAAAGTCGGCTTGCCAAACGCCTTTTTTAACCTTTTTTTAGTTTAAGGTTAAAGTAGATTAAGATAGAAAGATTATTATATACTACTATGTACAGCACCTAATTCTAATTAAAGACTAACCTTAAATATCTTAATAACGCAATAATAGTTTAAACTTACTTGCACCCTCTAATATCTATAAGCTTCTAGTTCTAATATAAGGTTTACTTATAGCGTACACAGTATACCTAGCTTATTACTACTACTATTATTAGTTATTCGCGCGCTCGCGCTACTATATAGCGTACTTACTTAGATAAGCTAAGTTAATAGTAATAATAGCTAGAAGGATCTTATAAATTTATGCAACACTCTTACTATACTAGAGCTTATTAACAAAGACCTTATTATCCTCTTACGTTCCTTACTAGAGAATTCTAGTACTGATATAAGAAGTAATTGCGTCTACTAGAGCGGGAATATAGTCTTTTTAGTTTTTAAGAACTAGATAAGCTGCTAACCTAGCTAGTACACAAGAATTGCCTTCTAGATAGTTAAATATACTAGTCTTCTATAGATAATTATCTTATAGATAGAATAAAACTCTAGCGTTAGTGTTATCCTAGTAGTAGTGGCGCAAATCTTTAGCATGTACTTTTTAGTAATAGTAAGTACTTCTTTAGAAATAATATTAATGCCTAAATAAATAGTATGGTATAGAGAGATAGTAGGAATTTTGTTAAGGATAATCTTAATATAATAATATAGAGTAGTAGTGTATCTAGTATATATTACTATTATCCTACTACTTATAAGAAATAGTATATACTTATTAATATATTAACTTGTGTTATTTATAATAATCTAGATAGTAGTTTATAACTTAGAATAGTAGTTTATAATTTAGAATAGTTATTAGAGAGCTTAGGTAACAATTAATTAAAAAAAGTTAATATTAACAGAATCTATATATGGGTGCCAGCCAAAGGTGCTAGCTAAGCTTATAAGGCGCGCAAGGCGCGCTAAGAACGCACTAGTACCTAATTAGAACTAGCGCCGGGGAAATCTTAGTAGTCGGCGTAAGGTAACTCTAATCTAGTTCTATAACACTGTTCTTTCCTCTAACAAGCTTCGTCCTTAAAGCTTTATTTTAATTTTAATCTATTAGTCCTAAATAGGCAACTAATATATAATTCTCTAGTTACAATTATCTATGCTATATCCTCCTAAGAGATAGGTTATTTCTAAGCGTGTTGTGCACGTAATAAGTAGTTAGTAGCTAGCTATAAAGTAAGTTTACTATAATTAACTATTAAGAGTAGCTTACTTAGTAAGCTGGGCGCCTTTTCTATACTAGTAATAATAATAATAGAGACCTTTATACTAAGTAATAATTATAGTAGTAAATATAACTCTTACTATAATTTACTAAATTACTATAAGTCTAATCTATCTCTTATCTAATCTACTAAACTGCCATTTGCTCCTTCGCTCTCTCTAAGAATACTATTATAGGTAGTTATAGGGTGTTAGGATAACAGTAATAAAAGTCTATTAGTAACTCTTAATAACTAGTAACGTTGTAATAAGGCGCCCAATCTAACTTATTATAGCTCTTCTATTTAACTAGGTAGTATAAAAGGCCTTTGCGGCCGTTTGTAGAGTTCTTATACTACTAGTTTACCTTATAGTCTAATATATCCTCTATATATTATAGATAGAGAGACCCTTCTCTATGGTCACTAGTTCTTATAGATTCTGGCGTTAATCTAGTAGAGAATCTATCGCTTAGGAGTGTAGCAACTAGGGATAGAACTAAGAATAGATGTCTTTTAAATTATTATAGGTAGTAAGGTCCAACTTAAATACTTTACTATTAAAGTCCTTAATAATCTTAAAAGGCCCTAAATTCTTATAGAATAGTTTATAACTATCCTTATATATATAGATATTATGCGTGTCTAGTATAACCTAGTTATTTACTTTAAACTCTAGTGCGGGGTAACCTTTTATTATTAGTGTACTTCTTTATCTTAGCTTACACTTACACTAAGCTGTACTATAAGTAAACCTTTAAGTTCTTAATTCTTACTAGTAAGTAATTAGCGGCCTAGGCATTATAGGCAGCTTTCTATCTAGGTAGTAGTTAACTAGTAGGCTCTAACCTAGACTAGGCTAGGTAGCCCTTTATAGCCTTAAATAGTGTAGTGCCTATAGTAGTGCTTCTACTACTATTTGCTTTAAACTCCGCTATTAATAGTATCTTTATCTAGTTATATTAGTTATAATAAATAAACAATTATAAATACTACTTTAATGCCTAAATTACTATTTCTATCTAACTGTCTATTTTAAAATAGGTAGTAGTAGATAGTAAGGGCTTTGTCCCTATATAGTTACAAAGATAGCGCTAAAAATATAATATAAATATATAATCTGCAGTCTAACACTATTTTAGCTAGGTAACCTTCTTTATACTATATATACTTAATAAAAGCCTATATATAGATGTCTATAGTTAAGAATATAAGTGGCACAAATTTTTTCTTCTTAGATAATTAGTCTATTATAACTATAATGTGACAATAGTCGCGACTGTAATAGTGTGACTTTGGCAGAGACGAGATAAAGTTAACTAATACGCTAGTCTAGTAGAAGTCTAGAATAGGCAGTGGGTAAAGTAGCCCATGCTTACCTTCCTACTTTAACTTTAATCTAGAGTAGGTTAAGTAGTTCTTTATATATCTAGCAATAGTGTCTATACTATTAGGCTAGTAGTAATAGTGTAATAGCTTATAAAATATCTTATACTTACTACTATATTCTCTAGGCATAATATTATAATAAAGCTTAATAATAGACGTATAAAGTTTACTCTTAAAAGAAACAAACACTTTGTCGCGTACGTACACAAAGTTATTATTAATTTTAATATCTTAGAGTTTTAGGCAGATATCTTTCTTATGGTATATATTATATAGTACTAATAAGCACTATCTATCTTAGCTTTAACTATCCTCTATATAACTTTATCTATTATAGTAGTGTTGCGTACTTACTATATAACGTCTACACTAGTATTAAGACTATTTTAAAGCAAAGGCTTTATTTTAAACTATTAGACGCAAAGACCTCCTCGCTAAGCGTATATATTATGTAAGTAAGTAAGAATAATATAGCATGCTACGATCCGCTATTATAACCTAGATAGGTCTTAATAACTTTCTCTAACAAAATAGTTTATTGTTAGTGCTAAATGCAATTATTGTCCACACCCTCTAGTACGTTACCTAGTTATTAAGTAATGGCGTTAGGCTTAGTCCCTTATCTGCTAGGCTAGTACTTAATAACAAAGTTAAATTCTGCTAAAAACTTAGCCTACTAAGCTTATTTGTGGTTAAGTTGCTTTATTATTATAAAGTACTCTAAGGCTTTATAATTAGAAAAGATTTCTATAGGGTTTATAGTACTAGCCAATTTAGGTCTCTATTCTTTAAAGGCGCAAATAATTACTATTAACTTCTTATTATAGATAGGATAGTTACTCTCCACAGGCTTTATCTTTATTAAGAAGAAGACAATAGGCCATAATATACTATTGGGTTAATACTGCAATAGTATGCTAGTGATAATCTAGTTAGACGTGTCCGTCTTAATAGTTAAGTGTAACTCTAGGTTAAAATACGCAAGTATTAGCGCGTTAATAAAGACTCTCTTAAGGGCTTTAAAAGCTGTTTTGGCGATTTTAGTAAGGTTAATTTTGCCTACCACCCCCTTTATTAGCTTAATTAATAAGTAGGCTAGTATTAATCAATAGTATATAAATCGCTAATAGAAGTTAGCGAATCTAATAAAGGCTTGTATATTCTTTATAGTCTAGGGATTAATCTACTCTAATATAGTGTTAATATTTTCCAAATCTATTACTAGTCCTTCTGTTAATAGAATTACTCCTAGGTACTTAACCTTCTTAACTAAAAACTCGCACTTATAAATATCTAAGAATAGACTAGTATCTTTAAGTGCGTTAAGAACTATAAAGTAATGCCTCTTATAATCCTCTTTATTTTTGCTATACATAAGGACGTTGTCTAAGTAAGCTAAGTAATAGTTGTCTAAATATTCTCTAAGAACGTAATTAATATACTATTAAAAGGTACCTAGTATATTATATAACCTAAAGGGCATAACAATATATTTAAATAATCTAAAGTGTATTAGAAACGCTGTTTTGTGTCAATTGCCCTTCTTAACAAGGATCTTGTTAAACGCAGCAATAACGTTAAATTTTAAAAAGATTCTTACCTTATTAAGTTGTGCTAAAGTCTCTTTATTTTTAGGCGGCGTATTGCGATTCTTAATTATAATCTTATTAAGTTTATAGTAATTAATGCAGATCTATAAACCTTTTCTAGGCTTTCTTACTACTAGTAGCAAAGCAGCATAGAGTAAATTGCTTTCTTAAATATAATTCTTATAAAGCTCCTCTTATATATAAGCTTTAACAGCTTTTATTTCCTCTTAAGAGAACCTAAAAGCGCGCTAGAACATTAGCTCTGCGCCTTCTTTAAGCGGTATTTTATAATCTAAGCCCTTATAGGGCGGAGGCATATCCTTAGCTAACTTGGGATCCTATAGGTTAATAATTAAGTAGTAGGCTTATAGGATTAATTTCTTTAACATCTCTACTAAGGGTAGTGCCTTTCCTAGTTTATTATAAAACTTCTTAAAGTTCTTATACAAGGCGACAGCAACGTCTGTAAAGAAGGCTATTACTACTAGATATTTATCTAACTTCTTAGAGTGCTCTTTTTATTTATTCTAATTCTTAGAATAAATCTAGGCAATAAAGTTAGAGTTATATTGCGTAAACACTATTACCGCTTTAGTAAAGATTAGCGCAATCTCTATATTGTTCTTTATCTTTATTATAAGTTAGGTTATCTTAGCGTAACTCTTACTACAATAATTATATAAATAACCTTAACTAATAGGTTATTATACAAATAGATGTAGTGGTAGTAATTAGACTTAAACGTTATGAATTGTTCTAGCTACTTTATAGTAGGGTTATAGATCTTAAGCTATAATTAACTAATAATAAGATTAAAACTAATAATGTCTATAATCTAGAACTAGTCCTTACTGCTGTGGCCTCTAATATTAATTCTTACCTTAGCTATATTGCTTATAGAGCTAATAATCTTTCTATCTACTAACTTAAGCAATATTGGGCTCTTAGTAGAGAGACTATTATTAGTTTGTGCTATTGCGTAAAGGCTACACTTACTACTTACCTAGTATAGCTGCTATTAGAAAGTAGCGTTGCTTTAATAGGAGCCTTTTAGGGCAGAATAATATTATATCTTACCTTTATTTATAAGCTATATAGTAGTTAATCTAGAGGCTTAGGTTGTAGTAGATAGTTTTATTTGCGTTAACTATAGCAAACGCAACTATCTCTTCTAGTCTATAAGTATTCTTATATAACTTACTTAATAACGCAAGCAATAACTATATACTTAGTTAACTTACTAGCGCGTTAGAGTAGCACCTCTTAAAAGTAGTGGCAACTTTCTTATACGCTAGTAAGGATTTCTAAAGGCGACACTATCTGCAAAAACTACTCTTTTCCTAAGCCTACGTTAGTTAGGTTCGCAAGTTTTAAGATTAATAAGATCTGTAGTATTAAGAAGCTTATAGTAAAAAGGTAACTTTATCTAACTCTTATAAGGAGTATTCGCGTTCTTAGGGTTATATCCTAGCTTTAGATAGTGGGCGCGCACTATCCCTTCTTAACAATAAAATAGAATTTATTAGCAGCTCGCTAGTACTTATCTTTGCTATATTTCTTATTAATACTAGCTCCTTCGCTACTGCTATTGCTATAAGAGTAGTTATTAGAGTTCTTCTAGCTATCTTTATCTTTGTCTTTACGAGTGGCCTTATTATCTCTACCTCTACTACTAAAGGCGGCGGCGGCTATGCTTATCTTAACTATTTAAAGACACTTTATAAAGTTAGCCTAATTCTTATTACCTTAGGCGTCATAGAAAGCGGGGCCTTAGAACTGCGAATTAAGGTTTATTAGAGCTTAGAACTTCTTAGATATTAAATCTAGTTTAGCGCGGAACGCGACGTTACTAATTGGCTGGCTTAACTACTAACCTAAAGTCTCCTTATTACCTTATTTAACTATACTGTTCGCTAGCTTAGATATAGCGTTGCCTTATTTATTAATAATACTAAATAATTTCTCTAAGTTGTTATATAACTACTTGCACGTCTTATACTTATTGTTTAAGTTTAGTAGTAACTAATTCTTAATAGCTTAATAAGCCGTCTTATTTATATGCTTATAGAGATATTTAATCTTTGTGTATTTACTAGTAAACTAGTTAAAGAAGTAATTAAACTTAGTTTTCGCTAATATAATTTATTTCTTTAGGTCCTCTATATCTTTACTACTAAATATCTTAATATATTAGAGTATTAAGGGTTAGAGTAATATATTATAGTACTAGCCTACTAACTATAAAGGGCAGAAGTGCCCTAGTAGGTGCGTTAAGAGTTGCGTTTACCTTTACTATTAGAACTACTACTATTACTACTATTATTACCTCTATTATTAGAGGTGTTAAGGTTAGTGGCCTACTACTTGCAGGGCTTTGTCTTCTTCTTACACTAGTCCTTTTAACCTACTTATATAAGAAGCTTTTAGTTAAGGGCCTTAGTAGTGTTAGCGCGCTAGGTAGCCTTATCGCGTTATTAGCACGCAGTGTTATATAGTCCTTATAGAGGCGCGCGACTATAGCTTTAGCTTTATCTAACTAGGCATTCTTATCTTATAACTTATAGCTAAGTTTGTAGATATTCTAGCTTTCTATTTTAAGTAATTTTTATAACTTATTAAGCGCAGCTTTAGATAGACTTAATTATTATGCCGCTATTACTAAGTCTAATTATAATAATAGGTCTCGCTATAGGTACTTAATAAGAGCGTTAAACTATTCCTATAAATAAAGTGGGACCTTAGTAGCAAGGTTCTTAATTATAGCGACCTTACAAATAAGGGTATTCTTATAAGGTACTCTATTACTATAGGTATTATAGAATAGAATAAGTACTTCTTTAATAGTGTTCTTACTCTCCTTATCTATAACTACCTATATAATATTATTTATAAACCTTCTTATTGTGCGCCTATAAGATATAGTAGATAGTGGCGAAGTTATACTTATTGCCTACTATAGTCTATTTCTACAACTTCTATACACAAGGGCAGAGTTGCTAGTTATTTTATTTTTTTTACTTTTTCTAATTTATAACCTTTCTTTATAGAGGCTAGCTTTAACTTGTCGCTACTATAAGGCAGGCCGGCTAAAGCAAAGAATACCTTTATTTAGGTTTAGTAGTGAGCTTATTAGCGTGCGTAAGATATAGCAGCCACTAAGAGATTTACTACTAAGGGATCTAAAAGGTCTATATATAGACTTTACTAGTGCTATATAGGGAGTGTTATTAAGGTTTACTATTATTCTTCTTATTATTACTATTAAATAAGTAATTACGCATAGGTTAAGTGCTATTTTACAATAGTTAATATGGACGCTTACTACTAACTAGAGTTCTAAGTTATAGAGGCTTCTATAGTCTTAGGCTTACTAGCATTCTTATAGCTAGAATCTTTTCTACTAAGCTATACTATTGTTCCAAATCTATATATTAATTAAATAAGTAAGGTAGATCTTACGCACTAATCTCTATAGGCTCGCTAGCTTGCCTAGTCTCCTATGCTAAGGGGACTCTAAAGGTTAATATATAGATTGTATTAGGGAGCTTAGGTAACTAATAATTAAAAAAGTTAATATTAATAGAATCTATATATAGGTGCTAGCTAAAGGTGCTAGCTAAGCTTATAAGGCGCGTAAGGCGCGCTAAGAATACGCTAGTACCTAATTAGAACTAGCGCTAGAAAAATCTTAGTAGTCGGCGTAAGGTAACTCCGACCTAGTTCCATAATAATAATAGAGAAGAGATAGCTTATAGTATAACTACACTAAAGTCTTATCTTTTCTAAAGTTCTAAGTAGCCTCTTTATAAAGATTTTGCTTATAGAAATAGTTTTATACTAAGACTACTAAGCTTACTTAGTAGTTTAAACGCGCTTTTTTTTTAATAATTACGTTTTTACACTCTTTTAATTACTAAGCAGGGGGCTCTACTTTTTTTTATTATATTATTTAAGATAAAAGCCTTCGTTATGCTACCCCTAGGTAGTTAATTTAACGCCATATTAGAATAAAGTATAATAAATAGTAGAAAGGTTAGGTAAAGTAGGGCTATATCTAGATATTAAGAAGCGTAAGTTCGTAGTTACTAAAACTATGTACTTTAGATTTATTATAAAGTGTAGAAAGGGGATTAGTATAGACCTAGAGAAGGTTAAGGCTATTTAGGACTAGGCCCTTTCTACTAATATAAAGAGTCTTAAGAGTTTTTTTTAAAGTTTGCTAACTTCTATTAGAGGTTTATAAAGAACTTTTTAGGAGTAGCGTTCCTATTAATAAAGTTAACTAGAAAGTAAACTCTCTTCTTCTTATAAAGGCAGAAATAATAGTAGGCCTTTAATTATCTAAAGAGGGTGTTTTGCACTAAACCTATACTAGCCTACTTTAATTCTAAGAAGAAAGAAGTATTAAAGGCTAACTTCTTAGATTAGGCCTCTAGTGCCTACTTCTTATAATTTAACGCAGATAGAGAGTTTTTAAGCTAGTTACCTACTTTTTTACTAAATACACCTCTATAAAGGGGCAAACTATATATTTTATAATAAGGAGATACTTATAGTAATTAAGGTAACTAAAGAGTAGTCTAATATACTTTAGGCTATTTCTTATACGCTTATATATACTAATTATAAGAACCTTATATACTTTATAAAGTTTAGAAGATTAGATAAGAGGTATATATGCTAGACTAATACTTTTAGTAAATATAATATAATATTCTAGTATAGACTAGAAACTATTAGCTTAAGGGTAGACGCTCTCTTATAATACTAGTAAGATATACCTATAGATACTAAAGATAACTAGGTTAAGTCTTATAAAATCTAACTTCTTAAGAAAGTCTCCTTAGAGAATAAGAATATAGGGCTTTAGATATCTATACCCGTAGTAATATAAGCCTTACCTAGGAGGCTTAACCCCCTTAGAAAAGAAGAGAGTAGAGCTAAATATAAAAATTACTAGTTTCCTTTTTTCTTATCTACTAAAATAATTTTCTTTTAGACCTAAAATATACCCCTTAGTAGACCTAAACTTAGATAAACTATAGTTTTATAGCTTAAAGAGAAATTTTATACTAAGGAAAGCAAAAAAGTAAATTTTTTACTATAGGCGTACTTTTCTCTTCTTTATAAACCTAAAGGTTGCTATATAAGAGTACGACATTAATAACACTAGTTACCTTTAGTACTAGAAATAAAGATAGGTTCTAGACTAGAAATCTCTATAGATAATACTAGTTACTATAGTCTATAGCTTCCCTATATCTAGGCATTAAGAAAGGGAGATTATCTATGAAATAGTTGCCTAATCCTATTTTATTTTAGAAATATTATACTTTATTTATAAATTTATTAAGAACTATAATATATATAAAAGAACTAAGCTATAAAGGAATATATAGCGTTAAATTAACTACCTAGGAGTAGCACGATAAAAGGCTTTTATCTCTTAAATAATATAACAAAAAACCAGAGCCCCCTGCTTAGTAATTAAAAAAAGCGTGAAAACGTAGTTACAAAAATGCGATAAAGGAATATAAAACAAGGCTTACTAAAACCTCGTCCCCTTTTTAATTAGATATAGAAAGAAATCTCTATAGACTTTATTACTAAGCTTCTAATAAGTAAGGGGAATACAAATATAATAATAGTGTGTAATAGGCTAGAGAAAAGAATAGTTTTAGTCCTCCTACTACTAGACTTAGAGGTAGAAACTATAATAAAGGCGTTTTCTTTATTATATTATAGCCTACTATTAGCTCCCTAATACTATAACTTCTAATTATAGAGGTTAATTTGTAAGCAACTTTTAAAAGTATCTATATAAGAGGATAAAAATTTAGAGGAGATTATTCTTCTCTAAGTATTTAGAGACTAATAGCACTATAAATATATAAACTCTATAATTAAGGCCTACCTTTACGCTTTTATATAAAAAGATTAAAAGAATTAGGCTTTATACTAACCTATAGTATAAATAGCTATTAATAGGTAAGAAGCCACTTTTACTAAAGTAGCACTATTTTTCCTCTAGTATAGGTATAATATAGACCTAGCTAAGCTAGACGTAATAATAAAAGCTATTAACTATTACTAGTAGGATCTACAATTAGTAAAGTCTGCTAAAGCTTTACTATAGAAGTTCTAAGAACTTTTTATATTTTATTTAAGCTAAAATAGCTAAGTCCTAATAAGAGTAGAAATAGTAAGCAAACTAGTACTAAAGAGATACTTTAGTATTAAAGAAAGAAGATAAACTTTAGCTCTAGTATAGGGACTACTTATCTAACTTCTAACCTAATAAAAAATTAGACTAGAAAAATACAAAGTTTATAGTTACGTAAGTAGTAAACTTCTCTATAATATAGAACTAGATATTATGCCTAAAGTCTACCTAGTGTTCTTAGTAAATTATCTCTGCTTAGCTAAAAAAGATCCTCTTTTTAGCTAGGTTAAACATAATAGGAAACTAGGGGCTATTATTATTAAAGGAGAAGAGGAATAGGTTATAGAAGACATCCTAGCTAAAAAAAACCTACCTAAAGGAGGAGGGGGCTATAGAGATTACTCTACTAAGTTAAGTAGTTAGATAATACTAATTTAACTTAGAAACCTACTATAAATCTCTTTACTATAGAAATATTAGATTGCTAGAAAATATACACCTTTCTATTCTAAAATAATAATAGAAAATTACCTATATAACTTCTATAGGAACTCTCTAAACTAATAAATATACTATAGCTTCTAGTATAGGAGTTATATCTCTAGTAGAGAATTTAGGAGGCTCCTACTAAAGGAAAGTTAGAATAAGCCTAGACTTCTAGCCTCCCTTACTAATTAGTAATTACTTAAAAATTGGTAAGGAATAAGACTATAATCTACTTAGAAGAGTAGGAAATACTTAAGAAAGTATAATAAACTATTTAGAAGCGCCAGCTCTAATATAAGTAAGCAGAAGAAGGAAGAATTGTCTTTCCTATAACAAAACAATATAGGCTCTAAGTAATAGAAGGTAGGGCAATTAGAAAGTAGAGAAGGAAAGCTATTTAAAGGGGGATATTATTAAACATCTTTGTTGTGTCGAGATTCTAACTAAGGTTAAGTCCGCACTATATATAGAGAGGAGTAAAATAGAAGGCACTAAAACCTAGTACCTAGCACATAGTAGTAGTAATAAAATATACACAAAATAACAATAATTTTGTTATTAACTTTCTTTATAGTAGTATTATTAATAGTAGTTAATAGATAGTCTGCTATTTAGTATAACTAAGTTATATATTATCTCTTAACTAGTGCACTATTAGAGAGCTATAGTAGACTGCAAAGTTGAAACTATAGGAGTAGTGTGAGTAATAGGACGCTTAACTATAGTTTAGTTATTGCGTTCGCAACTTAGCAGCTATAGCGTAACTATAGTTTACTATACGCACAGCGTATAAAGTCTGCCTACTCTTACAATATATTAGCAACGCCTAGTATACTAAATCTTTATCTTTAACGCATAACTACTACTACTACTATCTTTTAAATCTAGCTCTTTATCTATTATATCTAGCAATATAACAATATTCTAGTAGCCTAACTACACTACTTCTTCTACACAGGGTAGCATAGCTATAGTAGAGTTCTAAGAGTATATAGAGAATTAGCTAGGCAAAGTTAAGGATAATCCCTAGAGATTTAGTAATCTTGTATAGCAAGCAGGGTTATTAGAGGGGCCTCTTAATCTTAACATCTTTAACAATACCTAGCCCTAGCTATTTAGGCCCTATTAGCTAGTTCTATAACTTTAGATCCTAGAGTGCAAAGCACTCCTTTAGTACCTAGATAGAGGATTAGGTTAGGCGTTTATACTGCAATAATAGGACAAAGCAAAGGCGTTACTAGAGAAGCTTAAAGATAAGGACTAGCAAAGCAAAGGCACAGAGCGGCTACTAGATAATAAGCGACAGTTCCTTAGGGACTATAGGAGTTTAATAGAGGGGGATATTATAAAGAAAATAAAATAAATATAGTGTAGCCTAAGAAATTAAATATTTAAGAAGCTAAGCTTATAGCTTAGCTATATTTTAGAAAGAGAAATATCGCAGACCATTTAGTATATAGTACAACACTATAAGAGAAAGCTATAAGAGTGCTAAAAACGTATTAAAAAAGGTAAAGTAGCTTAGAAATAGATAGGTTAGGCTAGAAACTATTTATTAGCACGTGTAAATTAGCCCCTTTTACTAAAGGTAGTTAATTATAAGATATACTAAGTACTAAAGTAATAATATAATATATAGTTGCCTATATATGCGCAATATAAAATTCGCAACTAGATATAGATTAAGTATTTATCTATTTACTATATAATATATTTAATTATCATATAAGATCTTAAGATTACTATATCTATCTCTTATCCTAAAGACACTATTACTATTGCTACTAGATATGCAATATTACGCCCCTACCTAGAAGATATAAATAATAACGCCTATGGGTATTAGACTTAAACACAATATTAGGTCGCTAGAAAGTAGTTATCGCGTCGCTAGATATAATAGATAAAGAGATAAAGATTTAGTATACTAGGCGTTACTAATATTATAAGAGGCAGACTTTATACGCTATAAATATAGCGAACTATAGTTACACTACTACTAGGTTATAAGTGCGATAACTAAACTATAGTTAAGCGTTTTTATTACCTACACTACTTCTATAGTTATAAATTTGCATAGGTCTACTATATCTCTCTAATAGTCTACTAGTTAAGAGATAATATATAACTTAGTTATACTAGATAGTAGACTATTTATTAACTATTATTACTAATACTGCTATATAGAAAGTTAATAATAAAATTATTATTATTTTATATATATTTTTGTTACTACTACTATGTGCTAGGTACTAGATTTTACTACCTTCTATTTTACTTCTCTCTCTATATATAGTATAAACTTAATCTTAGTTAGAATCTTTATATAATAAAGATCTTAATAAATAATAACGCAGTTAGATATAATACAGCTAAGTATAATAGCTAGAAACCTCTTAGTCGTAAAAAAAAACTATACTAAGGACCTATATAGTAAGTCAATAGCTACTATAAAACTAGATTGCTATATTAAGCAGAGTATAGATATTAGTAAGTAGGAGCCTAGAATTAAAGGCGAGATATAAGCCTTATAATATAGATTGCCCTATACTAGTTTAGGTATAAGGTGCTTATAACTATTAAGAATAAAAACTAAATAAATATAAATATTTTTATAAAGTAAAAGTCTAGGCTAGCAGCTATATACTACTATATAGCTTATAGAAGTAATTACTACTAAGGGCTATAAGCAATATTAAATCTCTAATTAATAGCTTATTACTTCTATAATAATAGCTATACTAAGTAGGTACTTCTTCTTTAGGGTTAATTTCTAATATATGTAATCTTAGGCTAGCTATTTAACTAACTACTATGTTACGTAATTAATAATTTCTTTAATAATATTTTTTTTTGCTACAATAATAATAATAATAATTATAATAGTAACTAACCTAACTAGCTTATTACTCTTTTGTAGTAGATTTTCCTTATAAATAGTAAGCTATATACTACCCCCTAGGACCTCGCTACTACTACCTATCTTTTCTATGCTTCTACTACTACTATTTACCCTTACTCTTACCCTTATTGCTTGCAGTCCCCTGCCTTAATAGTAGCCTAGATAATTGCTACTACCTTAATAAGCTTTTTGTGCTACTACTATGCCTCTAGCGTCTTATATATTGTAATAAACTTTTTCTCCCTTTTACTTTAGTTCTTACCCTTATAGTTCTTATTACTTTTATTTTTAATTATATTTTTTAAGCTTTTATAGTATAATCTTTGCGTTGTGCTATTATTACGTTATAAAGACTATATTTCTTCTACTAATATCTAGGTACTAAAGGACTACCTTACACTCTAGGATTTAGAAGTATAAGATATAGTAAATTGGCCTAAAGATATTACTAATAGGGTACTTAAAAATAAGCTCTAGAGGCCCCTCTAACAATTCTTCTAGTCGCATAAGGTTGCTAAATCTCTAGGAATTATCCTTAACTTTGTCTAGCTAGTTATCTATACTCTAACTAAATTTAATAATAGTTATATTGCTATAGGTATTAGACTTAGACGTAATATTAGATTGCTAGAAAGTAGTTGTTGCGTTACTAGATATAATAGATAAAAAGTTAGATTTAAAAAATATAGTATTATATATTAAAGTAAAGATTTAATATACTAGGTATTGCTAATATTTATAAGAGTAGACTTATATATTATACGCATAGCAAACTATAGCTGCGCTATAGCTATTAGGTTATAAGCGCAACAACTAAACTATAGTTAAGCGTCCTATTACCTACACTACTCCTATAGTTGCAACTCCGCGGTCTACTATATAGCTCTCTAATAGTCTACTAGTTAAGAGATAATATATAACTTAATTATACCTAATTATCTATTAACTACTACTATTATTAATGCTACTATATAGAAAGTTAATAAGAAAATTATTATTATTTTATGTATATTTTGTTACTACTACTATGTGCTAGGTACTAAGTTTTAGTGCCTTTTATTTTACTTCTCTCTATGTATAGTGCGGACTTAACCTTAGTTAGAATCTCTATATAATAAAGATCTTTAATACTAAGTAGGTGCTAGAGGTATAAAGGATACATAGGTACGCGCTTATACTATAGAATTTTTATAGAAAATAGATAGAGTAATAGCTAGGTATTTAAAGATTAATAAGTTAATAGATTGTGAGCAAAGAATAGTAAAGTACTATTTAGTATTAGAAGTAGGAGCGCGTATAATTTATTATATATTATAGTAGTAAAGTATACATCTAAAGATTCTAAGTAGTTAATAATTATTTAGTAGTATAGTAAAAGGTTAAAAGGTAGATATTAATTATCTAGCAACGTAGTAGATAGGCAAGTAGGTAGAGTGTTATTATTGTAGGTTATCTTAGAAGCTAGGGGAGGTGTTAGAAATTTTTTAACACGCTCTAGTCCTAGGGCTTAGCACACACATAATATTATATAATAATATATAGGCGCCAATAACGCAATAAAAAACGCAGTAATTAAACGCAGTAGGGCCACTTAAAAACTAATAAGTGGAGGCAGTTTATACTTCTACCTAGAAGAGGCTTAGCTATATGTATAAAGTTATAAACTACTTAAGAAAAAACACCCTTAGCCCCTATAATATAGCTAGATATAAGGGTGGAGAAAATCCTAATATTCTAGAAAAATAAATAGAAACACTACTTCTTTTTAATAAACTTGCCTTTACCTAGAGTAAGATTAAGGACTATCCTTTTAAACCTTCTTATAAAGAATAGCAATTTAATTAGGACTAACAGCTACGAAACCTAGAACCCTCTTAATACTCTTTAGAAGAGTAGTAATTTTATAACCTCCTAATATCTTTTTAAAGTAAATAGTCTTTATAATATTTAGAATAAGCTTAACTAGATCCTTATAGAAAAGCTTAAGAATAGGCAAAGTAGGGGGGGCAAGTAGCTATAGTATAATATTAGCTAAGAAAAATAACCTTAAAACCTAAGACTTATAGTAAATTTATTAGAAAGAGCTTAGAGGGTAGCGTAAGTATCCTACTAAATTGTAAGAATTTAATATAGAAGCTCTATATCCTATTTAGAATATCTAGTATTAATATTATCTACTTTCTAGTTCTTAGATTAAGCACTTTAGATAGTAGAGCTATACTTATAGATAAAGATATTAAGATAAGCTTACTAAAAATTAATTAGAGGCTTACTAGTATAACTCTTACTATAAAGAATATATTTTAGAATAAGGTTAGTAAACTTAGTTTTAGTAAAGTTCTCTTATAAGCTGTTTTAGATCTAGGATATAAATTAGTAAAGAAGAAGTTTACTAAAGAATTATTATATTTTGCCTAAGCACTTACTAGAGTAGAGAATATAAGTCTTATAGTTACGCTTTCGTTTTATAAGCCTCTATGTATAAACAATAAACTACTTAAGGTAGCGCTAGTAGGACCATTTATAAAGATAGGCAGCCTTAAAAATAAAGTTCTTAGATATTATATAGACAGCCTTAAGAGTTTTCTAATTATAGCTTAGGTCTTTAAAGAAACTACTTAGAATTAGTAAGGAATAACGTAGAAGAGCTAAGAAACTAACCTCTTAATATTCTTCTATAGTTTTATTATATATAAACTTTTTAAGGTCCTTTATACTATAGGCGTCTAAAGTAGAGAGTAAAGGCTTACTATTATAAGTAGAAGTGCTATAAGTTAAAATTTTTATAGGAGAATACTAAGCTATAGTTAAGCTAGACTTTACACGCTTACTTAGAGTTATAAGGCCTAGTATAAGATATTACTTAGAGACTCTACCTATAATAGAGATTAATAATAAGGAAGATAGCGAAAATAGTACTAAAGTAGAAGAAATAATAAAAATATAGCGTAATATTAATTAGGAAGAGAAACACTACAGACCTTTTAGTATATAGTATCACGCTATAAGAAAAAGCTATAGGTGTGCTAAAAACGCATTAAAAAAAGTAAAGTAGTAAAATAAATTAAGCTAGAAACTATTTATTAGCATATACAAATTAGCCCCTTATACTAAAGGGAGTTAATAATTTAACGTGTAGTTAGTTACCTATATGCACATAACATAAAATCTATAACTAGAAATTAAGTATTTATTTATCTACTACACAATATATTTAATTATTGCGCAAGACCTTAAGGTTAGTCTGCGCTATATCTATTCCTTACCCTAAAGACGCTATCGCTACTAGATGTGCAGTATTACGCCCCTACCTAGAAAACGCAAATAACGCAGCTAGGTATAATAGTTAGATACTACTTAATATTAAAAACTGTATAGTCTTTACTAGGGGCCTATATAGTAAGTAAATAGCTGCTATAGAAATAAATTGCTATATTAAAAAAATACACATTATCTTAAGTAAAAGCCTAGAATTAAAAGTAGAATAAGTCTTATAATATAGATTGCCCTATACTAGTTTAGGTATAAGGTACTTATAACTATTAGTAAAGAGGACTACAATATATAGCTATTTTTATAAAGTAAAAGTCTAAACTAGTAGCTATATACTGCTACGTAGCTTATAGAAGTATTTACTACTAAGGGCTATAAGTAATATTAGATTTCTAATTAATAGCTATACTAAGTAGATGCTAGAGGTATAGAGAATATATAAGTACATAATTATACTATAAGAGATTTATAAGAAAGAGCTATAGTAAAGATAATACTAAAAGTATTAGAGTGCTATTTAGTATTAGGAGTAGGGAGCGCGCGCGCAATTTATTATATATTGTAGCAGTAGAGTAGAGTAGAGGTTCTAAGTAGTTAATTATCTAGTAACGCAGTAAAAGGTTAAAAAGTAGGTATTAATTATCTAGTAATATAGTAGGTAGATAGGTGAGTAGAGTGTTATTATTATAGGTTGTCTTAGAAGCTAGGGGAGACGTTAGAAAAACTTTAACGCGCTCTAGGCTTAGCGCGTATATAATATTACATAGGCACTAGTAACGTAATAAAAAAAACATAGTAATTAAACGTAGTAGGGCTACTTAAAAACTAAATAAGTAGAGGCAGTTTATAACTCTTATCTAGAAGGGGGGGCGTAATATTAATAAGGAGTGTTATAAATATATTAGTTGAGTAGAGAAGAAAGGTAAAACTAAAGCAAAGATTTTTTTTATTTACCTTAGCTAGAGCAAATAATACTAGCATAAATCCTTAACTAAAATAGACAATTGCGCTATAGAAACTAAGAGATATAGATATAAACGCGTTAGACTTAATAACTAGATTGCTCTATAAAAATAGAGAGAGATATAAATATAAGCATATTAGATATAATAACTAAATTGTCTTACTAAAGATAGAAGGATAGAAGCCTAGTACTCTTTATAGCTAAAGTAGGCTTAAAATCTTATTAAGGCTTAGAGTACTATTACTAGTATATTTTTATTAAGTATCTTAAAACGCTTTTCTGTATTAATAATAGCAGGAGGGATAACTACTATTATTATAATATTATTATTAGAAACCCTTTAGTCGCAAAAAAAAAACCATTACTAGTATATATAGTATTAGATATATCCTTAAAACTTTAAGTGCGTAAAAAGAGAATCTATACTACTTCTATAGGGAGTATAGAGTATAACACTAGCATTTTTTAGGAGGGGGAAGAGCATATATAAGGGGCTAAGCGCCCTTTTACTAGTTACTTAGCCTACTACCTTAGTGCCTTAAAGTTCTTAGTCTATACTTCAACTAAGCTAGGAGTATATAAGTCTATAGCTAGAGTTACCTTTAAACTTTATTAAATTTATAAGTTTACTTAGGCAACTCTAACCTCTTAGTCTAAAGCCCCTTATAAGAACTATATTATTAGTACTATTATTATATATGCTAGTATACGCAACCCTACTAAGAGGACTATTAAAAGGGTTTGTAGGGAGACTACTATTTATTACTAATTAAAGACCTATATCTATCTATTTTTAGGTATCTAGGTAGGCGTTAGTAATAAGAATAGTAGTAAGGCATATAATAATATTCTAACGCGTAGAAAGCTTATTACAATTATATAGAATAGTAGACTTCTTTAGGTTCTTAATACAAAAACTAGTAAGTAGACAAGGGTAGTTAAGTAAGTTATAGTAAGATTCCTATATAGGGTTATTAAATCTATCCTATATAACTTTATACTCTATAATATTATAGTTAGAAGCGTATAGATTTTCTTTAATTTATTTAACTAGTAGATAAGTATAGTTTTTACTTATATTTCTTATTAGTACACATATCTAATACTATATTATCTTTATTTTATAGCTAACTATTATAAAGGTGTAATAGCTATAGGTAGAAAAAAATATTATATAGCTAGCCTATCTTTTTAGGTAGATTAAAGTTTATAGGCTATATTATTAATAATACATATAATATAATAAGGTCCCCTATTTTTATAGTTAAGTAAAGAGCTACGTTTCTTAGTCTTTAAGTTGCGTATATTTAATATTACCTTATTACCTACTTTTTTTTGTAAATAAAGCCGCATCTAGCAGCTATACTTTAGTAAAAGAAATAACTAGCTATAGCCTATTTTTCTATATACTAGCTCTTAGCAAAAAATATCTTAAATACACGTAAACTAAGTTAATAACGCGCTTATTATTTAGTACCCCGCAAGGCCGTTGCGCATACTAGCAGGGTTAACTTAACTATAGTTTAAAAACTATTGTTAAGTAGTAACTTATCTCGCCTATATAGGCAGTAATAAGATTAGAGTACTTATTACCTATATAAAGAGAGCCTAATCCTACTACTATCTTACGCACTACTATAACTAATAACTATAGCTAAATTAAATAAGATAAAGATGCGATCGCACTATAAAGCGAAGTTTAACCTTAAGTATATCTAATTTACCATAGACTTCTTCTTTACCTACTTTAAACTAAAGTATAGGTGTGCGCTTTGCGTTAGTGTACTTAGCCTACTTAGTCTATATCTATTATAGATTATTACGTAAGAAATTATAAAGCTAAGTAAGAGAGTTAATAAAGTTATCTATATATTAGTAAATCTATGTAGGTAGGTACTAAAAGTAGGCGCTTACTAGTAGTGGCGGCGTCTTTACTTACTAACTTAATATTATATAATAGTGTAGGCTTAGTACTATTATATAGTAAGTAACTCTCTTAGTAGTAATAAAGAGTGCAACACTAGTTAATTTGCTAACTAATAAATTAGCGATAAATTGTACTATAGGTAGGTATAGAGTTTAGTTATCTTACTAGTAGTTAATATACGCATATAAGTACTTCTTTAGTATAGTGTTAGTAACTTTAGTCTAACTATTAGTCTTAGAGTGCTAACTAGTTAATAGGTGTAGCTTAGTACCTAATCTCTTATAAAGGCGTCTTTAAAAATATAATATAAATTGTTAATTACGGTCGATAATAATATCTTTAGAAAAGCCCTTCTTACACTAAATATAGGTAATAAAGGCTTTAGTAACTACCTTAGCTATAATCTTAACTATAGGAATAAACTTCTTCTTTTTACTAAGTTAATTTATAATAACTATAATAGCTATATAGATTTTACTATTATTATAATAAGATAGTAAGCCTATAATAAAATTTATAAAGATTAAAGTCTAGTAGTAGTCTAAAATTAGTAGCGAATATAGTAGGCTGTGTTTAGCATTGCAGTATAGCTTACTATAATAGTAGAATATATAGATATAAATATAGTAAGTAATAGTATATGTGTTGTTAAATTATCTACCTAGGGGTAGAATAAACAAAGGCTTTTATCTTAAATAACATAACAAAAAAAAGCAAAGCCCTCTACTTAGTAATTAAGAAGATTGTAAAAAAAGGTAATTATAAAAAAAGCGCGTTTAAACTACTAAGTAAGCTTAGTAATCTTAGTGCGCGCAGCTTCTATATGCAAAGTTTTTACAATAAGGCTACTTAGAACTTTAAGAGAGGAATAAAACTTTAGCGCAGCAATGCTATAATTATCTATTCTTTCTCTACTATTCTAAATTATTATAAATAACATAAGTTAATATATTAGTAGATATATACTACTGTACTTATAAGTAGAATAACAATAATATATTCTAGATATATATTTATTACTCTATTGCCATATTATTAACGCTGTTCTAGATAAAGCCCCTACTATTACTCTACACTTTACTATCTATTTAGGTATTAACGTTGTTTCTAAAAAAGTACTTGCTATTGCTAAAAAGTACACACTATAGTTTCGCGCTACTATTACTAATACAGCTACTCTAGAATTCTATTTTATTTATAAGATACTTATCTAGTATAAGGGATAGGTACACTTAACCCTTTATAAGGCTATTCTTATATACTAGTTAGGCTAGCAGCGCTATATTTCTACTCTAGTAGACGTAATTACTCTTTATTAGTACTAGAATCCTCTAGTAAGGAACGTAAAAAAAGGATAAAAAGTCTTTATTAATAAGCTTTAGTGTAGTAAAAGTGTTACATAGATCTATAAGATCCTTTTAGCTATTATTACTATTAAGTTAGCTTATCTAGTGCGTAAGTGTAAATAACTAATAATAGTAGTAGTAATAAGCTAAGTGTGCTGTGTACGCTATAAGTAAATCTTATATAGATTAGAAGCTTTTAGAGTATAGGCAAGATATAAGTAAGTTTAAGTTTAAAAAACTATTATCGCGTTATTATAGATATTTAAGATTAGTTTTTAATTAGAATTAGGTGCCGTGCATAGTACATAATAATCTTCTATCTTAACCTAATTTAACCTTAAACTAAAAAAAAAAGGTTAAAAAAAGTATTTAGTAAGCTAACCGTAATAGTATATATTATACATAGCTAGTAGTAATACTATTATAGGCCTACTTAAGAATACGCGTATAAAGTTTCTTATTATTAGAAATATGGGAGTTTTTTTTTTTTTTGCGACTAAGGTATTTCTAATAAAGATATTACAATAATTGCAGTTATCTCTCCTACTATTATTAATATAGAAAAGCGTTTTAAGGTGTTTAATAAAAAGAGGTTAGCGTGTTAGCCTAAGCTCGCTAAGCGAGTTTAGCGCGCCTACTCTAAACTAAAAAAAAATCTATATGCAAAACATAGTAAGGCTATATTGCTATACTAGTTTAGAGTAGAAGGAAGATAGAAAGAAAGATAATTATTGCAACTTTTATCTCCCTTCTCTACTATTATTTCTAAAAATATTACTAGAAGTAATAGCTATTATAATAGTAGATTTGTGCTACTTATAAGATATATACTAGGTAGAAGCTTATACACTATAGATACACTAATCCTCTATCTCTCTATATTAAAGTTAACTTTAAGAAGACTTCTACTACTCTATTTCCTACTATTCTCCTAAGCCCTAATGCTAAAATTGCGGTTAACGCTACCTAAAAGTACGCTCCTTATCCACGCGCCACTGTACTAGGGCCACACTAGAATACCGCTCTGTCTAGAAGATTATTAATGGGTCGAAGTAGAAGTAGAAGGTATACCTTACTCTATACAAGGCGGTTCTAGTGTACTAGTTAGGCTAGTAATAAATTAAATATTATTATATATAACTAGAGTATATACACCTTATATATATATATATATATATATACACGCTCTTTTTTTAATTACTAAGCAGGGGGCTCTGCTTGCTTATTTTGTTATGTTATTTAAGATAAAAGCCTTTGTCATTCTACCCCTAGGTAGTTAATTTAAACAACACACACATATATATATATATATAAATATTTTATTATATTATTATAGATAAAAGCCTTTGTTATCCTACTCCTAGGTAGAATTAACGCTATATATATAACTATTTCTAGCCTAGTATATTAGTTTAAACTAACTAGGACTTTCTAGAACTTTTTAGAAATAATTAACTTAGTATTATACCCCCCTTAAAAAAAGCTAAGTATACCTTTAAAATACTTAGGACTTTATAGGACTTTTTAGAATTTTATAGAACTTTAATATGCCTTAGTATACTTAGCTAATCTATTTATAATTATATTTATATACTTATATAAATAGTAGATACCTAAGCCTATAAGTATTACAATAATATGCTAGAAAACTCTAGTTCTTATAAAATAAATATCTGAAACTAAAAGTAATAGGTTTAAATATTATTTATATATAAAGAAAAGATATAAAGGCTATTATTATAAATAGTTCCTTTTTTATCCCTCCTCTAAAGTTTTAACCGTGGCCTTTTCGTGAATTAACTTTGCATGTGGGAGCTGTGCGCGCCAGGACCGCCAAGCTCGCTTAGCAGTTCGAACGCGCTTTTTTTGTAATTACTACCTTTGTTACGCTCTTTTTAATTACTAAGTAGGGGGCTTTCCTTTTATTGTTATATTATTTAAGATAAAAGCCTTTGTTGTACTACCTCTAGGTAGTTAATATAAACGCTATATAAATAGCTACTTATTTAATATAGTCTATATTCTATATTCTATATATTACCTAACCTACCTATATATTTAAAATAAGCAAAATACTAAAGTATACTATATTAAAGTAATATCTTATATAGTATAGGCCCCATATATAAAGTCTAATATCGTAATATCTATTTTAAAAGTAAATATTTTAAATACAGACTACTTTATAAGTATATTTAACTCTAATAAATATTTTATAATAGTAAAGAGAGTATACTTACCTATATTAATACTAATACTAATACTACCTTAAGCTAGCTCTTTTACTACTTTTATAAACTTATTATATTATCTAGCTAAAGTTCTATATATCTAGTACTTAATTATTATATTAAAGTAATATATAGTACTAATTTAAAAATATAATAAGTTTTTGAAAGGTTACTAAAAATACTAAAGTGTTCTAACTACTATATTAAGTTTATTTAAGTTTATCTAAGGCCTATACTATTATTATTACTTATATCTATATACACTTTTTAGATACCAAAGTACTAAACATAACTATGGTTTATTTTCTTTGCGGCTAATGGGTTTCTTAAAAAAATATTATAATAATAGCAGATATCCCTCCTGCTATTATATACACAGAAAAGCGTTTTAAGGTGTTAATAAAAAGGGGTTCGACTTAACTATAATATGCTATTAGGACTTTGTAATATAGTTATAGATAATAGAATAAGAGTAAATAGGTCTAATTATATTATAGAAAGAAGAATAAAGGTAGCTAAGATATAGATATTTTTATAAGGAGACTTATTTACTAAGTTAAAAACTCTAAAAGCCCTAATTAGTAGGCTATTATTATTCTCTTAGTTTATATTAGTATTAAAATAGTTAAAATAGTTACTATTTTAATTAAAAATATTATAAGATAGTATGTAGCGTTAATTAAATCTACCTAGTGGTAGGACGACAAAGGCTTTTATCTTAAATAATGTAATAAAAAAAGCAGAGCCCCCTACTTAGTAATTAAAAAGAGCGTAAAAAAGGTAATTATAGAAAAGGCGTATAAGATAGTATAGTAAATATAAAATAGTAGTAGTATTAAACTTAGTATAGTTATTTAAATAGAATTAATAACTATAGTAGTAATTTAAAAAAAACCTATAAATATAAGTAAACTTAATAATATTAAAAGAAGAAGAAACTATAGCTATAAATTAAGCATAAAATAATAAATTTTAGATAACTTTTAATATATAAAGTACTAGGTTAAAGATAACTATATTACTATTATAACAGTCTTAACTAAGACCCATAGGTACTTTATATAGTTAGATTTTATAATTAAGGAACTTTTTAATTTTAGAAATAACGCAGTTATAGGCAATTACTACCTATAGCTAGTTTAGTAGCTTTTAAATATTATTTAACTACTTAGCACCTCCCTTATTACACTCCCTTAACTTCTAAAGAAACTTGTTATTATCTCTACAGTGTTAAGCAGCCTTATTAGGTTCCTCCTCTGCTACGCAATATATTCTAGGTTCGCCTTAGTCTATTAAGTAGTCTTTGCATGCATTATTAATATATATATAACCTAAGCTAGTAAATAGTAGTATAGACTATATATATGTGTATTATATAGCAATTTAGTATAAGTAACTTAACTAGAAGCTTATTACTATTAGCTATCTTAAGCTTTAGCTTCTTTATAACAATAATTGCAAGCTTATTAATTGTTTTTTTAGGGATATAAGGAGGGGGGGGTCTATAGTAGATTAGGTGTACTTAAGGTTAAACCTTACTTTATAGCACGATCGCATCTTTATTTTATTTAATTTAGCTATAGTTATTAGTTATAGTAGGTATAGTAGGTAGTGCGTAAGATAGTAGCGAGATTAGACATTTTATATATAGGCAAGATAAGTTACTACTTAATAATAGTTCTAAACTATAGTTAAGTTAACCCTAAGCTAGTGTATATAATAGTCTTATAGGGTACTAAATAATAAGCCTATTATTAACTTAGTTACTTATATTTAAGATTTTTTTTTGCTAAGAGCTAGTATATAGAAAAATAGGCTATAGCTAGTTATATCTTTTACTAAAGTATAGCTGCGGAATACGGCTTTATTTATAAAAAATACTATTTATAATAGCAAAACACAATCTCTATGTATTACTATATAGGATTCTTTTAAACGCTTTAGCTAATTTAATTCTATATAACCTCTAATTTGCTTAGAAATTTTTAAATCTTTTTCTCTTATATAATTCGCTTAAGAATTTCTAAAACTTTTTAGGAGATTTTAGTACAGCGCTAGTGTGTACTAATAGGGCTTAAAGTAGTTAGAGAGTCTGGCCCGTAAGATAAAATTAACGCTAAAAAAGCCCATACCTACACGCACAGGCCTTCCGCGTTACCCAGAACACTTAAGGCCCTATTTGGTTCTAGTAATAGAATAGGTGTTAGTTTTGTTAAACTAAAGCTAAGTAAGCAGCTAAGCGTACAGAAGGGGAATTAGCAGCGTCTTAGCTAATAGGGCATTATCTAGAAGCACCTATTTAGCTGCTAAAAAGTTAGTTTTAAAATATAGCTTTATTAGCTATTAGGCTATATATCTTCTAAAACCTATCTTTATTAATATTAACTTGATATCTTATTAAATTTTCGCCTTATTACTTTATTAATTCTACTATTTTATAAAGTTATATCGTAAATAACGCCTTATTATAAATAGCCCTTTTACGTTTTAATATTAATACGTAAATTATTAATATTATTGTCGCTATTGCTATTATAGGCCTTGTAGGAAAGCTCTATATGTAATACGCCTATATTATAGCTACTAACACTATTCCTAGGCTCTATATAGTCTCTAAGCCTTATACTATTACTAGGCCCTAATAAACCTATATTAAAAATTAAAAGGTTAATATAGGGTATATAAGAGCTAGAGGCGTTATTAATTACGCTTAAGTATTAATTTAATAAAAGTAATAGAGTTAATAATAATTAGAAGCTGCAGGTGTAGTAGTACGGTTTAAAGAAGGTCTAAAAGGCGTTTAATAACCCTACTATAAGTCTCTAGCAAATTAAAAGTAAAGTAAATACTAATAAGAAGAATTTAAAAGTCTAGTTAGAGCTTATATAGCAGTCTAGCTTTTTAGTTAATAATAGCGTTATTGCTACTAATAGCTAGGTGCTTAAGGACTACTTTAATATCTATAAAGAGGCTTGCAAATTTTAGCACAAGGCTTTTAACTTCACTAATTTGCATAAGAATCTTTTTTAGGGCTACTTAGCAATAGGTAAGAACGCAGCTAGCCTTAAGGACCTACTTAATAGCTTATAATCCTAGCTAACAAACTTAATTAAAACTAATAAAAAAGAGCTTATTTATAGGCTCTAGTAATAGTAAAAAAATTTAGGTAGTAAGGCGTTAGGCCGCTGTAAACGTGCAGGCACAAAGTTAACTCCTAGGCCTTCTAAAAAGCACTTAATAAGGTTAATAGTAAAGAAGCGTATAAGTTAGTGACTTAATAACTTACTAAACTAAACTAGAAATCTTAATATAGTAGTAACAACTAGAAAGTATTAGTAAGAGGCTATTATAAGCTTTATAAGCAACTACTTAGTCTTACCTAACTAACTAAAGTTTCCTATCCTTAATAATTTTAAGAATAATTTTAATACTAAAGTCTTTATAAATATAAAGCTTCGTAGTAAGTAAAAGACGTAGGTAAAAAGTAGGATTAATTCTCTTATAAATTAAGAGACGTATAGTAATTTAAAAAGTAGTGTAAAGTTATTAAAGTAAGTAGGTAAGAGTAGGTTAAAGTAGTAAGTTAATATAAAAGTTTAACTCTATACTAAAACTCGCAATAGTAGGCTATGCGCGCAAAATATAATTTTTTTTATCTCTTAGGTATTATTTTAAGTTTAACTCTAGGTATATTTTACAAAGTTTATAATCTTCAAAACTTAAAATTGCCTAGTTAAATCTAGTTTTATAAAAAAAATTAAATTTCTATTTATAGTAAATTATAGTAAAAGTATCTTTGAAAATAATAGTAGAGAGAAGACGATAGTTATAGTATTATAGCGCCAGCGCTATCTTATACCACCTTTTCCCCACTCTAAACTATAATATAGCAATGTGGCCTTACCTATAGTTTTGCATATAGATTTTTTTAGTTAGAGTGGGCGCGCTAAGCCTACTAAGCTCGCTTAGCTCGCTTATAACGCGCTAATCTATTTTATTAATATCTTAAAACGCTTTTCTATATACATAATAGTAGGAGGAATATCTACTATTATTATAATATTTTTATTAGAAACCCCTTAGTTATAAAAAAAACTATAGTAAAAGTTAGAATAATAGTAGAAGGCCCTACTAGCGTATTTTATAACTTTTAATATTAACTTTCTATCTATTAACTTTACTACCTTTCTACTTAACTATTAACCCTATACTGTTACTTTTACTACTCTATATAATACTTATATACTTACTACTAGTTAATTTCTCCTCTTATTTATACTAAGCTCTAGCGTAGTAATATTATTACTATTTTCTACTTTATAATATTTTATCTTAAGCTCCTTTTTATTATAAAGCTCTATAAAATTTCCTAAGTCCTTCTTAACCTTATATACCTTATTAACAAGGTTGTATACACCTATAGTTTTTTTTGCGACTAAGGGGTTTCTAATAAAAATATATGTAATAATAGTAGATATCCCTTCTGCTATTATATACACAGAAAAGCATTCTGAGGTAGTATTAATAAAAGAGTTAGCGCGTTATAAACTCGCTAAGCAAGCTTAGCGCGCCTACTCTAACTAAAAAAAATCTTTATGCAAAACATAATAAGGCCACATTACTATACTATAGTTTAGAGTAGGGGGAGAGGATAAGAAGGTGCTTAACTCTTATCTCCCTCCTCTACTATTATCCTTAAAGATATTACTAGAAGTAATAGCTATTATATTAGTAGGTTTATGCTACTTATAAGATATATGCTAAAAACGTATACACTATAGGTATATTAATACTCTATCTTTATATTAAGATTAACCTTAATAAGGAATCTACTATTATTCTATTTCCTACTATCTCCCTAAGCCCTAATACTAAAATTGCAGTTAACGCTGCCTAAAAGTATATTTCCTATCTATAAGCTAATATTACTAAGGCTATACTAGAGTATTACTTTATCTGCAAAATTATTAATAGGAAGTAGGTGTATCTTACTTTATATAAGGTAGTTCTAGTGTACTAGTTATACTAGTAATAAAATTAGTAACTAGAGGTATAAAAAGTATATAAAGTTTCTACTATAGTTTCTTATATTACTACTAGTTAGGAAGGCGGCAATAGAGGGTAGAATGAAGGGGAAAGAAAAGAAGATATTTATTCATAAGTTACTAGGGAAGGAGAGCGTTGTGTAGAGATATATTAGATCCTTATAGTTATTTATAGTATTAGATAAGCGCGATATATAAGTATACTATATAAGCAGCGCACAAATATAGCGCAGTCGCTAATAATAGTAATAATAGAGCTTAGTTTACTATATACGCTTTAAATAAATTTAATAGCTATTAAAGCGCTTATAAATAATAGAGGGCAAGTATATAGTTTATATATAAACTATTATTATATTAGTAGAGACTTAGTAGACTATATTTTTAGGCGCTGGACTAGAGCGGCCTTTCTATCCCAACCTACGCAGGCTCAAATTAAAAAAAAGGGGGTTAAAAAGAGTAATTAATACTAAATAAACAATGTAACTATATACACCTATAAGGATATATATAAGCTTAACCTAAGTTATAATTTTAAACTTATACGCCTAGTTAAAAATACGCTAATACCTTTTAAAAACTCTAAAAGTACGCTTAATAATATTGCGTAGACTTAAGTAGTAATAGTTAAACAACTTCTTTAAATTTTATACTTTTCTTCTAATCTAATAGATTTCTTATAAATAGTATTGCACGCGTCTATATAGTATTAATAAAAGGTTATTATTAATATATTCTATATTGGCTATAAAGTACTTGCCTAAAGGGGCACTAAAGCCTTTATTTAAAGCGCCTTTAACCCCTTTTTATTAACACTACCTTGAAACGCTTTTCTGTGTTAATAATAGTAGGAGAAATAACTGCTATTATTATAATAATTTTATTAGAAACCCCTTTATAAGGACACTATAGAGGTTATTATATTATATATAAGATAACTAGTAGTTAGAATTTAAATATAAGATAGTAGCGATACTAACGTAAGGTGGGTACGTAAGTAGGCTATATACGTAGTCTTGCTTAAAACCGCACTAGTCTCTAAAGGGGAAATAGGTAAGGATATTATAAGTAAGGGGGCTGCACCTTAGATTAGTGACACTACTCCCCCCTTCTATAGCAGCGACTCTAGTGCTACTAGAATCTATCTAACTATATATTAGTCTTTATATAACTATTGCGCACTATTGTGCTCTATTATTAATTATTATAATTCTTATAGTTATTTATTATACTAGACTACTATAAATTCCTATTAAATTACTCTAAATTTAATCTAATTTGTTTATATTCATTAGAGTTATATTATTATAATTACTATTGCTATTATGACCTATAATATCATTATAACTAAAATAGCTACTACTAGAATTATTGTCGCATAAGTTAGAATGTGTTGCCTTATTAAGAGTATTACTACTAGGAGGATTTCTAGGGAGACTACTATATACTATTAACTTAAAATCTTTATTTAACTATTTCTAGACATCTAGATAGGCGTTTGTGATAAGAAGGGCTATAAGATAAGTAATAATATTCTAGCACGTAATAAGCTTATTAAAGTTATATAGTATAGTAGGTTTCCTTAGGTTCTTAGCATAAAATCTAATAACTAGATAAGGGTAGTTAAGCAAGTTATAGTAAGGCTTCTATATAGGCTCTTTAAAACTATCCTATATAAACCTTATACTCTATAATACTATAGTCTATAATATATAGGTCTTTCTTTAACTTGTTTAACTAATAGGTAAGTATAGTCTTCACCTTATACTTCTTATCTATACATTTATCTAATAGCATATTATTCTTATTATGTGTCTAACTATTAAGTAGTTGCTTATTATAAGAGTGTAATAAACTATAGGTAAAAAATATTATATAGTTAACCTATCTTCTTAGGTAAGTTAAGCTTATACGCTATATTACTAATAATGCAAATAATATAAAAAGGTCCCCTATTATTATAATTAAGCGACGAGCTAGGTCTTTTAGTCTTTAAGTTTCGCGCGTCTAATATTATCTTATTACTAACTTTAAAGTAAGGTGTAGGCGCGTATTTCGTGTTAGCGTACTTAGCCTATTTAGCTTACGCCTATTATAAGTTATTATACATATAATTATATAGTTAGATAAGGGAGTTAATAAAAGTATTTACGCGTTAGTAGTCTATATAGGCTAGTACTATAAGTAGGCGCTTACTAGCGGCAGCGTTTTTACTTACTAACTTAATATTTATATAATTATATAGGCTTAGTACGATTACGTAGTAGGTAGCCCTTAGTAGTAATAAAAGGTGCGACTTCTATTAACTTGCTAACTAATAAGTTAGTAATTAATTCCACTATAGGTAGGTATAGAGTCTAGTTATCTTACTAGTAGTTAATATATGCGCATAGGTACTCCTTAAGTAGAGTGTTAGTAACTTTAGTTTAACTATTAGTTTTAGAGTGCTAACTAGTTAATAGGCAGAGATTTGTACCTAAACGCTTATAAAGATATTTTTAAAAGTGCAATATAAACTGTTAACTATAGTTGCTAATAATAATCTCTAGAAGATTCTTCTTACACTAGATATAGGTAATAAAGGCCTCTATAACTACCTCTACTATAATCTTAACTATAGGGATAAACTTTTTCTTTTTGCTAAGCTAGTCTATAATAACTATAATAGCTCTATAAATCTTACTATTATTATAATAAGATAGCAAGCCTATAATAAAATCTATTAAAATTAATTTATAGTAGTAGTCTAGAATTAGTAGTGGGTAGAGTAGACTATACTTAGTGTTATAGTATAGTTTACTGTAGTGGCAGGATATATAGATATAGATATAATAGGCGATAGTGTACATTATATATAGCTAGTAGTACTAGTAACTAACGCGCTTATAAGTACTCTTACAACTAATATATCTAGCTATAATACTATTATAGGCCTACTTAAGAATATATATATGGATTTTCTTATTATTAGGGACGTATAAGCAATTCTTAACATATAATAGATTATTATTAGTTATATAACAACCTGCAACCTTAATTCTAAGTCTCTATTTAAGGAGCTTTTTAGCAGGCTTTAGGCTTTAGCTCTAATAGTGGTAATAATATCCTAGACTGTCTTATTAGTAGTACAGGCTATTTTCATATTCTTAAGCAATTACGCTATTGCCTTATTGCCTTAGTATTATTAGCTATAGTAATAGAATTATTATTATTAGTAGTAAGTTTAGCGATATAGTATAATATAGCTGTAAGCTATAGGCTAGAGTAGCTACTCTTATCTAATAAAGCATAGGCAGTAGTAATTATATATAATACAATTTCTTGCCTTTAAAGATCTCTAGGCGTAAGACTATCTAAACTTAGTACTATTAGTAGGCGTGATTATTACCTTTAGGTAAGTTGCCTAGATAGCATATTAAGGTATTAAGTTTTATATCTTATTTACTAGAATAATAATAGATATAAAAGTTAAACTTAGCTAGAAACTCTACCTATTATACTTATTATTAGTTAAGCTGTTTACTAGTTATAAAGTATTATAACGCAAGGTAATTAGTAACAATTAATAAAATCCTAAGTGCTAGAGAGCTTAGATCTCTATTCTTTAAAGGCGCATACTATAGCTAACAACTTCTTATTATAAATCTTATAATTACACCTAGTAGGCTTTATTTTATATAATAAGTACGTAATAGATTATAGTAGTGATAAAATTAGATGCGTTAGTTTCTAACTAAGTTTCTTTATCTAGGTTAAAATAGACTAAGATGGGCGTAGTTGCAAATGCCTATTTTAGCGCCTTAAAGATAGTCGTAGTAGAAGAGAGCCTAGTTTAATAGGCTAGTTCTTTAGTGCGTTGCCCTTTGTAAAGTTAGTTAATAGGTAAGTAATTTAACTAAATCTCTTAATAAATTATTAATAAAAGTTTACAAAACCTAAAAAGGCTTATATATTCTTAAGTATTTATAGCAGTTGCTAGTTATAAACTACCTTTAGTTGTTAGGATAATCCTAAGGTACTTTAACCTTCTTAATCTTAAACTAACACTTGTTAATATTTAAATATAGACCTACTTATTCTAACTTATTAATAATAAACTATATATATCTAATATAGTCCTTCTTAGTCTTACTCTATGTAAGTATATTATCTAAATACGCTGTGTAAAAGTTGTTAAGGTGTTACCACAGCGTCTTATTAATATAAGTCTAAAAAGTGCTAGAGGTGCCTATAAGGCCAAAGGGCATAATAGTATACTTATATAGGCTATAATAAGTTAGAAAAGCTATCTTTTTTATTACCTTTCTTAATACGTATATTATTAAAATCTATAATAATATCTATAATAGATATAAACTTAGTCTTATTTATACGTGCTAGTGTATTCTTTAGTAATAGTAGTATATTATAATTACGTTTTATAATGGCGTTAATTGCGCAGTAATTAACGAAGACGCGTAATCTACCTCCTAGTTTTTTAATAATAAGGATAGATATAATATATACTAAGATGTGCTTATTTGTAAGAATTTCTTCATAGTTATTCTATTAATATACTTCTTAACTACTATAGTTTCTAGTCTAGTAAGTCTATAAATATATAGCTAAGGTGCTTTGTTATTAATAAGGTTAATAGCATAATTAACGCTAAGATAATAAGGAGCTAACCTATTAGCCTCTTTTAGATTAAAATAATAAAGCTTGTTATAAAGCTAATTTAGAAGCAGCTGCTTTAGCTTATCTTTTGTCTGTAGTTTATTGCCTAGCTTCTTTATAAACTTATTATAGTCTGTCTAGCTATATACTACTAGACCTATAGACGCGCAGAAAGCTTATATATTATAGTTACTATTTATAGGATTAGGTAGTTGTTCTAGTTAATTCTAATTATAAGGCTCTAGCTAAGTAACTAACTCTAGATAGTGCACTACTATAAGATAGACTATCTTGCCTATAATAACACTAATATTATCTTGCGCTATTAGTTGTAAAGAACTAGCTAGCTAATTATTAGAGTACACTATCTTAGATAGAGCGTTCTTAAGATAGTGGACTAGATAATAGTGGGCGTTGAATATTATAGATTAGTTACGTAACCCTAGTTGTGGGTTATAGGTAAATATTTAATTTATGCTAAGTATAATATATTAAAAGCTCTAATATTAGTAATAAATTATATAATAGTGCTAGTATAAGTCTTATGCCTTATAGTTAGATTTATAGCTCGACTAATTTTATTTACTACCTTACTATTAGTAAGATATAGCGTAATTAGGTTATTAATATATAAAATCTTAGTTAGTGCTACTAGACGTATATAGGGCTAATAAAACTTATGCTAGCTTTTATATTAGTAAGTTAATATATCTTAGCCTATTTATAAAGAGTAGCGAGCTTAATAAGATATATAAATTATAACTGCTTAACTTTGTCTAGTTAGGATTTTATATTAATAGCGATAGTGGAAATTTGTTATATATGTAATAGATGGAGGCTAAGCTTTATATCTAGTTTAAACTTATCTATTTTCTATTATACTACTATAAGATTCTTTTATATATACTAGTAATATCGCTCCCTTGCATAGTTTTGCTTAGGAGCTACTAAAAATATAACTTATTATTATTCTTATAGTTTTAATTGCGATGTATATTATATCTTTGTTAGGGTTAGGTATCTTATAATCTAGTAATTTATTACGCAACCTATTGCGTTTATAGAGGCTATAGAGTTAGTTAGAATTTGTTTAGATAGTGTAGACGTGTTACGCGTCTTTATAGTTAATAGGGCTAGAGAGAATAATATAAAGGTACTTATTATTCTTTACTAAAGTAATTACGTTATTATAATAGCTAGTAGTGACGCCTATTACTTAATATTCTGCAACTCTATATTTAAAGTAAGCGTTAGCCTTAGCTAGCAGATCTAATTCTTATAATGTATATTTATAATTACTGCGTCTAGTAGTATTATTTATATATAGTGTAGAGAACGTAGTATATATAGTAGTATTAAATCTAGTAGTGGTATTATTTATTAAGCGGGCTTTTAAATAATTAGGCGCTATAGTAGTATTAGAACAACCTATAATAGACTCATAGTTAAGACATTCTATATATAAGGCTTAGTCTATATAGAACGTAAAGAATTCTCTAGACACTAATAACATATTAGTGGCGCTAATAATACAACTATATATAAGTTAGTAGGCTTAATTTATTAGTAAATAGTTAGGCATACTAAGAAAATTAACAATTACTATAAATCGCGCGTGCTAATTAGTAAGAGTTTTCCTAGGGCCTTAAACTAGGGAATTGCCTATAATTTTCTCCTAGGCGTCTAGTAATATATTCTTAGACAAATAGATCTTATTAAGGTAGTTAAGCATTTTTATAATAGTTATAGCAGTTTTAACATGTAGGTATACTATTATCTAGGCATATCCTTTAAGTTAGCTGCGTAAGTATATAACGCGAAACTATTTATTTAGTAAGGTTTAAAGCTTATTTATGAACATAATACGCTAACATTTATAGTTGTCCTTATCTTTATCTTAACTAGAAAAATAGTCTACCTTAGGTATATAAATCTAATATAAGTACTAAGAATCTATAGTAAGTTCTAGTAATAAAAATACTTTGTAAGAAGATATTAGATAGGTTTATTATTATGTGTAACTTATATAACTTATAGCGCGCAGATTGTATTTTAAATCTAGGGTAAGAAAAAATTATATATAATTAAGTAATAGATTATTAGCAGGTGTATAACAAACTTTAATATTTAGAGACTACTTAATAGATAGAATAGGCTAATCTACAAACTATTAGGTGTCTAAAGGCTAATTTTATAGTATAATACGTACTAGTGGCTAACTTCTAAGCTTAGTAATATAGGTATAGGCTATGTGTGTAGCTCTTACTAAACTATATACTCTATCTCTATAAGTTGTGTAAAGTGGGTCTCTAAGTCTTAATAATTAATTTGTAAAATATAGTTATTCAATAGGTAGTCTTTAAGCTTCTTAAGCTGTTATTGTAACGCTATATAGTAGGTAGTAGGAATTTTTAACTTTTTAAGGGTAATAAAGTCTTTCTTTAATAAATTATAATGTGTCTATAGCTAGATATTATTCTATTTTATAATCTAAAGCACATTCTTATTTAATAATATATAATCCTCTAATATTCTAACCTGCTCTACTTTTATTATAAACTGTTAGTCTAATACTTTATAATTAGTTTAGAGCTACCTAAGCTCCTAAAGCTTAGTTTAGTTATCCTCTAGTTTATTAGTAATTTGCTATACAGTTATTAATAGCAATATAATAATGTTTTACTAGAATTCAGGTTTTTAGTTTACTCTATTAATAAACTATACGTATTCTTAAATCTTAAATTTATTTAGCTTTAAACTATCTTTTATACTAGTTACGCTAACGCGGAGTTTATAATCTAATATATTACTATTAGTGTTAGTAATATTAGTTAAGTATATATACTTAGGAAGATTAGTAGGTAGTAAGCTAGCATAGTCCTATTAGTTATGTGTTATAGTTAGAGTATTAGATATGTCTATAAAAGAGTTGCCTTTATTATAAGGTTTGCTTTTATTATTATTAGTATTATTGTTTACAAAAGTCTTATTATATTTTTTAGGCTAAAAAAGTTCCTTTTTAAAGGTAACCTTGCGCTTATTTCGACAATACTGTATCTCTAATAAGTTATTATCTAGTTTGTCTTAATTTATAGGCAAAGTACCTTAGGTAGTGCTCTACTAAGTTAGGATGTATAGCTAAGACGCAGTGGCAAAGTTGTAGGACTTTTTTAAAAGCTAGTATTGTTACTATTATTCTTATTCTTATAGCTTAGTCTTGCTATCTTGTCTACTATGTATAATAGATTTGTCTCTTAATAAGTATATATTAATTAGAAATTAAGAGTTAAGGTTATAAGCTATAAGCATAATAGAGTATTATAATTAGTTATAGTAGGTAATTTTGTGTGTAGTATTATAACTATAGCCTATACATAACTATAAAAATATAAGATCTCTATATAAGGTATAAAACTTTAAGAACTTTGTATAGTAATATTAGACTTTCTAGGCTTTTACTAAAGTAGGTAAGACTTATTAGAATTACTATAAAGTCTTAAGGCTTTTAACTACGCAAAACGAGCGCGCCTATAAAGGGTTTGCTATTATACCGCACTAGAGCAATTTACTAGAGGTGTAGGTCTTACTAACTTAACTTATAACTATATCTTAGGCCTTAAGTTATCTAGGTTATTAGTATTTTCTATTATTATAGAGGTCTTATATATCTGTTTATTATTATTATAGAGGTCTTATATGTCTATCTATTATTATTATAGTAGTTTTGTGTATTGTTACTATCTGCTATTATTATAAAGGTTCTGTGTACCACTATCTAATATTTTTATAGAGGTCTTATATATTATAAGTAATAGAGAAGACGTAGTTAGAGATGTTACTACTTATTAAATCTAGGTAATAATATTAACGTTATCTTATCTCTTTTTAGTAAAGTAAAGGATTATTATAATTTATAGTAACTTATAGTAAGTTTAATAATAATAAATATAGATGGCTTATTTAAGTAAGCTAGGCTTATAGTTGTTATAATAACTAGATTTACTTATTAATAAGCTACTCTTATAACTACCTTAGTAGTTGTTATATGTAAAGCTTAGTAAGCTTATAGGTTATTATTATAGAAAGCTATATTACTTATAAGTAAGTTATTTTCCTAGAGACTATTATAGTAGTGCTAGGGGACTAACGTCTTATAAGATATAACCTATATGCTCTATAAGGCAGAGCTAATTCTTTATCTTCTACTGCACCTATTATTAATAGGTAACTTATAGGTAAGCGTTATTGTTATTCCTATTAGTTATATTAGTAACGCTCTAGAGAAGGTATTTATGCTCCTAATATATAAGATACTTAAGGATATAGGGACGTTTCGCCTACCGCATTTGTTAATAGGCATTATTAGTAATGCCTTAGAGATAGATTATAAATAGTTAAGCTATAGCTTAATAATTGCTACTATAGTGTAAGGGCACTATAGGGGTTATTACGCCGTATATAAGATAATAGTAGATATTAGAATCTAAATATAATATAGTAGCAATACTCATACAAGGTAAGTACGTAGGTAGGCTATATATATATAGCCTTGCTTAGAATCTTACTTAAAACTACGCTAGTTTTAAAGGGAAAATAGCCAAGAATAATATAAGCGAGGGGGCTGCACCTTAGATTAGTAATATTATTAGTAAGTGTTATTATTTCCTTTAGGTAAGTTACTAAAACAACGTGTTAAGGTGTTAGGTTTTGTGTTTTATTTATTAGAATAGTACTAAATACGAAAGTTAAACTTAGCTAGAAATTCTATCTATTATACTTATTAATAGTTAAGCTACTTGCTAGTTATAAGGTATTGCAATATAAGGTAGTTAGTAACAATATTAATAGAATTCTAGGTGTCTAAAAGCTTAGATCTCTATTTCTTAAAGGCGCGTATAATAGCTAGCAGCTCTTTATTATAGATCTTATAGTTGCACTTGGCGGAATTTATTTTATATAACAAGTAGGTAATAGGTTATAATATATTCTAGTTGTCCTTTTGCAATAATATAGCTATAGTAATAAAGTTAGACATATTTATCTCTAGCTAGGTTTCTTTGTTAAGGTTAAAATAAACTAGTATAAGTACTATGAAGAGTGCCTATTTCAGTAATTTAAAAGCGACTATAGTGGGTAACTCTAGCTTAATAGGCTAATTTTTTAGTATATTAGTTTTAGTAAGGTTAGTTAGTAAATAGGTAATCTAGCTAAAACCTTTAATAAATTAATAGTAGAAGTTAGCAAATCCTAGAAAAGCTTATACGTCTTTAAGAAATTAGGGCAGTTGCTAGTTATATATTACTTATACCTTTTTAGAATCTATTTTAATACCTTTAGTAGTAAGAATAATTCTAAGATACTTAACCCTTTTAACCTTAAACTAACACTTATTAATATTTAAGTATAATTTTGCTTATTCTAGTTTATTAATAATAGTCTATATGTGTCTAATATAATTCTCTTTAGTTTTACTATACATAAGAACGTTGTCTAAAGACGCTATATAAAAGTTATCTAGGTGTTACTATAGTATCTTATTAATATAAGTTTAGAATATACTAAAAGCTCTAGTAAGACTAAACGGCATAATAGTATACTTATACAATCTATATTGTGTAAGAAACGCTATTTTCTTCTTATTACCTTTCTTAATCTATATATTATTAAAACTTATAATAATATCTATAATAGGTATAAACTTTATCTTATTTATATATACTAGCGTATTCTTTAAAGATAGTAGTGCGTTGCAATTACGCTTTATAATTGTATTAATTATATATTAATTAACGCAAATGTATAATTAACCCCCTAGTTTTTAATAATAAGAATAGACAATATATACTAAGACGTACTTATTTGTAAAAAGCCCTTTATAGTTATTTTATTAATATATTCTTTAACTACTATTATTTCTAAATACGTAAGACTATAAATATGCGATTATAGTGCTTTGTTATTAACTAGATTAATAGTATAGTTAACGCTAGGGTAGTAAGAAGCCAACTTATTAGCCTTCTTTAGGTTAAAATACTAAGACTTATTATGTAACCAATCTAGGAATAGCTGCGTAAGTTTATCTATTATTTGTAGCTTATTAACTAACTTCTTTATAAACTTATTATAGTCTATTTAACTATAAGTAGCTAGTCCTATAGCTGTGTAAAAGTTTACGTGTTATAGTTACTATTATTAGAAATTAAGTAGGCAACTAAGCTAGTTTTAATAATCAGATTCTAACTAGGTAACTACGTTTAAATAGTGTACTACTATAAGATAAGCTACCTTATCTATAATAAAATTAATATTATCCTGCGGCATAGGTTATAACGAGCTAGCTAGTAGTTTATTATAGTATATAGTCTTAGGTAAGGTATTTTTAAGGGAGTTAACTAGATAGTAGTAAGTGTTAAACATTATAGAGTAGTTATGTAACCCTAATTATAGGTTATAGGCAAATATCTAATTTATACTAAGTATAATACTAAAAGTTCTAATATTAGTAATAAAATATATAATAGTACTAGTATAAGTTCTATACTATATAGTAAGGTTTACAGCTTAACTAATCTTATTAACTACCTTACTATAAGGGCGATACACGACCTTATAGGGCAAACCTCTCTAGGACAGCTAGAATAGTTAAAAGAGCTAGTTAAATTAAGACTATTCTAAGACAGTGGATAAGAAAGGGACATAGGGGGCCCTTTCTTATATAGAGGGCGGCGTAGAGCACAGGCCCACGCTAACTACCACGCTAACACTAACTAGAAAAGGCGTCTTTAGAAAGGTAAAAGGCGCAAATAGGAGAAATAGAGTATAAAAGAGATGTAATAGGGCGTGCTTAGCAAAGAGGCTAATAAGTACTATTATATAACCCCCTTTTAAGATCTAAAAATAGGAAGGAAAGTACATAAAAATAGGATGTTTTAGCGAATTTTTAATATAACTAGCACTATTTTAGGGCTAAAGAGGGTTGCAATAGGGGCAACAGGCCCCTATAGTTCTAATAGTGGCCTTAGTTTTTAATCTAGTTGCTATTTAGTAAAGATATTAAGGAAAGTAGTTAGAGGTAAATTAGTGCTAGATTAGAAACTATATCTTAGCGTTTAGAGTTTTACTAATAGAGCGTATCCTTAGCTCTAACGCTATATAAAAATATAGTTAGCTAAAAATTCTCTAATTAGTTTATTGCGCGCGGGCGCAATTATATTATAAAATATTTTCTAGTACTATAGGAAAGTGTTAAAAAAACGTGTTAACCTAACTATGCGGTTTTTAATTAGGGCAGGGCAGCTCCTAAAGCTATAGGGGCTGCTAGCAGTATTAGAAACGTCTAGGAGTAGAGGTGCTAAAAGCTATAGGTGCCCTATACGCGCGCGACAGCTAGGTAGCTACTAAATTAGTAGTAAGCTAGCTAGAGAGAGGATAGCTAGGGGCAAGGGCGCTAAAAGCAATAGGTTCCTACGCGCGGTAGGCTAACTAGAAAGCTGCTTAACTAGTAGTAAACTAGGCCACCTATTTTAGTGGCTTAGAGTGCCTCTAGGGGCAGAATAAGTTAAGTAACTAGTAGATTAGAGCGAGGGCTAATAGTTAGGAGGCAGCTCCTAATTATTAGCGTTCTAGGAGACTTTATTAGGCGGTTCACTATCTAATTTATTGCCTAAATATTCTTTCTATAGAGAGTTAAACTTAGGGTTAATTATGTTAGTAAATTTAGGGTTGTTATTATAATAGGCGGGCTCTTTGTCTTCTAATCTACTACTATAATAGGCGGTGTTATTATCTTCTAGGCTATTATTATAGTAAGTAATACTAAGTTTATAAAGATTATTCTTATTGAGCGTCTCTTCTCTAGTGTAATCGCTATAGTCCTTAGTAGGTTAGGCGTCTTCTAGCTTGTCTGGCTATTCTAGCAACAGCTAGGGATAGGTAGCAGGGAGCAGTTAGCTAAAGTAATTAGGCTTAGGCTTCGCTTTAGAATCTCTATTATTAGAAAGAGTAGTTAGGGTTGCCTAATATATGTTGATTTTGGGACCTTTAGGGGATAATAGCATAGAATTATTAGATTTAGAGACTAACTACTAGTAAGTTTAAGGCGGAAGTAAGGTTATAATAGAAATATTTAACTATAATCTATTAATAAGCTAAACTAGAAAGTAGCTAGGCAATATTAATAGTCTAGTAATTAGTTGCCTAGCTAAATACTTAATAGGTAATAGGTAAGAGCTAGGGCAATTGCAGCAAAGGGAATAGGTTTCTATAACTAGTACTATCCTAGTTTAAATATAAGCTTAACTAAGGTCTAAGGTAGTAAAAGATTAGGGTAGAGTGTATAAGGCTACTTAGTAAGGTAGAGTAGTAAAAGATTAGAGTAGACTAGATAGAGCCACTTAGTAAGGTTAGCGCTAGAGCGACCTAGTGTCTAGATTTTCTAAGTGGCTAAGCAGTTTATAAGAGGCGTCTATTATAAAGAAAAGTAAAAAAAAATAAAAAGAATTACCTAAGAGGTTAATAGTTATGCGTAGTAGAGTATCTAGATTTAGTAAGTCTAGGTATCTTATAAGTGCGAGATAGCGCGCTTAGTAAGTAAGGTAGGGCGCCTTATAGAGAGGGTAAAAGTATTATATATATAAAATCTTTATAGATAGCGTTGCGGCGCCTCTAGAGCCTAATTCTAATTTCTCTAGCTTAGTGCCTTTAGCCCTTATAGTGTAACACTAGTTAGGTATTATAGGCAATTAGTCTTTAGAGGTAGCGCGGTTGTTATTTATTATATTTGTTATTATTTAGGGATATTTAGGGCGGCCTTTTAATAGACTAGAAGAATCTCTTTTAGTAAATCTAGGTGCTACCTATTAAACTAGAGTATAAAGTCTTATAGAGGTAACTAATAGAACTTTCTACTACTTACGCTATAATTAGTAGCTAGTAGACTTAGAATTCTAGCCTCTCTAAATAGGCCTTAGTAGTATCTTAATTCTACTAGTGTAAAGTAGTACTACTACTTTTATAACTTAGAGTAATCTTTCTTAATAGACTATAGTAGTGCAACCTATTAAACTAGTTTCTTACAAAGGTAACTAACTAGATTTTCTACCCTTGTATAATAAGCAGAGGAGGAATTTAGGAGTAGTCTTTTTTAATAGACCTTAGCGTAGTGTAATAGCTACCTAGCACTAAAGTAACTAATAAACTTCTAGCCTAATCTAGTAAGTAATAGCCTAACCTACCTTAGCGTTGTATAACAACTGTCTAAAACTTCTAGCCTAACCTAGTAAGCTTAGCGTAGTGTAACAACTGCCTAGCACTAAAGTAACTAATACACTTCTAGCCTAACCTAGTAAGCTAAAACTTTTACTAATTTAACTGCCTATAGGCAGCGTCTTAAGAGAGAAGTAGATATTATATTATTGTCTATAGCCAAATAAAAAGAGTTAGTCTTAGAATAATATAAGGGCAGTACACGGCCTTATAGGGCAAACCTCTCTAGGATAGCTAGGATAGTTAAAAGAGCTAGTTAAATTAAGACTATTCTAAGACAGTAGATAAGAAAGGGACGTGGGGGGCCCTTTCTTATATAGAGGGCAGCATAGGGCATAGGCCCACACTAACTACCACGCTAACACTAACTAGAAAAGGCGCCTTTAGAAAGGTAAAAGGCGTAAATAGGGAAAATAGAGTGTGAAAGAGAGGTAATAGGGCGTACTTAGTAGGGAGGCTAGTAAGTATTATTGCACTTACTATTAGCAAGACACAACGTAATTAGGTTGTTAATATTATATAGTCTTATTTAGTGCTACTTAATATATATAGGACTAATAAAGCTTATACTAGCTTCTATATTAGTAAGTTAATATGCCTTAGCCTATTTATAGGGTGCGGCGAGCTTAATAAGACATATAAAACTATAACTGCTTAACTTTATCTAGTTAGGGCTTCTTATCTATAGCAACTGCAAAAATCTATTATATATACTATAGGTTAAGGCTAAGCTTAGTATTAAGTTTAAACTTATCTATTTTTTATTATACTACTATAAGATTTCTCTATATATACTATTAATATCGCTTCCTTATATAGTTTTGCTTAGAGCTACTAAAAATTAACTTATTATTATTCTATTAAATTATATATATACTTATTATACTTATTAGTAGTATATTATACTTATTAGAGTAATCTTATTATAACTTATACGTAAAATATATATTATAGATGCTATATAATTAGTTAGAATTTATCTAGATAGTGTAGACGTATTGTGCGTCTTTATAGTTAATAGGACTAGAGAGGATAATATAAAATACTTAATATTCTTAGTAGGGGTAATTGCGTTATTATAATAGCTAGTAGTAGTATTTATTACTTAATATTCTATAACTTTATATTTAAAATAAGTATATACTAGTAGTCTTAGCTAGCAAATCTAACTCTTAGAATATATACTTATAAGTATTATATCTAGTAGTCTTATTTATATATAGGGTAGAGGATATAGTATATATTATAATATTAGATCTAGTAGTAGTAGTATTTATTAAGTAAGTTTTTAAACAATTAGGCACTATAGTAGATATACTAGAGCAACCTATAGTAGACTTATAGTTAAGACGCTCTATATATAAGGCTTAGTCTATATAAGAGGCAAAAGACTCCCTAGGTATAAATAAACACGTTAGTAGTGTTAATAATGCAACACTATATAAGTTAGTAGGCTTAATTTATTAGTAGGTAGTTAGGTATACTAAAAAAGTTAATAATAGCTATAAATTACGTGTGCTGATATATAAGAGTCTCCCTAGGTCCTTAAGCTAGGATATCGCCTATAATCTTTTCCTAGGCGTCTAATAGTTTATTCTTAGATAGATAGATTTTATTAAAGTAGTTAAGTATATTTATAATAGTTATAGCAGTCTTAAAATATAGATACACTAGAGTCTAGGTATATCTCTTAAGTTAGCTGCGCAAGTATATAATACGCAACTATTTATTTAGAAAAGTCTAAAGCTTATCTATTAACACAATACGCTAATATTTATAGTTATCTTTATTCTTATCTTTACTAGAGAAATAATCCACCTTAGGTATATAGATTTAATATAAGTACTAAGAATCTACTATAAGTTTTAGTAATAGAAATACTTTATAAAAAAGTATTAGATAGGTTTATTATTATATATAACTTGTGTAACTTATAGTATATAGATTATACTTTAAATCTAAAGTAAGGGAAGAATATATATAGTTAAGTAATAGATTATTAGTAGATATATACTAGACTTTAATATTTAGTAGTTGTTTAATAGATAGGATAGGCTAATTTACAAACTATTAAATATTATAAGGTTAATCTTATAGTATAACGCACACTAGTAGTTAACCTCTAAGCTTAGTAATATAAATATAGGCTATATTTAGCTTTTACTAAATTGCATACTCTATTTCTATAAGTTATATAAAGTAGGTTTCCAAATTCTAATAATTAATACGTAGGACGTAGTTATTAAGTAAATAATTCTTAAGTTCCCTAAGCTATTGTTATAGGACTGTATAATAAGCAGTAGGGATTTTAGACCTTCTAAGATTAATAAAGTCCTTTTTTAATAAGTTATAGTGTGCTTATAACTAGATATTATTCTATTTTGCAACCTAAAGAGAGTTTTTATATAATAATATATAACCTTCTAATGTCTTAGCTTATTCTAACTTATTAGAAACTATTTCTCTAAAATATTATAGCTAGCCTAGAGATACTCTAGCTCTTAAAGCTTAGTTTAATTGCCCTCTAGTGTATTAGTAACTTACTATATAGTTGTTAATAGTAATATAATAATATTCTACTAGAACTTAGGCTTCTAGTTAACTACGTTAATAAAACTATATATATCTTTAAACTTTAACTTTATTTAGATTTATACTATTCTTTATACTAGTTACACTAATACAAAGTTTATAATTTAATATATTACTATTAATGTTAGTAATATTAGTAAAGTATATATACTTAGGAAGATTAGCGAGTAGTAAACTAGCATAGTCTTATTAGTTGCGTATTATAGTTAGAAGAGTAGGTATATTTATAAAAAGTTGCCTTTATTATAAAGAAATCTAGTTTTCTTATTATTATTATCTGTAAAAGCCTTATTATAATCTTTAGGTTAAAGAAGTCCTTTTTTAAATGTAACTTTGCGCTTATTATAATATTGCTTTATTTCTAATAAGTTATTATCTAACTTATTCTAATCTATAGGTAGGGTACCCTAAGTAGTGCTCTATTAAGTTAGGACCTCTATCTAAGACGCAGCAGAAAAGTCGCAGAACTTCTTATAGAAGCTAATATTATTATTCTTATTCTTATAGCTAGGTCTCGCTATCTTATCTACTATATATAATAGGTTTGTCTCTTAGTAAGTGTATAATTTAGGTTAAGAGTTAAAGATTAAAGTTATAAAGTTAGTAGGTACTACAACTAGTTATAACTATTACTTTTTTATACTAGGTGTTATAATATAGCCTATACATAACTATAAAATTCTAAGTAGGTATAAAAAACTTAGAACTTTTATATAGTAACGTTAGACTTCCTAGGCTTTCGCTAAAGTAAGTAAGACTTATTAGAATTACTATAAGGACTTAAGACTTTTAACTACGCAAAGCGAGCGCGCCTAGAGACTAGATTTACTACTATACTACACTAGAGTAATTTACTAGGGCGTAGGTCTTATTAACTTAACTTATAACTATGCCTTAGGCTATAAGTTATTTAGGTTATTACTATCTACTATTATTATAAAAGTTCTATATATTATAACTACCTACTATTATTATAGAGGTCTTATATTCCTATTTACTATTATTATAGAAGTTTTATATATTACCTTTTACTATTATTATAGAGGTTTTATATATTATAACTATCTACTATTATTATAGAGGTTCTATATATTATAGATAATAGAAAAGATAATATAGTTAAAAACGTTACTATTATTAAATCTAGGTAATAATATTATTATCTTATTTCTTATTAGTAAGGTAAACAAGATTATAGTAATTTATAGTAACTTATAATAAGTTAAAATAGTTATAACTATAGATAGCTTATCTAAGTAAACTAGACTTATAGTTATTACAATAACTAAATTTGCTTATTAATAAGCTATTCTTAACTACTATAAGAGTTACTATATATAAGGCTTAGTAAGTCTATAAAGTATTATAGAGAGCTATGTTACTTATAAGTAAGTTACTCTTCTAGAAACTTATTAGGGTAGTGCTAGAAAACTAACATCTTATAAGACATAATCTATATACTACTAAATAAGGTAATAGCTATTCTTTATTTTTTTACTATACCTATTATTAATAGGTAACCTATAGGTAAGCGTTGTTATTATATTAGTTATATTAGTAACACTTTAGAGAAGGCATTTGTACTTTTAATATATAAGGTACTTAAGGATATAAGGGCCTACCTACTACGTTAATTAATAGGTGTTATTGCTAATAACGCCCTAGAGATAGGCTATAGATAGTTAAGCTATAGCTTAACAATCGCTACTATAGTATAAGAACACTATAGGGATTATTATATTATATATAAGATAACTAGTAGTTAGAATCTAAATATAAGATAGTAGTAATACTAATATAAGGTAGGTATGTAGGTAGGCTATATACGTAGCCTCGCTTAAAACCGCGCTAGTCCTAGAGGGGAAGTAGCTAAGAATAACGTAAGCGAGAGACTGCACCTTAGATTAGTAACACCCTTAGTCGTAAAAAAAAGCCAAAGCGCTTTTTAATACCCTACTATTATATATACTACTCTTTTATCTAGATAAAATATATAAAAAGTTTCTTTTAAAGTTAATATATACTAGTATATTTTATATTAGATTTCTATAGTAGTTATATAATACTACTTTTACTTAGTTACTAGTATATATATTAGTATATAGATACTATTAATTACTTCTATACAGTTTTTAAATAATAGCTAATATTATAAGTTTTCTTAAATTATATCTAGTAGCTTTTCTATAAAAGCTTTTATAATATTGTAATAAAAGTATAGTAGGGCGTTAAGTATCTTATAAAAATTACTATAGTTATTAGTTAAAGCTTAGTAAAGATACAAAGTACTTACTAACTTATTATCTTTATTAAGTGCCCTACTTTATACTTAGTATTACGCTAAGATATCCCTATTAAAGCAAATATATAAAAATATTAACACTTTTTCCTCTATAAAAATTCTACTATTACTAATAAGCCTATAAGACTTTATAAAAGTTAATAGCTTATTCTGTATAGCTAAATAGAGCTATAAACTTCTTAAATAACTATTAGGAGTCGCCTAGGCAGTTAGTTAACTATTACTACCCTCTTCTTTTATCTAAATCTCGCTCTCTACGCTCTAGCGGCATATACTTATTATACTATATTAATAGGCTAATATAGCTATAAGGCTGCCTAGAACACCTACTACTATTATAACTACAAAGATTTTAGTATTTATTTTTTAGGTAGTTATATAAAGTACTTAATATTAAACTAGACAAGAAGAGCCCTTAAGCTTAATTTTTAAACTAGAGGCACTAGAAAGCCCTAATAGGTTTAGATATAGGGTAAATAAAGGCTAGTAAAGATATAAAATTAGCTAATAATAAACTAAAACTAGTATTACTAAAAGTTTTTTAGCGCTAATAAAAAAACTAAATAAGGCCCTAGTTATACGTTAATTTCGCTAAGTTAGTAAACTGGAGCCTTTCTGACGCCCTAAACTAGCGGAACCAAACATGCCCTAAAGCCGCCGACGTAGCCTAGCCCGAGCGTCCCGCCATCTTATCAGATTGAAGATAGTCCCTCCCTGCAAACCCCCTCCACCAGTACCGACATCGGATAGAGCCCTTGCCATAAATTTAACCACACTAGAAAGCACCCAAATAATCTGACGGCCGATCCTGAGAGCAAAATGAGCGCAAGGACGGACACTGAGGCAGAGCAGGTTGCTGCTAACAGTGGGATTACACCAGAGGCGATCGAGGCGAAATTGGTCAAGGGGTTGGGGGCTACGCATGTGGAGTTGGAGGATATGAGTGGTACGTTTTGTTCACGTTGCTAAAGCTCATCCTGCTGTTATTGATCGGATCATTCCCCGTATTCGAGTGCCTCAGCTGACACTTTTAGGCGGATGTGGGCAAATGTTCGAAGCCATCATTGTGTCACCTCAGTTTGCAAAGAAGACGACGCTGGCTAGGCATCGATTGGTCAACACTATTCTCAAGGAGGAGATTGCGGCGATACATGCCTGGACGCCAAAGTGCCATACCCCCGAAGAGTGGGAGAAGAGGTCTCAGGCTTGAGCGGACTTGGCTGGGCGATGCGACATGAATCATCTCACAACACTCTACTGAATCACGTCTTGGTCACAGCTTGACTAAACGCAGGCGGGATACAAAAGTAACCAATTGCTTATTCGGTTTATACACTCAAGAGGTGTGGACAATAGAGCCTAGCTAAGGAGCACTCGGATCTCCCCACTGGTTCGAGGGAAAAGGTCCCGCAAAGACGGCACACGTTGTTCATCTTCTTCTTCATCCTCTTCCTCTTCCTCTTCGTTGAATAACAAATCATCTGCAGCCAGGATTTTACTCTCGACAAATTCAAAATCTCACAAAACCTCCCTGCTGCTTCTTCGGTGATATTCTGCACAGTCGTCCTATTCTGAAGCCGCGCAAGATTTTCCGCTGCATCGATCAGCGCAGATGGTAGGAACTCGTCTAGCTGTTGGCTTGTAGATATGAGGGCCTCTAGTTTGAAAGCGTCAAGGTCAGGGATGGTCTTCAGACTCTCTTCGGAATCGGAAACGCCGGATAGAGCTTCGAGGAGGGCATTCAAGCCGGACGTATATGTGAGGTACTGGTGCTGATAGTCTACTAGCTGTGTCGTATGCTCGCTAATTGTGTCGTCTATTTCGTTCACCCGTTCTTTCGCGAAAGAGTATGGAGTCAAAGCTGTCTTCGCTGCCATTAGGCAGTTGATAGCGAAAACATCGCTGTCGGGCGCCTGCAATCCCTTGCAGAGGTTTTCACAACCACTCATGAAAGGATCGAGAGTCTCCGCGAGAACTGACTGGAAGCCATCCTCACGGCTGTCGACTGTGGCAATGGATGTATCGTAGCTCTTGGCGAGATCCTTAAGCATCTGCAGAGCTTCGTGCAAGAAGTCCGGTGGTGAAAGATCCGCAGGTGCGACCGCCAGATCACCTTGAACGGCAGCAACATGGTCTCTCATGTTGGCGCGGAATTGCCGCATTGCAGAGCCCTCAAGCGTTTTGAAATGCTCCAATACTTCAGAATCTGCCCCGAGCAGTTTGACGAAAGTACTCTTGTAAAAGCCTATCAGGTTTGCGATTTTGTAGGCCAGCGTGGCGTCGTCGTGGCTTTGGATAACCTGCTCGGTGCGCTGCCGCAGCAACCGTGCAACGCCTATGAGATCGCGGCTAACCAGTTGATTCAAAGCCTTCTTTCCATCGAAGACCTCCTCATCTCCCTCGCCACGCAGCCAGGGTTCGCTCTCCAATCCAGCTTGGATAGACCGCTTGATCTCGTCGCCATCGGAGATGAACAGCACTTCTAAAGCTTCTCTTTCCGATACTGTTGTCGAATGTGCCCAAGCAAGCATATCGCCAACATAACGCTGCGGGTCATGAGCTTGAAACTCGATAGGCTTAGTAGCAAGATTCTGTGCCTCCGAAGTGGATCCGGTCAAAGCAGCGTAGAAAGAGTCGGAAAGAATATTCTCGCGTGCTGCTGCAAACGAGTCGAGGCAACTCTGGAACAGAGCAGGACGCTCCGCCAACACACGTAGAGAACGCCTGACAGAAGCATTGATCTGCGGATTTTCAAGATCAAGTGTCTTAAACTCCCGCTGTATCCAGCGGTATAGCTTCTGATACGCGGAGTTGATTTGCTTGGAGCTCCGTTCAAGCACTTCCAGACCCAATCGTTGGTCCTCCGTCCCGAGGAGTACCTGGCAATCGTGATGAATCTTCTTGACTCTGGTAAGAGTCTGGAAAAACTCTTCGTTCACAGGTTCCGCAGTTGAAGTCAAAGCGGTAATTTCATCTTCTGAAATGAGGAAGTGTGAGTTGAAAGCACTCAGGATCTGCTGCTTCGTCTCGGCTTGCTTCTTCTGTTGCATGAGACTCGTCGCTTCTTCCAGGACGGGTCCAGCGTCACGGTTTGCCGCTGCAATATGGCTGCGCATTTCTTCGCAGCACTTGTTTAGGCTGCTGATGGCGGTGCCTATGCGTTTCAGTTGCTGTGTTGGTCAGCATAGACACGTGTTTAGGGCCGTTGCAAATACAAACCTCGGCGACTGCCCCGAAATCTTTGACAACCTCTCCATTGCATTGGATGACTTCTCTTTGGACGTCCAGGCGCAACTGGCGTCTGGTCTCTGCCGTATTTCGCACGCCACGAGCATCGAGCGTTTCCAGAGCGTCGCGAATTTCGAGATCCGCATACGAGGCGGAAAGCACGCTGGTAATCCTCGTCGACAGAGCATTTGTGCCGCGAGAGGACGCGGCGCCTGCGGGAGCAGCTGGCGAGAGAGCGTCCTGTGAGGCCGGCGTAGCAACACGCTCGGAGAAGTAGCTAGTCGCCATGGTTGGCCGGCTGGATGGCTGCTCGTGGTGGGAGAGTGATGGTCGGCGACATCGCCCTCCGATTGCCGAAAGCTCGTTAGCCTCTTTGACCGGGGCAGGTGCCCAGACGTCAACCATGTGACAGCTGCATTCACGACCCCAACAGCCGTCACGCTAGCATGGTCACGTCAGTATTGAGACTGTCTTAGACTCCATGACGATGGGCACTCTGCATAGGGACAACCGCTCCGTCTCTCGTGGAACCCGCCGCTCACAAGGCTCAAGAGGGCTTGCTGTTGCCTCACCCACGGAACGCGCCCGCCGCTGCTTTAAGTGCAGCCCGGGAGTCCCAGCATGATGGCTTCCAACCTCCTCTCGCGCCTTCTCCCCTCCGCCTCCGACGAAACCGACGAAACCGACGAAACCGCCCCCTTGAACCACCGCCGCCACTCTGCCTCCCCAGGCGAGCGCAACCCTATGGATATCGATGCGGAGAACCTCGATGCGCGCTTCGAGGACCAAGACTTGGAGCATTTGCTAGCGGATGCATCCGCCAGCCAGATGACGACCGAGAGCACCGCGTTTCTTCCTCAGCAGACTGAGCGGGCCCCGCCGGGTATCAACACCGCGAACAGAGCCACGGCGTGGAGACAGCCGCCCGCATCCCGACCTTCGGCGCTCGATGACGACGACGATGTTCCGCAGTCCCTTTTACTTGAAGGCGGCCTCGATACGCCCACCACGAACCGAACCGAACCTGCAGGCGGCCTTCCTCCGCCCGTACCTGGACCCTCTACGCGTCACACCAGAGCACAGTGGGAGACCACGCGCCGACAACAGCGTCTACATGACGAGGGACGAAGAGATGCTCCGCCGCGGACCTGGAGAACTTCGGCTAGGCCTGGGCAGTTTACATCCGATCCCAAGGAGAGAGCGATGTGGCTCTGGGTCAATCAGACTGAGGACCTGGATAACTTCCTGGCCGAGGTGTACGATTACTACGTCGGATGCGGCATGTATTCGATTCTCTTGCGCGAGTTCTTGATGCTCTTGCAGACTGCGTTTGTCATCGGCTTCTTGACATTTCTCGGCTGGTGTATCGACTACAGCAAGCTGTCCAGCAGTCACAAATTGAGTCAAGTCCTTCAACCGAAGTGCATGCATAAGTGAGTTTTTCAAGTCTGACACTGGTACGCGGGCTGATAGCTACTAAGGATTCATGGCCTGTGGTGGCTGGCCCTCGCCTCTTTCATTGTATATTGGCTGTGGTCCATCCTCAAGATCGTGGGTGGATTCTCGAGGCTCCAAGCCATGCACGATTTCTATCATTATCTCTTGGAGATTCCTGATCGAGATATTCAGACCGTCCAGTGGCAGCACGTCGTAGGCAGGATCATGGCGCTGCGCGACGCAAACCTTACCACGGCATCGAATCTAACGCCTGAAGTTCGGAAGCTCCTGGATTCCAAGAGTCGACAGCGGCTTGACGCAGTGGATATTGCTAGTCGTCTGATGCGGCGTGATAACTATCTCATAGCTCTATTCAACAAGGAAATCTTGGACGTGAGCATTCCTATCCCATTCTTTGGCAACAGGTCCATCTTCTCGAAGACAACACAGTGGCACGTCAACCTTGCGATCATGAACATGGTCTTTAGCGGTCCGAACGGTTCTTTTAATGAAGACTTTCTGAGAGAGAGGAACCGACGGAATCTCGTTGCCGTAATGAGGACCCGGTTGATGTATACTGGCTTCATCAGCGTGCTTTGCGCCCCTTTCGCAGTATGCTATGTTCTTGCATCGTATTTGTTCAAATACTTTACTGTAAGTCTGTTTCAAGTACTGCGTTCGACAATCTGACGTTTTGCAGGAATATCATAAGGACCCGTCACTGCTCAGTGACCGTGACTTCACACCATTCGCTCAGTGGAAGTTCCGTGAATTTAACGAACTTCCACACTTATTCAACCGTCGCAGGAATATGGCGTACCCGGCCGCTAACCTATATCTGCAACAGTTTCCAAAGGATAAGATGGAACAGATATCTGCTTTCGTCGCATTCGTTGCGGGTGCCTTCACTTTCGTGCTGGTAGCGTTTACACTACTGGACTCCGAACTTTTTCTCAACTTTGAGATCACTCCAGGCAAAACCGCCATATTCTGGATTGGTATTCTCACTGCCGTTTACCGAACTGCACGTGGAAGCAGCCCACAAGAGGACCAAGTTGCCGATCCGGCCTATTATCTCAGTGCCGTAGTCCATCACACCCGATACGAGCCAGCATCATGGCATGATCGCTTACATACCGACGAGGTGCGGGCCGAATTTTCGAGCCTTTACCAACCAAAGGTCCTTCTGTTCGCAGAAGAAATACTCAGCATGGTGATTACACCTTTTATACTCATGTTCCGGCTGCCAAACTGTTCCGAGCGCATTGTCGACTTCTTCCGCGAATTCTCCATCGTTGTTGACGGCTTGGGAGTTGTTTGCTCCTACTCCATGTTCCCTTTCAAAAAAGGCGAAAACAATTTACCTGCAAATAGGACTGATCAGCGAGAGGAAGGACTTCGCGAAGATTATTTCATGGCCAAAGACAACAAAATGATGGCTTCTTACCATGGCTTTATGGAAACATATGCTACTACTACAGGCCGCGGCTACACAGGTCATGCTGGCCGCATGCAGGGTAGAAGCAACTTCCACCCTCCGCCGCAGTTCCCGAACAATTTCCAACCAGCCTCTCAAATTTCTTCGCCACCCGAGGCTCGCGGAGCTAGCAGAGGACCAGCTGGTCGCCAACCTCTCAATCGCCGCACACCGCGCCATGGGCAGATAGCTGGCCTAAGCGAACCCGTGAATTCGGTCCTCTTGGATCCCATCCACCAACCGTCGGCATCTACGATGAGGGCATCACCGCGACAGGGCTCGCAAGGTCGCCCTAGGTCCTCTTTCCAACCCCTTTCTGAGCAGCAGGGTCCGGCACGTATCGAGGAAAGTATGATAGGGGAGTCATGGCGAGCGAGTGGACTTGCGCAGGATGATGAAACTGAGGACGAGGCGCCGGGAGGCAACCGTGGGGGTGTCCTCCAACTGCTACATCAATTCTCGAGGGCGCAAGCCGAGGGCCGTGGTGCCGCGTTGGCGTTTAGTCTTGCTTAGGAATTACCCCGGCAGAGATCTTGCACGGCGTTGCTGGTACAAGCTTAGAATAGGATTGATTATATCACCCAATGCATCGTTGGATCTTTGCCAACTCTGACTGAAGTATTCCTTCCATCATGCTGCTACCGTGTGCTACGCCACTCGGCACCTTTTCACTACCCTTTGCTGATCGCGCGCTCAATACAACGCTCACGCCAGACCTAGAACCTTTGAAAGCCAAAACCGCCGTTCCGCTACAGCCGACTCAATACCCACTCTGCTCTTTCCTCTGATGTCCCTCAGCGCCCCCACCTTCGTCATCATTATCTTGATTCTTCTTCGCACCCCCCGCCGCCTCCTTAATCCCCTTATCGTCGCCCCTCATCTTTTCAAAGAAAACTTTGATATCTTCGGCGCCCACCACCTTCCCCTCGTCCGCATACGGCTTCAAGAAGGCCTTCAGCCCGTCCTTGAGATGCGCGTACGCCATCGCGCCCTGGATTGCCCTCACCCGATCCATGTTGTTGAAGGCCGCCTCGCCGCGGTCAAGAAGCGAGCCCGTACCCACGGAGCCGCCGTCATTGCCCTCGCCATCGTCGGACATGGGCGGCTCATACACATCTTCTTCCTCGAGGAGTTGGGGATGGGGCTTCACGAGAGGGAAACAGGTGGCGCAATGGCAGATGTAGGTGTAAAAGTCGAGTTTCAAAAAGAGGGACAAGGGCGTTGTAGTGGCTTTTGGAGATGGAGGCGGCAGGGTGGTGAGTTTGCAGGTCGATGTGGTGATGGCGTCGGGTTGTTTGGGGTTGATGGGAAGAGTGGTGGTGGTTGAGCCTTCGGGTATGGAGGATAGTGTTGTTGCAGGGTCCTCTGACTTCTGCCGTTTGGGAGGCGCCATGGATGTCGCGGAGGAAATGTCTTCATCGTCGTCTGCTTTACGTTTTCTAGAGTCGCTGTCTGTTAATCCATTTCCGCTTCCGTTTGCCGGAGCAGATAGGTGTTGCGCTTGATTTCTGTTCAGAGCAGCGTCGAAATAGACTGAGATGAATCCAGGGGCGCTGGCGTACTTCTTGATCCAAGGGAAGGCGTCGACGCACTTGTAGCAAAGGAAGGACTCGAAGTCATCTTCTGCAGGAAAGCCTGGAGGGAGTGGTGTGTCGTCATCCTCCTCCTCCTCTTCCGCTCCTCCTGCTACGTCGTTCCCATCGACGCCATTGCCATTACCCAGGCCTGCAGCGATAGCTGTTACGATGGAGGGTCTCCGCGCATCCGGGTTTCTGCCAGCCTCCTCTTCATGCCTTGTAAAGCTGACTTCTTTGGTAATCCCGATCATCTTCGTCACACCCTCCTTCTCCTCCACCTTCGATTTCTCCATACTCTTCTTGAATTCTTCCCTGGAGAGTCCAAGCACACATTCGGGATGCCACCAGTCCTCACCACATCCGCCGTCATCCACGGTGCCCAGTCCCAGACACTGGAACATGGCCCCCTTTTCCTGGTGTGGATCATACTCCTCGCCGCAACCGCAGAATTTATTTCGGAAATTTTGATTGTATTTGTTGACCTTGGCGGGCTCTTCCCCCGTCACACCATCCTTTAATCCAGTCGCGGCGTTGATACGTAGGGTGCATGGTGTTGTGTCAGGTAAACTGGTTGTGCCGCAGTCGCAGACAAAATTGCGCTTGTTGAAGAGTTCGACGAGGGCGTGGTCGCCGTGGCATGAGATGGAGCAGGCGTAGCAGACTGCTGCGGGCTGGTAGGGATCTGACGAGTTCGCTGGTGGCGGGTTGCAGTCGAGGCAGGAATAAAGGCCCTGACGCAAAGGGCCGAGGTCGCGCGTACAGGTATCGAATTGCTATGGCGTGTCAAGGGCATTCTAGAGACGTAGTGTGCATGCGACTCACATACGGGAGAGCCTCACGGGCTTCGGCTTCGAGGGTAAGTTGCTCTTTGATGAAGCTATGGCGGCCATTAGCGCATGCAGTGTGCATTGCTTCAAGCCATGCTACTTACTCTGCTGCCGTTTGCGAACCCTCGGAGGCTTGTGAGATGGAGTTCATGCGCGGCTTAGGCTGAGAGACGGCGGAAGGCTGCGATTCAGCCATTGCGAGGATACGACGACTGGATCGTGTCGGCGTCGTAGTTGGACATCTACCTATTAAAAGCAGTCTCAGGAGACGAACAAGAGACGTGGTGAAAGGAGGACCAAGTGTTGTGATGCGTTGATGAGGCCGGCCGTGCTCCAGTCCAGCTGTGCGCCGCCTTGCCGTTTCAAGGCTTAATTGAACGCGCTAAGCCCACGCGTGTTCGACGCGACACGCTTTTCCATAGCCGCCGCCCACCTCACGCATTTCCTCTGGCAAGCCCCTCTTCGGCCCCCCTCAACGCACGTTACTGTATCCACCCATTGCATAACATGAGGTACGTACTCCACGGACGGCGATTCTGCTTGTTGTCTGACACGCTTCAGCTCTCCGCCACCACCGCTCCGACCAAGCATGTCGTCTGCAAACCGGGGCCCAGCACCTACAAGACGCAACAAGCGCACAAGAGATGAAGATGAATCGTCTCCAGCCCATCCGCCGTCGACCCGTAAGTGTTGTATCTCGCCTTGTATGAATTGAGTTGACTCTGGACAGCGATGGACATGGCATCCTCCCCGCCCCTAATCCCCCAGGATGACGATATGTTGGACGAGGACAACATCTACCGAGACGTAGACGATCTAGATGAAGAGGCAGAAGAGGCACTGGGCATTGATCTGTTTGACGACAAGTATGAAGGTGAACTCTATGCCAATCAAAACAACCAGAGATATGAAGGTTCCGACATCGACGATGAGGGGGAATACGATGACATCGGCATGGATGCGAGGCGAGATATCGACCGCCGCCTGAACCGGCGCGATGCTGAAGCACGCCGTCGCATACCAGACGCCTTTCTACCAGATGATGACGAAGGCGGCATCGGCGAACTCATCAAAGGGGGCCGCAGGCAGCGACATCGATATGACGAAGAGCAGGATGACATGGATCTCGACGGCGACGTGATGGCTGAAGAAATGTCTATGGAAGCGCTTTCTGATATCAAGGCCAACACATTGACCGACTGGGTATCTCAACCTGTTGTTGCTCGGTCTATTGCCCGCGAATTCAAGGCATTCTTGACCGAGTTCGTGGACGATCAGGGCGTCTCTGTCTACGGAGACCGCGTCAAAACTCTCGGCGAAATCAATGCAGAGTCTCTGGAAATCTCCTTCGAGCATCTTATCGAGGGGAAGGCTGTGTCCTAGCCTACTGGCTCGCCAATGCCCCCACGGAGCTTTTGAAGATCTTCGACCAGGTCGCTATGGAAGTTGTGCTGATCCACTATCCGGACTACGAGCGCATTCACTCCGAGATTCACATTCGAGTAACAGATATTCCTGTCCGGTTTACCCTGCGCCAGCTACGTCAATCCCATCTAAACTGTTTAGTCCGTGTCATCAGCGGTGTTGTCACCCGGGCGAAGCGGAGTCTTCCCGCAGCTCAAATACGTAAAGTTCGACTGCACCAAGTGCGGTACCACCCTTGGTCCCTTCCATCAAGATTCGAATGTAGAGGTCAAGATCTCCTTCTGCCAAAACTGCCAGTCCCGTGGTCCGTTTACCGTGAACTCGGAAAGGACGGTATATCGCAACTACCAGAAGCTCACCCTTCAGGGAATCTCCAGGAACTGTTCCCGCTGGTCGTCTGCCGCGTCACCGCGAAGTCATCCTGCTCTGGGATCTGATTGATTCGGCCAAGCCAGGCGAAGAAATCGAAGTCACGGGGGTTTATCGCAACAATTACGACGCAGCACTCAACAACAAGAATGGATTCCCCGTGTTCGCTACCATCATCGAAGCCAACTACGTCGTCAAATCTCATGACCAGCTGGCAGGGTTCCGCCTGAGTGAAGCAGATGAACAACAAATTCGCCAGTTGTCCAAGGATCCCAACATCGTCGAGAAGCTCATCAATTCTATTGCACCCAGTATATATGGGCACACGGATATCAAGACTGCAGTTGCTCTCTCGTTGTTTGGTGGTGTTAGTAAAGAAGCAGCTGGACGGCACGCTATGCGTGGAGATATCAATGTCCTTCTGCTGGGAGATCCGGGAACTGCCAAGTCTCAGGTGCTCAAGTATGTTGAGAAAACTGCTCATCGGGCCGTGTTTGCAACGGGACAAGGTGCCTCCGCCGTCGGTTTGACAGCATCCGTTCGTCGCGACCCTATGACTAGTGAGTGGACACTAGAAGGTGGAGCTCTCGTGCTGGCGGACAAGGGCACGTGCCTGATAGATGAGTTCGACAAGATGAACGACCAGGACCGAACGTCGATCCATGAAGCCATGGAACAGCAGACCATATCTATTTCCAAGGCTGGCATTGTTACTACACACTCCAGGCTCGTTGCGCCATCGTGGCCGCCGCCAATCCCATCGGTGGTCGATACAACTCAACTATTCCATTCTCCCCAAAATGTGGAACTTACCGAGCCTATTCTGTCTCGTTTCGACATCCTTTGTGTCGTGCGTGATACAGTCGACCCGGCTGAAGACGAACGCCTCGCCAAATTCGTCGTAAATTCACACGGCCGTGCTCACCCACTTACGAATTCTGCGTACAATGCCCCAACGAGCAAGGATGGGACCGCCCAAGACAGTATGGACGTAGACGTTCAAGAGCCTCAGAGTCAGGAGGGAGACATACCGCAAGAGTTGCTCAGGAAGTACATTCTCTACGCAAGGGAAAAGTGCCGGCCCAAGCTTTACCAAATGGATCAGGACAAGGTGGCTCGTCTTTTTGCTGATTTGAGGAAAGAGTCGATGGCAACTGGTGCTTATCCGATCACTGTAAGTCATCCCCTTTGATCTACTGTCTGTACAGTCATTAACAATTATAGGTCCGTCATCTCGAGGCTATCATTCGTATTTCGGAAGCTTTCTGCAAGATGCGGTTTGTCAGAGTACTGCTCAGCCGAGGACATTGATCGTGCCATCGCTGTCACCGTAGATTCTTTCGTCGGCTCGCAGAAAGTTAGTGCTAAAAAGTCGCTTGCAAGGGCTTTCGCGAAGTACACGCTCAACCGGCCGGGTGCTGTACGTAACCCAGCCAGGGGAGGTCGACGGGCACAACGGGCTGCTGCATAAACCGAGGTGTTTGGGTCTAACGATGAGACGATTGATGGCATCATGGCTTGTTGTAGGTAACGGTGGGGAAATGATTGAGTGATTGGATGTGGATTATACCAGGAGCAAGCATAGCTCGAGCAGTGACATGACTTTCGGCAGGCGTTGGCGTTTAGTTTTGTCGTTTTTTTTGGTTTCAAAGCCCACGTAAGATACCAAATCAACAATTCAATATTGTATAATCAGTAAAAAGTCGTGATCAGGCAGTATTGTTACCTTTCTAAATTACTTTCAAATTCGCAGTTGTCTGTATTTCAACATACGCAAGTTCCCGATGCCCCAAGCATCAGTCCAGCCCCTCACCCACCCGTGTTTTCGTGTGCACATACTCACAATGCGTCCAGCGCTACGAGCCACGTCCGCACTGAAAACCTCTCGCAGGATCCAACGGACTCTGATGTAGATATTGAAAGAATAGCAGTAAGGCTTCAAGATGCCTCTCAAATAGTAGAACTAGATATTTGGGTATCTTGTTATGTGTGCAGGAACTGCATACATTCCAATAGCGTACAGATTTCATACACAATACCTAAGTGAAGTACAAATACTATATCTAAAATATCACAGAGAAACGCAGTCTTACAAAAAAACAAAGAATGGGGATGCGTTTTTCATATTGTCTGCTCTGTCTTCCAATACTGCTGGTAGTAGGGGCAAGGAAGAATCTTAAGCGATCTCGGCTGCCAATACAAGAGGAGAACTTAACGCTCTTTCAATCAGGCTCATATATATTCAAGAAGACTTGACTGCCGTCGTCGATGCTGTCGTGCAGAACGTCGACGACGAAATCATCGTTATTTTGTGTATATTTTGTTACTACCACTGTGTGCTAGGTACTGGGTTATAGTGCCTCCTGTTTTACTCCTCTCTGTGTATGGTGCGGACTCGACCTTGGTTAGAATCTCCACACCACGAAGATCTTCAATATTCAAGAAGACAATTAGCTCTTGTTTTCCAATTTTCTAGTTTGTTCGTGTCGGTATTAGGAGGCAACCCTGTGAACATTGCAGCCTTCCAAGGTTGGTCCGATGTGACGTTGCCGGGTCTAGCATTAGCGCTAGCGTTAGCGCTCTTCGGTTGAGCAAAACGCCAAGAATCCGCCCACACCACGCCAAATTCTCCCGCCAACTCCAACTTCTTCAACGCACTGCACCACCGGCCGGAGCGCAACAACAGCCCAGGAAACCACAGACAAACTTTCTCAGCGTAACGATGGCTCCCAAGGTACGCCTGCTCTTTACTCGGTGCAACAACGAAGACGCCAGCATTTAGTGACCTAAGTCACAATGCTCAGTGTTAACACTTTTCTCAGAAATCTAAGAAGTCCGCGGACACCATTAACAGCCGTCTGTCTGGCACTTGTTATGAAGTCCGGAAAGGTCACCCTCGGCTACAAGTCTACATTGAAGAGCCTCGTAAGTCAGAACTTATAATAGCTTTTTACATAATTTTTTTGGGTACTAATGCGAATCAGAGGAACGGCAAGGCCAAGCTCGTCATCATCGCCGGTAACACTCCACCACCGCTCCGCAAGTCTGAGCTCGAGTACTACGCCATGGTACGTTTACTTTACAATCACAATTTGCGAGGGATAGAGGAATGCGCCAGTGCGAAGGCATGGTTGTTGAGGAGGCGATGTGGTAGGGTCCTTCGGACTCGAACGCGCATCCACGGTCACCATGCCTTGCATATACCCTTCCAGAATTATTGCGTTTCGCGCCTACACCGTCGAACAAACAAGCTGACTATTTGTAGCTGTCCAAGACTTCCGTCCACCACTTTTCCGGAAACAACGTACGTATCCTTCCTCGGTCCCTCTCAAGGCCTAATGACGAGATACCATGGGGGTGCTCTGAGGGCTGGCCCTGAGAAGAGGTCTACCATGACTTCGGAGGGCTTTCGACTAACTTAGTTGCACAACAGATTGAGCTTGGCACTGCTTGCGGTAAGCTCTTCCGCTGCTCCACCATGTCCATCCTCGATGCTGGTATGTATACACAATCACCATAGTAACAGTTCCTAACGCTTTGTAGGTGATTCCGACATCCTAACCTCCAGCACTGCTTAAGTGCATGTGGAGAGGATAGGGCGGGCGGCGGATCGAGCAGATAAACATATGATACCTCATGACATGTCCTCTGAATAGTGGCAATGAAAAAAACGAGTCAACATACCAGTCCATGTGATACTTCTGTCTGTGGTGATTCGTTTATGTTGCATGTACAATTGTGGCGTTATATAACTTTTTTCCAGCGGTGCGTTCGTGGTGTACTGGTATGACTCAGTGCCGCAATGCGAAAAACTTCCGCGCAAATCCAAAATTATATGTAGTGCAATTGCTGAGAAATTGCACTTCAAATGGTGATGCTGACAACGGCGAAGGGCGATTTCCCAACCTGGACTAGCGCCCACACTGATTTCCAATCAACAAGGAACAAGAGTGATGTCTTCAACCTCGAGCCCTCCACTTCCGCACCACCACCATTAACCTCAGGGTAAGCATCGCCCTCTCCTCCTTCGCGTGCTTCAAAACCGCATTATTTCAGATTTGCGATTCCCGCGCTCTGCATCCATACGCTCCAAAGGCCCGCTCGCTTATTGTCCCGCAGATCAAATAGTCGAAATGGCTCGCCGTCCTGCCCGTTGCTACCGGTACTGCAAGAACAAGCCGGTATGTTGAAACGCATCGGAAGGAAATTCAACACTGATCGTTCTGCCAGTACCCCAAGTCCCGCTTCAACCGTGGTGTGCCCGACCCCAAGATCCGCATCTTTGATTTGGGGCCGCAAGCGTGCCAACGCCGACGAATTTCCACTATGCATCCACCTCCTGATCTCCAACGAGTACGAGCTGTCAGTAGCTGTCCTCTGAGGCGCTCGAAGCCGCCCGTATTTGCAGCGAACAAGTACGGAAAAAAAAGGGGGTTATGGATTTGAGGGGGGGAGTTTGGGTCGGCGATCGGGGGTTGAAGGTGGGATGAAAGCAAGGTGATGCGATGGGAAGTACTTGGAAAGGAAATGGCGGGACAATTCCATCTCACGTGTCCGCGCCCACCCTTACCACGTCCTCTGAGTCTCGAAGCCGCCCGTATTTGCGCGAACAAGTACCTCGTCAAGGTTGCCGGAAAGGAAAGGCTTCCATCTCCGTGTCCGCGCCCACCCTTACCACGTCGTCCCGTATCAACAAGATGTTGTCGTGCGCTGGTGCCGATAGACTGCAGACCGGTATGCGTGGTGCCTTTGGCAAGCCCAACGGCACTGTCGCCCGCGTCAACATCGGCCAGATCATCCTGTCTGTCCGCACGAGGGACAACAACCGCGCCACTGCTCTCGAGGCTCTTAGGCGATCCCAGTACAAGGTACGCCTTCGCGCGCGCAGATACCCAATAGGTTGCTAATACTTTGCAGTTCCCCGGTCGCCAGAAGATCATCGTCTCCAAGAACTGGGGCTTCACCAGCCTCCGCCGCGAGGACTACATTGTCAAGCGCCAGGAGGGCAAGATCAAGATCGACGGCGCCTATGTCCAGTTCCTTGGCAACAAGGGCAAGCTCGAGGACAACGTCCGTCGCTTCCCTGACGCTTTTGCGGCATCGGAATAGATGGGTGACAGAACAGAGGATGCGGCGTGACGATATGCATGGGCTAAGTGGGATATACCGGATCATGGCGTATCTTGCTTTGTTTGCTTTCTTTACCTCAGTCATGCGTGAAAGGCTGAAGTAGCATTTCTGCGGGCTATGCCTATAGGAATGACGAAAATGACGTCTGGCAATGACAATGGTACACGAACAATCAACCCTTGAGGTGTCCACAACGTCCACATGCGGTTCTAGTGAAATCAAGTCAGTAAAACTATCAAGTCACTTATATATTAGCCTTGTGGCCCGGTAATGGTCCATCACCCGTCCGCGTCTTCCATAGTGGCATGCGTTTCCGAACAATCCACATTGCCATGTGCACAGTACTGGGAGACAATTTAAACCTCATATTGTACCAAACAGTTCACGTCGGGAATGTAATTTAACGCGGATGGTATGGAATTTGCGATCGTAGATCGTATTATTGAACGGAGTTGCGTTCGTGTTTTCAACTACTATATACTCGGACTTTCGATATTAACTATATGCCATCTTCATCCTCCTTCGCAACTATCGGGGGTATCACAGAGCGAGATCCATCTCCAAGCCAACCATCATATGTCAATCTCCGCAGCGTACGTGTGCCCTGCTTAGGCTGACACAGTGGCAGTCACAGTCACCGTCTCTTTTTCAGTCTCTGTACTAGTCACCGTCTCAGTTACTGTAAAGATCTGATCTTGATCGATAGGGGTGACTAGCAATGGGCTATTCGAGGTCGGTGATGGTGCTGGCTCGGGCTCTGCTGAAGTCGTTGAGGATGTGGTGCTCTCAGCAGGTGGCGGTGTTGGCGCTGCTGGAGGCTCAGCATTGGATTCTGCCGGTGGGGCTGTAGAGGCCGAAGGGGGTGCAGAAGCCGAAGGCTCCGCAGTAGCTGGTGGACCGGCTTCTACGCTCGATGGCGAAGGTGAGGTATCAGGTGAGTCTGGACTTCCAGCCGGCCGTTGCGTGGGGTATACGAAACCACCTCCACCGCTGCCTGCGGAGGTTGGCTGCACGGCTGATGGTGTACCGGACGGTACTGTGGGGGACGACTGCACCGCGCGCCGGACGATTCCAACGTAGATGGATCTGCCGTGGAGGATGGGATGACTATGATAGGCGGTAGGGGCAGCGAGCTTGCAGCCGGGTCGGCAGATATTGAAGCACTTGAGGATCCACCTTCGGCTGGAATTGTGGATGGTAAGGTCGGCGGCTCTGAGTTACGGGTAAGTATTGGGATTGAAGGCTCTGGTACTGCTGCAGTCGATGATGATGGAGAGGAGGGTTCGGGTGCTGCTTCTGTGGACAATATTGGAGAAGAAGGCTCAGATACTGCCGGAGAAGATAACAATGATGACGAAGGGTATAAGGTGGTGTATGCCGTACTCGTGACAAAGATAGTACGCCTAGAAGATGACGAAGGGTATAAGGTACTATATTCCGTACTCGTGACGAAGATAGTACGCCTAGAAGATGACGAGTCCGCTTCAGTTGGTGTCGCCGATTGAACTTCGGAGTTGGGTGACGAAGCGATTGTGCTTTGAGCAGGAGTTGTTGGGAGATCTGATGCTGATATGGCTGCAGAAGAATTCTGTACTGGTTGCGAAGAAGGACTAGCGACAGTGCTGTTCGAATTTTCAAGACTCGCCGTTGGTCCCAGTACACCCGCTGTCGATGGCAGAGCGCGCTTTCTGTGGTATTCTTTTCGGGCACATAGGTGAACATATGTCTAGGATCCGTCGTTTCGATCAGAGTGGCACTGCTAGGCAAAGGGTTTGATGGAGAAGGCGTAGCTTGTGCACTTGATTGTATTGGAAAGCCGAGATCCTCCGTGGCCGAAGATGTTTCTACGGGCGTTGCGCTTGAAGGTGTGGGCGAGGCCTTGGGTGCTGGCGTTTCGGTGGGGGAAGATTTCGTCATGTAAGATGTGTCGATAGGAACGTTTCCTCGGGCTGTGTGACCAGAGGTTCGCCTTCTGGATTGACAAAGGTAATCGCAGCTTCAGTGTGAGTTAAAGACGGTGCGGTCGAGAGGCTCGACAACAACTGCCGTGTCAGCTTCGACATTTTGAGCCGCATTAATGCTGGACAGTGCTGATGAGGAGCTGAATGCAGTTTGGACTACTGCAGAGGATAGAGCCACTGGAGTCGATGAGGTGTTTAAGTAGCGTGGTGATCTTGGTCTTATCAGCAACATAGCCTTCAAATTCCACTTGGTATACTCACGAGAATTCTCGCAAATGCGGTAATGGTCCTGCTATTACAATTGTAAAGTATGCTGCCAGCAGCCATATTGGGAAAGGAGTAGCCGTCTTCATGACGATGGGCCAGATTAGAGAATTGAAGATCGCAACGAGTTCGAACTGGAAGCCGCCCGCTTGGAGAGGAAGAGAGAGGATAACAAGGTGGGAAGCAGACGATTAAGAGAGAAACGATCGACGAACACAAAGACACGAGGAGGAAAGACGGAAAAGAAAAATTTGCCTGTGTCAAAGACACGGTCAAGGCGAGCCTGCGATGTACAACTCATTGCTACTGGGAAGCCGTCTCGTTTTGAAGCTCTATTAGCCGCTGTTTAGCATGAGCATAGATGAAGCAGCGGCACACTGGCTCAGCAATGTCGCTAACATGTTGGAGATTTATGTTGTACTAGGTTCTAGCGTAGGCGACTGGAGGAGTGGTGGTGGCCGTTCGACGAGGGAGCGCATGTGTTTCAGGTGTGGGCCAATCAAGGGCGTGAGAGGCGAGGTGGACCAGGCTTCGCGGGCGGCACGCCCCGACATTGCTTGCTTCTGCTCGATATTCACGCCTGCGCCAGAAATAGGACCGTTGTTCTAGATAGAGTCATTTCTGAGTCATTTCTGGTGGGCGTTCTGCCCATCGCGTCGGGGATGGCGGTACGGTAGCTGTGAGCATGCAACGAGAAAGCTTACCACCGAAGTCGTTCACTCCTTTCCAGTGATGATCATTGTTGCCAGGTGGTAGGTCGTTGGGGATTTTGGACCATGGAGCCCTGGAGAATCAAAGATCATGTGATGGGATGTTGCGTTGCCGCAGCAACGATCAGACGGAACAGCAAATCAACACGGACCCACCGGGTGCATCCTCGCACTTCGAGCTCGACGTCAGCGTAGGTTCGCCATTCTTTTCTGTGTACACTTAGACATCCCGCCGCCCTTCTCCCTTCTCTCTCTTCTTCCAACCTCGCCATGAGCGTCCGAGTTGTTGCACGCACGCATCCGGCCGCTGCTCAAGAACGAGCTCGACAAGGACACCATCATCACGGCCGATTCCTCCGCAGACCTAGCTGCCAAGGACAGGCCGACGGTCGTACGCATACCGAACCCCAAAACCGACAGCGAATCCTTCAGCTTCCAATTTAGCTCTGTCTACGAGCAGGAAGCCACGCAGCAGGAGCTTTTCGATGCTGAAAGTAAGTCGCATGCAGGGCTCCGGTGGTACGGCACATGCTCATGCAAGACTAGTATCGCCTACTGTAAAACACCTCTTCAATGGCTTGTAAGCTCGTCGCAGTATCTCTACCACGCATATGATTGACACAGTGTGAAGCGACCTCTCCATATTCGCGCACGGATGTACTGGTACCGGCAAGACACACACGATGCGAGGCGGTAAGACGCTCGCCGACCGAGGCGTCATCCCCAGGTTGCTAAGCGCAATATACCGAAGATGTAAGAAGATCGAAAAGGATACAAGCGGGACGACGCAGGTCGAGGTCGCTCTGGAGTATTTCGAGATATATACTGCGACCGTGTGTACGACTTGTTCGAGCCTCCAGAGAAGCGTACGCCGTCTGGATTGCCTATCAGGGACAACCATGGAAAGACTGTTGTAGTTGGCTTGACCGAGAAGCCTTGCTCGTCGCTGAAAGAGTTCGAGCAACTATACGACCAGGCGAATATAAACAGGTCCACCTCTGCCACAAAGGTAAGGGTTGTCAGAGTTAGGCGCATAGAAGACGACTGATCAAGCTCAGCTAAACGCGCACTCATCACGGTCACACGCGATTCTTTGTGTCAAGATTACTCAGACCACAGATACTACGATACGGGTTAGTCGTGCGTCATGCATTGACCTAGCGGGATCGGAGGACAATCGCCGGACGGACAACAACAAGGAGCGTTTGGTAGAGAGCTCGGCTATCAACAAGTCGCTGTTCGTTTTGGCACAGTGTGTAGATGCCATCAACAAGAAACAGGCCCGGATACCATACCGGGAGTCAAAAATGACTAGAATCTTGTCCTTGGGCCAGAACAGCGGCCTGACAGTCATGATTCTCAACCTCGCGCCTACTCGGGCATATCACCCTGGACACCCTCGCCTCCCTCAACTTTGCGAGTCGGACGAAGAAGATCGAGGTCTCTGAAGTCGAGAATGACCCTATATACCGGACGATGACAAAGCCTCTCGCAGCAACAACAAGCAGCATCGGTGGCACGACCATTGCACGACAGCCGCTCCGGCCACTAGCGGCAGCGCACAATGCGAATATACAGGAAGTGGACAAGAAGAAGCAAGGGCAGAAGCCTGTCAAGGCATTTTCTGTATATTCTGATTCCCGCAAATCAGGCCCTCGTGGATCTAACTTGCTTTCCCAGAACCAAGGTGTCCGGAGAGCGGAAACACACAAGCGACCTGCGGAATCTAATACGCTCACCTCTCGTCCGTCCAAAGGCATATAAATCTGTTGACAGCACATCGCGCGCCCCGCCATCTGGATTCTGCAATGACTAAGGAATCAATCGAGGCTCTCATCTCGCAGCGCATAGACGAGAAACTCGCTGAGAAGGCATTACAAGACACTGCAGTTTCTGCTCCTGCCTTGTCCGCTGAGTTACAGAAGCGTCTGGATGATCTGGAGCAGCGCGTCGATGCGAAAGAAGACGACAAATCAGCTCCGGGATTGCAGTTCCTTCTTATGGCGAAGCAACATCTAGCTCGTGGAGAAGAGGTCAGCGCCCTCCGCATGTTTCAGCTTGCTTTGCCGTATTTCCCAGGAAATGTTAGGTTGGAAGGCCGGATAGCGAAGTTAGAAGACAGCATTCGCAATAGACGTGAAGCGGGATCGAAGCACCAGGACGGACCTGACACATCCAGGCTCAACGAGGAGCCAGACACCGCCAGGCACGGCTCTGTCGCTCAGCCGAGTACTACGTCAAACCGAACGGCTCCTTTGCCGGCAAAGAAGAGAAGGATAGCTTCGGGGGACGAGTCTGACGATGAGGAGTTCGCGCCCGTCGATGTTGCCGACCACGACGACGAATCTTACGCCTCCGACGCCAGCTTCAAGTTCAAGAAAGCTGCGCGCAAGCCCAAAACGACGACCAAGAAACTCCCCATATTCCGCGATCCGGAATCTTCTTATCCCGCCCACAGCGACGAACAGACCCCGCGGACGAGTCGTCTCCTAAAAATCATCAACACGAAGGACATTGAGCAGATCAAGACATTGAAGGGAGTGGGCTCGAGAAAGGCGGAGGCAATTGTCAGTTGTTTAGTCGATATGGACGATGAGGAAATTAGCGACCTAAGCCGGTTGGCGATGTTCAAAGGGGTGGGCGGCAAGTCGGTGGAGACGATGCGGATGGGACTAAGTGTTGAGTTTTGAGCTGTTGCATTTCTGAAAGCGTTTTGGCGCGTGCATTGTCTGGCGTTAGTGATAGGGTTGAGGGCAGATGGTCTCTGAGAGCATAGCTAGGCGTTGGGGGATAATTCTTCTACCAGACTTAGAATTCAAGTACTGGGATGCATCTTTGGCTTTGATCATTAAGCACTTCATGTTGTTGCTCCTATAAAAGTAAGGAATGCCGATTCGCTTATACACATTATCGTATGCTACGTTATAAACCTAACAGTGCCTATTTTTACATGACCATCCCAACCCCAGTCGCTTGATGTGCTAGACGTATACCAAAGAAAAACATACAATTTTGACCCACGTAAAAGAAACGCTTTTGAAAGGACCAACCTAGGAAATCCCACGTAAGAAAGACAGGCTTATGATACAAGAACTCACTACTTGCTTAAAGCATCCGGGCATGCATGTCGAAGACATCGTTCCTCCATCCGCCCTCACCCCACTCCTCGATCCTCTCTCCCGCTCTCCTACCCTCTTCCTCCCACAACTTGACCACGCTACCAGGCGCATACTTGCCCTTGAACACGCCCTTACCAGGCGCTGCCACACCAACCCTAGTATATAGGTCAGGATCGTCAGCCGGCGTCAGGCGCGTCATAATCGCCTTGAAGAAGGTGCGTAGATCATCTGGATCCGAAATTCTCGTCGCCCGAAGACGCTCACGCGCGAAAAGAAGCTCCCGGTTAGCGGCATGTATAGTGTCTGCAATGGCGGTGGCAAGCTGCTTCTCCATAACCTTGCGGATAATGGGTCTGAGCAGCGGCTTCAGGAGCCAGCCAAACAGGCTGAACTTTGATTTGCGCAAGGTGTAGGTCAGCTTGTGGATGTTAACACGGACAGCGTTCAGCGTGAGTATCTGCTCCTGTCGCTCTTTTGCGATTTCTACATCAAGGTGAATGTCGATGCCGCGTTCGTCCAATTCGAAGGATGCGATGCCCTCGTCTGCAAGACGGAGCAGGCCTTTGTGAGCGCGCAAGAGAAATCCGATTTCGTCAGCGCGGAGAGATAGGCCGTCGATATTGATAGTGAGCTTCGAGTCTACCTTTGAGGCAGTACGGAAACGCGCCTTCCAGATTTCGAAGTCGTTGCGGGTTTCGACTCGGAAGCGGAAAGGGAGGAACGAGGTGTTATTGATAGTCCTACCGGGTTCGAGAATAAGGTTCTCGAGCAAGAGATCCACTTCAGGAGTGGACACTTCGAGACGTGGAATCGGGATGTACTGAATGGCTTGTACGAAGAGAGGCACGAATACGTTGATGGCATCTTGGATAAGCTCGCCGTTGGTATACTGGTTTTGAGGTGAGAGGATGTGGAAGATCTGGGTTGAGGTCTTGATGAGTTTGGCAACGTCCTCATCCTGTGTCACGGAGTGGAAGGTCTTCTGAGATTGGTCAAAGAAGTTGTCAAGGTCTTTGCGAAGCGAAGACTCTGTCCCCACGCCCTTTGACTTCTTCCTCAACTCTTGAAATTTCTCGTCAGCGTGCTCGAAGAAATCAGGGTCCGTGAGCAATTTCTGTAGCGAGTTGCCAGCAGCATCGGTCAACAGGTCTTCAAACTCAGGGTCTTTTTTGGAGTGCTCCAGGACCTTGTGAAAGCTGTCCTCCAGCTTTTGCCACTCTGAATGATCTCCAAAAGAGCTTATGAGGGTCCAGAAGTTCTTCACTGCTCTGTCCATGGCAGGATTCGTGTTCACATCTTCTTGTGTGGCACCCATGGCATCTTCGGCCATACGTGAGTATGCTAGAGCATATCGTTGGAGTAGTAGGGCAAGAGTGGAGACCGAGTCAGAATAGTCTCGCTTCTTCCGCAAGTTCGTAACGGTCTTCTTCAATCGATACAGCAAAGAGTCTCCCTCCTCGCTTTGGAGCTTGTCTGCCAGACTGTGTTGAGCCTCTTTGGCAACTTTTGATGTGCCAGAACCGACAACCTTGGCGACCTCGGTGACTTCGCCATTGAGGTCATCAGCCGTGGGCGGCGGCCCCGACTCTGCACCAGGCTCTTTTAGAGTCTTCTGCTCAGCCTCGGAGGGTTCTATCTGTTTGCCCGCCTCCTGCGCCACTTCTGATAGTGTGAATGCGGTATCCTTGAATACTTCGCGGCCGACAGTATTGAGATCTGACAGGAAGATGCGGAAGTCGGAGTTGGTCAGCAGCAATGAGCCAACCGTTTGCAGGCTGCTGTAAGCTACATGGGCATCAGTTGCGTTCTGCCAAATAATCTCCAGGGTCGCTTACCTGCTGCAACATCTGCCTTGGTCTTCGACTTGGCGGCCCGGTGCGTAAGGTCATCCACATGCACCGATAATCTCGATTTAGACAAGTACCAAATAAAGTCCTGTATCTGGTCGCTGCTATTTTTTGTGTTGTAGGAGCTCAATGAACTCATGCAGCCACTTCTTGGTGAACTTGACAAGCAGGCGTCCAGAGCCGCTGAGGTCTGGATTGTCGGGATTCAGGACGTCGGCGGCCAATAGGCTTCGCAGGTTGATGATGACCTGCTCGTTGGACGGCATGAAACCCTTGCCCAGGGCTCGGATCATTTGGTACGAGTGCAGTTTCTGGTGGACCTCACGCTGCATCACCGTGTCATGGCGGTACCGGGGCAGCAGCGGACGCTGGTCGTCAGCGGGCGACTTGCGGAATCCGAAGCAGGACGACATGGCGGAGTCGATGCTGTGTTGCTGCTCGGGAATTGAGAAGTCGGGTCGAAGAGAACATGACCAGAAGGGTGGAGGTGGCAGCTGTAGCAGTAGCAGCTCCCTTGTACAGCCTGGAAGCTGCTTCACTATAGCTGCCACGCGCTCATGGTGACGGAGGGAGCGCGTAGTAGGAGCGCGTAGGATCGCGTAGGATCGACGTCATGGTGCCCGTGCGCCAAGCGCCCCCACGCACCCCACGCACCCTGGAGCCTGGAGCCTCCAACACCACGACAGCGGTTGAAAATGCTGGGCCGTGCTATTTCTCATTTTCTATGTACTCTGCCAAAGAAATAAAAACATTCCCTGCACCCTGGAGGCCTCTGTCGCCCGCCCCCATCGTCACATGATTCCAGCGATGCCGAGGTCATGTCTTCGTGGGCTTTCAATAATCAAGACCATTGCCAGTACGGTACCTCTAGAGATAGCCAAAAACGTCCCCGAAGTTTGCCGAGTGCCCGAGGGCAAGCTTTCCCCGCACCCGTCTTTTCGGAACTCGAGGTTTTCATCTGCTTGGCGCTGCGTCCGTCCTTGTTAGCTGCAGGGACAAAGTTCAAACGAATGCACGACTCCCCATCACATTGTAGATGCTCCTGCTTCCAATCGACGCGGGTGATTGCTGACCAAACAGCGCGCGACAGGCCGTGGCCGCGTTCCGTCACGGCTCACTCACCGCCGAAGCGCAACATGCGATTCGGAGGAAGAAGCAAAGGGCAGTCGGTGAGCGTCTGGTTGCCGTAGCGCATGCATGGCACGAATGGCAACAGCGCTGATGAAATAATGGGCGCGCCTGGAAGCCGGCCATGGGCCATGTGGCCTTCTTCTAGATGGCTAGGCGACTGGGTTGAAACCGTCAAGCTGTCAAATTCCGAGACTGCTGCGAGCTCGGGAAGCCAAGCCACGTCGCGATTCGACATGGGAGCGCCATGAACACTGGCATCGTATGTTGTCGAGCCGCGCACCGTCGTCGTCCTGAAGCCTGACGACGTTGTTGAGGTGAGCGGCGTGGAGCCGTCCCCCAGCGTCTGCAGCGTACTGCGCAAGCATTCCGACTTGTTCCGATGGCGTGCCGTATACCTAGCCGGTCGCACTACTTCTGCAGTCTTCTGCAGTCTTCTGCCGTGCCAATCGTTCAACAACAAGTTCAACAACAAGCCTCACCAAGTCTTCCAAGGGTGCGAGGCCGCCGGGCTGCTCCCAATTGGGCAATTTTTCTGGGACGCTGCTGGTGTGAAATGCACTGATGCAGCCATGCTGTGAGCCCGGCTCTCCACCCTGCGCGCTGACCCTGCCATACCTCGCCGTCTCCGATAGGCAGACCTGCTGCGGACAGTCCCATCGTTGCCGTCTAGTCCCGCACCCGCGTCCCATTTTTCTTCTTATTTGCCGCACCTGTCTCGTCGTCTCCCTGTGCTTGTCAATGCTGAGCTTAAACGCCTTTAAAGCCAGCCTGATCTCCCGGGCCTCTTGCTTTCCCAGAATCTCTTCCTCTACCCATCACTTCCCTCGCTTTTTAGCAACAGTTGCCAACATGACTTCCGCCCAAGCACAACGGCCCGATGCGCCTACGAGGCAGCTCAGCACCACGTAGGCGCCCCAATTCCCCCTGCCGCTGCACAATTGCTCACGTACTCTACAGCGGCGGCGACTATGACCTCGCAAACCCCCCGGAGGTGCGCAAGTACCTTGGTACTTACGGCCTGACTCCCCCGGCAGTCGAGAGCCACCATGTGCAGGCACAGCGATGTGAGCATGCTCAACGCGGAAGCAGCGAGCTGGCACACTAACAGCGGCAGGCCTCCGACTCCTAGCCATGAAGCCCACTCCCATTGAGAAATTCCAATACCTAGTGCATCTGCGCGCCACCAACGTCCACCTGTTCTACCGACTGTTGTCAGAAAACATCAAGGTGAGTCACCGGCTTGCTGCAACTCCAGGGCCGTATAGCACATGTACTGACAATTGGACAGGAGTTGACCCCCCTGATTTACACCCCCACTGTCGGCGAAGCCTGCGTACGATGGCACGAGATTTGGACCCAGCCCGAGGGCATGTACCTCTCCTGGAACGACCCGCGGCCACCTTCGCCAGATCCTCGATAACTGGCCGCACGAGGTCGAAATCACCGTCCTCACCGATGGCTCAAGAATCTTGGGGCTTGGAGATCTCGGTGTCAACGGTATGGGCATTCCCGTTGGCAAGCTGGCGCTATACGTTGCCTGCGCTGGAATCAAGCCCGACGGTACTCTGCCATTGACTCTAGACTTGGGCACGAACAACGAGGCTCTGCGCAATGATCCGCTATACATGGGCTCTAGGATGCCCAAGGTCACTGCTGCCGAGGAGAAGAAGTTCCTGGACGAGCTCATGGAGGCGCTGACGGATAAGTGGCCCAGGTAAGCGTGCTTGTATAACATGTTCAAAAGCGGAAACTGATCGCGTGCAGCATTGTCATCCAGTACGAAGACTTCAAAAACCCTTTCCCCGCCCCCTCGAGCGATACCAAAACGCATACTGCATGTTCAATGATGATGTGCAGGGTACTGGTGCTGTTATTGTTGGTGGCTTCATCAACGCCGTTAGGGCATCAGGTGTGCCCGCGAAGGATCACCGCGCCATTTTCCTCGGTGCCGGCAGCGCCGGTGTTGGTGTGGCCAAGCAGATCGTCGAGTTCTTCATCAAGGAGGGCGTGACTGAGGAGGAGGCCCCGCAAGAAGTTTTGGTTCGTCGACTCAAACGGCCTCGTTACCCTTGACCGGGGCGACAAGCTCGCCGACCATAAAGTTTACTTTGCCCGAGATGACAACAATGGCCGTCAGTACCAGTCTCTGTCGCGCCTTATTGACTTTGTCAAGCCCACTATCCTGATGGGTCTTTCCACCATTGGCGGTGCTTTCAATAAGGATATCCTCCAGAGAATGGCTAAGCTGAACGACAGGCCTATCATCTTCCCTCTCTCCAACCCCGTCAAGCAAATCAGAGTGCACTTTCGAGGAGGCCGTACTGAACACCGAGGGTCAGTGCCTGTTCGCTTCGGGGTCCCCTTTCCCGTCCTTGGAGCACAACGGCAAGCTACTCACCCCAGGCCAGGGCAACAACATGTATGTCTTTCCTGGTATCGGTCTCTCGCTGCTATCCTCTCCAAGGCCACTTCTATCACCCAGGACATGATCTATGCCTCTGCAGAGGCACTTTCCACCTCACTCAACAAGCAGGAGGTTGCTGATGGCTGGCTGTACCCCGACATTCGCCGCATCCGGGAAGTCTCTGTGGTTGTGGCCCGCGGTGTCATTCGTGCAGCTCAGAAGAACGGCGTAGACCGCACCGTCGAGCTGCGCGAGATGCCTGATGATCAGCTCGACCAGTACATCAAGGAGAGGATGTACGACCCTTTCAGCGAACGTGAGAACGCTACGTTCCCCGTTACTTCCGCTGCAGGCACAAACGGCCACCACGCTTATGCCAACGGTAATGGTGTCAACAGCATCACCAATGGCCTCAATGGCGCGCATTTGTAATGGTTACGACCGTCTACCACGGTTGACGTGGCACGTCTTGCATTTTGGCACACGCTTTTCGCTAATTCATCGCATTTTCGGTCTCTACCGGCGCTGCTCAGCTTTTTGTAGGACATAGACTGACCCGATCGAATACGACTTGGATACCCCCTACCACTTCCCTGGCACGACTTTGTATCCACCTAGACTACAGTTTGTAATGTAGACAAGCGCGTTTGCTCTCGTTATTAGAAGTAGACGAAAAAATACCTGTATCCTGGTCACGATCCACATTGATCTGCGAATGGTCCCAAGACGTGATGTTACCTTGCCGTGGTCGTGCTACATGTGCAACTCCCTTATCAACACGCGTCATCCACGACCATGTGTGCGTCGTAGACATCATGCTTATCAGTCTGTGACATGCACAATGCCCAGAACATCCGACTCTCCCCGGCGACCCCAGACGCTTGGGTCGGAATGGAGTCGGTCTGTCTGCCCGATCCCGGGGACTTGTGGTGGGGGGATCCAGACAGATGGCTGCGCGCTCGTGGTGTGTTACGGTCAGGGTCAGCGATCGCTTTTCTACTTACCATCGTACGGGATACTTCGGGGTGTAGAGCGGGGTGGGAAACGTGGTTGGTGAGTTGGGTTTTAGGCAGCAATCAGGGTGTAAAACAAAGGTAAAACAGCAATTAGCTATCAGATACTTAAGTAGCTCGTATCCCTACGTTCGGAGATTAGATAAATTGGATACTTATCACCCACTGTTACTGTTCAATATTGGGGTTGACTTTGGCAGTGTTTAGGAGAGCGGGTATGATGATGTAGTTGTTTGTTGAACGAGCAGACGCGGACGTAAATTTTGTATGGTTATGGTTGGATGTAGCCATATGTCGACCTTAGCGAAGGGTTTTGTAGCTGACACAGGTCAGGCTCCGCGGCATATGGAATCTACGAGTAGTGAGTCCGCACTATAAAAAGATAATAAGACTAGGATGAGGATAAAATCACAGAACCTGTGCATCAATATCCAATACTAAGAACGTTCTTCTCAAGGCACACTAGTGAGGATCCATGCTATACATGAAGTTAAATTGGAACATTAAGTGATTACATACAGGTATAGAAGCCATTCGAGAGGAAATATTATTGTGTAATCAGCCTCCTCGATGATGTGAACTGCGTATAGAGATACGCTCACGACTCCCTCATTAATCATTATCTATCTATGCCACAGTCAGCTTTGAAAAGCAACTTTTATGAACGGGACTGGAAACGTACCGACATTATCATAGCCAGAGTCTCTTCGATGACACCGTACTCATTCTTCTTCCAGACAGCCCAACTCGTCTTTCCACTGGGTTCGCGCAAACAATGATCCATTCAGATACGCATCAAGCTGCTGCTCGTACACCTTTTGCAAGCACACGTCGCTTTCTTTGACCCTCAGATCCCTTAACGTCTCGTGCCTGGGGCTCTTTTTCCTCTTCAAATTTCGCCTCGGTGCTTGAGGTAGTGGCTCCCATTCATTACCCCAACTGGATACATCTGCTGGTGGAAACGCGTAACCCTGTGATGTCGATCTTTCCGACGAAGACCTAGGTCCAGATACGATAGATGCTGAGAATGCGTAGGAGCCGAGGGACCTAAACGATGCCGTTGGCGACGATGGTGCCGATGCCTGTGATGAAGTTGGGCGCGGAGAGGAATCTCGGATGTTGTGCACCTCGACGTGTAACGTCGTGGGAGGCGGTCTTGTTCGATTGCTGAATAGCGGCCTAGGAGCGAGATTGGATGCGTTGAGCGGTGTTGGTGGAGGGTGTTTCCAATATTGGTATCGATGGTTCGGGTTGCGAGCTGGTAATGGGGGGGTTGGACTACGCGTATATCTCTCTGTATGCTCCATGGCTCACGAACAGATGTTTGCGCAGCAGTGGTAACAGTCCAAGCATACACCAAGGGACGCTTCGGACCTAACTATCGAAAGATGGCGCGAGACGAATTGTGCGGAACCAAAGAGCTGCTCTGCTGAGGTCTCGCATGGCTTAAAATAGAGAGGCGGGTGCTGCCAGTAAGCCCCACCACACCATGTCATGCGACAAACCTGCGTACCGACCCGCACACAACCATTACGTCCGGCATCTCAGCTTTCTTGGTAGGCTTACATGCTTGTGACCTGATTGTTGCTGGGACTAGCCAACGGCGTTGGATGGTTCAGCGACGGTGTGAGCTTTACGAAGGGCTGGCCCGGGTAGAAATGGGCTGCAGACGCTCGCATATCCGACGCCGGTCAGCGCGATCTATGTCGCGTTGGGCAGGTTTTGTCGGTGTATCATTTGAATGTAAGATGCGAGCAAGGGTGGAAACGGTGGGTGGGTCTGACAACGAGGGTAGTCTACTGATGGTCCAGCGGCGCGGGCCACGAATTTTCAGAACAGGGCACTCCCCAATATATTGCCAACTCAATGCGTCGAACCATCTCATGAAAATTCAAATAAATAGACGGCAGAATCACTTCTTCGAATTTTCTTTATCACGACCTGGGTGCCTACTAAAAGCAAACCAAAATGAGTTCCACCGAAGCACCTGACATCATTCACCAAAGCTGAACTAGGCCTAGCTAGCTGAATGCCATCACCAACTACCTGGTCACACACCCATCTCTCTTCTGATAGTCCACGTGCGAGAGCTGAGCAACATCTAGTTGCCTTGTTCAAGAGGCGGTCACAGAAAACCCAGGAGCCACCACACCTCTGGAGAGCTGGACTTGATATGCTGTTCTCCGGTCCTAAAAAAGCTAGTAGTCTACACTAGTTTCTAACGGGATGTTCAGCCTATAATTCGTTCAGTAGCGAATGGAATGGCGAAGTACATCGATCGAACAGGTGGATTTGCGTGTCATTGGCTGGAAGAACATCTTCATCACGTTACCACCCATGAATGCAAGATGTTGAATGGGAAAGTTCCAACGCAATCTAGAAGGCCCAAGGTTAGTCCTAGAAGTTCTTCGTCGCTCAAATTCGTTGTTATGGACGTATCCATGCGCATTCCCGCAGCCAACGTGAAGGTCACCCACATTATTCAATCGAAGCAGTAGAGAGCGAGAATTAAATATGGAAAAGGAGTTTCAAAATCCAGGAGTCGGCTATACACTCATCAACACACTTAATGAATTGTTACCGCATATGCAACCCGTGGAAATGGGAAGGAGTTTCGATTCATACATTAGAATCGGAACCTCACACCTGGCCTATGCAATCGTAGAGCACCGTTCGCAGACTATGTGGAACAGATCACGGTTTTATATCAAGAATTTACTCATCATGCGTATGTGGCTTGGCTTATTCTTCTCCGTGGAAATATCTCAATCCGTTCTTACAAATTGGAGAATCACTCTGAAGCTCACCCTCATGAAATAATTTGTGTCAGTGTGGCCCAACGTACCGTAACAATATTAAGGCCCCGTAGCGGTTGCATATAGCCGGACAGGACACAGTATATATAGTAATTAGTGCACAGGTGAAAAGACCCAATATTTGGCCTATGCCACTACGGGCCGTAATATCGTTATGGTACGTTGGCTACTCTGAAATTTTTAATTTTGTGTCCGATACCAAAACCCCAGACAGCCAACAATACAGTATACCAACTACATTTATAGTTTAGTTAATATAGCTAAAAGTAATTCTTTATATAAAAAAGCTTGCTTTTTTTTGTCATCACCTTTTTACGCCCTTTTTGATTACTAAGCAGGGGGCTCTGCTTTTTTTGTCATGTTATTTGAGATGAAAGCCTTTGTCGTCCTACCCCTAGGTAGATAAATTAACGCCACATATAAAAAAGCTTATAGAGGTATTTCTACTGATTATTTAACTGTATAGAGCTTATAGAGGTAGCTAGTGTTGACTTCGTACGCAGGTAGCATCGGCCACTTTCTTTCATGGGGGTGAGCTCCGCTTAAGGAGTATAATGAATACATCCATATGGAGCATGTCCGGCCAGAGGTACTCAAAGATGAAACAAGCGTAGTCTTCAACCAGCTCGGACCGGTGTGCGGCCGATGTACTTCTCGCAAACATGCAAAGGTTCAACCCTCGACGTCATTACATCAGTCGATCCCACCTAGTCATCCTCATCGATCTCAATAACGAGGCTACCGCCCGCTGTAGTGCAAGCCCCGTTTCCTCCGCACTGCGAACAAAAACTCCGCACGATGCTTTTCGATCCTCGACAGTATATGCACCAATCGTAAAATTGCTGACTCCGGGGGTTGCCACTGTTGCAACCGCATTGCGAAGGCTGCCAGACTCTAGTGCCGTTGTCTTCGAGCCAGAAACCGCCATTGCCGCCACATGGACATGTTTGCCACATTTTGCCGTCCGCATCGCACCGTAAGCATCTGTCGTATGCTACGCCGGGACAAGGCATGGCGAAGCGTGATGCTGCTTGATGACTCGGTCACTAGAGATATTTAGTTGAAACCGGATAGAATAAGAAACATTTAGCACCGGTACCTGAAGGTGGATCAGTAGGATTTTGAGATCAGAAGTCTAGGGTATCTGATGGGTCGGAGTTGGGGAAGGCGAAGTAGCTTCAAAACTATATACCACAGGAAGCATTCGGTGGTGAGTTGTCATTCCGTTATTGGTGCTGTAATGCTTCACATAATTGGTGTTTTGTCGATGCCTTTAGTTCCAGGGCGGCGAAAATGACAAGGCTGTCGCGGTCTGTAAGACATGTGTGCTGACATTGCAGCTTGACTCACCTATCAAGTTGACACCAGCCTTCCCTTTTCGTCTCAATACAGCTCCAATGCAAATGATCGGTGCATGCTGGACCTACTCAGCTCACCGTGGGAAGGCAGGGCATCAACTAGAAAATTGATAAGCTAGTTAAATCCTACCCCACGCTATACTATGCTAAAAAACCACAACGCCCATGTGTTGGTTGCACAAACCTTAACGCCAGACAAGACACCCCGGACACATACCCTCAAACCTCCTTACGAGAGGCTCATCGCCAACAGATCTCCCGGTTTCCCAAAGACAGGTTCCAGTCTCACGCCACCAAACGTAAAACCATCAACGAAAACACCCTCCACATACTTTTTACTCACGACAAACCCTAACGCACCATCCAAACCCACATTAACTTCGATGTCGCCCTCGATTTCCTGCCACAGCTTCCCAATATTCTCCTCGTACCTCTTCTTTCCGACCCGTACTCTGACTGCATCGGGATGTAGAAGCACGGGTACAACGTCAGGCGTGATGTTAGCATCGACGTAGCGTTGCGAGAATGTTGTAGCATCGAAAGGTTTGCCGACAGAGAAGACGAGGTCATGTGGTGGTGTGTGATTGCTGGTCTGAAATGAAACGATGAATTGGACGCGGTAGCGACCTTGAGGGATGCCCGTCTTGATGGTGCGGAGACATATGTTCTCAGCGCCCATGCACTGGTATACGGCCGATTCCTCCATTCGCCCATCGTTGTCAAGATCCTCTGCTACGGGGAATATCCTCTTAAGTCTGCCGTCACTGACTGCAACACCGCCTTCACCCGACGGAGAAGTATCGCGGAACTCGCTCAAGCGCGATTGATCTTCGAGACGTGAAACTACACCTAAAGGCAGGCCTGTCTTGAAGTCCACTTGTACGAGCTGAAAGGACTCATCTATGAGACCGCGACCATCCATACCAACTCTGAAATGCGTAGCGCCGATTTCAAATTTGGGTGGTAGAGCAGAGAGCTTAGCCATTAGCTCGCCGAGTTGTTGCGCAGTTCGCAGCTGTTTTGCGTCGTGCATGTACTGCATTGTAAGCGCTGCCATCTCGTCTTCTTTCATCCACTGCTCGAGACTGACGTTGGCAAGACCACGGTCCACGTCGAAGCGATAGTATCGCGTGGATGTGTTGTAGTACATGCGTTTCATTTCGTTGTCGACGCGGGCAGTGCTGGTCGCCATCCCAGCGAGGGCAGAAACAAGCGCAATGTCCGTCCCCAAACCAAATGGCAACCAAGAAGCGACTTTTCTGACGCTTGGGATGGACTGGAGCCCTGTACCAACCGATACTATAACTCCAATCGGCCGGCCCTCCCAGAGTGCCTTCGCTGCATAGTCTACTTCTGCGCAAGGGTTATTGAAGCCAACGCCGCCGTCCAGGTACGTGACTTTTGGCGTTCCGAATTGCATTTCTTCGAAGAATGTAGGCGCTGCCGATGTTGCGCGGAGCGCCTCCCATATGCGCGTAGTGCGATCGTTGGGGTCGTAAGTTGACAGTATTCTATGATATTGGTCAGAGCCAGTTAATCAGATCAAAAGTTTCTGTACTGCGAATACCCTCATGGTGGAGTAATGCAAACACGACAAGTACTGAAACTGTCAAGTTGATGTATATAAACTCACCTTGGAAGACCCAGCGCTTGTTTCAGCGAGGTGAGGACAAAACCCCTACAACCCTTCACGTTCTTCTTCCTATGGACACTCAATCGAGACCGGAGTTTCCATGTTCCAGTCCTGTAAAGCCTCGGGTTCGCAAAAGGATCATTTCTGTCCGGTCCTGGGCTTTGCTCATCGGCATTGTTACTAGGCGGTGGTTTTGATGCTCTAGTTGGCCCCGGAAGAGCGCCGGCAGCGTTCTTGAGGGTCGCAACAGGACTTTCTGTAATAATGTCCGGTGCTGTGTCTGACCAGATGCTATCGCGCGGCAGTTCGCTTTCCGGGACCTCCTCGAACAATGAGTCGTCCCACATCAGTTCGTCTGGGTCATAATTGAGGTCGACCAGGGCTTGTTTGATCGCTTGTTCAAGAATGACACCGGAGAAGCGGCTAGTACCCGTTGGAATTTTCGTCCCGAAAAGTTTTATCGACTTGTCGTGTTTAAAAATATCTTCAGCTAGTTTGGTGTAGATGACGATGCACTGCTTGCAGTCGAGTCGGAGACGTGAGAGTAGGATGGCAATTATTCCCCCCGTGCTGGTGCCACCTATCCTGCGTTTTATTAGCCATCTAGATACATGAGCAGTCTCCACCCAAGCATAGTCTTTGGGTGGACAAGTAGTGCACGAGGCGATTTGAAACGAGCCTCGTTGGATTTGGGTCTGAGGTTTTCAGAATTCCAGCGCGCGCGGACTATCTATTCGGAGCCCATCGCCTGGTGTACCATGCGGGATGTGGAAGAGAGTACTTACAAGTCAAAGTAGTCACATGGTCTCAATGGATCCGTATTGTTCATTGGTCGTCTCCCCAGTCGCTTTTCTTCTTGTGCAATATTCTCCATCAGGTCGTCGAGCACCATCAGGGACGATAAGCCTCGGACGCCTCCACCGTCGAGTGACAACAAGCGCAGCGGGGCATGAGGGTTGGTTTCTAAGCTCGATAGTTCCATCGCGCCTGAGTTTGCGTTGCGCGATCTGGTGTTTATAGTGTCAGGTCAGAAGCCTCGTAGCGTAGGTTATCGCAGGGTAAGCAGTACAAACTTGGAAGGTGGGATCTGACTGGTGGTCACAATAGTCGAAAGGTCGATTTGGATGTCAAAGGTGTTAGAAACAGACAGAGTGTTGAATACGGATCTTGGATAGACTCCAGCCCTGTCGAAATGTTTGCTTCTATGAGTGAGTAATGTAGACGGCTTCCGGAGATCGACGAACTATAGTTACGGTCGCTGCGTAGTAAAAGTGACTCGAGGCCTCCTCTTAGCTACTGTGGCAACATGGTACGTATGTAGGCAAACGATTGAGGTTTCAGCCTTCTTTGCATAACCGACGCCTTCAAGAATTAGTCCAAGGTTGCCTAGGCCGACTGCGCAACAAGTACGAAGATGACGTGGACAACGGGAGTGGCTAGAAGTGTGCCTTTCTCTGTTAGAAGTAGGCAGCGGTCTTGAGCGTGTCCATGCTCAGCGCTTCTTCCCGCGTCGACTTGAAGGTGTGCATGCAGCTGCTAGGGTCAAAAAGCCGCCTGACCCAACCAAAACGATGCCTGGTCAGCATGGCGGGAGAGGCGCAGTGCTTCGTTGCCGAATTAGAAACATCTGCTGCCACACCTAGCGCCTTGCGTACAGGTCGTATAGCCGACTTCCGAGTTGGATGGCGAAGAAGCGCTAAAACGGACCGAGATGTTCAGAAATGTAACGCATTATTTTCCAACGATGGTGCTGCGCCGCAAGGCGATAGACCATGGCGGCTAGCAAGCTTCTGTAGGCCAAACGAGTGTGAGCGGCCCCGCAAAATGAGGCTCAAGCGTCCACGTGCGAGTACGTCAAGGCCACGATACATGTCACTGAAAGGAACATGACTAATTGACCATTAGTTCGGACCATAGATTCGGAAGAACAGTTTGAGCGGACTTTGTCGCAGGCTGCTGACGGTCATTGATGAGCGTCGTCCTATACCTGATCATCATCCTGTGGACCTGACAAATACGATAGCAGATTGTCCATGACAGCCATCAGGTGCGACACGAGGTACGCAGCGTACCAAGAGACGTAAGTCACCAAGGCACATGTGACCGCATATTTGAAGAAGACATTCCCAAGATATGACTGTCCTTCAGGCGGTGAGTATATCCAGGAATAGAGTTCGACGAATTTCCGAATTGTGGCAATTGTATCGAAATGCCTCAGGCCTCTAACAGCAAGAAGAAACAACTAGGATGACAGGCTGCAATATATCACTTGCTATTTCTCAGCCGCGCCACTCTCCGTGCCCGGTCTGTACATTCGGTAAACCAGCGTATTCCGCCAGCCAAGGAGAGGATTCTCAAAGTCCTTCTCCCTCAGCTCGTGCAACTTGAATCCGACCTTCTCCAGTACACGATGGCTCGCAACTAGTTCTGGATCTGTGTGTGCCTCCGCATACTCAAAGCGACCGTGGTCACCTCCGGAGAAATGATCGAAGAAGAGCGGCATGAAGGCTCGGAGCGCTTCGGTGGCGTACCCTTTGCCCCAATAGTTGTTGTTCAGCATGTAGCCAACTTCGGGGGCTCGCACAGCTCCTATGAGTCCGATGACGCGTGGTACGTTGGCAGGTACGTCCGGCGTGGGAGGCAGGAGCTCGATGACGAAGTTCCAACAGTTGTCACGGTCATGGCAGCCTCGGATCCACGCTTTGGATTTTTCGATATCGTCGGAAGGTAACATGGGCCTATTAAAAGTCAGAATTGATTTAGCGGAAGCAGGATGGCGCTCACGTATGCTTCATCACCTCTGGATGGCTTCGCATTAGCACAACGTCCTCCGCGTCCTCCATCGTCAGTGGCCGAATCAGCAGCCTCTCCGTCCTAGCCGTGATCTTGGGGTCGACGAGGACCATGTTCGCCAGCTTACGGCGATAGAATAACTGAGAGCCATGTTGCGGTGTGCTGAGAGATAAACATCAAAGTGAAGCTGCAGCCCTATGCGAATCCGCTTCCCAAGCACCGAGCCGCTAGCCTCTCCGAGACACCGACTTCTCACAGCTGCTGATGCAGTGATGACAGACGCTCCACAACGACAACCCCAGCCCTGAATATCATGGCTGCCTAAGCATACAGTGATCAAGCTGAGCGCAATACTGCGAAGGGTTGCTGCGAAGGGTTGCTGCGAAGGGTTGCTGCGAAGGGTCCAGCTCCCGCTGCCATGTCGCAATCTGTCGTTTCCGCGTCGGCCCAAGGAGCTACGTTTCTCATTTTGCTTCAAGTCGGTTCACGAGCTGTTACATTCGCCGTCAATCAGGTTCTCCTCCGCTTCCTATCGCCAGTGCTGCTCGGTGTCTCCGCCCAGCTAGAGCTCTTTTCCATCTCTGTTCTGTATTTTGCACGCGAGAGTCTGCGCGTTGCTGTGCAGCGGCAGACGCATGGCACCCAGGCGGTAGTAAACCTTTCCTACCTTGCCGTAATTTTCGGTATACCGCTCATCTACGGACTCGCTCACCTATGGCTTTCTTCGGAAGTACCGAATGTGCCGCATTTCGTGGAGGCGCTGGGCATTTACTGTTTGGCGACGTTCATTGAGCTTCTTGCCGAACCTGCCTTCTCAGCCGCGCAGCAGAAGCTACTGTACAAGATCCGCGCTTCAGCAGAGAGTACAGCCACCTTGATGCGATGTGTCGGTACATGCGGGTCTGCCATTCTGGCGAGCAAGTACGGCATGGACATTGGAGTTCTCCCGTTCGCGATCGGACAGCTGGCCTATGCCTTGGCTCTGTTGACCATCTACACGTACAGGATGTGGTCTGTAGCAAAGCTTGGGAACTTCTCCCTCTTCCCGAAACAGATACAGCCAACGAACGAAGCACGAGTCATCTTCAAGTACTTCTCAGTACCGCTATTGCGCATCACAGGCTCCCTCTCGGTACAATCGATACTCAAATACATCCTCACGCAAGGCGACTCTCTTCTTATTACACGCCTCGTCTCCCTCGCGGACCAGGGGGCTTTCGCCCTCGCATCGAATTACGGTGGTCTAATTGCACGCATGCTCTTCCAGCCCATTGAAGAAAGCAGCCGGAACCTGTTCGCCAAACTATGTGCAGATGCAGAGCCGGACCCCGCTGCAAGATCGGAAAAACAGAAGAAGAGCCTCTCGAAAGCGTCCAACATCTTAAGAGTGATCTTGAGCGTCTACATGCTTCTCTCTCTGTTCGCCGCCATACTGGGGCCCAAAGTGGCACCGCTCCTCCTGTCCATCGTAGCCGGGAGTAAATGGGCCAATACCTCAGCGCCTGACGTACTAGCTACCTACTGTTTCTACATCCCGTTCCTCGCTATCAACGGCGTGACCGAAGCCTTCGTCGCCGCCGTAGCGACCAACAAAGAGCTCTACACGCAATCCCTTTTGATGGGCGTATTCTTTGCTTGCTTCACCAGCAGTGCCTGGTACTTCATCTCACACCTGTCGTGGGGCGCGAGTGGTGTCATTGCCGCGAACAGCGTGAACATGGGCCTACGCATTGTTTACAACATGTGGTTCATCCAGCGATTCTTCTGTCGGCGTGGCATCGGCTTCAGCGTGTTTGACTGTCTGCCTTCGGCTCCGGTATTACTGTCTACACAGTTCTACCCGTGGATGATGCAGTTTAGGCCGAAGCCGGAGTGGTTAATGAGATATGGGGTTCTTGGAGAGCTGGTTAGTCTGGGAATCGTAGGTGCATCGTGGGCGTTTGCGGTGCTCATTTTCGAGAGGAAGTTTCTGCTTGAATGTTTCCACATGGTGCGTCCTGCACGACCCATGGAGCCCGAGAAGAAAATCGAGTAGACAAAAGCTATAGCTGTAGAAAACCATGCACCGGCAAACACGCACTGGCATCTGCTCTTGCCTTCCCTCAGTCCACGTACCTCTGCATTCAAACGCTCAACAACGACCAGGTAGCCCCACCTACCATGTCCCTCGCAAGCTGCAGCAAATTTTTTTCTAGCCGCACATCCGCACGAACGTCATCTCATCTCCCAAAAAGAAACCGCGCATCAGAAGACCACGCCTTTGCGCGATCTTGCATTTTCTGGGGGTAACGGAAACTCCGCTTTCGATTTCCTGGGGGTAACTGAAACCCCGCTTTCGATTTCCTGGGGGTAAGAGAAACACTAGGCTTGCGCGGCAGCCCGCGAACGGTGTATGCGCGGGTTATCACGCCATTTACTCCGGGTCTCCAGTTCAACTGTCACTTCCGAGAAGCTGACCTCCTCGGAACGTTGGGCCGGTCACGCAAGGATGGCAGAAAAGGAAAGATGCAGGTATTACCATGGGTTGGTAGATATGGGAAGGTATGGTTGCTGCGCTTCACGTGTACGCCTGTTATCCGTGGACGGAAAGATGGGCATTGGGTCCTACCTAGATGTTACGACTTCGCAAACCAATGTTAATCATTGCGCTCTCACTGATTCTCCTAGCAATGGGATACGCTTCTCAATCACCGACCTCTCACCCCAGACTGCCCGTGTTCTGCCCACATTATACCTATCTCGGGCCGCCATCTCCCTGTACGATGCGCAATGCGCGCCTTCATCCAGCACACTAGTTCCAATCCCGCAAACAACCATCAAGAGCGTGATAAATGCTCTGCTCGGCTTCAAGTCCACATGCCGCGACTTTGACGTACCGGAGCACCAGATTCGCGTCGTAGCCACCGAAGCGACCCGCAAGGCTGTCAATTCTCTTGACTTTCGAAAAGAGATCGAAGAGAAGACGGGTTGGAAAGTGCAGTTGCTGGAAAAGGAAGTGGAAGGGAGAGTCGGCGCTCATGGAGTGGCCAGCAGTTCTGCAGACGTCAGAGGCCTGGTGATGGACTTGGGTGGTGGAAGTGCGCAGATTACATGGGTCATGACTGACGAGGGGAAGGTGAAGATGTGTGAAAAGGGTAGTGTGAGTTTATCTTGTGGCGCGGCGGCCCTGACGAAGAGGCTTGAATTTGCTGGCTCCAAGCATAGCAAAGAGTACAAAAACCTCGAGAGCGAGATTCTCCACGACTTGGAGGATGCTGTTCGACAGATGGACATCCCAAAGGAGCTGTTGAATGCGGATGAAGGTCTTTCCCTCTATCTTTCTGGGGTGGATTCCGCGGCTGGGGCTTCGTGCTCATGTCCCAGCACCAGATCAAGCCATATCCCATTCCTATCATCAACGGATTCAAAGTGCAAGGAAACTCGCTTCATAATACGCATGCGGTCCGAGCCGCTGTCCTCAACGAGGATACTCCTGATATCTTCAGAGTGTCACAGCGACGAGCAAGTCAGGTGCCGGCTGTAGCTTTTCTGATAGACTGTCTCGCAGAAGCATTGCCCAGTATAACCGACGTTCATTTCTGCCAGGGCGGTGTAAGAGAAGGCATGCATTTCGCGCAGATGGAGCCTAGCTGTAGAAGAGAGGACCCGCTCGTGACAGCCACTAGATTATACGCAAGAGAGTCAGTGCCTGAGATTGTCGAGTTGCTGCTCGTGGCAGTTCAAACTTCGTTGTCCTCAACTCTGGTAAAGCCCTTCGACATTGCCTTGGTGACAGCCTTCGTCCAAGCGCTGTACGCCCACGCCGCATATCCTAAAGACCTTTGCGCCGGTGCTGCTCTGCGAAGTACCACTACCGGTATCTTTGCAGCAACACATGGCATCAGTCATGAACAGCGCGCATTCCTGGCGATCAGGCTCTGCGAGCGCTACGGCGGGTTCCGCTCGATAAGCCCCACAGAGCAAGACTTCTACCGCCGCCTTGTGCAGTTGCTTCCGCGAGGGATGGGTTGGTGGCGCATGTATATAGGACGTGTTTCCGCTGTGGTTGCCAGTGTCTATCCGGCTGGTGTAGTCAAAGAAAAGCGGTTGAGGATCAAGGCTAGTTGGTCAGTAACGAAGAAGGGCAATGAGACGTTGTTCGTCGACTTTGACTTTGTGCAAGCTCTCGACGAGTTGGACGAGGCACTCGATTCAGCGCTCGAGAAGGTAGGGAAGACGGGCAAGAAGAAGATTCTCTTCTCCTCGTCTTCACAATGACTCACAGTGCGTTCGTCGGTGCCGCCCTAAGCAGCCCGTGCACGGCGTGTGGCGAGCATCGTGACCCCAGAGAGGGACTCGGACGCCCATGATACTCAGGGGCAGGCATCGTGACGTTCAGAACTGCGGCGGTGTGGAGCCAGGAACGGAGGCGCTACGGGACGCGCACCGAAGCATCGTGACCTGCTGCGCCTGTTGTGACGCCGCGACCGGACCATGGCCACCATGGAATGCGTGCTGCGCCGGAGGCTATCCACGTGCCACAGCCGCCCACGGCTGAAAGGACACGTCGGTCAGCTGGATGGCGAGCCTCGCGGACTGTGGAGCGGCGTGCTCGGGCGAGGGTGCAGGGAATGGGCCGGTGGTGCACGAATGAGCGAATGTCGCGATGGCGCCTATTAGCAATTGTCGAAAAACTCTGCGGTGGAGTGTGTGCTTGTGGCAGCTTGTCGACCGGCAGGCCGTGACGTTCTCCGGGCTATCGATTACGTGGCGGGGCCATGCGCTAATGCTGGCGTCTGGGGAAGCTGCAGCTCGGCTTAGGGCGGGTCAATTGGTGCGCTGCCCAGGTGCGGGAATCGTCAGGTACCATCACGCCTGGATTCCGATGCTCTCTATATAACTCGGCGCACGCCCGTCAGCAGCGTCCCCGGCTCTGTTCGTTCCATCGTCTTGTCTCCTGCTTCTCTTATCGGCTTGTCCAGCTGTTGCATGCGAGCCGACGTGCAGCGTCACACACCGCGTGCGTCCATACAGCCCAAGGCGACCTATCTTGATTGCCCTGCCAGGTACGTACCACCCGACGACAAGCATTGAGCGGTGAAACCCACCAGCCCAATTGGCGACGGCGGGTTTATCCAGCTTCAAACTCCTCTTTTCAGTTTGTTCAAGTGCTAACAATCGCCCTCTTTGTGTAGAACCACCCCGCCATACCCCTCCGCCGACGCCTCTGCGCTAGCCAGCCACTCGGACTCGCAATTCACACCGCCGAGTCCCCTGCTCTAAGCTCAGCGTTCCGCGACTCAATTGGTACGGCTTCGATAGCATCTATACAGGGCCGCCTGGACAACTACCGCCACCCACATGCCCACCATGTCGTCCACACCAGTCAACGGATCCGTTCCGGTTCCGCAGAACAAGCTGCTCGATCAAGTCGTCCAAGCCCCCAACCGGAACCCTTCACCGCTCCCAACACATCTGAGCCTCCCGGGCTCTGGTCATTCGACGCCACGAGTCCTTCCACAAGAGGGTCCAGGCGGCATCGGATATGTGGCCCAGAAGTTCGAGGGCAAAGCGAAGCAGATGGAGGAAGTGATGGACAGCGTGGAAGAACGAGGATTTCTCCCCCCAGACTTTGTTGAAAACGAGACGACGTGGTTCTATAACGAGCTGGGCATCGACGACATGTACTTTGCAACCGAAACGGTCGACGCGTAAGTTTGAACATCATGACTATCGATTGCCAACTGACCATGCATAGAATTGTCAACCACATCCACTCTCTTTACGCGGCGAAGGTGGCGGCATATGCCCGCGATGACAAGCGCATCGAGATCCGCCTAGACAAGGAAGCCACAGACCACGCCGTGTACATCGACACCAGCAGGCCTGGTATCTCAGCCGTTGACGGCCCACAATACGAGAAACGCATCGGCGAGAAGTATCTTCATAGGTCCAAGGGGGCTGTGGGTTATCGCGTGGAGAGTTTCCGCTCCAACACTCCCCTCCCCGGCAGCCAGGACCAGCAGTTGCGATGCTACTTCGTATACCAATGCGATTTCGTTGACCCCAGTCCTAGCCCTATCGAAACCAACATCGAGAAGATTGGAGACAAACGTTTCCTGCAAAAGGCGACATCCAACACCAAGAAGATCTACCAAGAAGCTCTGGAGGTTGCTGTGGAGCGCACAGGGCCTGTCATCGAGTATTTCGACATCGAAGGATCTCGGGACAAGCGCCTGGTAATCGCCTATAAGCAGGGCACAGCCATGGGTTTCTTCAGCGCCCTGAGCGACCTTTACCATTACTATGGCTTGACGACATCTCGGAAATATGTCGAGCAATTCTCCAACGGCTACTCTTGCATGTCTTTGTACCTTCAGGAAATGCCCGGGACAACCGGTCGCAAATATCCACCTATCGAGGCATCTGTTCACCAGATCATCAAGGAAGTATCTTTGTTGTACTGCATACCACAGAACAAGTTGCAGGCACACTTCGCTACCGGACGACTCAGTCTACAAGAAACTATATACTCACATTGCGTTTGGGTATTTGTCTCCCATTTCCTCAACCGACTCGGAAACGAATACAATGCTTTGGAATCGCTGCTAGACGCGGAGAATAGCGCGACCGCGGAACTGCTATCGAAGCTGAAGCGGAGATTGCGGACGGAGACCTTCACCGCTGATTATATCCTGGAGATCATCAACGAGTACCCGGATCTCGTTCATAGCTTGTACCTTTCTTTTGCGAATACCCATTATGTACAGACGAGGGGACAACAAGATGACTTCCTTCCGACCCTAAGTTTCTTGCGTCTCAAGGTAGACAAGATCCTCAGCGATGCTGAACTGACGGATGCCATCAACAAAACCGTCGTTAACGACCACCATCAAATGGTGATGGACTCATTCCGCATCTTCAACAGCTGCGTCCTCAAGACCAACTTCTACACGCCCACCAAGGTTGCACTGAGCTTCCGCATGGACCCCAAGTTCCTCCCACCATCAGAATATCCCCAGCCTCTGTATGGCATGTTCCTCGTGATCAGCTCCGAATTCAGAGGGTTCCATCTCCGTTTCCGAGACATTGCTCGTGGCGGTATCCGCATCGTCAAATCCAGGAGTCAGGAAGCATACTCTATCAACACGCGCTCCATGTTTGATGAGAACTACAACCTCGCCAACACACAGCAGCGCAAGAACAAAGACATCCCGGAAGGAGGTTCAAAGGGTGTCATTTTGCTTGATCTTCATCACCAGGACAAGGCACGTGTTGCGTTTGAAAAGTACATCGACAGCATTCTGGATCTTCTGCTTCCGCCCAACAGTCCTGGAATCAAGGACCCCATTGTTGACCTTCACGGAAAAGAGGAGATTCTTTTCATGGGCCCAGATGAAAACACAGCTGACCTCGTGGACTGGGCGACTGAGCACGCCCGTTTCCGTAACGCGCCATGGTGGAAATCTTTCTTCACTGGCAAGAGCCCAAAGCTTGGTGGCATTCCGCACGACCGATATGGCATGACTACCCTGTCAGTCCGTGAATACGTCTTGGGCATCTACCGCAAGTTGAACCTTGATCCTAGCAAGGTGAGGAAGCTGCAAACTGGCGGTCCTGACGGTGATCTCGGCTCGAACGAGATTCTGCTTAGCAACGAGAAGTACATTGCTATCGTTGACGGTGCCGGTGTTCTTGTGGACCCGCAAGGCATCAACCACGAAGAACTCGTCCGCCTAGCCAAAGCCCGTGTGATGATCAACAAGTTCGACATCTCCAAGCTTTCACCAGAAGGTTACCGTGTTCTAGTAGACGAAAACGAGATCAGACTCCCAAATGGCGATTTGGTGCCCAACGGTACAACCTTCCGCAATACGTTTCATCTACGCGGCGGGCAGCGTTACGATACCTTTGTCCCTTGCGGAGGCCGCCCCGAATCGATTGATCTCACCACAGCGAACAAACTCATTGTGGATGGCAAGTCTGTCATCCCATACATTGTGGAGGGCGCCAACTTGTTCATCACACAAGATGCGAAGCTTCGCTTGGAGAAGGCTGGCTGCATCTTGTACAAGGATGCGTCCGCAAACAAGGGCGGTGTAACATCATCTTCTCTTGAGGTTCTCGCATCGCTTTCGTTTGACGATGAAGGGTTCAAAAAGCACATGTGTGTTGGTGAGGATGGAGCCGTTCCAGAATTCTACAACAACTACGTCAAGACAGTGCAGGCTATAATCCAGAACAACGCTAGGCTCGAGTTCGAAGCCATTTGGAGGGAACACCAGAAGACTGGCGAACCGCGAAGCATTCTGAGCGATACGTTGAGTATTGCTATTACCAAGCTTCAAGAGGAATTGCAACAGACGGACCTGTGGGATAACGTTGAGTTCAGAAAGTCCGTACTTACTGAGGCTCTGCCGGATCTGTTGGTGGAGATGGTTGGATTGGAGAAGATCTTAGAGAGGGTAAGTATCATGAAGACAGTCATCTCTGGGCTAGGCTGACAGCGTGACAGGTACCCGATAACTATGTACGCGCCATTTTCGGAAGCTATCTGGCGAGCCGATTTATTTACAACTACGGCATCAATGCCAGCCAATTCGCGTTCTTCGATTTCATGAACAAGCGCATGTCCAAGCTGAAGGCATGAGCTATTGCGCTCTCGAGCAGCGTCTATGAAGGTGCCTTCGGAAAGCATTGCGCTCCGAGAAGCTCTGGGATGGGCAACTCTCAGTTGCAATCTGGCTGCACTTAGGTTGGGACTCGTCCAACCATTTCGGTTGGATCATATTGTTGTGCATCATGTGAAACGATTCATGGCGTTGGGTACAGGAAAAGTTCGGCATGGACAAAATTTCTTCATTTTCTTTCTGCATGCTTGAGATAGAGTAGCCGGCGCGTATGCATACAATTTCAGGCGCTTCGACCGATATTTACATGTAATTCAAGAACTGAGCATCCACGTGGCATCATACTCAACAACAAGCGCTGTCCATCTCATGCTGAATTGTGTCGAAGCGGTCACTTGAAAAGTTGTATTTACTCCGGGTATATAGAACCAACGCAGGCAAAACTAGACACCTCTGTAGGGATTCCTGTAATAAGCCTGCGTTAGTATTACATATCCTGGGGTAGCACCCTATCTATACTAAAACTAAATAGAGTGTCTGGGTTTCTCTGTGGACTATGCAGGTGGCAGCGGGGAACGTTTAGAACCCCGAACTCACACTGAAAGCACCGAGTACGCAATGAGAAGCTAGAGCTATGGGAAACTATACGGCGCATGCTAACTGTAACCAATAGCCGGACTTGTGACCCGGATGTGAAACAAGAAGCCGAAGGAAGGGTGTGCCCAGGTGCTGTATGTGGCAGATGATCCCCTCTTTCCCTCCTCCACCCACCCTCCACAACGCGACATTTTGCTGTCGCTTTCCCTCCCACAACACCTCCAGCACACAGAGTAAGTCGATTTCGGGTCGCATATGTCTATTACACAGTCCTTTGTGTTTTTCCTGTCCGCACCTTTCTTGTCGCGTCTGTTTCGAAGCAGAGAGGACGGGCGTGGGCGGCGTTTACACGTCGCTGGAGCAAAGCGAGCAAGCAGCTGCGTGCTATCCCAAACACTTTGCGCGCGCGCACACCGTCTTTTTCCTACTGGCAAAAGAGCGCGCAATAGAGACGCGTAGTTTTTCACAAGAGGAAGGGTGTTTTATTTCTCGGCCCGGAAATCTTTGTTTACGAGTGCATTCCGAGTGGGCACGCAGAGAGCGTGTTGTCCCCCCCCCCCCTCAAGCGCTAACAATCCCACGGTTCAGCTTTCAGCAATACACACACCCACACACATCACAACACCCGTCCTCTGTCTTCGCACACCTCACACCTCCTACTACTACATTCCAACCGTCTATAGCAATAGACACTACAACATGGTTGCCACAACACGCACCAAGACGGGCAAGCTGCCGGAGAAGCTCGACGCCGCGCTCAACAGTGCTACCGCGCCGGCGGCCAACACTTCGAAGCCGCGCGACAAGAAAGTAGCTGCGGGACGCGTGGAGAAGAAGACGGCGGCGGCGCCCAAGACCAAAGCCAAGACGGTGAAGAAGGACAAGGCGCCTGCGACCAAGGCGAAGGATAAGGTGGTGGGAAAGGCAGAGAAGGCCGTGGGCAAGGTCGAAGCGAAGCCCGAGAAGAAGGTATGTTGATCCTGTATACTTTGTGTGCATCGCCAGCTAGATGTAACTAACGCGTTTTGTAGGCTGCTGGCACAAATGTATGATCGCCCCCCGTCCACGTTGCGTCTTGCTTTTAGGCCTTTTTGGGCACCCGCCGGGGGTACGTACCGTACTGTCGAGTGTCAATGCTAATGCGCAGCGTTCTTGTAGAAAGCGAAGAGCACGACGACGAAGAGTGCCGGTACTGCGCGGACCAGGAAGGCATAGACGCGTCGCGGATCATGGATACACGCGTCTAGGGTCGGTGTACGCGCGTCGTTACACCACGGGTATAGGATCATGTCTTCCTCTCCTATTCATCGTATTGTTGAATCGATGATGGTTTCTGGGATGTATGTGGCTGGGCGGGTCACGGTCGGTTATGCTATCTTTCTTGGTTGGTATATGGGCTGAATGAAATACCCAAAGGGTTCGGTTTGGGGAACGGGGCTTAGGCGCATGATGGGTAGTAACGACGAGTTCTTTCAGTGCTCCATTCTGCCTGCTTCCTAAACTTTCTGAAGAAACGGTGATTCCAAGGAAACCACATTTATTAGCCTCTCGAGGGAGGACACCCCGGAACAGAATACCCCTATCGCGCTCTTCAAGAATTAGCCAACGGCAGGCGGATAAAGTACCGTTCTCAGCATTTGCATCATCCCAGGGTAACGCATGGTATGTTGTACCTGGCGCTGTGTAGACCAGTGGTTACTGTGGGCTGTTTGGCAGAACCGCGAGCTGAGTAGCTCATCGAGACAAGGCAGTTCGTGAAAGAACGGTTCGGTCAATTGGATCCGCTAGCTAATCTGGGGTATCAAGTGCTTCTATCGTCTTCTCCCCACGTTTGTTCCTTGAATCCCGTGCTCACGCCGAAACCCGTATTCCCCTCATGCCGGGTCAGAACCCAAGTCCGTGTGCCGACCGCCGTATCGCAGGGAAGAGGGTAACACCGGTTTACTAACTCTTTTCCGAATAGCTACTGGGAAGCCCGTGGTCGGTTGAGTTTGCGCCATGTTGTGACGGACGTGTGTTTTCATTCTAGCGAATGAGGGGCGTGCTGCCGTGTGAGACCGCCTACTCTAGTTAGTAAGCGGTGTTGGAGCTCACTTCCAATGCTATCCCACAGGTCCGCCCGACGACGCCTTCAAACGCTCTACTAGCATTTGCCGTCGAAACCCAACGTTGCCCTTGTATGCGGCATGACATCTCAGGTTGTTCAGCCGTCCATGGCCGCTTCTAGATACTCGTCTTTGGGCTCTTTCGGCTCCTGCGCTTCGTGGTATTGGATTGCGTCGTCGATGTAGCTGAGGACTGCGCCGAGGCTGTCCTCGTCTTGCACGTCGAGTTTGAGGAACGAGACCATGCTGAAGTCGTCGATGAGCTGGGCTACTGCCTTGTTCAGCCTGTCAAAAGAGGCCCCACTCATTACACTCTTGGTCGCGCCCGGGTCCTGGTAGCCCTTGATCACCTCCTCTTCTCCCTTCACCTTTCGTGAGGGATCATCCTCCAGAAGGGTTGGATCTGGGTCGACAAAGCGCCTTAGCTCGCGCTTCGCAACCTGCCCCTTGACCAGGTCCATCTTGCTCAGGATGTTGATGTGCGGCATCTCCAGCATCAACATGGCACTCATGGCGGACAGTGTGCCGGAGAAGAACTTGGGACGGTCGACGATGAAGGTTGCCTCGAGCAGGTAGGCGGCGCACATGTTGATGTTCAGCGAGCCGTGCATCAGCGTCTTGACCAGTTGCGGCAGAATGGGCACATGCGTGTACAGTTCAATCTGGCCAGGCATGTCAAAGACAATCAGGTACTCGTCCGTGACTTCCTCGAGCGGGTCGGTCAGGAAGTCGAGGTTCTCCATCAAGAACTCAAAGCAGTAGATGAGGCCGCCGTTGGGCCCTAGGCTCATTTCATCCATGGCATCTTCGAGGCTGATCAGGTCCTTGATGTCGAGATCCGGATCAAAGGCGAAGTCTTCGGCGGCGGGGTCGAGATTGACGTAGAAGCACGGGCGCTTGTTGTGCTGGAGGTGCTGGATGAGGGACGCGCAGAAGGTGGATTTGCCGGCGCCGGCGGGGCCCTGGGCGCGCATGCAGCGTCAGCGTCCGTGGAGCGGTGGTGCAGACTGGAATCTTACCATGACCAGCGTGCCGTACTTGCTCATGGCTGCGGTGGTGTGGGCGCTCAGCGCTGTTGGCTGTCGGAAATTTTGGGCGAAGGAAGCGGTCGGGGTTCGCTGCTCGCTGCTGCACGGCGGGGCACGGCGTCGATTGGGCCGGCGGCGGGGCGGTGAATGGCGTGCTGAGAGCGAGACTGGGTGACGGGGCCTGGGCCTGCGACGTCGGCGCCCTGTATGCCGCGCAACAGAGCTGGGCGCGGTGGAGCACAAGCACGTCTTTTCGGCAATTGGCCCTCTTTTCCAGAGGAACGCCCTCGCCGGGCTCCGACCGTCTTTAAAACCCCGAGCCCTCGATTCTGACCCAGCACCCCACTCTCTGTCGCTTTTTACCTTCCCATCCCTCCCCAAAACTGCACCCGGTCGCAAGTCCTACACTACCTTCTCGAGACAGACACACATACTCACACACACCGCGCCAGCCTCCTGCCTGCCCACCCCTACCTGCCCACCATGACTGCTACCAACGGCCACACCGTGCCTGGGCCGAAGCTCAACGTACGCGCTCCGTCCCGTTCCATGGACGCTCCGGCAGCCTGCTTACTCTTGTCCAGGGCAACACGTTCCTCTTCACCTCCGAGTCCGTCGGTGAGGGCCACCCCGACAAGATTGCGTGAGTGCCCTTCCCTTCCTCTCCAACCCGCCTCTCCGTCCTCTGGGACCAGACTGGGACCGGCGCGGCCATTCGTAGCCGCTCCGCGCTCCGCACCCCACATCTTATATCGTGTCGAGGCTGACACCCCGCAGCGACCAGGTCTCCGATGCCGTCCTCGACGCCTGCCTGCGGGAGGACCCGCTGTCCAAGGTCGCCTGCGAGACTGCCACCAAGACCGGCATGATCATGGTCTTCGGCGAAATCACCACCAAGGCCCGCCTCGACTACCAGAAGATCATCCGTGACGCCATCAAGGACATCGGCTACGACCACTCCAACAAAGGCTTCGACTACAAGACCTGCAACGTGCTCGTCGCCATCGAGCAGCAGTCGCCCGACATTGCCCAGGGTCTGCACTATGATGACGCCCTCGAGAACCTCGGTGCCGGTGACCAGGGTATCATGTTCGGATATGCCACTGACGAGACCCCTGAACTCCTGCCCTTGACCCTGCTCCTCTCCCACAAGCTCAACAGCGCCATGAAGGAGGCCCGTAACAACGGCGAGCTCCCGTGGCTCCGGCCCGACACCAAGACGCAAGTCACTGTCGAGTACGCCCACGACAATGGCGCCGTCATCCCGCTCCGCGTCGACACTGTCGTCGTCTCCGCCCAGCACTCCGAGGACATCACCACCGAGGAGCTTCGCAAGGAGATCCTCGAGAAGATCATCAAGCGCGTCATCCCCGCCAAGTACCTTGACGACAAGACCGTCTTCCACATCCAGCCCTCTGGTCTCTTCATCATCGGTGGACCGCAAGGTGACGCCGGTCTCACCGGCCGTAAGATCATTGTCGACACCTACGGTGGCTGGGGAGCCCACGGTGGTGGTGCTTTCTCCGGAAAGGACTACTCCAAGGTCGACCGTTCCGCTGCTTACCTCGGCCGCTGGATCGCCAAGTCTCTCGTCACTGCTGGGCTTGCCCGTCGTGCCCTTGTCCAGCTCTCCTACGCCATTGGTGTTGCTGAGCCCCTCTCCCTCTACGTCGATACATACGGCACCTCGGACAAGTCTTCTGAGGAGCTTGTTGAGATCATCAAGGCCAACTTCAACATGCGCCCTGGTGTCATTGTCAAGGAACTGAACCTCACCAACCCGATCTACTTCCAGACGGCCAAGAACGGCCATTTCACCAACCAGGTACGTGTCCAGATGCCTGCTTTATCAAGCACCGTGCTAACCATGCGAAGGACTTCACCTGGGAGAAGCCCAAGACTCTCAAGTTCTAGATGTACTATTACGTGTAATTGCATGCGTGCGTTGAATCAACTTCAGCCACGATGGTCACTATTTACGACGACATGACATGCATATCTTTGGCGGTTTAAAAATATCCGTCTTTCAACAAGTTCGGCGTCGGGAAGGGATACCCCTTGATTCCTCAAAATTTCAACATTCAGGCTTTTCCCGAGTCATTCATAGATGCTACGCTTTCCTGAGATGCGCAGCAAAGTATCTAAACATTTTGCCTAGTGTTGAGCTAGAGGGACACGATCTTCGATATATGAGTCGCTATGGTTCGGTTGGGTATATGGAGTAGATAGGACTACTCTCTTTATTGAGGGGATATGCTTGCTACGCAGGCAAATCATTTTTTCCTCAAAATTGTTCAAACCTGCATTCTCGAGCCTGGCGGTCGGTTGCAATTCGTGTTTCTGTTTGCGGGCTATCTTATTATTAGAAGACGGCATGGTGTTTGGCGGCACGACGCGCGCGAGTGACGCTGCGCCTCAGGCCTGAAGGATTACATCTCCGACTCCGTAAATCCTCCGACAGCGACAACAATGCCGACTGCATTTCAATCATCAAGCCTGTGCAATTTAGAATCAAACTGGCACTTCCTTCAAGCAAGATGATCTTGCGCTTTCCTCGCCCTGTGCACCGCCACATGTTACCTCACGTGCGTCATCGATTGTTCATCGATAGCTAACGCCACCAAGGCCTTTATCAGGCTTGCCAGCGCAAGGCGGAGCAACGGCCTTCTATATCACCAGTTCCACCTTGTCACAAGCCCTGGTCCGCCGCTGCATAGCGTCTCCTTTGGCGCCTTCCATCGAACCTACAAAGTATGCCTTCCTCCCCCGCGAGACTTACAAATACTTACAGTCCGCGAGCATCCTCTCTACCCTCTACCCGTCTACTCCAGCATGGCGACTTCTTCACATCCGACGGATGCGCCACCCTCGTATGAATCAGTAACGGGCTCTTCTTCTACCCCGAACCCACCCATTCGCCGCGTCTCCACCGACGGCCCCTCTTCACGAACAGCGCGAAATGGTATCCCTCCGGAACACCGCCGCTCAATGGAAGACGAGAACCGTCCACTTCCTCCAGGCTGGGTGAGACAGTTCGATCCTGTTGAGCAACATCAATTCTTCGTCGATACGAACGCAAATCCACCACGTAGCATCTGGACGCACCCGTACGATGATCCAGACTTTCTCAGTACATTGAGCCCTGAGGAGCGCAAGGTACACGGACGAATGCATAGGACTGTGACGCTTGACGATATCACGGCCGACAGTAGCGACGACGAAGACCACCACTATCCTAAACTACCCCCACGAACTGAAGCCGCTGGGGGCGCCTCCTCTTCGGGTCAACCCTCCGGGTTTCACAAGTTCACCCGCAAGATGAAGGACAAGCTGACCGACAGCACTCACGAACAACGCCAGCAGCAGCGGGCCCGACGCGAAGAAGCGGAGCGCCGTGCTTACCAGGCTCATCTACAAGCTCGACAGGCTATGGTCCGCGCCATGCAAACCGGAGAACCTCAGTTCCTGTGCAAGGATCAGCAGGGACGCGACGTCTACATTCAGCCTCCGAGTGGCCCTGGGGGCATGCCAAGAGGCGCGTACGGTTATAACCCGTATGCGCAAGGCCCGTACGGGAATCCGAATGTACGGTTCGTCAGGCCTGCTGGACCATACGGGAGGCCTTATGGTTACGGATATGGTGGAGGCCTAGGTGCGCCTGTTGCAGCGGGGTTCTTGGGTGGTGCATTGCTTGGTGGATTGATGTTCTAAAGGGGTATGGGTCTAAGATCAAGAAGCCTTGATGGCTCTAACGATTCAACGGGGGTTCTGCTTTAGGCGTTCTGGTAGAGATACCATGTCTATATTTCAAACAACTGCAGTATTGCTTCACTACGCTTAGAGACGTGACCACCCATTCATTGTCACTTTTAGGTGACTCATTGTCTCTCTGCTATCCACCCACCTATGGCTCCTTTTTAAGAGTTCTATTGACTACGTGCTCGACAAGTGAAGTTATCAGTTACATTGTAGTTACACAGAACATTGACCCAGTAGCAAAAGAGATCGTACTGTCCTAAACGTTCGCTATTCAGGTCAAATCGCACCAGCTCACTACCACGCTGTGACCACCGCATCCCTACTTAGGTAACACCACCAAAAAAGTAAGCCGCCTCCTGGGATAGGGAATATGGCCAAAAAAGATGATCAAGATATTAATGGTCAGTACGGGGGTCGAACCCGCGACCTTGGCGTTAACAGATTGCTATTAGCACCACGCTCTAACCAACTGAGCTAACCGACCTGCTATAAGCTGATTGATGTTATTTTTCTAATTTGAAAATTATAAACAACTAGGCATTAGGCTGTTAAAGACTGCCGAGTGTAAAGGGGCTGTTTTGAATGAAGAGAACGGTGGTTGTGTTGCGTGAATTTTCAAGTGCGTAGTTAAATGGGTGGTGGGGCTGTGGGCACGCGCTTTTAGAGCTAGGAACTGAGGCAGCGGGATCACTATAGAGAACCGTTAAGCATTATTCTATAGTCAACACAACTCCATTGCGTTGACACGACAAATTAATTCTTCTCTAATCTATTTTCAAGGCATGCGTATGCATCTCTTACTACTACGAAGTGCTGCGACCAAAGTTTTGTATGAGCTCGACGAGCATCACAATCTCCGGCGCACCATACTGTAAGCAGCATAATTGCGATGGGGACCCAATAGAACCAATTAGGAACGTGCATTCGAATATCGCGCCGTATTTTCCCAAGCGAGAGGCTCTGATTGGTTCAATGTGGTTAATGTGCTGCTGACAGGCAAGAGTCTACGGTATGGCCGAAAGCATAGACGGGAAATTGCAATGACGGCTTGATCTCCACAGCACTCCTACACTACTCCTCCACGCCCAGATGTTCCAAACGCCATCTTCAAAAGGTGAAATTTGGACCTTCGGGGAGCACGCGCCGAAACTGTGCAACGCCTTGGTTAATTATCATTTTTGCCTTTCTGGAGTCTGGACACTCAATACGTGTCTCCTGAAGCCGTAACCAGAACAAGGCATTATCATGGATATCTCTGAACGGGAAAGCGAAAGCGTCAGCTGCACCAATCTTCAAACAGATCATCTGGACCTTGCTGCGACAGAACAGATCGACTGGGATAGCTTTGTCAATCTGGATTACGACCCTACAATTTCTACTCCTTCGACTCGAGGGTTTCTGTTAAGCGAACAAGCACATCTCCAAGGGCGTCACTCTAGTGCTACTGGTGCAGTTACCGAAAACCTTATACATGATGTAGCAGACATGTCTTTCTTCGCCAGTCTCGATTTCCCTTCTTTGGATGAGTGGTGGTCCGAGCTACCGGGCGGGGACAGATCGATGGATTGGGACTCCTTGACAGGAAATTCCATTACTTATGGGAACACACCCCGTTCTGAATCAAACGTTTCGACCTATCTCGAACGGCAATCGCCCGACTTAGAAGAAGATGGAGGAGTCAAGAAGAAGAGGCGTTGTATGCCATCAAGAGCCAAGGGACTGCTGACAGAGTGCTTCGAACGCCACAAAGAAAACCCCTATATTCCAAAAGAGGAGGCTCAAAAGCTTGCAGTGGAGACAGGTTTGTCACTTCGTCAGGTGCAGACGTTCTTCGCCAATGCTAGGGCTCGAAAGCTACCCCGTCCTTCGGTTGAAGGTCAAGGTGCCAACATCCCGGCCCTTTCAGAACAGCAAGGGCCAATGGAGCGTTACCTTTCCAGTTCTTCGGAAGATGATGGTATATCGGAAGATGCTGTACGGGCAGCCGCGAGGACAATGAAAAAGCCAATCAAGCCACGTCGTTCCAGAAAAGCCAATGCAGTATCAGTCTGCGACAGCACAGCAAGTTCAACATCTAATTCTTCATCCGCCAGCATAGACTCTTTGGATAGTCGCGGCTCTCGTAGAGGACGCAAGAGGCAGCTTGAACCCTCCAAAAATGTGGCTAAGACTATATTTTCCGTAAACCTTCCAGTCCGTCCCGAAAGTATCAGTGTACATTCTGCACTCTCGATTTTGAACAAAAATACGACTGGAAGCGGCATGAAGAATCGGTGCACTTTCCTCAGAAGGAATGGGTCTGTATGCCGAACGGACCCGTGGAGGACTCTCGCTGCGTCTTCTGCGATCTGGAAGCAGTAGATGAGCAACACCTGCATTTGCACAAGTGCACCCCCTGTTCTGAAGCACCGCATGCACAACGGGCTTTCCAACGCAAGGACAAGCTCATGCAGCATATCAAGCAGGTGCATAGTTGTCAGCCCCCAAAAATGATCAAAGGGTGGTGCCGACCGGTTGAACGCGATGTGCTGCTGTTGTGTGGCTTTTGCAGCCTGGAACTGCCGGATTGGAAGACAAGGGCGGAGTAGGTCAATTTTTCATATACTTCGCATCTGGCAGACAATGGTCCATTTCTGCCAAAACGCTAAACTGCATGATACAGTCACTTAGCTTCTCATTTCAATAACGGCACCAGTATGGATATGTGGCTACCGGAACTACCTGGAAGCATATGGGCGCGAGACCAGCTTACGATAAACTTTACTAAGGTCCGGTTCTCCGCCATTGCTGATCCCCAGGGCAGAGTAACCTGCGAAAATTGTCCATCCAGGTTTCGAAGCTTGCCCAACGCGATACTGCATCGCCGACAAGTCCATAACATCTTCTTAGCTGCAGATACGAAGGTTGTCTTGTCGAAGCCTACGGCCGGTCACCACTCCCAGCGGCTGATCAATCTCGCGCAGCAAACGTCTCGCATCGAATTCGCCCGGATGGAAACTTTCTCCGGCAGCTCAACTTCAGAGATCGCGCGTTCTGGAGGTAGATCGGGCCCGCATTCGAATCGTTGGCCAGTATCCTCGGCCAAAAGCAATTTCAACACCTCTGCGTCTGAATCTCATATAAACCGGATATTTGACCCGCCTGAAACTCGGGGGATCGCGTTGGCACCTAATGTCGTTCGGAAAGAAGTGCTTGATGTCGATCAGATAGTGCCACCTAGAAAGCCTGTGAGAAGCCCTTTCAACCAGCGACCTACTTCCTTCCTGTCCGCTGGACCTATAGCCAGGCATAGCTCCCATCAGATAAGCCCCCCTGGTAGCACAAGTGACCCAACGGTGTGTTATCACGTCATACCGCTTCGAATATATAGTAACTGGAGCTAGCTTGAACAACCAGGACCTCCAATTGAAGCTACACGCAATGCATCGCAACAAGACCAAGACAGTGTCGGTTTGAACACACCAACGCAGGGTTTTCTGCATTCACTGGAGTAGTACGATGTCATGAACGCTCGGTGGTCAGGTCCCCTTGGCCGACCTCAAAGATGGGCGAGCCCATGCACCGCCCCTTCCTCACTCGTCCTTTCGGTGTGCCTATGGATCTCGACACTCGCTTCAACATCGTCAACCATCAGGTCAATCTATTAGGCCAACGAGATCTGTACATTTGAAGCAGAGAGAACCGCTTCATGAAGTTCTTTGGAGCCAAGTACAAGCGAAGGCGGCTCACTAGAAGAATGGCGGCGGCGAGTTTGAGCTTGTGCAGTCGCGCATTGAGGAAGACATTGCGCACTGGGCTAGGGAATTGGGGCTTACGATGAGGATGGTCAGGTAGAGATGCGAGAGCAAGGTCGGGGGTGCAAGTTTGCTGATATGAAGGAGGAAGACGAGCAGGAAGAGGAGAGAAGAGAAGTAGGGAATGAAGAATGGAATCTGGTTATGCGAAACCGCCAATTTCAAACCTGTACATATGGCCTCTGTTTTCATGTTTCTGTACGTACATGCGCATCTCACCCCACCGCACAATGGCAAACTTTATCCCAACCACGCCTCCTTGGCACTTTTCGCCTACCTTCTACTCGTGTCCAGCAAGATGCTAGTGCCAATAGTGCACCATGGTGTTGGCTGCTAAGATCTTTAATGTCGATCTGTTAAGTACTTTGTTAAGTTTTATATAGTGCATAGTTTAAAGTTAATAATTATATTAATTATTTACACTTTTTTTACCTCTAGTCTAGTATATAGTGTTAATTTTTATAATTACCTTTTTACGCTCCTTTTAATTACTAAGCAGGGGGCTCTACTACTATTTTTTATTATATTATTTAAGATAAAAGCCTTTGTTGTTCTACCCCTAGGTAGTTAATTTAACGCCATATAGTGTTAAATTAACTAGTTAGAAGTAGAATAATAAAAGCTTTTAACGTACTTTGCACTCGAGTCGATTATTCCATTAAGTTAATTACTTCGCTAAGACTCCACTAAGTTCTATACTATTTACAATAGTATAGAGTTAATATAAACTATTTTTAAATAGTCTAAATAGGCTAATCTATTTAGAATCTACTTCTATAGGCTGCCTATAAGTTGTTTTGTTATATTTAGGCTTGCCGTAGTATCTACAGCGCTGTTAAGTAGATTCGCCTCTATTAGCGCGTACCCTCTTCTTTGCCTTTTGCCTATTATTGCGCGCTCTAAACTTCTTTAGAGTGGCTAGCTACTAGCCCTCTTTAGCTATAAGGACTTCTTTACACTATACTCGCTTTCTTTTATATAATTTATATTATGTGGCAGCCTTATTAGTAGCTTAAAGTTTGGCGTTGCGTTTAGTTATTAACACTAAAGAATGCCCTATTAGCTTAGCGCCTTTAATAAGCTTTTCTACCGCCTTAACTATATAAGTTAGGAAACTATTTATATGCTTTTAAATCCTCTACTTAACTAGTGTTAATTATAACCTAAGTTTTATACTATTTTATAGAGTTTATAACTTCTATATACTATTATAAATAGTATAAAGTAGAGGCGTACGTAGGCGGATGTTAAGCTGCGATATTATAACTTCTAGGTTATAGGGCACTAGGCTAGCACCTTAAAAGCCTCCTTTAATATTACTTTTAGTAATTAAAGCCTTAAAAGTAGTAATAAAGCAAGGTAGAAACTTAATTTTAGTAATGTGTGTAATGTGGTTGCGCATTAAATTCTTAGCTTAGCGCTTATACGCCTTCTTTAATAGCGTAAAACAATTTATATTAAGTGGCTATAAGAGATGCGACGAATATAGAGGCATATAAAGAGTAATAATATTACTCTTTTTATAGTAATTCTAGAATTTAAGCGAGTTGTAACTTTTATAGCTATTAATAATAAGTAAATATACTCTACTAGTAGTACGCCTCTTTATATGCTTATTAAAGTACTTTAGCTATTATAGACTAAGCTTATTTATTATCCAGCTATTCTTAGAGACTATAATAACCTAATTATAAGGTAGATCCTTTTCCTTATACTAGACGAAGAGGTGGTGCTTGCCCCTAAAGATAATAAAGGGTGGGATCTACTACCCTATTGCGTTAATACCTTAGATAACTATTATCTACTCCCTATTGCCCTACTATACCTGCTTTAGCTATCCTTAACGCTTAGAGCCTATAACTACTGCTTTAGTCGATATTATGCCTATTATAAAGCTAGACTTATTAAAATTATAGGTGTCCTTATCTAGAATACTATACTTAGCCTTTATATTCTCTACAAGCTAGAACTAGCCTTGTATTACCTTAGAATCCTTCTAGAGGGCTTTCTTATAGTTGTACTTTTGATTAAACTTAACTTAAAGCTTTAGCTAGCGCTTAATAAAGTTATAAGGCTACCTCTAGCTAACTAGCTTATAGTAGCGTGCAGCTAGTAAAGAATTAGCCATATCTTTTATAGTATTAAGCTAGGGCGAAAATTCTTACGCGTCTAGATTAAGTATATACTGTATAATTACCTACTCCTCTCTTATAGTAAGTCTTATTTTGTTAGGTGCGTAGTTATATATCTAAATATCTTTCTAGCGCATTAGTTGCTAAGTGTACTTTAAGAGACATTATAAAGGGCTGTAGCGTATTGCTAAGAAAGTGTTATATTTTATTTAATAGCCTAGATTGCAAGCTGTATACGTGCTTCTTTTAACGCTAGTAGTTTATTGTATAGTTAAGGCATCGCGTTATACTATTGCTAATAGTACGTTTTAGTAGAGTCTTAGCAAAGTGATTAACTTGATGGAATAATCGACTCGAGTGCAAAGTACGTTATTTTAAATAATATAAAAAAAATAAAGCCCTTTACTTAGAAAATAAAAAGAGCGTAAAAAAGTAATTATAAAAAAAAGGATTTTTAAAATTATGATTTTACTAAATATACTATAGTTTAGCGTTAACGCTTGCGACAACAGGAAACCCAGGCGAAAGCACAATTTAAAACCACGCCCACTGAACAGGCCCTAAATGGATGTTGGCTGTTGCTGCGCACTTCGCCTTGGCCACGGACACCAACAACTACCTGCCGCTGACGGCCAGTTCCAAGTAAAACGTCCTGAGGGCGGCTAGAGGTAGCTCTGTTCCTTCAGCTAAAAGTATCTGGTCAGTGGTGTAGAGTCGGTTGGCGTACAAACGCCACACGGGTATGGATGACCTGCAGCACGCAGAAGTGAATATCGGTATGATATCGATAGGCTGGCTGCCCAGGTGGTGTGGTGGCGCGGGCGGTGTTCGGTAAGGTAAGGGGAGGGCTCCACAAGCGGAAAGATGAAACAAAATGAACGCGGTAGCCGAGGCTGCCGAGTCTACCGCTGCAGCCATGTATCATGATGTATGTACCTAAAAGGTCACTCCTACTTCGAAAAACATCCATCGCCTACTACTCTCTACTTTGGTACCTATCTCGGGCTACACGGAATGTAGTCGCATGCCAGCATGCCGGAGGATACTATATCGACGGATCTTACTGTGGCTGCAACTCTAACTGAAACCAAAATAGCTCTGGACCTGGCGAACACGAACCATCAGCTGCCTGCTCACCAAAGAGCCCGGCGTCGACGATGCTCACGGAACGGTGGATGCCTGGCTAGGCTCTCGCTTCGGCAAGGTACAGAGGTACACGTCGGTGGTGGATCACGTTCGAGCACCCTTGCCCTTGCAGCCACGCCTGCCCGCCGTGTTCGTTCGAGTACATGCAGCCAATAACCAGCCCACGGCCGTCACGCACGCTCTGGCAAGTTGGGCACGCGCCGACGACCCTCTCTGCAGGCTCAGCTTTACGCCGGCAACTCGAGTCTCACACGGCGCGTGAAACAGGGCGGTGAGACGTTGCTTCTCGTCCTTGATCTAGACGAAGCGCACCACGCGTCACTTGGACTGTTCTCCCTTCGAAGGGACAGGGCACCGGCCGGGGAGACGCTGGGGAGACGCTGCTGCGTCGCCGTGCCTGTTGTCGGAGAGCGCGCAGCACGGCTCCACCTGCAGAACTCGCACGCTTACCGTGTCCTCGGCCAGCGCGCAATCTAGGGTGCAGTGCGCACACGGGCGTCGTGCGTGGGCGGCGGGCTTGGCCGGCGCCTGCGTGCGGTGTGGTTTGGCTGATGATCTGGAGGGTAGGCCCGGGCCTGTGAAGGATCTGCAACCAGAGTCGCGCGTCGCAGCGCGGATCGCATTCGACCCCAGTGCCCAGCCCGCCTGCGACGCTCGGCCCCAGGGCACTTGCTTACACAGTCGGCCGTCCACCAGCCCCTCGCATGCCGTTGCGTCGCCATTTGTCCTCGACCACGGCCCTAGAGGCAGTCCGCTCTCCCGCTGCACCTGCTGTTCGGCCCTCGGTGTCTGTTGGATCTGCCTCTGTGCGGCCGTCAGAGCTGCATCCTGACCCGCATCCGCTCGTGCCTTTGTGTGCATAAACGCTGCAGCTCGGCGCGGCTGCTGGTGGCGGGGATCGCCCCTCCAGCGTCTTATCGCAGCGTCACTGCCCTGAGCATCGTGCCGCATCCTCATCCTCGTCCTCTGGCCAGCACCACCACGTCGATGCACCCTGTCCGCCGTGCTCCTCGACCCGGAAAAGACTGACTCAGGCTCCTCTTCACTCTCTACCGTCGACGCATAACACAGCCCCGAATGTTGCAGCTGCACCACGTTCGGATCGCCATCAGCTATCGACCCAGCCTCTGCCGCCGCTCCGCGACTTCTGTACCATATTCTGCGCAAAAAACAACGCCATCTACACGTCTCCCTTAGGCACCGGCCGAGTGGCCGCGTGGACCATTTGCTCTTCTGCTGCAGGCCGCGAGCACGTCGTTAGCCGCGAGGGGCTGCCCGTCCTCGGACGAGACCGAGGGAACCACGCCGGGTTCTAATAGCGTCTAGGAACCAAACTGCCCCTTGACATGTCTGCCTTCCAAGCAGTCAATACTGCATTAACCGTGCCGGAACCGCCGCCCCGCTCGTCCTGGCGAGGAGACGACGCCTACCACGCCTCGACCGAACAGCAAGTTCTTCAGCGAGTCGAAGCCGCCCGACGATCCGCGCGCCGAGGACCCTTCTGCAAAAACACCTACGCGTAATAGCTTTGGGGGTCTTGCTGGCCAGCGTCCTCTACCAACCTCTCCGTTCACGCCGTCCCGCGAGCTTAATGCCACCTCCAGCAGGCAACCACTGATTCGTGAAGATTCGCAGCGTTCTTCGCAATCCACAGGATCTCAGGATGTGGAAATGGGCGGTGCTGAGGACGAAGAGCGGGACGGCACCGACGACGAGAGCGTCAATGGTGACCCGAAATCAGCTTCGAAAAAGAAGAAGGGCCAGCGCTTCTTCTGCACCGATTTTCCGCCTTGTCATTTGAGCTTTACAAGAAGCGAGCATCTGGCTCGGCATATTTCGGTACGACACCAGTTGCTTCCACCGTCCAGCAGTCGGCTAACTTTGAGCAGCAAACATACAGGCGAACGACCGTTTACGTGCCATTGCTCTCGACGGTTCTCACGCCTTGACAACCTGCGGCAGCATGCGCAGACAGTTCACGTCAACGAAGACATCCCAGGGGATTCTTTGGCTGCAACTGGCACTAGGTTTCAGAGACAGATCCGGACCGACCGGGCGGGTGCGACCTCCTGGAAACCGCTCGCGGGCCAACACATTAGGAAGTACAGGAGGTCATAGCAGAGGGCACAGCAGGAATCTGTCGTCGTCCAGTATCACATCGACTGCTTCAAGCATGAGCATAGGCCCGTCTCCGGACGCACGGCGTCGGCCCCCACCCCTTGCAATGGCCAATGATGGTGCCGCGAGGGCGCGACTGTCACTCAATACCTTGGACACCTACAATCCTCCACTGATGGGTAGCCCGGGACCACAGATAGTCGACTACAATGACGCTACCACACCTACATCGGCCACCTTGTCCGCAGCCACAGGAAGCCCAAGCCGATTCAGCTCCGCTGTACAATCGCCTGTGTCATCTGCATCACGACCTGTCTCTTGGAGTGGAGCAGTTCCGAACGGGCGCCGCCTCTCTGTGTCTTCGAGCGGCAATCCTTTCTCTGGCCCCCCGGGGCAATTGCCACCTCAGTTCATTGCACCTCTACCATCTTCTCCCGCATCCACTTTCTCCCAGAGCAGTGTGTATGCAAGCCCGGCTGCGCCAGATTTCCCGGGTCCAAGAAGAGAATCAAACGTGGACGCAGACTGGAGAAGGCGCACATGGCACCCAGGCTCCTATACTGGACCTCGGCCTGCCACTAGCGGGTTGGGATATCATCAGACTCCGGATGCTCTTCGCCCTTCTTTCACATCACAACCTGCAGCAGCCCAGACAAGATTGCCCGGCATCGAGAGCTTCGACCATGCGCCACCTCCGCCGCTGCCGCGCCGCCAACCGAGCCCCATGCAGATCGATGACCCTGCTCGACCTATTTCATATCCCGCTGCTACGGACCTTCGTCCTGCAGTGCTGAGGCATGAGAAGCGTACTAGCATATCCTGGGATACGACCTTGCAACGAGGGTTAACCAATCTCGAGATAGCGAGCCCAAACGGTCCACGAGAACGATGGTCACAGTATCAGAACAGCCCTCCTACACAGAATGCGCGTGCTCGTCCTACGACCGCGCCGCACCCATCCTATTTTCATCAACAGCCCAACAGCACCCCTGGCTTGCATCCTCCTCCAGCCGGCGAACCTTTTAGGACATCTCAAGAAGTGCCAACTACCCCTCGGAGAAATAAACGGCAGGGCTGGTACAACGGGCCTATCAACCCCAACGCCCCAGCTCAACCTCCGCGAGCAATCCAGCGGACTTCCCCGGAGGATTCCAGCAGCAGTGAAGGAGTTCCTACTCCTTCTAGCTCTTCTATGTCCGAATATCATCCAGCTATTGTACACAGCAATGGCTATGTTGAGTCGCATCCACCTGGAGCCCCTGTTGGAGAGCAAAAGCCTACGCACACTTCAATCATGGATCGGCCTCATCCAATATACAGTCAGCAACAATCGTATCATAGTCACAGTCTTTCGACCCCGAACTATCGATCATATCGACATTTCGAACGGGGACACGACAATCTTGCACCACCGCCCCCACAGCCCCCCGCAAACGACATGAGACGGCTGGAAGCTCTTGTAGCCGTCGCCACCGGCGAGCAACAAGCAGTTGGAAATCGTCAATAGGGCAGATTCGGAATGCCGAGCATGCGATATGCTTGTCAAAGAGCAATGGATGAGACTCAACGATGTGGAACTGCTTTACCCTCACAAGTCCTATTCAAACATCAACTTTCACTTTACAACCTAGATGTGACCTCCTCGGCGACAGACTCGGGGGACATTCTAGATTTAATCGCTTCACTGCTTGGTACGAATTGAGACGACCTGACGACCATTGACATCTATCACGACTCCCTTTCGACCACCGGTACATATCTCGGTTTTTTACTTTTTTTACGCGCATTGCTTTTGTTTTTATATGTGATGGCATGGTGAAGGAATTTGTTCTCCTATTATCCACTCGATGATACCCAGTAAGAGCAGGATGGCTTATTGCCGGGTGCTCGATCAGCCAGCGCTGAATGTCCTTGGTGGCATGACTATCTTTTTCATTCGCGCTGCACGTATGCCGTATCATGACCGTTTCTTATGTTTATGAGCACGAATCTTCCAGATGAGGTTGGGATATACCAAGTGAGCAAAGCGGGCGTTTTGGGCTTTTAGTCTTTCTTCATAAATGGGCTTGAATGTGTGACTGTCTTCTGCTGCTCGCTGTTTCGCCTCAACCGTTACGATTGGGGTATTCTCGGATCCGGGGTTTTTTTTTTTTTTTGCTGATGACTAGCTTTTGTAATGTTGTGGCTGTGGACAGGTGTTATCCTTGTGTATACTGCTTGGAAGTTTGAACCTAGAATAGCTTGGCAACGAAATTATTCACTCTTTGTTCGCACTGATCAACGCACACACACACACACACTATTCTTGCGCTGTAGTCGTTTATCGGCTTTCTCTAATCTCACCATGCACATGCAAGCCGGGATACCTCTCAACGAAGTCGCTCCTCGGAGCGTTCCCTTGGTGCACATCCGACCTGGACGGGTGACCCGATATCGGACGCCGCATGCGCTCATGCACTACGTACATGTCTCTAATCGCCCGTACCTGGCAATCAATACTCGTCGCGGATATTATCATTTCTTTTCCCTTTCTCACATCAGCCTCCCGAATGCATACAGCAAGCAGCCCGCATACCTCTGTCCGCGCGTCCCACGGGCACCATCAGCACCAAGCACCAACCAGCATAGCCAGCCAGCACATCACCGCCAATCTAGCTACCTAGCAGGATTCTCACAGCCTAGACATTATTTGCATAGACTCCGTGCCCGTCCCCGTCCCCGTTTCCATTCCCTGCTCAACTGAATGTAGAGTTTCCGCCTACCTACCTTCCCGACGCCTTCCGCCTTGTATTCTTCTAGGTAACCCCTCCTTTGTGTACCATGACCAAACTCAGCCCTGAGCTCGCTCGGGCACCACAACACACATGCATGAACCCGACTTACACAGTATGCAGTACATATATGTACATCTGTAGCACACATGCGTCCACGCATCCCCCCTTCCCCCCTGTTGTGCTGCCATGCCATGCCATGGCCGAAGCAGGACAAGAACGTTTTTTTGTTGTGTACGACTGACTGAAGTATTGCGAGACAAGAGGTGAGGTTTTGTTTGAGCTGCAGGGGAGGAAGGAAGGGAAAGGGAGAGTGTCGGATTTGGGAGTTCATGTGCAGGGAGGAAGGCGGGCAACGGTGCTTCACCGCCTTCTTGCTGCGGGGTGGTGGTACGAGATGCGTGTGTTGCATGCATGTGTGGATGAAGGGATGGGAAAGCTGAGTTGAGCTGAATGGGATTTAACTAAATTAAACTGAACTGAACTGAACACGACCCGAGGACGAGAAGCAAATAGACGGTTGTGCATGCAATGGCATTGAACTGCATGTCTCTATCGATAGCTTAGGCCACATCACTGGCATCATCCGGCCAGAACTTCCTCCATATCCTGCTTCATGAAATGCCAAGTCAAAAACCGCCCTTCTCGCTCATTCTCATCATTCATGCTACTGCACAACCTGATCCACCAAAGTCAGCCATTATTCAATCAGGCCACGTCGAAAGGACGAGCGGAATATCCTCAGCATCCGAACGTACCTTCTCTCTGAGCAGGCCCAGCCACTGCTGCAGACTGACTCCCTGGTCTGCTCGGTCTTCCACGAGCATAGATTGCGCCCACAGCTTCAAACCAGGGTCGCCGCTTTCCCTGACAACATAAAGTGTGGGGACCGTGATACTACCAACGCCCTTTGCCTTGTGGTCTCGCGCTTTTTCGAGAACAGCGTGGATACGCTGGCTAAAGTCGTTTTCGAGGAGTGGCAAAGATGTCTTGCCTTGCCTAATCAAGGATTGATCTTCCACACCAAAAACGTCTAGAAGGAGGGCTGGCACTGCGTCACGTCCAATCCACCTGTCTGAGTTAGCGTGCGCATTCCGTGAGAATTAGAAGGTTCACTTACAGAAATTGATTGACACCATCATCAATAAGGTACAAACCATAGGGTACTATCCGTTCCGAAGAAAGGTTCAGCAAAGGCGGCATTACAATGTTGCCAGTCTGAGGGTCCGGCACGCCAGCATCATCGGGCATATCATGAAGAGAATGAAACGCTGGATAGATGTATCGTAAAAGAAGAGCGGTCGGTAGCGTAGAAAGGAGACACAGGGCAGCAGCACGCAAATCCTGTCTTTGGTCAGTTGTGACGAAAATAGACATCAAATCGAGGTCGCTCACAGAAGGTATTTGGGCACTCTTTCTTAGGCCAGTGTTTTTGATCAAACCAAGGAATAGCACAGGTAGTGCGCGAAGGTTCGCAGGCAGTGCTACGAGTTGTTAGTTGGTGGAGAGGAACGTGAGCAAGATACGCACTGAGACCTCCCGAGCTTCCTCCTGCAAGGTTTGTTCTGTAAGTTGCCAATATTTCTATCACCTTTGATTGCAGAGCATCGCGAGCGGCATCGAGTCCACTAGACAGAGCTCGCTCGACAGCCTTGTGACTGAAATATGTGGTAATTGCCTGTGCGTCCGCCGAAGCGTAAACATTTGCCAGATTCTCGGTTGTGGGTAAACCCAAAGTCATGACACGAATCCGCCTAGAACCATTACAACTTGTGTGCAGCACAGCAGCCTGTAAGAAGACGTTGGGTCGGGTAAGCGTCTCATCGATCGCAACTTCCACGTTGTATTGCTGATCTCTCGGGAATGAAGGGAAGGCGCAGAGGTCGGAGGAACGGTTGAAGAAGTTCCCGTAGAATGCAGACATCCGAAGACCAGTACTGGCGCGGACACGCAGAACTGCCTCTAGGCCAATTTCAGAACTGAGATAGTTTGTGAACTCGTGGGCAAGCTTGATAGCATCTTCCGGCCTTGCCGCATTCCAACCGGGGTAGAAATAGGTCTGCCCTCCAGTGTACCTCGGGAGGTTGCTCAGGGAAGCAACATCTTGGTACGCACTGGAAAAGAGGAACATGTCGATGGAAACCTGGTTCTTCGAACACTCTACAGCGAAGCTCTTGTAGAATGAGTTTTGCGTTTGTAGCAAACTGCCTTCCTTACTCGTACCCAAAATGTCCTTCCTCTCTCGGTTCTCAAGCTTTCCGTCCGTATCCAACATTGGGTAGCGAGGAAGAAAGTACGGTGATCTTTGCACCGATTGCAGCTGTCATCCGGTGACCAGCGCGGAGTGCTGAGCCCATTGCGGAGCCTGTCTGCGGATTGTCCTGGAACATGGCCGGAAGCTTCTCGAGGAAGGTCTGTACATTTTGCATAGACTCGGACAGTGTTACGAGCAGGTTATCTGGAGTCGGGAGGAAAGGCTCGTCCAGATCCGAGATGACAAGCATAGACGGATCGTTATTCTCGCTGCCGTCTCGGGGGATGGAGAAGTAGTATAAGCTTGTGTCAAAACCAATAAAACCCACCCTCGTCCTGCCATCGGCGTTCGGTATCCGCGGGAGAGCTTCCGAAATAATCCTAGAAACAGTCGCGCAAAGTCCATTCACCAGAGACGGGTGTCCGACTTCGATCAGGAAAAGATAGACAAGCGGTTGTGGGGGGCGGACCATGTACTCCTGCGGCGCCACGAACTCACACACACAGCGTAGTTGAGTTCGCTTCGCTGCCAGCGGTCGACGCTCTTCTGCTGAGCCGCATCCCAGTCGAATGCCTGCGGTACGTCGTCGTTGTCAAGTTGCACATGTTGCACCTCCACCTATGACCGTGGTCGAGGAAGATCACAAAGGGATTGATGTATGCCCTGCAACGGCGACACCTGCTGATGACCTGGTCATCGATGACTGGAATGGGCGCCTCATCTCTTCGTGGAGAGAAGTGTACGGCTGCACGATCAGGGAGAAGGGCAGCTTCGACTTCTTCAGCAGGCTGTGGGTGGTGGGGACGCACGCCAGCGTCGAGCGGATGTAGGGTGGCGAGCAGTTGGCGTGCGGGGATGGCGTCGCAGCAAGATTGGAGGGCAGGTTTATGGGCGGCGGCGGCTGGTCGATCTCGAGGGCGTGGACTGGCTGTGCGATCAGATCCGAGTTGGCGAGGATGTTCTGCTGGACGTGGGCGGGCTGCTGCTGCATCTGCGGCGTGACCTGGACGGGCTGCGGCCCCAGGTTCATCTGGCCAAATTGCTGGCCCAGCGTATTGGGGTCCTGCTGGGGAGCCACGGGGATGCCGGGCGCATAGCCCTGTGCAGGTGCTCCATATTGCGCTGGAGGGGGAGCTCCCCCAGCAGCGTTCGCGCCGAATTCGTAGGCGGCCCCCCCGGCATAGCGATCTCTCTTCTTGCGGTCCGCCATGGCGAAAGCGGTGGGCAGGCGGTTGCGGGGTGTAGACGGGGGGAGGCGGTCTGATTGGGAGTGGAATTTCGAACCTGAGGTCGAAACTCGATGTGTCTTCTACGGGGCGGCCGCCGCTAGAGCATCACGCGCACAGACCCGATAACCTATTCACTCCTCCAACCACGCCTTGCAACACTCGACACGTCTGCAGACCTCTACGCAGCCTCCGTGGTTGCTACATGTGAACTTGATACTGCATTCTTCCATATGAATTTGACAAAATAACTATCCAGTAATACACATAAGTCATAACGGTCGTTACTCCTCCGCGATCGAGCTGAAGAAACCCCTTGAATCACACACTACCTCTAGATGACACCTACCTGTGCCATCTCGCGCCGCTCCGTCTCTGTGTAACGAGGGCCGACTTCACCTCCTTCAGGAAGGCCCTGCGAACCGACACTAGCGGCCCGTTTCTCATCGCTGCCACTCCTGCTCCGAGCTGTCTTCTCCCGGTCAGCAGGATGGTCGATGTCCTGTCCCAGCTCGTTTCCATATGCATTGTTGTTATTGTTGCCAATCCCAGCGCCAGGCATCGCACCCGTGCCTAGCGTCCCGGCCGAAGAGTGGATCGGCTCAATATTCGGCTGCCAGCTCCTGAGCTCATCCTCGGCGTCGTTCAGAACCTGACGAGCGGCCTCGGCATTCTCAAAAGGTACGTGGACGTCACCTGGGACAATGGGGGTGTCGTCAAGCAGGTTGAGGATGCGACGAGCCTGTTTGGCCAGGATGATCTGCTTCTCAGCACGCTCAATTGTAGCCGCGAAGTGTATATCGTAGGCTTCCTTGAACTTTTGGCGTGTCTATACAGGTCAGCAGGTTGACAAGCACCTGAGCAAACATGGACGTACGATATTTGACAATTGCGCCTCCGCGACCAAGCTCTGAGCTTCAGCTCGGACAAGCTCCTGTTCAAGCTGCACGATCTTAGTGCTCTGTGGCTCCTTGTATTTGAGCTTAGCGATCTCATCCGAGACCTATGGCACTGTCAGTTTCATAGTTCCTCCTCATTCTCCATAAATTTCGTACCTTTGCCTTGTGGTCCCGACTGGGCTGCACTGAGCTTTCTGTATTTCGAATCTGTTTCAGGATAGATCTGTACTCCTCCAGCCCCTGCCCCCTGCGCATAGGCATCTTCCTGCTCTGCGATTTCTGCCATCAAAACTCCCAGCTTGTCCGAAACCTCGGAAATAGAGTCATCGTTCGTGGCCTCACCCCACTCGGACAGTTGCTGAGCAATGGAAATGCGCTCGCGTCCTGCCAACTCGTAGGCGCCGATAGCATGGTTCTCCGTCTTTATGATTTTGTACAGCTTCTTCGACAAGTCCGGCTGCTGCATCCCACGAAGCGATGCCATGGTGAATCGGTGCTTCGGGACGCTTTTCTCGCCGCTGCCGGAGCCATCCTTCTTGGAGCGGATGGAAAGTGACCGATTCCTAACGCGCGCGGGCATAGATGTAAGCGAACGAGCTCGACTCTGAGAGCGCGGGGGAGAGACACAGTATATGCCAGAGGAGGGAGTGGTGGGGGGGCGTCAGATGGGCAGGATAAGCATGAATAGCCATTATGACGGCTGATGGAAAGCTGGTACAAGATGGCACGAGAACGGAAAGGACAACTAAATGCGAGGCTTGTGGAGGGAGCAGGATGAAGACCAGCTTACATTTCGAACTGGCTTGAGGTAGGCCTCGAGACTATATCGCGGTCTGCACATAACTATTGTTAGCAGAAGCCTGATACGCCAGCATGCGGCGCCCGGGAGCTCACCAGGCGGTTGCGCAAAAATTAGAGACAGAGACGAGCGGTTCTTCGGTCCAAGTGCAGTGCTTCCCGGAATGTTTGAAACAGTTGGCGCCCTGCTATTGCGATGTGGAGCGGACGATGAACTGGTGTGAGCTTTGGGGGGCATCGCAGCAGGCAGTGGTTGGGGGCAAGCGCCCACTGATGTCATTCAAGCCACGCGCACTGGAAGGCGGAAGCGACGCGCTTAATTGCCATCAGGACCACGACTCCTCAGTGTGCAGGCCGCGTCACTGTCAGCAACACCAAGAGCACATCGCGACGCGCCTTCTGCAGGCTCCTCCGGGGCTGTGTAGCGGCCACGAGACTCCAGAGGCACCGAGACTCGACGAGCTGGCATCAGGCAAGACACGCGTGATAGGTGTGCATCTCCCGAGTCCAAGGTGAGCAGGTATGTGTACGGTTCTGCAGCTACCCTCGGTGATTTCTCTTCTCTTGGTCTATTGTGACAGGAGGCCTCTCTCATCCGAACTGGGTTGCTCGCCGTGACAGCAACATTGATTTTTTTCCGTGGCGTCCTGGGACCGGAGTGAGGATTCGGTTCCGCGAGTGCCAGAGATTATGAGGCATAAAGGAGATACATAGGTACTATCTGGCAGCGCATCCCCTGCGCAGCACATTTCATGCGGGGCGTCGGAGGAATCTCCGTTTCACGGCAGCTGTTGTTGATGTCTCGTGCGGGCATAGATGCGGCGGCCAGGCCCGGCTCTCAACAGTTCTGTGCCCACAGAGTGAAGGTGTCTGTGGAACTTAAAGTATTTAAATTCAGTTGCAACGAAGGCACCGACACTAGCCAACGGCCCACCCACCAGGCGGGCGCTACACACGTCGGTCTCTGCAGATCGGTTAAGTGACCAACAAGACGGCCACGATGCCAGAATGAAGTGCCCACGAGCCAGAACCGGAGCAATAGAGTTAAGAGCCTTTAGTAGTATATGTTAGTTAATTTTAAGCTTAGTAGTGTGTATAGTAGGCTCTAAAGCAAATATTCTATATAAACTTTTATTTAACTAAAACTTTATATATATATATTAAGATAGAAGTCTTTATTATCCTACTTCTAAATAGATTAAATTAATACTATATAAAATATTTACTTTACGCTCTTATTAATTACTAAGTAGGGGGCTCTGCCTTTTTTTATTATTATTTAAGATAATTCTACGGTGCCGCTTATTGCGGCTAAGCTCTGCTCTCCTAGTAATAGTTATATATAGTAACGCTATAAGCTATGCTAATTGCCTTTAATTACTTATTATAGTTGCCTAAGCGCTATTTTTATAACTATATTTAAAGTAATAGTAAGCGCTAAGTTACTAGTTTTTATTATACTATATACTATAATATATTTTATTATTATTATTTCTTTAAAGTAAGGGTTATATTAGTATTAAGCTTATTAATACTATAGTTAAAGTAAGTATAGCACTACTTTATTTAGTAGTAGTAGTAGCTATAGGTATTCTTTATAGGATAATATAAAGTAGAGTTTATAAACTAGTTAGTATTATAGTAGCTATAAGTAATAGTATATATATATAAAATTTAGTAGGGCTACTATTTCTATTAGTAATAGAAGTACGTAGTAAGTATTTTATACTAGTAGGGTTAGCTATATAAAAAGCTATTAAATCAGCTATTAAAGTTAATTTTAGTTAAGTTTTAGGGGGGTGAGGAGAGCTAAGCGAAAGCCTTTGTCGTCCTACCCCTAGATAGTTAATTTAACGCCACATATTAGTATTTAAAAAAAGTAGTTAAAGTAGTTAAAATTCTACATAGTAAGTAAGCTAAAATAAGTAATTATTTAAGAAAGCTATAGCTATAAAAGCATATTAGGTAATAGTTAAGTATAGTTACTAGAACTATAAGTATATAGGTAAAGGTGAGCTTCGGGCGAAGCGCACCTCCACATGTGATAACAGGGCCGCTTACCCTGTCTCGTGCTAGCATGGCAGGCGCTGCAGTGTGAACGCCGCGGACCTGCCTCAGTGGGCGGCTCTCCTTTGTTTCTCTCCTCCACATACTATCCCAACGGCGACCCCAGCCGCGTCCCAACCAACCAGACAGTGTGCATTCTAATCGGCTTCAGATTGATGGGGAATCGGTCCGACCAATAGGACCCCAACTTCTCCTCCGCATGCGGGCGCGGCCAGACGTTGTACCGACGAGAGACGTGCGAGAAGACTTGGCCGCTGTGTCTGCGCCCGTTGGGGAACATCTGCTCTATAATCTGCATCTCCGTTTACACTCTAGGTCGGGTTTGCCTTGCGCAGTCAGCGCAGCATCGCGAACACCCAGGTAGGAAAGGCAGATGACAGAACAAATTCCCTCGACGAGAATGAGCGTTGCCCTTCCACTGGTGTACTGTGCACCAGCCCCAGACCAGGGCGCCCTGCCTTCAACGCGCCATATCCATGTTTGGACCCGCCTCGCCTTGGCCGCTTGGCCATCCACCATCCGCTGTAGCACCGCGAGATTACTATCACCGGAAGATCTGGCCACCACGCCTTGATAATCCTCCAATTCCCATGCGGGAACGGTAACCGGCCGAACCCTACTCCACATTCTGTACGGTAGTTCCCAGCCAGCCGCTGCCGAACTCCATGCCGAATTCATTCGCCGCAGCGCCGAGGACAAGCCTAAGCTACTGCACACAAAGGCACGTCCTAGTAGTGGCTACCGTCTACCTCTAACTTCCTTTCTGGTGGTATCTTCGCCCGGGGCTGTGTATTTTTGGATCATCCAAGGATTGGCTGCTTGCCAAATTCAAACCCATCGGGACTTGCTTGTGCAAACAACTTTCGACAAGTGCCGTGAGGTTTGTTTTGCCTCCTGAGGCGACGTTTCATGGTAATTGGCGGCGGGCCGGCATTCATCGCACCACTCAAATGTTTCTTGCTCTGTTTACTTCTTGTACAATTCCAGCCATTTGGGGAAGGCATTCCACCGGGGATCTTGCGTAGCCCCTGCGGTGTGCCGTGCCACACTGATCCATCTCTGCTTGGCATCACGGCCAGATGCTTGCAACCCGAACATTAACTTTTTCTTTGTAGTCGGATTTGATGACGCTCCAGCGGTGATTGCACCGCCCTATTACTGAATGTGGCAGTCCTCGCTCGTTCCTCAGGTGGTAACCAATAGTGTTACAATTATACAACCAGTAGCCTATTTTACCTTCCTCTCTCCGTGGCCAGGATTATTCCCTCCAATTTAACGTTCTCAGCTCACCATCCTGACCTCTATCAGGGTCAGGTCCGTGCTCTTACCTAGCCAAGTGACAGGCATGTCGTCACTCTGGGTTTAAAAGGGCACCGATCCCATCTTTTTTTTTCTATGTAGGCTACTTCTCACAGTCTTCTTCGTACAACATGGTCGCCTCTCGTTTTCTTGTGGCTCTCGCTGCCTGCAACGGCATCAGTCATGCTATCTGCCCGTATATGGAGAATGATGCTCGAGACCTTCCAGCCCATCATCCTCCTGTCCGACGCGATGACTCCACCTCGGCTGCCGCCCGGACTGAAGAGTTCATGGCGCAGTTTGAGCTCGAAGATGGTGAGGGCGTTTACATGACCAGCGATGTCGGTGGACCATTCGCAGAGCAGGACAGTCTCAAAGCAGGCGAGAGAGGCCCCACGCTTCTAGAGGACTTCATCTTTCGTCAAAAGGTCAGTCCCTAAACTGCTTGCTTATATGCATGCACTAATCAATCCAGATCACACATTTTGATCATGAACGCGTCCCTGAAAGAGGTGTGTATTACGACTTGATGTGACTACCTCGACTAACCTATTTGAAGCTGTTCACGCCAGAGGCGCTGGAGCACACGGAGTTTTCGAATCCTATGGAGATTGGTCGAACATCACTGATGCTTCCTTCTTGAAGTCGAAAGGGAAGGAGACCGATATATTCATGCGATTTTCTACAGTGGCGGGTAGCCGTGGATCCGCCGACACGGTTCGTGATGTGCATGGTTTTGCGGTCAGGTTCTATACGGACGAAGGCAACTATGGTAAGGCGATATTGTTTCCTACGATGTTTATGTATCCTGGTGTAGCTAACCAATCTTTCCCCTCGTGTTCTATCTGCGTTTTCCCCAGGACAACTATGATATTGCTTATAGGATGCACTGCTGACACCATGTGTAGATATTGTTGGTAACAACATTCCCGTCTTCTTTATTCAAGACGCAATCAAGTTCCCGGACCTTATCCACGCTGTGAAACCTAACCCGGACCGCGAAATCCCACAGGCCGCCACTGCACATGACACTGCATGGGACTTTTTCAGTCAGCAACCAAGTGCGATGCACACCCTCTTCTGGGCGATGAGTGGCCATGGTACTGTGCGGTCGTTCAGGCACATGGATGGATGGGGCGTCCACACGTTCCGATTTGTCACCGCCGAGGGCAAGAGTAAGCTCGTGAAGTTCCGATTCCAGACTCTCCAGGGCAAGGCCTCACTGCTGTGGGAAGAGGCCCAGATTACTTCTGGCAAGAACGCAGATTTCCACCGTCAGGATCTCTGGGACAGCATCGAGAAGGGACTGAACCCGGAATGGGAGTTCCAAGCCCAGATTATGGATGAGGAAGATCAGTTGCGATTCGGCTTTGATGTCCTAGACCCGACCAAGATTGTACCTGAGGACCTCGTGCCCTTCACTCCTTTGGGAAAGCTGACTCTGAACCGCAACCCTTCCAACTACTTTGCGGAAACCGAGCAGATCATGGTATGTCCCCTGTACATTACAAACCCAGGATAGCCCGTTCCCGCTTGTTCCCGAGCTAATTTCATAACTAGTTCCAACCTGGCCATATTGTACGAGGTATCGACTTCACGGAGGATCCCCTACTACAGGGCCGCCTCTTTTCGTATCTTGATACCCAGATTAACCGTCACAACGGCCCCAACTTTGAACAGCTGCCCATCAACCGACCACGCGTCCCCATTCACAACAACAACCGCGATGGCGCTGGTAAGTCATCAATGGCGCTTATGTTTGGTCAGCCAGCTCACTTATCGCAGGACAAATGTTCATTCCCCTCAACCAGGCGGCATACTCTCCGAACACAGTTAACTCAGGCTCCCCGAAACAAGCCAACCAGACCGAGGGCAGGGGTTTCTTCACGGCACCAACCCGGTCCACGACGGGCAACCTCGTCCGCGCAGTGTCCTCCACCTTTGCCGATGTCTGGTCGCAGCCCCGCCTCTTCTTCAACTCCCTGCTCCCTGTCGAGCAACAGTTTGTCATCAACGCCATGCGCTTCGAGACGGCCCAACTGCAGAGCGACGTCGTCAAGAACAACGTGCTGATCCAGCTAAACCGCATCAGCCACGATGTCGCTGTCCGCGTCGCGTCCGCGCTCGGCATGACCGCCCCGGATGCTGATCCCACATACTACCACGACAACACCACCATCGGTGTATCCGTGGCCAAGGATGGCTTACTGAAGCTCGACGGCCTCAAGGTCGGCTACTTGACGTCTGCATCCGTTTCCAGCAACTCGAGCGTCGAAGCGCTCAAGTCTGCGCTCAAAGCCTCAAACGTCGACGTGGTCGTCGTCGCCGAGAAGCTCGGCAACGGCGTCGACCAGACCTACTCTGCCTCGGACGCTTCGCAGTTCGATGCCATTATTGTCGGCGACTCCACTGATGCGCTCTTCGCCGCGCCTTCTAGCCTCGCAGGCTCCAACTCGACGTCCTCTGGTAACGCAACGGCTTCCCCGTTCGCGACCTTGTACCCGGCTGGTCGTCCTCTGCAGATCCTACAGGACGGATACAGGTGGGGAAAGCCAGTCGCTGCTATGGGATCCGGCTCTGCCGCATTCAAGGCTGCAGGCATCGAGAGCGGCACTCCCGGTGTGTACAGCGGTGCCGATGTGAGCGCCATGAGCAGCGATCTTGAGGAGGGATTGAAGACGTTCAAGTTCTTGGATCGCTATCCTTTGGATGCGTAGAGTGAGTGAGTGTAGTAGGAACAGAGCCGCCGGGGCGTGGGAACACTATCGCTGTACTATTTATTTTCTTTGTCGAAAGCTTGTAATAGTCATTAGCTTCGGAATAGTATTCTTACTCTTCATTGTTGGACTGGAAGCTGCGATGATGATGCTACCTATTCTGATTGGTTGCACGTGTTTTCAGGGCTCGTGACTTCGGTTGTTCCGTTGTGAATCTTTTTTTACGCGCAGTCGCGACATACCTATACTGGTGGATGAGGTGAGGTAATGATGGGTGGGCCGATTTGGATGGGTAGGCATTAATTGGTCTTGGGGGTTGGACGGTGTTGGGACGGATTAATATTGTTATTGGGCTCTGTTAGCTTCACGCGCGTGGTTGTGGGGTGGGAAGGGGGAGGGCATTACGACTATCTACAAACATTGCGGTGGTTAAAGATCGACGGATTGGATGCCTGTGAAATTGTAATTTCTGACCCGCTTGACACCCAAGGCTCACACCCAGCGCAAAAGCGTATCCCCGGGGTGTATCTTGATCCGGCGATGAGTTTCCAAGTTTTCGCCTTTTTCTCCAAGAAAGAGATACGTAGATTTGTCTCAGTCGGGTTTTTTGAAGTATGTGCATGTGAAGGGAGAGGTACTACAGTGACCCTAGCTAGAATGCTATGCAACACACAAAGAAGGAAAGGGCAGCATCTACGAGCGAGCGGAGGGAGCCTCCCAACGGCCTCTAGGACCGACACGAACCCGTGGGGCGCGTCCTCAGCCTCGGCCTCAGCGTCTAAACTTTATCACAAGCACATCCGCTAATTCATCTACGCACAAGCAATCTGAGAATATCAAGACAGACAAGCTGCCGATTCCTATGCGACCCCATCTTTATGAACCACCATTGTCGCGTCGCACAACTATGCACACTGAGATGAAGCTATATATCAATACCCCAATTGTACGTTGCCTCATCCCCAACAAGCCGAGTGGATCTAGTCCCTGCTAGATTCGTCATTCATCCCGCTACCCCAAACGCCGCAAGATGCTGATATGTGTACAAGAAGGCAATTTCGGACAAAAGAACTGTATACCGAGGTGGGAAATAGACATCTTCTCAATCCGTCGGCGGAGCTTGTTCCATGTCTAGGATTTTGTCGAATCGAGTGCATGCCCATTTTCTTTCTCTGGCGGTTGCCACCGTTGAGTTGTGTTCATGCGTATCGAGCTCGGTCTTGAGGTCTTCTCCCCCTTCGCCTCATTCCCATGCACAGTGGTCGGGCCGGTCTCGGTCTCTACGGCAGCGTCCCTCAGCGCAAGCTTGACCAGCTTGTTGGCCTCGGCCTGCAAATTTGGGATTTCATTCTCCTCATCCGATTTCGACAGATAGGAATCCAACAGTGCTTTTAGCGTCTGCGCACGTACAGGTTTCGCCAGATAGTTGTTCATTCCGGATTTGAGACACTTCTCGCGATCACCTTGAATGGCTGATGCCGTCATAGCGATGATTAGGATGTTCCTGATCTGTGGATCTTTGTGTTTGCGAATGAGTCTCGTCGCTTCATACCCATCACAGTGAGGCATCTGTACATCCATAAGAATGAGATGAAATGGTCTCCCGTTGTTGCTCGCTCTCTCCAACGCATCGATAGTCTTGAATCCGTCCAGATAAGCATCGCATTTGAATCCTAGCTTCTGCACAAAGCTGATAGCAATACGCTGATTGATAAGATTGTCTTCTGCAATGCAGATCCTCAACTCGTTCCTTGGAATGGTGGAAAGGTCAATTGTTTCTTGAGATTGCTCGTGTCCATTGTTCTCTTGCGACGAGAACTTTGCCATGGGATCTTGCTCGCGCGTGCTATGATGTCGATTTTCAGCTTCCGCTTTGGGTACCTGCAAATCGAATAAGTATCGCGTGTTATACATATCCTAGGATAACTCACTTTCTGGAACCTAAGCGAGAAAGAGACGGTTGTACCGACGCCGGGCGTTGATTCGAGCCATACGCGACCGTTCATAACGTTCTCAATCAGTGCCTTGCAGATGCTCAAACCAAGCCCCGTGCCACCGTAACTGCGAGAACTTGAGGACTCTATCTGACTGAACGGAAGGAACAACTTCTTCTTCTGTTCATCAGGAATACCAATACCGGTATCGATGACGCTGCATGTAACGTCGATCCATTGGTCACTCTCTTTGTCGATGACAGCTCGGACTGTTACGGATCCTTTGTTGGTGAACTTGTAGCTGTTGGAAAGTAGGTTCATAAGGATCTGGTGAAGGCGAACGGGGTCACCCATGACTAGCAGTTCAGGATTTAACTCGAGCTGTTCCACGGTCTTCAAACCTCGCTCTGCATTGGTATATGCCAGCGCTCTCACGACCTCCGTGATTGTTTCATTGAGCGAAAGAGGCATCGATATAACACTCATCTTGCCAGCTTCCAATTTCGAATAGTCGAGTAGGTCGTTGATGATGCTGAGAAGTGTATCCGCACAGACCCTGATACTGTCCGCGTAGCCAGCCTGTTCTTGATTCAAAGGGCTCGCCTTTAGCAACTCTGACATGCCTATCACTCCGTTGAGAGGTGTGCGCAATTCGTGCGAGACATTTGCCAAGAATAGCGACTTGGCTTTAGCAGCTTCCTCTTTTAATTTCATGTTCCTGATTGCAATGGCCTCGGCCTCCTTTGCTTTAATCTCGGCTGCTCTTGCCTGGGATAACGCTCGCTTTTGCATCTCGAGCATAGCCTCATTGCTTGCGCTGACCTTTTCGACCTTCTTGAAGAGCAGTGCGTTGGATAATGATATCGATACCTGGTTGACTAGCAGACGTAACACATTTGTGTTTCGTTCGGTAAACGAATTTGGCGGACCTTCCACATAAATTGAACCCATCAGATGGTCAGAATGGAGGATGGGTATGGAAATCACCGCCGTGCCGTCCGGGTTGCGTTTGAGATAAGATTCAGATACATTCGAAAAGCGGTCGTCTTCAAGAATATTTTGGCAGAAGACTATCTCGCGGAATCTGAGCGTATAGAGCGTGACCTGCCTTGCTAGTACGTCGTCGACTAAGTCGAGAGGCTGGCTGTTCGGATACGAAGTGACCGAGGATGATCCATCATCTTTGTTTGGTTCGTTGGTTGCGATTGATGCAACGCTCCATTCTGTTTGAGAATCTTCAATGATGATACCGCAAAGTGAAGCTCCAGTGGACTCGAGGATGATTTCAGCCATCTTGGCCATAAGCTTATCGATGTTCAGTTCGCTAGAGAGCACTTGACTGCTTTCCAATATCGAGCTGAGGTCCAGCATGTCAAGCCCATTTGCCGAGAAGCCGCTTTGGAAGTCTTGTTGAGTGTCTTGCCGTTTTCCAGAATTCGGCGAAAGCCAATTTTGTGTCCGGTCTACAGCGGTCTCAGCGCCTTGGAATGCATCAGTATCCATGAAGTCTGCGCACGTATCATATATCCTGGGGTGCTCACCTAAGAAGCGCTCGTGATCCTCATTCTGCTCGAGCCTGAAAGAGGTATTCCCTGTATCGATGATGGTAGTTTGCACAGCGACATCCATCATGTTCAGTGATGCCGTGCCACGCAGTAGCCATTCGTATCTTGTAGTGAGCTGATCCGCCTTCCCAAACGCTGAAGTTGTACGGTAAACAGAGATGCAGTCGTTCAGAATATGGCGAGCGGGCCTTAGAGCTTTCTTGCGAATCAACCAAGAAGCGTACAGCTCAAAAGCGTGAGCTTCTTCTACCGCAAACCCCTGTACTTCGCTATGATCCATTGCCAGCTCGTAGTTTTGCAAGGCAGTTGGTGGATCACCCGTTATCTCCGCTATCCCTGCAACAAGTAGTGCGATCCAGTGCCTGTAATTGACGTCTGCGATGATGCAGCATCCCTCTAGCCTTTTGATAGTTTGCCCGGCGTAAGCCAACATACGTTCCTTTTCAGGATGCTCTGGTTCGTCCGTAATGAGAGCCAAGTACGCCAGGGACAGGTTGTACATGACCGCATAAGTGAGCCTTTGGCACCAAAGGGCATCTATCATTGGGAGTAAATGCTCCCCAAGAGCAATAGCTTCGCGATAAAAGCCGTAGAGAACCAGCATAGGAAGCTTTGCACTGAGATAGACGGTTTTTGGACGCTTTGGATTGCTGGCCCGTTTCTCGAGGTACTCAATGTAGGCTGTAGAGTCATGCTCGGGATCAGAAAAGATCAGCGCTGGGTCGTGAATTCCAGTCTTTCCTTGAAGAGCTCTGGCAGCCTGCCGGAAAGCTATCAAGAAGACACCGCCACGTACATCGAGCTGCCAATTCTTGAAATCTAGTGGTGTTTCTTCGATCCATGCTTCAACCTAAGCGTGGGGGCGCAAGTCAGTAAATGTCACTTAGGTGTGTTACGCTAAGAGATAGAACGCGACAACACCTCGCACTCCAATTACGTACCTCGGCAGCGTCGTGCGACGCCATAAGTCTGAAATGAGCAACGACTCCAAGGTTCAGTAAGGACAACATCCTATCACCCGCGAGAACAGCTGCATCCATCGCAGCTTTGAGTTGAGGAATCAGATCAGGAATGGGTGCTTCGAAGTGACCTAATAAGAGCGTTCGTAGAGTCTCTCCACGCGCATAGTTATAGTAATCCTCAGAATACATGTCACACAGACGCTTCGCGATTGTGCCTAGATGTTGGACGCATGTCAGTAAAGTTCGCTTACGATACCCTCGGCAGGGTGGCTCCATATTACGTACCGCATTCGACGGCGAATTGTATCATTCCAAAACGCCCCCCCGCGATAGAGCCCAAATGAACATAACCCATAGCAACCTGCGACACTGTTCCGCGATGCAGGTGAAGGGAAACAAGCTTGAGGGCGCCCTGGTAGAACAGTAGACTGTTCGACCAGAACGCAGCGCTCAAGAGCTCGACGATGACCGGACCCATAGTCATCAATTGGCGGTCATCCGTTGTCAGAGGTCGTGATATTAGTTCCTCTTTACTTAATGACTGTAGAAGAGCGCAGATTTCTTGAAACTCCGCGTCGCATTCTTCCCATGAGGTCGACGGAATGGGAACACCTAGCAAAGACAAACAATCCTTCAATGCTTGGAAAGCACGAAAGCTGTCGCCGCGGATAGCTTGCACGCGTGATTGGATGATGAAGGATGAAGCCATGTCACACGGGTCCCGTGCATGCGTGAATGTCTTTTGGATAAGGGCGGTTGCTTCGTCGAACAAGCCTTGATGCCAATAGCACTCGGCTGCACGAACAAACATTTGCAGGGTCTCCTGGTACGATACGTCTGGCAGATCATCGTTCCAGGGGTCGTCCTGGAGTAATGATAGGCAGTGCAAGTAATAATATGTTCCCGTAGACTTCGCGCCTACAAGATTGGTGAATGGTTAGCTTAGCTCTCAAGCATACTTCAGGGCGACCTACCGGAGTTACAGGCAGTTTCCGCAGCCTGATAAAGAATGTCCCGAAACGGAGCTCTGTTGCTCTCACGTGTCTTGAGCAGAGATGCAGCCAGACAGATGTGCCTGCTTTGCATGTAGAGTGCTTTAGATGCCACGGGGGAACCATCGCGATGCTGTCCCCCAGTTGTCATTGAGATCGCAATCATGTAATGCATCATTGCTGTGTCCCACTCTTCTAGCAAGTTCGCAGCAGCTGTGAGATAACGGTCGTGACTGAACCGGAATCGGTCTTCATCATCGGCCGCCATTAACACGAATGAGTTGACGGCGCCATTTAATGCATTGACTGCACAATCCTTACCTCGAAGCAAGGGAATGCGGGTGGTATCAGCATCTGACGGCGCATTTTTAGGATCCATGAGACTCTCTACGAGCCCGAAGGAAAAGGAGCCTGCTAACAGAGTTGCCCAAGCTAGCAACTTGCGTGAGTTGCTAGGCAACTCTCGGAGTCTTTTCAAGATGAAGTCGTTGTTGACTGACGAACCATACTCTGGGCTTTCAAACGCATCAAAGACTTTGTCGAGATCAAAGCACCAACGTCCTTCTTGCCAACAATAGAAGACACACTGCTTTCGGTAGCATGTGTCCAAAATTTCTCTGATGTAGAATATGTTTCCGTGAGATTTTTCTTGTATCACGGCGACCTGCAAGTTTAGTGTGCAATCAGCATTTAATATGCATCACATGCCTTGGGGTAACTCACCAAGGGAAGTATGTAATCGTTGTCACGGTGCAAGGTCTCTGACACGTATTCGGCAGTATCGGCCTCAGTGAATGGAAAGAGAGGAATCTTCGTCGCCGCCGGTAGGAGTGCCCGTAATTCCTTTGGAATGAGATCCTCTTCTTGATGGGTTAAAATGAGCACTAGCGGGATCTTAGCCTGTACAATATGGACGATAAGTTCAGCACTCTCGGAATCGGAGTTTTGGACATCCTCAAGAACCCAGATGCAAAGCTTTTGCATCGCTAAAAGGCGTAATACGTCTATGAAGACACTCATGAAGCGGGTCGATGTTGAAGCACCGCCACTACGCAGCCATGTATCAGCAGTATGTCCGGAGCTACCGCACGGTACCGCGGGCGATGAAGCTCTAGATGTCTTTACGTCGCGTTGTTGATTAGACGATGGCATGCTGCCAGCCGATAAAAGCCAATGAGGTAAATCCAAGTAGTTCGCTAGAATGGCCCAAACACCTGAATTCTTGAGATGAGTGCGTAGCATTGTGTGGAACTCGGTCGAAACATCCGCTTCGCTAAAGATCTGGCGAAACAAACTGGACATGAGTTTTAGGATTGGTTCGAATGGGGCTTTCTTAGCTGGATCGAATTTAGCAGACGCAAAATACCCGACCCTACGTGCAGTAGCTTGGATACTTTGAACCAGCTTGGATTTGCCCAAGCCCGCTGAGCCTCCAATCGCAATGATCTCACAGCGGGCCCTTCGTAACCTCGATTTTTTCGCATTCGACATGGTGCGTAACAAAGAGCCAGCATCGGATTGATTTGACCGTGATAGAGATAATGAGCTCTCTATGCTGGTATTTGAGTGGCCCCGGCTTGGCTGGAGTTGTGTCCGTGACTCAGAAGCCTCGTCTCCAGTAGAGCCCTCCGACTGGACTATGCTGTCTTGTGACAGTTGGTGGACATTGCGGGCCGCATCCACGAAAACGGGGCCAGAACCTAGGCCTGAGGCACTGTTCAGTCGATTATCAGAGTCTCTGGAACTGGTGCTGTCGGATATGATATCGTCGAGCTGATTCGTTTCCATGCGAGGGTCAGAGAACGAAGAGCCACAGCTAAGGTTGCCGAGAGCATTGCCAAACATGGGTCCCATACGACGACGTTTTGACGAAACGCGTTCTATAATATCGATGATGATCTGACGCTCCTTATCACGTCCGATCTGCTTGAGAGGGAGGTTGAAGAAGCAGCTAACGTCCTTTGAGCCAATTTGAAAGTTTATCAAACCCTCGCCATCGCCTTCAGACAACAACTCGCGAATCTTGACGAGGTCATACTTCAGGCCGCTTGTGCTGTGATACCTGTCTTCGATGTTCTTTTGTGTCATCCGCTGAATAACCGAAGAGAGGATATCCGGAATGTCCATCCTTCTTGACGACACTTGGGGTATCCTTCTACTGAGCACATTCTGCATGACTTCAAGGGGTGTAGCGCCATCAAATGGCGTCTCTCCACAAAGCATACTGTAGAACAGGATGCCAAGGCTGTAAATATCCGTACGGCTGTCTAGACATTGTGGCACAAGTCAGTGAAGATTACGTTGGCGTGCGATCCGGGGACAGATGATACACACGAGGATAGGCTAATTTAGAAATCACGTACCAGGTTCGGCAGGCATACGTCCGGTTTGTTCTGGGGCGACAAAGGCAAGCTTTAATTCAATACCTAGCTCTTTACTCAGGACGTTCCAGCCGGCAGATGTAAGACCATTTTCGAAGGACCGCGCTCCGCCCCCAAAGTTGATCATCTTCACCATACCGTCCTCAGCGAAATGGAAAGCGTCGCCACGCAGCTCGCCGTGTACGATTTGGTGGCCATGGTGGAGGATTTCGAGACACTCGGTCGCTCCCACGGCGAAATCCAGGAAAGTCAGGAGGGGGATGCCACCTGTGTACTGAAAGTGCTGGAACTTCCAGACATTACCCTGATGTGTGGCCTTGTACGCATTGGGACCGAAACGAACCACTTCCCGAAGATAGTTGGGCCCAGGGGCCTCGACTATGAAAGCGACAAGGGGGTCGGCGTTTCCAGGCTTTGGAGGGAGTCTGACAAGCTCGATAGGGCGAATGAAGTGCCGACATTCTGGGTCCGATTTCTTGGTGACGAGCTGGCACAACTGGTATTCTCTCTCTATTCGCAAGGTGTGGGTCGAGACGCGGCAGACGACGGCGCGGTCATGGGGAACGTCCGGGGTGTGCGTCGAGTGCGTGAGTTCACTGACACCACTCCCAGAGGACTCCTGGTTGCGGCTCAGCGAGGGCCGGCTTGTGTCGGACCTATGCGCGGACGAAGGCGAGTGTCGGGCGCTACGAGCTCGGGAGGAGACGGGCGGTTCGCCGGTCGATTTCTGGAGGCCATAGAAGTGCCAGTTGTCGTAGGACTGGCCGGGTTAGCGACTTTTGGCGTTGTGTGGTGCACGCATACGCACCGAGTGGAAGGGGGGGATCTCGGCGTCCCAGGTATAGTTGGGCAGCTCGACAAGGCGGGCGAGGATCTGGGTGAAGCGCGCGCTGCGGTCCGCGTCCTCTGCGGCGGCGGCCATGGTGGCTGGATGGCGAGCTGCTGGATCACGACATGGCGCGCGTGGGGTTTCGGCGTCACAGTGACGGGGAGCTCGTCGGCGTCGAGGGACGAAGGCACGACGGCGGGACGCGCGACGTCAATGCTCCCGCTGACTGATGCGGCTAATAGCCTAGTAATAGCTAAGCTCTCGGCCAGACCTTTGTTCCCCGCCGCGGCGACTAGCTGACCATGGCCGCTCCAACGACAGCACGCCTCGCAAGAGCAGCCCAGCAGAGCCGCACCCACGCCTGGGTTTGTTTTGGTTCCTGAGATGGGCGCCCGCTGAAGAAGCAGCCGCGACCACCAGCCCGGCAGCCACGCCCCGCCTGCCCCCTTCACAGCCGGCCCGGCACCCTCCACCGCACAGTGTGACCTGTGGACGCCGCCCGATGCGGCACCATGGACGCCCCCGGCCGCGAACATGGCTACCCGGGCGACCTGCCCGCCGACCTGCCCACCTCGCTCGACGACCGCAGAGCCGTCCACATGCCCGCCGAGGACATGGAGATCTATGATGCCTGGCAGGGTGAGTGGCCCCGCTGAAGCAGCCGCGACGCCGGCTGACGGTGCATCAGGGCAGTCGCAGTTCCTCACCACCCCCATGCCCGCCCAGCCTCTGAGCTTCAACCTCTCCCTCGACGACCCAAGCTTCGGCGACGAGGACATGCAGCAGCTGGAGGACAGCGACAGCCGCCTCGTCCAGATGCTGGCGCACCAGGCGCGCTTGAAGAACGACAACCACGGCGACGAGGCCAAGGTGGTCGCCGATGACAAGCTCTCGTACGAGGAGAAGCGGGAGGCGCTGCAGGGGCTGTTCACCCTCGCAGCCTCCAACGGCGAGCTGCAGAGGGTAAACCGGCTACTGGACGGGAAAGCGGGAGAATACATCGACATCAATGCTGTCGACGCTGAAGGCACACCCCCGCTTGTATATGCAAGCTGTTTCGGCCACGAGGACATTGCCGAAACACTCATCAAAGAAGGCGCAAAGGTAGATGTGCAAGACAAGAATCGTTGGACCCCTCTCATATGGGCCATGACCAACAGACACAAGGGCATCGTGAAGCTTTTACTGGAGAATGGCGCATCCCCCGAACACAAGTCCTCCGGCGGCAGGACCGCTTTTGATTTTGTGGAGCCCAATAGCGAGATAGCTGATTATTTGCAGGAGAATGGCTACACCATCGGAAATGCAGGCGTGACAGAGGATTTCTACAGCACAGGCTTCTCACAGGACCGTTTTGAGCAGGAAATGCAAGAAAACGATATGAAGCGCCGAATGATGATGGAAAGTGCCTTCAACCTCGAGGTTGATCTTGGGAACCTGGGCTTGGACGAGCAACCAGAGGTAAACAGTCTCCCTTTTGGTCATGTAACCGTCGCTCATCGCAGCAGTCTCCCACCGAGCTAGAGGAAGAGGCCCAGGAGTTCGTTTGGGACCGATGCCTCAACGACCAAATGTTTGTCTTCCAGGAGAACGAACTAGATCGCATTCTCGACGTAATCATCACCAACATGACGCCCCAAAGATCGCCATCGCAGAAGCCCATTCCCGCGAACATCTTGTTCCTCAGTGCTCGATATGCGCACTATCATTCGGGCCCAGAGCTGCTGAATGTGCTTCTCAATTCGGCCATGGAGAAGATCAATGACATTGTTGAGAAACATCAGTGGGATATGACTGTTCTCGCATTCTGGATTTCGAATGCAACGCTCCTATCGCATTATCTCAAGAAAGACACAGGACTCGCCGCAACTACCGGCGAATTCCAATTGCAGTTAGCCGAGACCATCAACGAAATCTTCATTCTCATCATAAGAGATGCGGAGCGAAGAATGGATAAATGTCTAGATCAAGCTATGCTTGATTATGAACCGATGCCGGGCTTTGAAGATATTCAGTTTCAAAACGAATGGAAGATATTCAAGTCCAGACAGAAAGCGAAGCCCGTCGAGCCCTTTGATAAACGGTTTCGCCCACCGTCTCCTAAACAGAGGATGAAGCCGTCCGCTCGGAACATTACATCGCTGCTCTCGTCGACTCTTTTCGTTCTGGATTTGTACGACATACATTCCGTTATCACGGCCCAGATTCTATCTCAGCTCATCTACTGGCTCTCTGCGGAGCTCTTCAATCGAATCATGTCGAACCGGAAGTATCTTGCCCGCACCAAGGCGATGCAGATCCGCATGAACGTTTCTACAATAGAAGAATGGGTCCGCTCAAACAATCGCCAGCCGGAGCATTACGAGAATGGTTCAATGACATCGACAGGGGAAACTACCGCAGAGTCCGCAAAGCGCCATCTGGAACCACTGGTGCAGCTTCTCCAGTGGCTCCAATGTTTCTCCTCCATTGGCGACGACCTAGAAGATCTTAAGAGCACATTGAATCAGCTGACCAGGCTATCGCCGCAGCAGCTGCTCCATGCTGCAAAGTACTACCGGCCCGAAGTTGGCGAGAAGGGCATCACTAAGAGTGCGCGCAATTACATCCTTGGGCTGCAAAAGGCTGCCGCGGAACGGAAGGCTGCTAGGGGAAGATCGCCTAACCCACCGCAAAAGACACAAAGTTCTACTCCTTCAACGCCAAGCAAGTCAGCGTCGCAGCCTGTTATTGCACCTTCTCCAGCGCCTTCCAGAACATCTGACGACGACCAGGAGGGGGACGCTCCGGATGAGCTTCTCTTCGATCCGTCGTACATGCTACCTTTTCATCTACCAACTTCAACCGACATGCTCATCATGTACGGAGCAGGATTTGGAGGAATGAACAAGGAGCGCGAGAGGAAATACATTCCCACGGTGCCCCCTGAATTTCTGTCCAAGCTCGATCTCAGCGGCAATAGCAAGAATGGGTCAAGTTTATATGATGGGACAAGATGGCAGGATCCCAACTATCTGTGAAGACTGAGAACGATGATGATTTTGTGTTCAAAAGCGGGCGCTGACAGCGGCCCAGTGCGATGGTCTACACGAAACAAGATCACCACGTGCGCCGAGTCCGCCGCTGTCTGAGCGAGCGTCTACATACACGCCGAAAGAGGCCCAATTGAGTCGTCGCTCCGAGCATGTGCACAGGTGGTCGGAGCTCGGAAGTGTAGGTGGACAGCGTGGCTGACAAGGAGAATTTGCACTTTAAACAGTGAGCGCAGCACAGCATAGCACGGCGCATGGTTTGGTATTCAGTCAAGAGCATCTCATCTTGTTACCTTATTTGGACAATCGCATTGGGTTTTGTGTTATAAGCTTTTTCTTCTTCAGCAACCACAACCTCATAGATTCCAATTCATCCCGTCGGCATACACCTCTTGTATTTCTGTTTCGTCAGTCCCTCGAGAGATGACTCAGCTCTCGCTACCGATCCTGACTTGCTTTCCCCTGACGCTGCCTGGCTGGCTTCATCTGCAAATACGAGAGCTGGTTCTACCTGTCTAGCAAGTTCCCTGTTTACTTGGGGCATGTTTGCGCTGTCCAAGCAATTGTTTCCGTTTCTCTTACTCGATATTATTCTCTTCATGATCACCGGCTTTTCGGCGACTGGCTAGAGGTCGGGGCGCTCCGATGGCTACGGCCCCACTACCCCGCCGTTAGCAGTCGACGCCTATCTACGGAACAAAAGTCCCACGGTGCACAAAACACACTCATCTCTGTCCAAATATTTCATGCAACATCTCTCAATTCACCTCCTCGACATTCGTAGCTATCTGTCACTATGGAAATCCACTCTGTAGGCCTAGATGATGTCAAAAACACAGCTACCGCCGGAGCTCGCAGCATCCCCGCCGACGACATCGACTCGACCTTCAAATCCAAATACATAGGTACGCTGCCTCCTCTCCAGCCCCTCGATTTGGACTAAACAGCAAATATAAGATCTCGTCTCCGCCCCGCTCGGTTCCAAAGTCCTCGCCTTCAGCGACGAATGGTTCGCCGCCGCCTCCAACCTCATAACGCCCACACCTCCGATCCGCAAACCCGGCGTCTTCACCCACGCCGGCGCCTGGTACGATGGCTGGGAAACGCGGCGGCACAACACAGATCCTGCCGACTGGGTCGTCCTGCGGCTGGGCGTGGCGAGCGGCCGCGTCGCCGGCGTCGAGATCGACACGGCCTTCTTCAACGGGAACCACGCGCCCGAGATCGCTGTCGAGGGCTGCTTCCTCACGAACGAAGCGGACGAAGAGAAAGTAAAGGACCCGCGGTTTGACGGCTGGGAGCCCATCTTGGGCAAGCAGGAGTGCGGACCGAGCCAGCGCCATGGATGGGCGCTGCAGCAAGTGACGCAAAAGGCGTACACGCACGTGAGACTGCTCATGTATCCCGACGGCGGCATCGCACGATTTCGACTGTACGGACTTGCCGTCCCCGTGTTTCCTGCTTCGTCGGACGCCGTCTTCGAGCTCAGCGCTACCGTCATGGGCGGCGTCGCGGTTTCCTGCTCGGACCAGCACTTTGGCACAAAAGATAACTTGCTCTTACCGGGTCGCGGCAAGGATATGGGCGACGGGTGGGAAACGAAGCGCACGCGGGGCGAACACATTGACTGGACGATCGTCAAGCTGGGTGCGATGGGAGAGATCGATCATATTGTCATCGATACGGCGCATTTCAGGGGCAATTTTCCGCAGAAGGTGCAGGTTTTTGCGGGGCTGTTTGACGAGGGGAAGGAGCCTGGGCATGATGATGGGGGATGGGTCGAGGTGCTGGAGCCGCAGAGGAGTGGGCCGGATAAGGAGCAAGAATATAGGGAGGAGTTGAAAGAGGTCAGGGGGAGGGTGTATACGCATGCGAAGCTTGTTATTATTCCTGATGGGGGGGTGAAGAGGTTTAGGGTGTTTGGGAAGAAGGTGTGAAGTTTGGATGAGAGGGTTCGTAAGTGGGTCGGGGTTCGATGAGAAGTGGGACTTTTCAGAAAGCAAAGCGCAGAGCTGGGAGGAGAGCGTCGAAGCATGCTGCTGCGAGGTGAAGTATGGTGGGAAGTGCATAGTATTATTGTAAGATCAGCTGAAAACAATCACTTCCCAATTCATTCCAACCACAATTTTATTCCTTGATGTCTCTCCAGGCCCGTGAGAATATTTCGTCACCGTCACCGTCACCCTCGCCATTCCTCCAGCCCCAAGCGACACAGTAGTGCCGCAGCAACAACTCCAACTCTTCCACTTCATCCAGCATCTCTAAGCTAGCCACCCTCTCCTTCTCCTCATCACTCACCCACTCCCTCCAAATGAAGTTCGTGTCCACTGTTCTGTGACCATCCGTGAAACCATACTGCTTCAGCCGTGCGCGCTGATCGGCGAGTTCGGGATACGCGGTTAAAGTAGGGAGTCTAATATTTCGCGTGGAAAGATTGGATATCATGGTTCGTCCAAAGGCGTCGTGCGGGAGTATAGGTTCGTAGAGGATTAAAGAGGCGGGTGCGCTGGGTTTGAGATAGTGGGTGAGGAAGGTCTGGAGGACGGACGATACGGTCGAAGCTTGGAGGTAGATGAGGCACATTTCTGAGAGGATGAGGGTCGGTGCGGACGGGTTGAGGTTGGGAATGTCAGGCGGTGAGGTCTCGTGTGTGGAGGGGGCGAGGGAGCGGAGGTCGAGATCGTGGAGGTTGTAGGTTGGGGAGTGGTAGGATGTTTGGGTAGGGCCTATTGCTGATGTAGGGCCTTCGATCTTCTTTTTTAATTGGGGGTATCTTTGTATGGAGCGTAGCTTTGCTGCTGTGTTGGTGGGGAAGTCGATCTCGTGGTAGATGAGTTTCGTATCAGGGTACTTGTCTCGGAGCCGGAAGTATCGTGTGTCGGTGCCGGCACCGAGTGAGATTATTTGTTTGGGACATGGAGAAGGCGTGGAAAGGAAGCGGTCGACGAGCTGGTCGATAGCTGAGGTGCGGACGTATGTTCCTGGCCAAGAGTTAGAAGGTCGAACCGCTCAATACTTTCCTTTCCATACCGTGTGTCGAGCTGAACATTTATTAGAACAAAATGTGTGCATACCTCGGTTCAACAACGGTAACCGTCTTGTTGACGACTGCATAGCAAACAGCTTTGCATACGGATCGTCGAGGTACCCGCGCTCAACGCAGCTCACTCTGCTTCCCGCCGCATCTTGGTCCGTCCCACGCACCGCATTGTCACGCACGGCTTCGTGTTCCTCGGTCGAAGCTCCGAAGCCGCCTCTTCCACGGCCTTTGCCTCTTAGACCACCTTCTCGGCGGTTCCCCAAAAGCGTTCTGAGGTTCGGAATGTCGTTGGCGGCCATGGCTCCCATGTTCGTCACGCGGAGGGTGAAGCTTTGGCGGGGCTGGACCGCGGGGCAGCCAAGCTAGCCAAACAAGGGCAAGGCGCAAATCTGCAAGCCAAGACCGAGCGCAGCTGCGCGACCGAACTTCGATGATTTTCTTTGAGCGCTCGAAGCCAGACGTTACTTTGTCTCGCGCCCCCGTTCAACCCGCACCTCTCACCACCACCGCCACCACCGCGTAGCCGACATGGCCGACCACCAGACGTACTCGGCAGATTTGGTGCGCATGTGGCGTGTCTATCGCACATGCAAGGAGATGGCCAAGGACAGGGTCGGTGCCTCCGCAGGCGCATTCGCGATTCAGCGCTGACGGGTGCGTCTAGGGCTACGAGATTCTACAGGAGGAATGCGACATCACGCTGGCCGAGTTCGCCGCGCGATACGGTCTCGAGAACGGGGGCGTAACGTACGCACGCGGATATGCAAGTGGGAATAGAATGCCTCGACTAATGTCTCTCGCAGCCGCCAGGGTATGAACTTCTCCTGCCAGCCCTCGGAAGACATGATACGCAAATACACGGCGCCTGCGACGGCGAAGGTCCCGAATCCCGAGCCGGCCATCGGGCCCATGTGGATCGAATTCAACTCGGACGAAAATGTCGGCCTGAAGCAACTGCGCGAGTACATCCAGCATCTTATCCAGGGGAACTATTACTCGGGCATCATGATCACGTCGAAGCCCATGACGGGCATGGCGCTCCGCCTCCTGCGCGGCGCAGCTAGCATCGGGGAGGCAGGCCTCAAGGGCGGCGTCGAGGTCTTCGTCGAGCAGGACTTGCTTGTCAACATCACGAAACATGAGTTGGTTCCTACGCATCTGCTGTTGAGCACAGACGAGAAGTTGCAGCTGCTGAAGCGGTATCGTTTGAAGGAGACACAGCTGCCGCGTATTCAGGTGACGGATCCGGTGGCCAAGTACTATGGACTGCGGAGAGGGCAGGTCGTCAAGATCATCAGAAAATCCGAGACGGCGGGAAGATACGCGAGTTACCGCTGGGCTATATGAGGTCTTTCGGTTCGATACTCGCCAGGGAGGAGTGGAAACGGTGAGAGGAAAGTTGCATCATTTGGCGAGGCGTTTGGCGAACCGGGAGTGCGTTGTACATTTCGGGAAAGGCGTCTGATGTGATTTGGTGTTCAAGGGTGCTGTACGCTTTTCGGGACGTTCGAGGTTGCAAGCAACCTTCATATTATCAAGATAACCAGAAACCATTGTACGACGAATGCAAAAGAACAAAGAACTAATTACTCCAGAACATATGCCCTTTGAAGGAGAATATGACAAGCAAAAAATCGGATATCATCCCCAAACTGTACCATCCCATATCAGAAAAAAAAATCCCGATGATGACCGCACACCCAAAACGCCAAGCCATGCTCTCTCAACCCTCCCTCAAAGCTGCCTCGTCGTCATATCCCCATTCTTCCTCTCCCAAAACTCCAACGTCAACGCCGCCAAAAAACAAGGAATCTCTTTCCTCCCCTCCACCCAATACACAATCTGATCCCTAATCTCGCCCGCAAACGCACTCTGCTCCCCACCACTAACCTTCATCGTGCCATTCGCCCCATCAAATACAATGCTATGCTCGCCCTCTTCGTCCGCAGGCCGGAACATGGACGTCACTTTGACGCGCCCGTTGGGCATAAAGTCCAATTTCCATCCTAGGATGGAGGCTACGGCTTCACGGAACTCGAGCGATTTGGCCGTCCAGATTTGCTTGAGGCGCTTCGTTTTCTTCTCGTTGGAGGCGAGGGTGGTCTTCGTTTCGGCGAGGAGGTCCTGGGCTGCGGTGAGGGTTGCGAGGGGGATGGTGGAAGGGGGCGTGGTGGCGTTTGTGAGCTGGGTGAGGAGTTGCTCGTTGGCTTCGCGGAGGGTGCGGACGGTGCTTAGTTTGAGGGCTTCTGCGTCGGCCGTGGGGTTGGATTTTAGTTCTAGGACGCGGGTGCGTGACGATTCTTTGAGCTTTTTGAGTTGTGAGTGTTGGGCTTTGTACTCGGTTTCTATGAGCTTGAGACGCTTTTGTAGAGCGGTGGTGTCGTCTTGTAGTTGGCGGTTCTTGCGGCGCAGTTCGCCGACGCGCTCGTCTGTTTCGTCGGTGTCGAGGGGGCGCTTTTGGCCGGCTACTGCGCTGGTAAGTGGTGAAGGGGTGGCGACGTCTGCTCGCAGCGTTTCGATCTCTTTGCGGTACTGATCGACCAGATCTTCCAGTTCCTTGATGTGGCTTGTTTTGGCGGCGTCGAAATTTTCGGGGTGCATCTCACGCTCTTCGTCGTCGAAGGCTTTCATTTGAGCACGGAGGAACTCAACTTCTTTGGTCGCCAGAGTCTTCTGTCGTTCGAGTCTTGCGCGTGCTTTCGTTTCGTCGGCGTTTGGTGCAGCCGTGGAGGTCTTGACTTGTTGGATCTCCGCCTGTAGTTTGGCCTTTTCGTCTTCGAGCGCTTGTATGTTGGCTTCTTTGACAGTGAGTTGAGGCTGTACCTCCCCTAGACGGTTCATGAGGTCCGTCTTTTCGAACCGTTCGCGAATGTAGGCGCGTGCAAGGTCTTCTGGCGACTCAAACTGTTCGTCGCCCTCTGCTTCATTTTCGAGATACGACGTCCAGGAGTTCCGTTCGTCCTCGAGCGCCTGTTTCCGGACCTCTGCCTCGTTCAGCTGCCTTTGTAAATCTTCCGCCAGTCCCAGCTTCATCTGAAGTGATCTCTTCTCCTCCTTTATCACTTCGATGGCCTTCTGTTGTTTGCGATAATGCTTGAGCTCCGTATTCTGCTCCCGGGTCAAGTTCTCCAGCTTCTTGATGTGCGCCACCTGCTCGGAGAGTTCCTTCTTGATAACAGCTATCGTCTCCGCGTCTCCAGTTATCGCTTTCAGTCGCAAGACCTCCGCCTCCAAGTCTCCGACCTCCGTCTCCTTCTCCGTCAGCTTTCTTTGTGCTATTTGCAAGGCATGAGCCTTCTCATCCGCCTTCACCTTGAACTCTTCCATTGCCTCCTTCAACGTCTTGCATTCCCTCTGCAGCGTATTGTACTGGTGCTCATTCTGCCTTTGTGTCGTCGCCAGCTCCTCTTTCGCCTCGTCAGCATCCTCTTGCAGCTGCCCAGCCTTGTTCTGCGACGCCTGAAGCCGCTTCTGTAGATCCTGCCTCTCGTTCTTACTGCGCGCCTGCGCCTCCGACATTTCCCGCTGCAGCGTCTCAAACTTCTTCGCCGTCAACTTGCTCGCCGCTTCCGCCTGTTGCGCCTTCCTAAACTCTGCTTCTGCGCGGCTCTGCGCGTCGCGTATCTCGCCATTGTGTTCGAGCTTCAGCTTCTCCTGCTCCTGCTTCGCCGTCTCGAGCTCATAGCGGAGGGTGTTGATTTGCGCGCGGAGGTCTTCGTTGACTGCGTCGGACGGCAGGACGGTCTGCGGCGGCGCATTCTGCGAGTTTCGCAACGTGCTCCTAAAGGTTTCGCGCAGTGGTTCTCGGCTTCGATGTGGAGAATCTCCCAGGGCTGCTCCAGAAAAGAAGTCGAAGGTTGGTTGGTTTGCTTTTCGGGAAGCCATCGTCGCTGGGGTTTTCTTATTTCTACGCGGTGGGTGACGTTACTTCCAGCGTGCTTCAAAATCAGTGGGTGAAGTGCATCAGTCCATACTTAGAAGTGTGGTTGTCTGGCAAGCCGAAGCGGCGCAATAAGAGGTCAACAGTTGCCAGGCCGTTTGTCGTGAAGCTCGGGCCGGAGAAGGCTAGCGCACTTTCGTTGCGATCCATGCAGCGTGCCCACGGTGCCATTTCACCCGACCGTGAACACAGACGTCGGTGCTACCGAAAATGTTGGAATCCATTTCGTTCACTTGTCGAACTTGATACCACGAACCTTTCTCCGTGCCTATCGCTCAGCGCCGGTTACGGTTCCGCATATAATGGGACACTGCGAACACATTGAATGTACAGAGAGTAGATTGCTAGTTTAGACGCAGGATTCTCTCCTTAACGCATGAACGAGAAGTTGCCCATGAAGCCGACTATCTTGCCGTATATACACCGTTATCCCATCTTGGGATAAAGACTTGTTGAGAAAAAAACAGATGATGCACCTAAGAACTCCGCAAAGCGTAACTCTTATCACCAATAAGTAACAAGCTTGGCGCTCAGCCACTCCCTTCTATCCATGTCCGTTCCAGATGAGGACTTCAAGACAGGTAATACTCCCGCTCTAGATAATCGAGAGTGTATTTGACCTCGTCTGGAACTTCTTTGGGTTGAAGCCCATACTCTTTGAAGCATTGCTTGTACGACTTGCACTATGCTTCTGTTAGTTGTGCACGTCAAAATCCATGGCTAGGTCAAGCAGCTTACCATTTGGTCGTCATATGTGGCATACTCGAAGAATGCCTGGGACTTAACTTCGAAGTCGGCGCTTGTTTGGTTGATAGTAGGATCGAACTTGCGCATCAGGTTTCCCGCGTAGCTGATGAAGATTAGTCAAAACACATAGCGGAGCGAATCACTTACCCTCGCAGAGTTCCATTGACGTTGTTCTGCTTCATCACATCGGTTACGATCCTAGCAGACACGGCGTGGTCCGAATGTTCGCCGCCATACTCGCCATCCTTCGGAATATCAGTCATATAGTCGAGTGTGCGGATATCCCGCGGCAGCTTCCACTCCAGTATCGTCCCAATGAGTTCCTTGAGGCCATCAAGGGTGTAGGCTGCACCTCCATCGTTGGTCTCCATGGTATGGAAGTCGTCTTGATAAAGCCGTTTCAGAGAAGACTGCTGCGTCGCCTGGTAGCCTGTTCCATCCGAAGCACCATCGGGAAGTCGCAAGTCTACGCATTGTTAGTGCCGGCCATATAATCTGGGCACACTCATACGCACAGATGATCAAGATACCTTGGGCATCTTTGGGGTGGCGCAGTGAGATCACCTTGCCCTGGCAGTCCACTTTAAGCCCCTCCCATCCTGTCTCGTTCACCGGAGAGCCTGCCATATACGTATAGGCTGCCTCCAAGCCGGTTTCGAGCGAAGAGGAGAAATCCTGGTCCTCAACTCCGCGGGCCCCAGATGTGAACACGACCGTAGTAGTACATCTGAAGATCTTGAGGTCGTGGGAGATATCAGGATTCATGTATAGCAGGGCGTCGACAGGATGCGCAGTGAAGTATATCGTACCGCTGGATCGGTCAATAAATCTGTGCGGCCACAAAGCTGGGACGAACTCACCCCAGGCAGTTATACTCCTCGCCCAGCTCGGCAAGATCAGCCACCTCAACAGCTTTGTCTGCCCAGACTATCACCGCAGCGAATACTTGTAGCAACCAGTAAGTAGAAAGCAATCCGAGCATGGCGGCGACAGAATGAGCGGGAAGGATGCGACTTGAGATGAGGTTGAGGAAGGGGTGGGGGATGAATGCTGGAGAGCACGCCGTGGTTTTCGAGGCAGAGGGGAGAAAGGAAGGTGCACCTTGATGGGCCTTGGCGTGGCGCCGAAGAGAAGCTACGCGGTGAATGAAGGAAGGAGCGAAGGTGAGGAGGGAAGGAGCCACTCAAAGCAAGCGGAAAGTGTCGGCTTAACCTTGAAAGCTGCTTTCACCTGGTTTAAAGTCTAGTAGATCCAACAATGACGTCCTCTATTAGTCTCCATGGCAGGCTTTGCGTGAGAACACGTTGGTTCCGTCCGACTATGTGGTTTGCGCGGTGCTTCTGTCCAAATCCTCGAAGTCAGATGGTAACGAGCAAACAAACAAGAGGACGAAGCTGCTCTCGCGGCGACGCATTTCGGCAAGTTCAGCTAACAATGGCGGGTGTGGTATCCAAGATATCGAGCAAGTGCTATTGCAACGCCATTGATCGAAAGTACACTCAACATCAGAATAGTCATCTACACAATCCGCATCAACCGCATGACTCCCCATGCCAACCACCCCCACCCTCCTCACCAGCACTCTCACGACCAGCAGCAATTCACCCCTGCCAAACATCCGGCTTCGGATTCACAAACCCGTCCAAGCTCCCCGCAAGCCCATACTCATACGAGTCAAAATACACATCTACCCCCAATTAGCACCTACACTATCCATGCAACAACCGCACCACAGAAAAAAAGTGCATACCTTTCTGCCCCCTCGTGTACACCCCGGGTATCTTAACCAAATACTCGGCCGTCGGCTGTACCGCAGATCCCGCATTGACAACCTCAATGTGCGCGCAGTTGACGAAGAATTGAGCATCGACTCTGTTGGGGAAGGGGGACTCCCAGCGGATGAGGTACTTGAAGAAAGTTAGTATACGGGGAGACGAGGTGGGGAGAAGCTACGAGATGGAAAGTGAGCTCACACTAGTGGCCTTGTATGTGCCCCAGACAGCCTTGAACTTATCGTAAGGTTGGTTGGCCGGATCGTCGAGGTCTACGCTCTGGGATGTGCGTCCAGCTGTTTGCGTGATCTTGTACCAGTCGCCTAATATCAACCATCCCCGTTAGTTAGCGATTCCCGCAGACCTGCTTTCTTACATGAAACTTCATGTCGCTGCAATATCTGAGAAATATATGCATACCGTCTCCTTCGTACGCATTGGGATCCCCATCCTCCACCTTACTCAACCATGCACTCCCAAAGCCGGGATGATACATGTTCGGTGGGTCATACCCTTTAATGCTCTTACCCACGAAGAAGCCAACTGTATTGCCTGACTTCGCGGTCGCCACCTTCGGTCGCGACCATCCAAGCGTAGCATTGCGGCCGCAACGCAAATCCGGCGATTCGATCTTGGTGTTCGGGTACGCGAGAAGAGTATCCTCGTCAGACACTGAGTCGACGAACGGCGTGATTTCTCTCGACGGAGTGTTAGTGGAATAAAGACTAAACTAGAAGGGAGGAAGAAGTGTACCGAACGTATTCGAATTCGCCGGTTATGCTGTTGTCGAAGATGAAGTTGCTCATAACCCCTACCCAGCATCAGATTAGCAGTGCATCCATATACCATATCGTGTAAAGGATCTCCTTACAATGAGCATTAACAAGCGCTGCGTTAAGCAGCAAAACGCTAGTAGCCTTCATAGTTAATGCCTACACTTTTAGTAACTAGCAAGAGACGATCCCGATAGCTTGTGGGCACAGACTCCCATAACTATATAGTTCCATCCCATGAACCAGGCACGAAAGATCCAAGGGTTCAAGGGTAAGAATGGAAATGCTACTATTACATTCATGAGACTATATGCAGCTTAATCCGTTGCATTGCCGCCGGTCGTAGGTATCGTTGAAAAGATGTAGTAAGAGGTTGAAGCGTCGTCAAGTTGAATCCCAAAAGCCGATGAACCGATGCCCGAGATCTAAAATTGAGATGAAAAAATGTGTATACGGGTAGTATGTTAGCTAGCGTCGATCCGCCGTTGACAACATGTCCATGCAACGAAGCCTAACCTGTTACCCCGGTCACCACCCAGATCATACTCCGAATCTAGATCGGAAAGTCTTGAAAATGATCCCTCTCTTGCACTTGGGAATTTTCCCCTCTATCAAAACAAAAAGCTGCTCGCTAAGCCTCTCCCGCAATGACGCTACCGGAACCAACACTACCACCAAAGTCCCAGTAATTGCGTCCGCTCCCACCGGACCGTTTACTCTTCTTGGTGCTCTGGCTCGTACAAGAGGAGCTGCTCTTAAGTACCTGGTTGCGCAAAGACGGCGGATGATGGTAGTACGTCTTGAACATTGTACCTTCCCTCTTCTTTGCTCGTGAAGAACTGGTCGGAAGCACATCTCTCGACCGACTAACTAAAGGATGGTTCTGTCGAATTATCGCCGCTCTCCTCGCGCTCGTCTGCTCGTCTTCTACCTCTGCACCTATTGTTGGGGCACTAGAACCTCTCCGTGGCTGTGAAGAGATGCTTGACCGCCGCGAGGAAAATCGTTTCAAGAGGAAGTTGAAGACCATCTTGACGTCGAGCTCGCGTTCCCAATACTCTTGCTCGCGTGCGATTGCCTCCGCGTAATCTGCGGCTGCGGGAGCTGGGCGAGGGCCACGAAAGGAATCCAAGGGATCGACCGATTCGGGCTCTTCTTCGATACCCCAAAGGGAAGCTTCATTGTATGCATTAGATGGTTGACCAGGAAACGTGGGTGCGAAATGCGCAGATATCGGTGTTGGAGCTGAGGGCCCAGAATTAGTGAGGTTCGAGGGTGTGAGTGCGGATGCGGGGGTGGAGGAAGGTCGTGTCTGAGCAAGTCCCGCGTACTCTGGTGCATCCTGAATGCTTCGATATGTAGAAAATGCACCGGGATGCTCGGACAGTTGATGGACTAGGATGCCTAGCTCGCGCGCTACTGTTTCTAGTAATCGATGTTGCCAGCCTTCGTCTGATTGACCCTCAACTTCCATAGCCCGGAGAGTGGCATCGATTGAAGGCTTTGTCTCGAGAGGTGCGGTAGGAGTTGGCATGGCTTCATCCGGCAGCGATTCCCCAAATATGACGGATAGTGTATCCTCGTCAATGCCCATCAGATCGCGTATGACTCGCCTTGTTAACCGCTGCCAGAACGACAAATGTTCGGTGCTCTCGTCGGATGCTTCGCTCTGGCTGTCAGATACCGATCCCGCAACGTGTGACGCAGTGCTGGTTGCCGTATGGCGCACGCTCTCTGTCCGACTCCGAGCAGCACTGACCATGCTCATTCTCCGCCTGCGCCTCGTCTCCCTCTCTATTTCTTCCAAAAGCGCTTTGCTCTGCTCCAGTCGCCACTGTTCAATCCGCTGCCGCCTCTCTTGCTCTTGGTTCAGTTCTTCCGTCTCCTCGAGGACATCAAATCGTCGCTGCACACTAGACCGGCGTCGGGCTTGACGCCGTCGTGGCGCCTGTCTCTCGAATTGCCACATGTTCTCTTGCACGTTGTTGTCGGGCTGGAAAGTGCCTAGTCCATCGTGGGTAGGGAGAACAGTATCGCCACTCTGCTGCAACCTGCTCGATGGTCTTGCATATTCGGAGGGCTCATGGAAAGCGTGCAGTCCATCGTCTAGGCTATCCAACTCCTCCCCCTCTTCAGTCCCCTGGCAAGTGATGTCGTCATCCTCGTGTGAGCGCGCGGCGGTGTCAAGTGAGCCGAAATCGCTGAGGTGCGACAGGCCGGCTGTACGTGGGGTTCGCTCAGTTGAGGTCGTGTGTGTACGGGCGGTCGTTGAGGGCGCTCCCGGCGAAAAGAGGACCCATTCTTCCGACTGCTCAAGGGACCGCTTTTGCTGCGGCGACGCGGCGGTGCCGACTTGAACCAGGGGAGTCGGTTCGTGGTAGGATATCTGTCGCGAGGACTGCGGACGGTGCTGCTGGCGGAAGGCCATGGCTCTAGAGTCTCACGTAGAGGCGTCGGAGCCTGCAGGCGCGGAGTATAGTGACGCGAGTGGGCGATGTCCCCAGCGTGGGGGACACAAGCAAGTGCGGGTAGTAGGTCGGTGGTGCCTCGACAGCCGGAATTTAGGGAGGGGCCAATAATGGTGTGGGAGGCTTCTTGTGTCCGTGTCAGTCCTTCGGCGGTGAGTGAGAAGCAGGTTCAAGTCTGGGTGCTGGGGCGGCTGATGTCCATGTAGGGAGCTCGAGACAGTCGACAGTCACAGTACATGGCACCCAACGCTAGCGCGCAATAGGGTGGGCGCGTTGCAGACGCTTGGGATCACAAGACCACGGGCCGCCGAAACAAAGGCGGCACGCCGTGTCGAAGGGAGCAGCCGTCGTGCCAACTGTGCGATATAAGGCAGTGAAAGGCACCAACGGGGGCGTGGAGGCGGGAGGGCAGGGCCGCCTTGACTGCTGATAAGAGCTGGCATAAGCTTTGTCAGATGCAGTGTGTCGTGGGTGGCCGCGCTTGCCTGTGGGCGGTGGGCGGTGGGCGGTGGGCAGTGGGCAGTGGGCACACCTGGCACCACTCGGGCAGTTTCGCCATCTCCTCATTGATGATGCCATGAGCCTGCACTCATTGCCCTACGTCGCCCGAGCCCGTCCGATATCGTGACATCTGCTTCTTTCTTAGCTCAAAAAGCAGCACCGTCTCGCACACCATGACACACCATTCTACACAACCGAAATAACTATCTCGCCGCCTCATGCCAGGCTGCCCTGGTCCAAGACCTATTGGTGGCGCTTCTACCACGCTCCCTGCATACCAACCGCATAGCGCGCTCCCACCTGCTCTCGGGCTTCGGGACAATCTTTTGGCTTGCACTCTGGTTCCTATGGATATCCTGTTCTATTTCTCCATGTGCTAGAGCTATTGCCAACCTCCCAACCCTGTCTTTCCACCTTTGTAATCCTGCATGGACATGTGGCGCAACACAAAGTCAGCCATGCCAAAGATCCGCCTGCCAAGTAAAAAAGAGTATCTCTAGGTATCTCATAAAGCCCACCGCTCTTGCATGCGGGCAGCGGTAGGCAAGGAAATATAATACATAGGTACCGTGTCGTGTGGTATCGTTCTTCAAACCCAGGCGCCAAACCCATATACAAAATGAAGCCAAGAAACGCCTCTATCCCAGTACCGTATTCGAAAAATGAATGTGCTCGTCGTCATCCGTCGCGGTTCATATCGTACTTTTATGCAACATCTTCTTCAAACCCGACGAACCCGGCCTATGTCCTCGTCACTCATCTCTTCTCCTTGTCCGACGATGGGATATCGCTTTATGTGCGGTCGCGACTTTCTATCTATCGCCAAGCCACTTCTTGAGCACGCATCACATCAGCATCACCGTTCCCCTGGCAAAATCTCCTTTCTCCCGAGATTCTTATAGCGAGGACCGAGGGGGCCATTTACGTAGTGGTACTGTCCTAGGAACTTATATTGCCGCGAATCGCTAAGTGGGTTAGAATTTATCGCCCCAATGGCCCATAAAATAGAACCACCCTATGGGCACTTGCGGGTTCAAGTTGGAACTTTGAAGATCATCTCTCATGTGATCGTATGTGAAGGAATACACGTTCAACGTGGGATCCCAAAGCGGTCCACGGTCGGTAACGTCATGAAGAATACCGCCTGGTAGAACGTACGGATGAACGCCGGATGTAGCGTACATCGCGTGGGTACCAGTCGCAGAGAATCCGATAGGCTGACGACGCAAATTAGCTTCTGACGCTCCTGGAGCAGTCCAAGTACGTACTCTTTTGCCAGATTTCTCCACCGCGTCCCAGGCATACGCCTCTCCAAAGGCGTGTTTTCACTGAAGAACACACTGCCTTGGGAACGCCATCCTGGAATCGCACTGTGGTATGTTCCCAATCTCCCACATGGTTACCGAAGCGCACATTGAAGACGGAATTGCCGAGGTTGTAGCTGTAGAAGAAGAACCAGAAGGCATCCACAACCCCATTCTCTCTTTGGCACTACGATGAGCACCGCGGGCGCATCGCTTCTGCCTCCGACTACTTTCTTGCCTCGTTTCTTCAGTGTCCGTCGCAGCTCTGTTTGCGAATTGTCTTCATCCATGTCCACAAGCTCTTTTCGCCCTTGGGATCTGACTCCTTGGGAACATCAGGAAATGTTACTCTTGCCTCCTAGCCATTCGGGACAGTCCTCAACATTGTCGTCGCTTTGTAGGTATACGAAACGACCCCCACTTGTTAAGTTGATGAAGATTTTCGAGGGTAGGATGGTCATCGGTCGCTTGGAGTGGGGTATAATTCAGATGCGGCGTGGTATGGAACAGATGCTCTGCAACGTCGCAAGGCCAATACTCTTCGCCAGAATACAAATGGATCAGAGGTGCGTGATCTAGGACGTACTGTGGGATTTCTCGGTCGCGAAGCTCCTTCGCAGACCAATTCATAGGAAGTGCCTTGGCACTTTTCCAGAATTCGCCAAGGTCTATTTTATCTCGCTCCTCATTTTCCGTCGCCATCTGTTCCTGCGCGTCTTCTTTGCCCTTGGTTGTCCAATGTGCCTGGTTCAGGTGCGCCAATCCGCACAGCCCAAACCAATTGCAGACCCTCCTGTCCAACCATGAACAGGATGTATTGACCCGGTTTGTCTCCTCCAGCTGCTCCGCCCGCGGGGTGAGTCGCGGAAATATGACATTCTGATATATCTGAGCGTAGAAGAACAAACTGAAGAACGTTCCAACAGCGGCAATGGCTGGTTTCCGGCCCTTCATCTGTGTATCCGAGTGATTTGAAAGCCCACCAGCAGGAGCGACAGACGGCGTCGAAGCTGGTCCGGAAGGTTGTTCATGCGAAGTATGATCTATAGAAATATCGATCACCGAGGAAGAATGTTCACTGGAGGCGTCCGGCGCGACGTCCGAGGTCTCGTCTGGAGGGATCGAGGAGTGTACCGCGAGCGGAGGCCATGTGGGGAGGACGGCGGAAGTTATGGGTGCGGACGATGAAGGAAGGAACGGCTGAAGAGGTACCTGGCCACCGCCATGCTGCGGGTAAGGCACGATCGGCACTGTCTGGTTAGCTTATAGACCAATTGGAAAGTACCATTTTTTTTGAAGACCGAATGACAGGTTGGAGCCCACCATGCCGAAGCTGACAAAAGGGATTGAGGCACATGAGGCTCTCGAAAGGAGCAAGGAAGCTACGTCAAAGTCCGTGAAAGTGGACCGCAGCTGATGCGGCAGCCGAAAAGCCGCCAACTATATGAAAGACCGCCAAAAGGCCACACGATTTGGAAGTCGCGGAAGCAGCGGAGCTGGAATGTGGCGGGGACAACTCACTTGTCAGGGCTGGCGGAGACCGACCCGCGGCGCAGGGCCTCAAGAAACGTGCAACGGAACTGTGGAAAGTCACTGGGCGGATGGTGCAAATAAAACGCGAAAGTTCACACAAAAACAAAATTGCCTCCAGCAGAGGCGGATTGAGATGTATGCAGGTCTCGGAGAGCTGATAGCTTGCAGCGGGCCAGCTTGGCAGTTACGTCGACGCTGACTAACCGGAAGAAGCGAAAACGCTGATACACGAGCTGTGAGTATTTTACTGAATAGGGAGTAATGCAAACATTTACTGGCGTTACGATACGATACGATGCAAGCTCACGCATACATGGCGCTGGACGATGAATACGTGTTTGACAGGTATTTACGATCTTTTGATCGTGGGCATTGGACGTCGAAATGTGGAGGCTGTTTGAGTCGCTTTGATGCTGAGGTAGTGCGATAACCTTATCTGAGCCCTGCAAAAGCTATGCAGTGCCATAACGCGTTTACTGCCCCACTAATTGCAGGAGTATGAACAGTTTCTTTACTGTTCCCATCTTAATTCTGCAGTGTTGTCACTAGCTTTACCCCTTTTCTGCTTTAACGCACTTATATCTATCGTCAAACAGTTACACGCACTCTACTATCGTCAAACGTTTGTAGTCTACAAGAAAGAGTCCGTTTGCAAAGTACTGTACCCTGTCTCGGCAGTCAATGCGCACCATCACTCAATGCGCAACCCCAACGTAATCGCTCAGCCAGCAATATGAGGCTATAGAGCTCTACACAAAAGCTTTTATCGCGAGATTTTCTAGAGTTGGCTTCTCATAGAGCTATAGATAATTGCTAGCTAGTCAGATTATAGATATCTGCTTGGTGTTCTAATTATACGGCCACAGCGCGATAATAGCGTTGATGGCGCAGATGCCGCCGCATCAACGCGTACAGGTGCTAGCGTAGATTTCTTCCTCTTTGTAACTGTATAAGTAGCTTTTAAAGCTTTCTGACTTCCCTTTTGGCAATTTTGAGACGTTTTTTGAAGTTGTTATTGAGTCTTGCGAGCCTGTTAACGGAGGCGTCGCTCAGCAGCTTGATCAGCTTTCTCCTTAGCGCGCGCATCTCTAGCTGCTGCCCCCGCTTAACGCGCTTCTCCTGCTGTAAACGAGCTTTAAGCTGTTTATTAGCTATATAGATCTCTTGCTGCTAAGCTTTTTGGAGTTGTAACTGTTGTTTTTCAGCCTCTCCTACTACTGGCTGAGCGAGTTACGCGCCCTCTGTACGCGGGCAGGTGACCAGAAAACTGCTCCTCTATGCCACTCCTTAGGTTGCTCTAAGGGCAGAGTCTTGCCTTTTGTTTAACGCCGTTTCCGTTTCTGGTTTGCAAGAGCTTCTCGGAGACCCTTATTTTCATGCTCTAGGAGCTGCTTTTGTACAGAGATTAAGTGTATCGTCTGGCTTAGCTTACGCGACTCCTCAGTCGCGATATCCTTTACAGTGGAGCGTAACAGTCGCTCTATTTTACGCCCAATCCGACGCGCTAAGTACTAAGGTAGAGCTCACTAGTGATTCTGGCTCTGGCAGAGTCTCTTTGTTAAACCTTTTGAGGATAGGCGTTGGATCTGGCGGCGAGATACCTATACACTTAAAAGCTTTAGTAATCAACTGCGGCGTAACTAACGTCGTCCAGGCCTTCCAGAATAGCGTAAAGAAGTCTCTTTTGGCGATTGTTGACAGTCCTTGGCTCCTATACAGGTATCCGGAGAGCTCATTAGAGTAGGCAGCTAAGAGAGACTTAAATACGCAGACGACGTTAAGAGGCTGCAGCGTATAAGTTGCATAAGGGGGGAAATATCGCAAGGAGGATCTTATTCTGATCGCAGTAGTTGATAAAATCTATAGTAACGTGAGATCCATGCCCATCAAGGACTAGGAGTCGCCACTGCCGTCGAGCCTTCTCCTTTGTACAGCGATCAAACACCTATTTAAGCCATTAAAGCCCTATCTTATTATTTGACCATCCAGAGGTTGATGAGGTGATAAAGACTCTGTGAGAATTAACATTAATTTCTTTAACCCAGCTTGATTGTAGAGTCGCGGCGTCAGATCGATAGATTAGCGCTAGATCAACAGTAGATCCGTCGGCGCATATACATGCGATGAGCGAGATCCACTCACGGCTGCCGTCCTGTATAGAGATTGCCTTACTTGGCGACTCTCATATAGAGGCCTATCAAAGATCCTTTTTAAGCGGCCAGTGATACCAAGGAGGAAGCCTTTCTCGTCCATATTGTACGTATGCTAAGGCTCTACACTATACTCTGTAATTTTCTTGTGTAGAAGCTCAAAGTAGAGCCTGTATTTTGCCTCTAAATCAGCCTTATAGCAATTGCTGTCAAGCCCAGTCGTCCATTGTAAGATTAAGGAGTTAGGGTTGCGCCTAACAAAGCGATCAACCCAGGATATGCTAACGTCTCTTTTTGCTATATAGGAAGCAAAATTTTGTATCATCTGCCGTGTAGGAGGAAGGCCACGCTTAGTAAGGTAGGTGATATATTGTAGAAGCCCCTTTTCTTGTTGTGGATGGAGTAGACGACGTGTACCATCAGTGATAGTACGCGCCTGCGTGACGCGTTGGTGCCTGCGCGTCAACGTAGAGCGTACAACACCAAATTCTTTGGCGATTTTATTGTATGATAAAAATTCTCCTGGTTCTTGCGCTTCGATTGCTGCTATCGCGGCGTTAATTGGGTCCATATTGGTGGAGTTGGGGCGCGTCAAAGTTGGGGCGCGTCAAAGTTGGGGCGCGTCAAAGTTGGGGCGCGTCATGTTGGGGTTGCGCATTGAGTGACGGTGCGCATTGACTGCCGAGACAGGGTACAGGATGTGTGACGACCATAAAGCAGACAGAGATGATGGACTATAATTATAAAAATATATAGTCCATCTACTTCGCAGCAAATCCAACCCCGTCCCAACATCATCTAGCGCGCTATTTCTAACCTTCAGTGACCATCCATACCATGTGTGACGAACATGTCGCATCGCCCATCCCATTTTCGGCTCTAGCGGCACCAATCCTCGCCCCTACTTCTCCTTCCTAGCTCCCACTCCATCAGTCCCACAGAAACCCTAACGAAACACAATTCACTCCACAAGAATGGAATCAGGCAGCTTCGGTCCGCACCCACTCCTCTTCTTAAGTAGTCTCGGCTACGGCCTGTTGAGCCTGGCCCACACGGTACGCACCTTTCCCTCCCACACTGCAGGTCGTCAACTACCAGACCTTATGCTAATGAGCTGAAATCTAGGCAAAAGGTCTCGACCAATTCAAACACGCTTCTACAGACCAGCTTCCGCTACAGCTACGCGGCGCGTCAAAGATAGGCTGGTATGAAGGCAGTGTATTCTTCTTGATCTCGGGTACGTCTCCCTTGTGGTTTCCAGTACGGATGTCAGGCTCTGACCTTCAATGCGGGCATTTTGAACTACAAGTGGAGCCAGGTAGGCCTGCTTGACATGGCAGACAAGAGTATTGCGGGACTGTTAATTACCATGCTGTTTGGCGCCGGCGCGAGCGTGAGTAACCCCGCAAGAAAACGCAGTGCTGGAAAGATTTTTGCTCACAGTACATTTACCTTTAGTACTGGCGCTTGAATGACAGACCTACGGCGCTGATTCTGTTTGTCATTGGGGGGCTGCAAGCTGCAGGTGCAAGGCAGGCTCTATGAATTTGCAAAGCAATCATCGCAGCAGGAAAAGCGGAGACAAACGGGGGTTCTGGACACTGTTTCATTTCACCGAATGTCATACTCGTTGATCATGTCATACATCCATTATCGTGAGACTTGCTATCTATGATCAAGAAGACTTCGCGTACGTTGGGTACACGGTATAACGCTGTTATGGAAAGCTATGAGGGTGCTGAAGAACTCAGTGAAGAGACTTGCTATCAATCATACATAGACGTACTTTTTCCATGTCTCTTTGTCTCTTTCATGAAAGAAAACCGCACCCAGACCGTCAAGTCGTAAATGACAGATTGAGCAGCGGCTGCATACATAGACAACAGCCGCCACACAGAACACCATCGCCACATATCGTTCCATCATTTGCCCAGTCCTCTCTCCTGCCATTACATCGTTCCCTCCCTCGGTTCTCTACTCTGAATAACGAGTTCGCCCGCCCTACTCCTCGTTAGACCTAAAGATGGTATATTTTTTTAGTTCTATATCAGACAGCTTCGCAACTGAATATTTACCTTCGTTTCTCGGTTCGCCCGCCCTACTCCTTGTTAGACCCTCCACCGGCCTCGTCTGAGACTTGAATGGGAGCCTTCGTAGATAGAATTGCGGGGGTATCGACAGCGACCTCTTTGGTGAGCTTGACCTTCACTCGTCGACCGGGCGCCGTGAGGAGTCGTTCGAGCCGATCGATGTAATACTCCTCCACGGTACGAGTAGGATTAATCATGTACTCATCGAGCGCTAGTTGCTCCAGCTGCAACACAGAGCGCTCAGCAGCATCTTCGACCTCCTCGGCCCATGTACTCTTCTCCGTGACTCCGCTGGCAGCTCCGTCACTCTTGACGCTCTTAATGGAATTCTCGCGGCTATGGGCGCCGTCATGCGCTGTAACAACCTGCGGCGCGAGGGCGGGGCCGGTGACAGGCAAGTCGTTGCTAGAGAAATGGACGTACTCCTCGATGTGAGGGTTGATGGCCGGCGAGCCAAGAGCAACCGGAATGGAACCTGGTATGGCAGGGAGAAGTGACGCGGTAGTTCTGAAAAGAGGGTTTGTAGGTGTGTTCAATTTGCCGGTCGAGCTCGTGTCGGCCATTTGCTCTCGCCCTCATTCTCTTCGATCGAAGCCGCAATAGAGCGGTTGCTGGAGGCGACATCCGAATCCTTGAGAGGTGAGCTGCGCTCCTGTAGCTTGAGCTGGGCGAGGCGGTCTCCGAGGAGGCTGAAGCCACGGTTGCGAGCAGGTCGGTAGACGGACGGCGGAGGAGAGAATGTTTCGGGAGTGTTGATGGGCGGACTGGGGAGCATAGCAACATCGGCCTGCTCGTTCAGGTCCTCCTGGATTGGACCAAGAATGCGACCAACCTCCTCCAAGTCAGGCGGCGTGACATTGTCGGGGAAGACGGAGGCATCTGTGCGGGGAGTGGGGTTGGGAACTGTCGGTGCGCCCGGGGTCGAGCCAAAGGACGTGACCTTTGTCGTCACGTTGGCCATGGTAGGTGCCGGCCGCAAGTCTCAACGATGAGATGAAGTTGTTTTTTTTTGTCGGTGGGGTTTGAGTGCGGGCGCCGGTTGCGCGAAAGAATGTTAAGGTTTTTGGGTTGGGTTGAGGAGAGGCGGGCGAGGTCAGCGCAGGTTTGTCTCTTGATCTCGCGCTGCCGCGTCGGCGCAGTGAAAGCCGCGCGCAACCCGTCGCCAGTGCAGTCGGTACAAGCAAACTCGTTATACAATGACGTAGAGCGATCGTATCTCGAGTGCATGCCGGAAACCAATGTGAAGATTGCCGTGTTGCTGTATCGCCGCTTGGGTGAACATTGAAGGATTGTGCGGCGGCCCTCGTGCCTTCCTCCCCAAAGCTTCACATGATGTCTCTTCCCCCGCCCAGACTTTCTCAGGGACCCGATGCAAGCACGAAATTACCCCGCGAGGTGACGCCTCGCTGCCGTACCATGTCGAGTTCCCCCAGAAGGCGTCCTAAAGACGGATGTGCTTGAAGGGAACTCATGCAGCGCAATGGCCTCCGTCACCGGCCCAATTGCCCGACCGCTGGTCCTCGCGCAAGTAGCAGACACCCTACCACCACCGAAATCATGCATGTCTCTCTCGCCTCGTTTGAACTTCTTTTGCAGCCAGGGAAGGAGGTTGTAATAACCTCCACACGCAAAGACACCGATCCACATGATAAGTTCTGTCCCGTAGATGACCAGGCCGAGAATATCAAGCTCCGGCTGAAAGAGACAACAGAGACGAGAGAGAACACGTCTCCAGCAGCATCAATGCCGACGAAGAGGAACGAGATGCCTCGAACAGTACGGTGCAGATAAATATCGAGATAATGCCGCAAAACGCCCGCGGCAAACAATGCTGCCGAAAGAACTGCCATGACTGTGAGTGGCCACTGGAGCTGCCGGTCCTTTGCAATACGCAGGGCGATGATTAAAGCGGCTTGGATGCCACCCATGGTACAAGCAACTGGAATCACAAGCGCGAGTGAGCGAGGAGCCGACCATTTCTGGAACGATTGTTAGCCTGTCTAGGGCCCATGCATGAACCTCTAGGTATGAAACAACACCTTCTCATAGTAGCAGCACTGAATCCACGTTATCAGACTCAGCAAGGTCAATATTTGCGGTTGTATCTTCAAATCAGTGTTGTAGTCTCTGGCAATGTTGTATACGCCTAGAGGCACCCCTGCCCAGGCCCATAGCATCATCATAGTAGGTTGAAGACCGATCGCATTGTGTCGGCGATGGTTGATCACTATCTGGGGAATCAGCTGCTCTCTCATCAGCTGAAGCTTCCCCACAGCTGCCAGGACCGACATACCTGAACAGACCAGCAGACCTGTTGCGCATCAGCATTACGTGCTTATCCCCCCGTGTCCAAGTATTCAGACGTACAGCACCTATTGTTCCCAGCACGTTCGCTGCTACAGGGACCCGTCGTCCATTGTGCCCGTGGTATCTCATGAGAGATCAGATGGATGAAGAAACAAGTTGGCCGTCTGCTTAGAAGTCTACACGGAAAGACGGCCCAAAGGGCTGATTGGTCGATTCAAAGTGATTTTTACGCTTATCTACAGCTCCATGATTGCAACGATAAACGGCTCTGTACATGGTCGATGTCAAGATAAAGTGACAGCGCTCTTTGCGTTCGCAGATCTGTCGCCCCAAGCGACCGCCGAAGAGCACCGCGACAAGGATCCTACGCCACTAGTCCGACTCGGATCAACGTCTCGCATTTCAAAGCACCGCAACTTCCAATTGCGCTCCACACTCGTTCGAATAGTGATCCCAGAAACAATGGCGCCGGGTCCGGTGGAACAGACCGAGAAGGAGCAGACGGAGACAAAGCCCCTCCCGAAGCTGTCCAAAGGCGTTGTTCTAGGTCCAGATGGCAAACCGTGAGTACCCGCTTCCCCGAATGCGCCTCGAGATATCATACATTCACTGACCTCAGGATCTGCGCTTAGCTGCCGCACCTGCACCGACGTATCCTCCCTCTTTGCCCTAACAAAAGGCACCACCAATAAAAAGGCCCCCACCCTTCCCAGCGACTGCCCCCCCGATGTCGCGGTCATCGGCCGCTCCTCATGGACGCTCCTCCACTCTATAACGGCGCAATACCCTGAGAACCCGTCTCCAGTTCTGCAGTCCGAAACGCGCACCTTTATGCACACACGTTTGCGAAGCTGTATCCGTGCTGGCATTGCGCGGGCGACTTCCAGGAATGGATGAAGAATGGCAATGCGCCGCGGGTGAGCTCCCGAGAGGAGTTTGGGAGGTGGATGTGTGAGGCGCATAATGCGGTCAACGTGAAGCTGGGCAAAAAGGTGTTTGATTGTGGGAAATGGGAGGAAAGGTGGCGGACGGGGTGGAAGGATGGGAGGTGTGATTTCTAGGATGGAGACGGGTGTATGATATCTGAGCGTGGAAGAGATGTTGCATAGCGCGGATGCGCAATGGGTTATACACGGGCATTGGGCGGCGTTAGGATGCCATCTCAGCTCTGGCGGAAGAGCATCGAATCAAGACTGTATTATATCTAGGCAGGTATGGCAATACTCACATGCAGCACATGTTCATCACGAACAAAAGTCCCGCGCGGGGACCCGAAAGATCGCTCCAGATAATCGCATGTCCTTACGAAATCCGCACCAACATTCAGAGCCAAGACCCTCAGTCTAACCTCACGAACCACATTCACATGCATTGCGTCGACACTCTTCCTACCCCCCGCTCCCCTCCTCTCCACAATGGCACCGCACCTTCCTCCAACCCTCGATACCACCTACCGCTATGGTAGCCCAAGAAGCTACGCAGTCAACCCTCGGATATACCCCACCCACACACAACCCAACAATATGCTGCAACCACCACCCCACCCCGGGGGCCTCTGCCGCCTCGGTGAATCACCCGCCATAAGCATCATTATCCTCCTCACCGCCGCCAGCGCCGTCCTCGCCATGACCATCCTCTTTACCGTCCGAGCTCGCATCTTCAAGAGCTGGGCCGCAAAGCACGAAGCTGCCCTCCTTCGCGAGGCTCAGGCTCAAGCCAACAGCACCGCGGACGCGCCCCACAGCCCTACGGTATCCAGCAGCAGCGTATGTTCCGGGTTGACAGGGACTTTTCCAACAAGGGATGGGAGCACTGGGTGAATAATGATGTCGTTTCGGAACCCCAGGAGGATGCTGAATCTACGCTGCCCGCTGTAAAACCCGAGCGCGGGCGGTTCCAGCGAAGGAGGGGGCAGTAGATGAGGGAGCTCTGCATCTGTATCTGCATCTGCTGCGTCTGCGACCGTGTCTTCGTCTCCCAGCTCAATTAACCAAATCACTCCCACGCGTCCCAGCCTCCCACCCACTTCCGCTCTGCCCCCTCTACAACTAGGCTCCCGTTCTACACTCCAACACCGCACCTCTGGGTTCCGATTACAGCACCTCTCCGGATATACAATCCGCTGTACTTTCGGCCTTGGGATATGAGGGAACCTCGAATTTGGGGGAGCTACCATTGGGAGAGGCTGAACCTTGTGCGGGCTACCGTGCCTACGGAGTGGCCAGGACGTTCTCGAAAGACTATCCGCGATGCATGACAGAGTCTGGGGCGTGATGAGAGGAGGCGCAGTCGAGCGACAGGGAGGAGACTACTCCTGTTGAACCTGTAGCCCGAGATGCAGAGGTTAAGAATTGGGTTGCGGAAGAGGTGTAGTACATCTCTAAATATCAGAAAGGAAGACGTGCGCGTGGGAGGGCTTGGGCATGACTGTTATTACGAGGTACCGAAGGCAGGAGCGACATAACCGAGAACCCCTCCACATTCAAAGATACCTCTGAGATGAATTTGTATTCACCATGATGATAAGCGAATGTTTATATTTCTTGACACATGACACCAGTATACCGTCACCGAGTCACACCGAGTCACATGACGCAGCAAGGCAATTGTCACGAACCTATCGTCGTCTGCCGTTGTAGGTGTAGGTTTCAGTTTGAATGCGGGTAACAAAACGGGGTACTTTATTTCCACCCACCGCTCCTACCACTATCCAGACGCGCTGTACTCTGGAATTCAAGAAGATGCCGTGCCCATATCCTCATTAGTCGCGCAAATGAGCCCAGGCCAGCTCGTCACTCAGATGGCCGCAAATACGTCATAACCATAAAATCGCCCATCTACCCAAGCGCCCACATATGCGTGAAGCCAAGCGCGGCGTTGCCGTTGTAGCAGGATTGAAGAGGGTTTATCGCATGATCTCGTCAAAGATGAGTTCTAAAACTCGTTAGTACATTTGCAAGTCAACCAGAAGAATATGACATACTCTTGAGCTGCTCCTTGGTGAGGTTGTCCTTGTTCTTGTCGAAGTCGAAGAACTCCTCGGGGATGGGATCCGCAGTGGGCTCGTCATCTGGGTCGTGGTATGGCTCCAGGTACGGGTGCTTCAAGGCGTCCTCTACTGTGATGCGCTTAACTGGGTTGAAGGCCAGAGTCGCTCTAACAAGTCCAGAGCAAGATCTGAAGTCTTGGGGAACATGGCTTTCCACGGGATTTTCTTCTTGAAGGGGAGGGAGCGGATGTACTCCCGGGCACGGCGGGACTTGATGCCGTAGTAGTCCTCCATGGTTGGTGTGCCGAGCACATCGAGAATCAAGGTAAGCTGGTGGTGATCTGTGCACATGAATTAGTTATGTTTAACCGGGTACAGGATATTGCGCGGACTCACAGTCCTTTCCAGGAAACAAGGGCTTGCCGCTCAGCATCTCGCATCTCGGCCAGGATGCAGCCCACACTCCACACGTCAATAGCTTTGGTGTACTCCTTGAACGTGAGCATAATCTCCGGCGCTCGATACCAACGCGTAGCAACGTATTCCGTCATGAAACCTGAGTTTTGTCCTCGGTCGAAGCGGCTGATCGTGCAAGACCAAAGTCGCACACCTTGAGATCGCAATTGGCGTTCAGGAGCAAGTTGGAGGGCTTGAGGTCACGGTGCAGGACATTGGCTGAGTGCATCGCTTTGAGAGCACGCAGCGTCTGGTAGATGAAATACTGGCAATGGTCGTCGGACAGCTCCTGCGTGCGAATGACGCGATGCATGTCCGTCTCCATAAGCTCCTGCGCTTATTATCAATATATGAGTTTGCAGAAGAGGCGCACTCCTACGCACCTGAATGAGGTAGACTTCGGTGAAGGTCTCAAAGTTTCGCGGCTTTTGAATATCGAGGATGGAGATGATGTTCTCGTGGTTGAAGTACCTCAACAGCTTCATCTCCCGCAGCGTTCTCAGGCAAAACATGGAGTGGTCGAAAGGCGTGATCTTCTTGATGGCGACCTTCTGACCCGAGGGCTTGTGCAGGGCGGAGCTGCATCATGGTCAGGAACTGTCGTAAGACTCGACTTGCTGACATTAAGAGCTTACCAGACAACTCCGTATGCACCCTCGCCGACCACGTCCTGAATATCGTACTGCTCCGACACATTGAAGGAGATCTTCCTGGAGCTTCCGCTCCCTCCTGTGGGTGCGCGAGACATTGCGGCGACTGACGGGGGGATTTGCGCGTGTGCGCGAGAGGAGGTTCGAGACTAAGCTGATGCTTGCTTGCTCTTTGAACTTTCCGACGCTCGTGGAGGTAGAGTGCGAGGCGGCCGGGCTTCTAAGAAGGTTCTCGTCAGTGACTATTCTATTGTTGGCGAGGAAAAGAACAAGGGCTGGCGCAGCACAATCGTCGCGACTATTGTTGGCGCACGAAGAAAGAAGGCGCGACCCCGCCAATCGTTTGCTTTCCGACGCTCGGGCCCCCACTTTCCGTTGCTCTCTCTCGACGAAAGACAGGGCAAGCAGCGACACAGAAGCACGCGAATCGCACCACGCACGCGATGTATACAATTCACCGTCCGCGCCCTGGCCGCGCCTATCGTCTGAACTAAGAAGGGATGCACATACTGCTTCGAAATCGCCGCAGCGCCGGATTGTCTGCCTTGCGGGGGCGCGATGGAGCCCAGCGACTGCTTCTCGTGTGGTGCCGTGTGTTTGTCTGCGCAAAGGCTTTGGTGTCGGGGAAAACAGAGTCTCTGCCCGTCGATGGTGCCGGACAGAGGGCCGGGTCGGGTGGGTTAGCACGCGGCGTGGCGTGCGCGTGGAGGAGGAAGAGAGGGGTGAGGGTGAAAGTAGCGGGGCGGCGGGGAGGGATGGATTCACGGAGGAGCCTGTCAGGGTCGGCGTGAGCTGTGCGCCAAGTCAGCCCTGTCGACGTGCACCGTAGTGGCAATGGCAGACGGGAGCGAGGGCGTACAGACGTGGCAGCGTACAGTGCAGGGCCGGATAGGACAGACAGCGCGCGCTGGCAGGGACACGGCGGCGTCGCCAGCGAGAGGCAGCTATCGCGTGGGGCGGGAGGTGAGCAGATGCAGCAGCGGTGGCGCCGTGGTGGGATGGCGGGGCGCTCTGCAGCTCGATCCTGAAGCGGCTCGCAAAGACGCAGGTGCAGGTGCAGGTGGCAGGCTCGCAACACAGTCGGGATGTGGTAGGGTTGAGACGCAGGGAGCAGTTATATCTCCAGCCGGTGCCTGCGATGGACGAGATGCAGCATGGCCCTTCGCTAGCCCACATCGAAGGCTTGCAAGCTGCACGAGCGACAGAGCCTAGAGGGCCCCGTCTCGCGCGCTGGGGGACTGTGCTCCCCCTCTGATGCCGCCGCTGCGCCGCCCATTGGCTGCCGCCGCCGTGCCTGTCTCAGCTCGCCATCGTCGCTCCTGCTTCATCAGAAAACTGCGCCGGGGGCAGCTTCCCTCTCTACTGTACGTGCATCGCGACTGCCCATGTCTGTCTCGCTACACCTCCCCACAGCGTTTTTGCATCACCTCGCCCACTCCACTCACAGATCGACTTGCTCACGCCACGCAGACGCCCTCGGAGCCCTCCCATCGCCATCCTGCACCCGCCATCAGGCTGTACGTCCGGGCCAGGCTCCGTAGGGCAGCATCTGAAACCTCGCTCGCGTTTCCGCGCGAACTGCATCCTGCAGGGGCTAAGTTGCATCTCTGCGCCAGCACGTATCAGGCCCGCCATATCCACGCGGCTGTATAGAAGCCCGAGAGACCCTCGGATACGGCGCCTCCATCTCTTCTCCTCCCAGCCAACGACACCCAGCCGCCGCCGCCTTCTCAGCAGCCCGACCAAGTGGAAGATGACAATCTTCTGCCTCCGCCGCATTCACGCATGCCATTCCGCTATCTATCGTTGAAGAAAGCCGATTTCTGATATCGAACGAACCCAGACCTCCACGAACTGTTTCATGTGTCGGTCGAACTATCACCCCTAGCGCTTCTGGACTGGGCCCATTCATCATCAAGATTCAATAGCTTCCACGCTGACTTTGCTCTTGGGCCAGTCAGTTCTACAGCCTTGACGTCCTTGCTAACGCTTTGTCCGGATTTGCCTCATCTTGATACCGATCCAAGTCCAGAGCACCAACGCTTGACAAACTCTATATCATCCATCCATCCAAATTATCCGATCTCAACCTCTCTACCACCATGGCATGGCAAAAAGGAGGAATGTGTGAACAAAGATTGACCATCTGGCCGATGACCGGACCCGTCAGGCTGGATCTTCCAGTTATACATACTTGCCCGTGGCCGTGTGTTTACGCGCACGGGTACAGTAACATGGACACCTCATGTCGTTGGATGGCTACCTACCACAGGCTCAGGTCGTGGATCCGCGAACCCAGCACTTGGGTCGAGTGAGTAACAATACGAGTAACAATACCTGCAGGGTCCCGAGCATCTCGAATCTACCTCTAGAACACAATTCCCGGCGCTGCTGTCTGTACAAGTCATACGTGCCACTCCGGCTGTCTCTCACAACGTTGCGCATCCCTTTTGTCCTTCCTTCGGTGTGCTTTCTCTCTCGTTTGCCACCGGAAACTCTTCGAGACCTCACGCCACTGTGCTCCAAGCACAGGTAGCAAGGTACTGTACTGCAACTCCAGGAATCGCGTGTTCGCAATCGAGGCTCTAGAAGTGTTGGCCTTCAATTGCACCCCGCCTCGTCCCCACCAACTGACGAGCTCACATGTACGAGGGTGAACTGTTGAGAACGAATGACATGTTGTTCATCAGAAAAGTGAAAACGCTATCACAGTACACCAGCCTACACTTGGCCCGAAATTCATACACTCTCACGCCCATCCATGCAGACATAACAGTTCGTTCCGACGCGCTTATGCTGCACTCCCCGCATCGTATCATTATCTCCCATGCAGCGCTTCCATCGATACTCCATAATCCCCTACCCATGGAACCTCTTTATTAACCCGGCTAGTCACGGCGGCGACGGCGATGGCCCCTTGGGCGGATATTGATGTCCAGATTTCTCGATTCTGGGCGTACAGAGACGCACCTGTGATATCATTGAGTCAGCAACGACCTTGGACATGTGGAGTTGGGGTTTATGTACCAATTGTCCTGGGGGACGTTGTCCATGACACCTGGAATATGATTACCACATCCCCACCAGGTGGTCTTGTCTATGATATATGTCAGCTTGGAAACGCTCGACAAGCATGATGCAGGATAGATGCACTTACGGCAGGTCTCGCATGTTGATTTCCGGCACATGATTCCAGAGAAGTTTGATATAAGCGTGTAGTCTTGGCGCTCACGTGTACAATCCAATGATATGAACGTCTCCCAGGGTATGGTTCTCACAACAGGAGGTAAATAAGTGAATCAATGTGGTTCGAAACGTAAAGGCTCAAGGGCATCCGACTTATATATGCACCAGACAGGTTTACCACGGGAGATTGGAAATGCACAGGATCCAGGATTCGATGGTCCGCCTCTACCTCGCCTCGCCGAAGTTCAGGTCGCCGATTCGGGCGACTCGCTACTCTGAGTGGCCCGCTATGACCACCACGCGGTCGTCATGCGAACAGGCGGCCACTCCCGAGTGGCTAGGCATTTCGTAGCGCGTGGTGTGGGCGGGCTTGGGGAATTTTTGTGGGTAGGTTCGGCATGGTGCTAAGGAGAGGGAGGGTCGCCGATGGTGGGGCGTTGGGAGAGGCCGCGTGTGGGATCATGTATCGTGATATGTGATGTAGGAGGCGAGTTGTTGAAGCTTGGTATGCGGCGTTGTTTGAGCGGATTTGAGAAGGTGGGCGGGCGGGTAGTTGGGTGAGGTGGATGTGCTTGTGATGCTGGCTGGCTGGCTGGCTGAACTAGCTAGCTTCAGCAAGCAAATATGTATAAAGTTGCAGTCCACTGGCTTACCCACAACGATGGCGTGTATCGTCGTAGGTGCCGAGTGGATCTCTCTGATTCCCATAGAAGCTTCCATCCAGAACTACAGTATGCAGGGAGAGGTGTTTGCTTCTCTCGCGCCCAGCATATCTGCATTGAAGTGGGGTCGAGCATGTATGTTCCCCACGTTGAAGTCGCCGACATGACATACATACACTAGTGTATTCGTGCACTAAATTCTCCGAGTGGAGGTCTCTTTCCCGCAGCGGAGCGGGACATCTCACATACGCATATGGTACATACTTATACTATCTCTTTCGTGTGGTATAGTGCTTGGACGGAAGTCTGGTTACTATGCGTTACACTAGGGTGAGCAATATAATGGCTTAATATGCGTGGTGTCTAATTTCATTGTTGTACATGTTCAACCCATATTCATTTTTAAACTATGGGTGTCATGGTCATCTTTGCTTCACTATAGAATTCCCATAGCAGGATGGCTCTGTTCTATTAGTTATATCATATGTGTTGTTAAATTATCTACCTAGGGGTAGAACGACAAAGGCTTTCATCTCAAATAACATGACAAAAAAAGCAGAGCCCCCTGCTTAGTAATCAAAAAGATCGTAAAAAAGGATATCATATAAAACTGTTGACGACGAAATCATCATCGTTATTTTGTGTATATTTTGTTTATATTTTGTTACTACCACTGTGTGCTAGGTACTAGGTTATAGTGCCTCCTGTTTTACTCCTCTCTGTGTATGGTGCAGAGACTCGACCTTGGTTAGAATCTCCAGCGTTGACAACGTACCGTAGCAAGTACGGCCGTAAGTACGGCCGAGCTGTGCACGGTGTACGGAGGTGCCTTTCAAAAGTCTTTTCCTGGACCGTGCACGGTGGCGTAAGCCACTGCTCTTGGCGCTAGCACCCCTCATAGCAAAAATCCCTCAATCTTCATCATTGCTACTCTTCTATCTACCTGATAATGCCTTCGTACGACATTGCCACCCGAGCTCAAGCCTTGACTCTAAAGCTGGCTGGCTTTTCAAATACTGAGATCGAGTCTATAACTAGAATCCAGCAGCGCGCACGGTTAATGCTATCTATCGCAAGGCTATCACCCGAGGACTAAACCCCGCTGAGAGCAAGACGATCCTTAACAAATACGTTAAAGATGGCAATCGATCCAGCCGCCCAAAGAAGCAAACTAAGGAGCTAGTTAAAGATGTACTGTTAAAGGTCCGTCAAGATCGATATGCTCGCGAGAAGACCTGCGCTCAAATCGCAGCAGAGATTAGAGGAGTGTCAGATATCACACAGTCTGGCGAATCCTTAAAGCATCTGGATATCGAAAGACAAAGCCCACCCGCAAACCAGGGCTAACAGATAAGATAAAGCGAGCCCGTTATCAATTTGCTCTTGATTATAAGGACTGGACGATTAAAGACTAGAAAAAGGTTATCTAGTCTAATGAGACATCTGTTGTCTATGGTCTTCGAAGAGGGGGATACCGCGTTTGGCGTCTACCTTCTGAGCGTTTTGTTAAGTCCTGCATTCGGCCGCGGTAGAAGGGGTTCTCTGAGTTTATGTTTTGGGGTTGCTTTTCGTACGACTTAAAAGGCCCATGTCATATCTGGAAGGCAGAGACAAAGAGCGAAAGAAAGATTGCAGATCAAGAACTAGAAGCTATAAATAGAGAACTCGAGCCTATTCTTAAGGCAGAGTGTGGAGCTAAATACGCGCCTTTAGCTCGAATGGGCCTTCGAAATCAGCCAGGAGGACGAAAACCACAATGGAAGTGGGATAGAAAGCATGGTAAGCTTGAAAGAGGGAGCGGAACTGGGATTGATTGGTGGAGATACTGCCGTCAGGTTGTTATTCCTAAACTAATTCCCTTCGTACGAGAATGTGAGAAGACTCAACCTGGGGTAATAGTTCAAGAGGATGGTGCAAGCCCACATAAGTCTTTCTATAAAGACAGGCTCTATAGCTTGGCTAGGGTCGTACAATTACTATGGCCTGGAAACTCCCCTGACTTGAATATGATTGAGCCAGCCTGGCCTCATATGAAAAGAGTAACAACAAAAAGAAAGGGTCTCCTCGGTCAAGAGCTGAGGCAGAGCGTGTATGGCAAGAGGCATGGGGGGAGTTAGAACAGTGGCGGATTTAGGCTTGGATTGAGAGGATTGAGCGGCATATTCAGGAGATTCTTCGTCTTGAAGGTGGTAATGAGTATAGAGAGGGTAAGACTGAGAAGGTACGACGGTTTGAAGCTCCTATAGTAGATGATTGGGTTGATATTGAATAGAGATGTCTCTCGTACGAAGAATTTGGTGGCGTTTTTAGCTTGCGCCACTGTGCACGGTCCAGGAAAAGACTTTTGAAAGGCACCTCCGTATAGAGTGCGCTTTTAATCTTGAAATTAGCCAACATACAATCTGTGCACGGCTCGGCCGTACTTGCGGCCGTACTCGCTACGGTACGTTGTCAATGCTGAGAATCTCCACACGACGAAGATCTTCAATATCGTATAAAACTAAACCCTCTGTGTCGTCCTGCCACATGAACATGCAGTACAAAAACGAAACACGAAGAAATTCCCATCGTCATCTCTAAGGTGCGGCGATTGTTCTTCCAGATTGCCTCGAGATAGGAGAGTAGTTGGTGAAGAGCACCGACCCCGGCTCTATGCGCGTAGACATGTTGAATGCAGCGATGACGAGGGTTGCGTAAAGAGGGAAAGAGCTTACGCTAGCCAGTGGGTTATATAGCCATAGGATAGGATAAAAGTCTGAGTACAGCCGGGCTTCGTATTGCCCATGCTGGGCTGCAACACACACGGTATTCAGACTATTGTCCTAGCACTGTACGTGGTGGTCGATAACTTGACAGATATGAGCAGTTAAATCTGAACTCCGTTCCTACAATCATCTAGCATCTAATCGCTCGAAATGCCACCAGAAAGTGAACACACTTTTTGATGCATGCCTGAACGCCGCTCATTCCCGGTCGTACGATACCTGCATGGACCTCGCCGACTTGCACCAGCCCATCCTTCTACCTGAAGACTAATCGAATTTGATTACCGAAGCCTTCTTCGTCATATCTACATCCTTGTAGAAGGCTCCATATGATCCGTGCTCCTTCTTCTTAACAGTCGTGCCGAACTTGAGCAGTTCGTCAGGCACAGGCTGGTTTCGCGGCTTTCAATACGTTGATCAAGCTATGGGTGCGCGTTAGCAAGCGGGTGCAAGAATGGGAGGAGTCCACTTACGCTCCAGATAGAGCCTTATCGTGCTCCGTGAATAGAGTGATGGCAAGGCCTTCTTTCCCGGCACGTCCGGTTCGTCCGATTCGATGGACATAGTCTTCGGCAGTCAAAGGAAAGGTCACGTTGATGACAAGTTTTTGACAGCCGGGATATCCAAACCACGAGCAGCAACATCTGTTGCCACCAAGATAGGGACGTGGCCCTCTTTGAAAGCCTGCAATGAAGCACTGCGTTTGTCCTGGCTAAGATCACCATGGATACCGCCCACGCGGTAGCCCTTCGTACGGATGAAATTCTCGATTCGCACGGCCTCCTTCTTGTAAAGACAGAAAACAAGGATGCGATCGTCCTTGTTCTTCCCAGACTGGTACTGCTTCAACAACTGTTGAAGGCGAGTCTCTTTGCCGCGAGGATCTACGACCTCGACGACTTGCTTGATGCGAATATTGGCGCGTAGTTCACCTGATACATTATCGCCAATCGTGATTTTAACCGGCTCTTGCATAAACGTAGATGCAAGTTCACGGATTGACGGCGGCCAAGTCGCCGTGAACATAAGCGTTTGTCGCTTTTTTGGGGTACAGCTAATGATTTGCCTGATGGCTTCTTCGAATCCCTTGTCAAGCATGCGATCAGCCTCGTCAAGCACAACGAACTCTGCTTTGCTAAGATCAGCCGAGCCATCTCCAATGAGATCATTCAAACGACCAGGCGTGGCAACAACTATGTGCGCTGTGCGGCACGCCTTGACCTGGGGGTCTTTTGGTACACCACCGTATACGCACACCACCTCAAGCCCTGCCGGTTTGGCCAACTGCACCAACTGGTCATGGATTTGAACAGCTAGTTCTCTGGTAGGAGACACCATGACGGCTTTGATACACTTCCGCTGCTTCTTCGGCAGAGAGGTAATGAAGCGCACACAAGGCACACCGAATGCCAAGGTCTTGCCAGAACCAGTCTCCGCAACCCCAACTACGTCTCTGCCTGACAATAGCGCAGGCCAGGTTGCTGCCTGTATAGGTGTAGGCGCAGAAAACGTTGCGAAGGGTGCCCGTTGAGACTCATCGCTAACGGGCAGGTATGAAAACTTGATGATGGGACGTATCTTGCGGGTGGAAGGTCGAGGGTCGTCAATGGTGACAGCGTGAGTGGTCAGGTATGAGTCAATCTCGGATTGGGGCAGAGTCGCCAACTCCTTGTTCTCCTCATATGTAAGCACATCAGATGCAGTGGTTGGCTCTGGGGTTATTGTAGTCGCTGCTGAAGTAAGCTTGGAGGAACCGGCAGTGGTGTCATCGTCGGCGGCCTGCTTCGACTTCTTCTTCTCGGCCTTTTCGGCCTTGCGTGCGGCTTTCCTCGCCGCCTTCGCAGCGGCTTCATCATCCTCCGCGCCGTTCACAGTATCTTCATGGGCCTCAGGGCCCGCTCCGCGATCCTTCTGAGCCTTCTTGGCCTCTTTCGCCTCTCGTCTCGCCTTATTTGCGGCCTTGCGCTCTTCCTTCGATAGCTTCTCGTCGCCATTCAAGAGCTTGTCCTGCTCTGTAGGCGTCGAGGTGCCATTGGTTGCAGGTTCCGAGTCGGCAGCGGCAGCGTCCACAGGCTGCTTTTGGCGTTTCTCGCTCTTGTCTTTCCGGCTCTTCTTCCTGGACAGAGAGTCGCTCTTCACAGGAGCATCGTCTAGATCTGCAATTGCGCGTTTCCCCATGGTGTACGATTTTGTTGAAGAAGATGTTCGGACCTGCTTTCGAGGCTAACATAATTCGCAACTTTTTTTTATCCGGAGGTCGGACCCTGACCGCCACCGCGAAATCTTGGCACGGAAAAACTTCCGGCCCGTCTTTTCTTTTTTAATCTCACCCAACCACAACGGCAACCACCGGGTCAACCTCTCGATATCAACTCTACGATCGCTGCTTGCACAATGGCAGTCGATAACTCCTTGGAGTCGCTTCTCAGCACACTCACAACATCGATTCAGTCTGCTACCGAAGCCCTTCCGAAGGACGGGCTCCTTCCCCCGAAAGATGGAATCTCATTACTCGATACCAAGAACGAGCTTCTGCTTTCTTACCTCCAAAACCTTGTTTTTCTTATACTCTTGAAACTGCGTGCGCGTTCTGGCGCGTCCACACAAGGAGGAAGTCAAGATCTCGACCCCCAAGACGAAGTGGTCAAAAAGCTTGTGGAGCTTCGTGTCTATCTAGAAAAGGGTGTGCGTCCGCTTGAGAACCGGTTGAAGTATCAAATCGACAGGATCATCCGGGCTGCAGACGATGCAGGCAGGAAAACTACACAGAACGCCAAAGCTGTGAAGACGAAAGTCAACAAAGCACATTCAGATTCGAATGGCAGCGATGTGGAATCAGCCGGTTCTATGGATGAAGAGTCCTATGGGCCGAATACTAGGAGGTTTGCACGGGCAAAGACTGGCGCGAACAGTAAGGGCGCGGCATCTAAAGACGGCATTTACAGACCTCCGAAGATTACTCCAGTATCAATGCCCACGACAGAGACCCGGGAAGATCGACAAGCCAGAAGGCCAGCGAAGTCTGCCACTCTGGATGAGTTTGTCGCCACAGAGCTATCCAATGCTCCCGTTGCACAGCCTAGTATTGGAAGTACCATCGTCGAAGGCGGCCGTCGCACGAAATCTGAGCGAGAAAGGAAGGAAGAGACTGAAAGGCGAGAGTATGAAGAATCCAACTATGTCCGACTTCCCGCAAAGTCTAAGAAAGAGCTGTCTAAGCAGCGTGGTCGCGGGAGTGCTTTCGGAGGTGAGGAATGGCGAGGCCTTGGCGCAGGATTGGAACGCATAGAGCGCTTGACCCAGAAGAAGGGAGGTTCTTCGAATACGCTGGAGAAGAGTCGGAAGAGACCAGTTGAAGACGGACCTCGAGGCAGTGGTTCGGCGATTGGGGATGCATTCGAGAAGCGCAGGAAGATTGTTTCCAGATACCGGAAGTAGGTTCGCACGACAACAGCTCTACTCATTGACTCGTGTCCACGAGTGTCCTTGACTGGCGTATGGCTGGCGTTCGCCTAAGTTGTTCTAAATGCTAGTCTCTTACGTAGGTTCTTCGTTTGCTATGCACCCACGTAAACGCCATAATCCAGCACTATCAAAGAGTGACGATATGTTCATGCCCATTTTCTGCCAACCACCGCGTATTTTATCCTTGTCAAGCATGATTATACACAGTACACCGCATGGGTCACCCCACTCGCGGCGCTTGCAGTAGTTCTTTTCCAACGGCATCCCCATGAACCACTGCGAGACCCGATCGAAATCACCATTCTGCATAATCAAGGCCACTTACTCTTTCGAGCCAGACGTCCGAACACCGCTCATGTCCACAGATCTGACCTTATTGTCGAGTGGACCCACATAAATTGCCACAGGTACTATATACTTCCACACGACAGTTACTTCAGCTGCACTTCCATTGGTGCTTCGGTACCCGATAATATATTAGCATATTTAGACTTCAGTGAACAAGTCAACCGAGTACGAGATGCAGGCACGGAAGGCGTTCGATTTACCTGCAGGTCAGGTTCGACCTGGGTCTTGGGCAGCAGGATTCTGCAAGACGCGGATGAGAGAAGACATAGTACATCCGCCTTTCTGGGTGACGATTGTTCTTTGGTATCCGCTACAAGCGGGAATATAGCGCTTGGTTTCGTCACTATTTACGGGCCGGTCCACATCACTGTTACCCGGTTCCGTCTTTGTGGAAAGGGACCGCTATAGCTCCATACCGCTCTAGATACCTAAACTTGCACACAAGGTCAGGCAATCGCGTCTAATACTTTGCAGCACTGCAGACCCCGCCAGTACATGTACAGGTCCTCATTCATATTCGAGATGGTTGTCCCAAACCTGCGGAGCACACCACAACATGTGGTAACAGCCTCCCCGAAAATCTCTGAACGAAACAAACATTTCACGCCCCACTTCTGAGGGCTCTGCAAACTACCTACCCAAACAAGATGAATATACATTGGCTTAAAAAATTTTTTTTTTGAAAGGTGCCACGCAGCGCATAGCAGAGCCCCAAGACCGTACTCGGTAGTCCCCCTCGTCTGCCGGCTGAATTCCAACATATCAAATAACCTCTCGGCACGCGCCATCCCCATGACCCTGCACCTGCATTTTTCTAGAAGCGTGCAAAGAACAATTCAAAAGTTAATCTATTCAGCCCGCACATGACTTCAGTCCACACATGACTTCAGTCCACGCCCCGCTCAACGGTCGTTTTCATGCAGACTGACGCGTTACCAATATCGAAACCGCAGGTACATTCCTGATGTAGCTCGCAGTCCGTTCGCTTTACTCCTGGGAATTATGCATGTGCTGGCAGGTGTGCAGATGGAAGGGCTGGGGGTCGCTACTCGCCTTAGGATGAGGTTCAGAGATCCCCACGCTTTGCTGCGCGTTGGAGGGCGATGGTGATGAGGCCTCGCTACCAGAATCCAGGACAGGTTGTACGGGCGCGCAGCAATATTTGCGTGGTGGGCTGTCAGGTCGAGTCATGCGCGGGGGCAATATGCCTCGCGCTCGTGTCGGTCGTTCAACGCATGGCCATCTAATCTGTCTCAAGCACTGAACCGGAAGGGACGCAAAACCATACACATCCGCGCACGAGAAGTTCTCTTCCAAATACCCTCTGCATCTGAAAACGAATGGTAGCTCGCGAGTCGAGAGCGCTCCTCGAGCGCTCCTCACAACCACCTCCAACACTATTGAATAGTAACAGTGGACACAACCAACTATCGAGCAGAAGCGTAAGATCACGAGGCCTTCCACGCATTCCATCGATACCCCATAGGGGTGTTCCATGTGGCTTACGGAAGACGTTGGCGGAAAAACTAGGCCCCATAAAACAAGCTAATCACCGACTTCAGCAAAAGCCACCTATTTTGTTCCTTGCACCTTTTCCAATCACGCCCGTTCCGGCACCAATGCAGATCCTGATTTCGCCATGTTGCGGCTCGTGAGATGGTGTTATTCCTGTACTGCGTAGTACGCATGTGCTTGTTTGTGCCAGGCATGCATTCGGTAGAACATTCTCGGGCTGCCAAACGTGCAGTTCGCGCGAGATGCGTTGCTCATGGGTACTGATGCATGCTGAACAGCGTCAGGACAGGACAGACCACACAGAAATCAAGAGTTTCACCGCGCGACATGCTCAGCCTCGTACAGAGACACATAGACTAGACTAGCAAGCACTCCGTTGTCTCTAGCAAAACTTAATGCTCACGAAATGCCCACCACTTCCGTCCCCATTGCTCCGAGTCCCAGCCCTCGTCTGCTCCACAACCCCTCCAACACAATCACCACACCACAACCCTCAACGCATCCCGGCCCAACGGCACCCCAATCCTCCGTCCAAACCCCAACCTGACGCCCACGCCAAAAAGAGAAAAGGTAAAAAAGACAAGCAAGCAAGCAAGCAAGCCCACACGCATGCACCTCGCTTCTCCCAAGTTTTCTAGAAGCCGCGCTAAATATGCAGATGCACTACGGTTGCAGGATAAATACTGTACCGTAGACTAGCCTCCTGCGGGGTGCAGGGCAGTGCAGGGCAGGCAAGGCAGCGGCATATACAACCTTGATCCTTGCCGGCTGGGTTGGCGAGCGAGGACGAGTGCGGGGGTGGTCCTGGCCTGTACATACACTGTAGACTTGTTTGGGGATGCTGCATGCATACACGGCAGGAACAAAAAGACGCAGAGAAGGTTCTTTAATTTGGGGTTTGATTGGGGATGACGGAGGCGGGGTGGGATGCGGGGCGTAGCGCGGCGTGAGTTAAAATGGATGTACCTAAGGTATATACACGTATATGGTGCTGAGTTTAGTTGATGGGGTCATGATGAGGCTAAGAGGCATTTGATTAAGAAGCGTGCACGTGGGAGAATCTAGTCAGCATTGGCTTTGCATGAGGCGTTGTATTTCACAGGGCATTGGAGAGCAATACGTGGCATGACGATTCATGACAGATCAGACGTTTATATTGACGCAGAAAGCTAGATAGATGGCGTGCTGGTGTTGACCGCGCGGATATTGCAAGGTACACATACACACAGCCGGTCGCCAGACACCTATCCTATCCGGGGATTGGTCTCCATATCCCCTGCAGATATACCTGAACTTGGGATGGCGTGAGCCGATCTTTGCAATACCCTTGCTAGTCTGGAGGTTGGCCTTGCATTCACTTTGCATAGCAGTACGTCCGATCTCTGCCTTTGACCCTAATCGAAGGCTCGTAGAAGCTTTGGTGACCTTCTTGAAGGAGGGCTGCAGAGACCCTTGTACATGGTCGGCGTGTGAACCACCAAGCTAGCCTGTACTGTCACGGAGTGAAGATTGCGATTTTTTTCTGGTGCGAACCTGCTTGCGATAGGCCCTTACACTTAGTACATGCTCGCTGTACCAGGGCGTCTACCAGGAACCCCCTTGAGCATGGAGGAGGGTGCACACTAGTATTGTTGTGGCCGAGAGGTGTTGACTGTGAAATCAAGAATTAGCCTTGTTTTTAGATGAAAGTCCGCTGAAGTTTGTATACCTACCGAGGCTTCATCTGTGGGAGAGCTGTCCCCTCTAGCAAGGGATTATAGTGACTGCGTTGCTACCAATGCAGTAGTTTGCTTCAGCCGTCGAACTTGAGACCAGTGCTTCGGAGCCACACCTGCCGTTTGCCTTCTGCGTCTCGAATGAGCTCAGCTGCGAGTCTCAAACTGGGCGCAAGGTGGGCCAGGTGCTCCATCTCGAGTATCACATTGTTGATAATGTCGTCCATAGTTGCAGGAGGAGGGAGTAGAGCAGAGAGAGATGGGCACATTGTGGCACCCATGACAAGGAGAGTCTGTGAGATGATTCTGGATATTGTTAACCCTGGTTCAAAGATCCGGCTACATCTACTTACGAAAGAGCTCCTTGGAAAAGATAGGGGACGTGACCGGCGTGATGTGCTGTGATGTACTCAAGTTGGCGGATGCATGCTTCTAGGCACCTGTGGCAATTCTCCTGTACTCCTTGGTCAAGGGCAAGGGTCTCGTCTTGCAATACCAGGAGGATATATGGTCGAAAGATAATTGTGCGGCAAGCAAAGTACCGCAGTCTCAGTACCGTTTGTACTGGATTCTGAAGCGGCACTCTATCCAGTGGGAACTGCATTGCCGGCGGAAGGCCTGCATACCATTGGTTCAACTGGTAATCGAGTTCAAGCACGAGCGGGTCCAACTGTGCGATCGCTGCTGCTGGTGGCGACTTGCTGTAGCTTGAGGTCGTCTGGTAAAGCATATGGCTCACTCTGTTGAGTAGTCTTCGCAGAGCAATTTCTGCGAGGAAGTACCAGAGCTCATCTCGGCCAACAGGCTCTGTGCCGATATCTTCGAAGCCTGTAGGCAGAGTGAATGTATCTTCAAAATTCTCAATTCCGGAATGCGGAAGGTCAAGCTCGGCTAGTAAATCACTAATCGCGACCAGTCAGAAACCTCATTGATTAAGTTCGTGGGTCTGGAGCTCACCTTTCAATCATCAAAGCATTCCAATACACCCTTTTGCTCAACTCTTCTTCTGCAGGCGATACTCTGCCAGGAGCACTCAACAGAAGTTGTAGCTTCATGCTTGCGCCTGTCAAAACATTCCATGCTTCAACTGGACGGACCAGGTACACAAGATATGCCGCCGCCAGTATCTGACACTGCGCAGCGAGCATGTTGTTCCTCGTCATAATACCCGGTAGAAGAGACCATGCCGCGGAGAAGTAGGCTAACCCGGGTGGGTCCTTGTCCGCGGGCTGTTGCGAAATGCTTCCCATATGGCCCGCATGGCCAAGAGCAAGCACCAGAAGCACAATACAGCTTTCGGCGCCGTCTCTAAAGCCATGAGACAGCGCGGTTTGATAGTAGCTTGTCCAAGTGTATGGATTCAAGCACGCATAAAATACATTGACCCGTTCGAAGAATGCCTGAACGTACGTGCCAGTGTTGGAGAGATCAACCCCAAGAGAAGTGCCAAGACATAAGGTTTCACGGCTCATTTCCAGCTGGAGTAGTATTTTCGGGTCATATGGCCGAGAAACGAGGTCTCGTATCATGGGTGAATGAAGCAAGTTCAAAGCTGCTGTCGTGTGCGTTTTCGGCATCGTGGAAATATTCGAAGCGGTGCTGTTCCAAGTCCCAATGCCATTGATCGACTGTACCAAGCCCAGTGCGGCCATGTTTCCAGTAGATCGGGCGAGAAATTCGTCACTCGTGGAATTGCTCGCTGCCGGCGAATGTGTGCCCAATGTGAAGCCGTTGGCAAGGTTTGTCTGAAGCAGGCCTTCAATGCGACTAAGATGTTCGAGGATCAGCTTGTCGCCGGCATCCAGCTTGATACCCGGTTCGCGATAGATACACTCTGCGTTTAATTCTGTGCAAAGCCTGCATTTTGGTCTGCTGCCATCGCAACGTGATTTTCTCGACCGGCAAATTTCGCACTAATCGAAAACATTAGTCTTTTGTCGACCGCAGGGAAAATTTCTAGGGGCGCAATACCGCAATTGTTGCTCGCCGGCGTGGATAGTCTATGGTATCTGTGCTGGGACGTTTCTTCGAAGTCAATCGCGGTTCAGTGCCGTTGCTGGTTGGTGGAGCTCCGTTGGCTGGATTTGGTGTGGATTCGCTTGACATTTCACGGTCGGTACCAGAGGATTGAGACATGTTGCGCGGACGCGGCCTGAAGGGTCCGCTCAGCACACTGCTGGCGGGACTGAAGGCGGTTGGAGATTCGAGGAGGTGGGGAGACTTCAGAGCCGACTTCAGAAGAAAGTTGCTGGAGTCCGGTAAAGTGGAGAGATTCAGGCAGAAGGAGTCTCGCGGGAAGGCTCCACTGGTCGTTGCTGCTGACACGGGACTAACTTCTGGAGACGGCGTGACGCAGGCCATGATTGGTGGATGTTAAGTAGCGGCGGTCGGGGGGACAGGGAGACTGCACGTTCGATCGCGCGTCCTGCAGCCACAGTAATCGAGTCGATGATGTGGAGGGCGTATTCGGCATAGGCAGCAGGAGAAGGAGGAGGACTTAGTAAAAGAAGACGAGAGGGAGGTGTGCGTGACGAATGACGAGATGTGGTGCGCAACTGGGTATACATATATCAATTAAGTCTGAGTCTGCTCGCCCAATGGCCTCTAGTTTTTACTCCAACCCACAGCGAGATGATAGCCGCGGATGCGGGGGTATGGGGTCTCCACACCTCGCTCAGTCAACGGGCGCCCGAGAAGGCCACCAGGGCTCCCATGATGACGGCCAACGGATGCGCGCTAAGTTCACGACTCCATCGTTCCTCGTCTACTCAAGTTTAAATTGCGCTAGACCGGGTGTAGTGAGCATTTGAATGATAGGCCGGTGTCGCCACGGCGACAGACCACCCATGCCGTATGTCATCCAGCGTTTACAGAACAAGGCGCAGGAGCGCGGAATACGATGACTTAGCCATGGGGTCGTGTGAGGTGCGTCCAGAGGAACCTGACCGCAAATCCGGTAGGCTAGCGTGCAGCCTGGCCTGTATATAGGCTAATGAGTAGGGTACTGCCATTCCCTTTACGCCTCCGCGGGCGACTCGTTGGGCGAGCAGGGGCAATGGTTCAATCCGCGAAGCTGGCCCTGCATGAAATATGCCAGCTCTTATTACAGTAGTGGCAGTGTTAGTGGAGCCAGTTGGTGCCAAGTCTGTTAAAGTGCCGCTCGAGGGCGTCGTGACGTCTTGGAGGCTCAGTGTCTCTTCCTTGCGCGCTAAGCGTTACAACCAACATGTTTTTGTCGGTGGAACGCTACAGTAAGCGTTCGGTAAGTACCCGAATACCTCTCGGCCGCAGTAGATGCTGTTGCTCACCAATCCGACAGGACGATTGATTGCGTGATCAGCATCCAACATCAGGATGACCAGCTGAAGTTGTGTCAGGTGCCGTGGAATGATGAGGGCTCGAAGCAGAGTCGATATTATTAGGAATGCTTCTAGAAAATTAAGATGCCAAGCTGTTGGCGGCTATCGAGCACATCCCGGGCGCCACATCGTTCATATCGGTCTTGATACCTAATGTTACACAGCTCCGCCGCCAGTCCGGATTGGGCGCGGTGACCCTGCCGCCGTGTCGAATCTCGATGGAAAAACTGGGCGACCGTCTCCGCTGATGCTCAAAAGTTAGAGCTAGCTTTGTGCTGACCCCAGCCGGTCGCCGAGATACACTTGACTGATGCCTTCGGTGAGGCGACCCGTTGTGAAGACCTTAACCATGAGCGTACTAAGTCGACGATGGAAACGACCGTCAGCTGCCTGCAACCCCATCTGGGCAACAAACAATGTGGACGAGATTTTCGAGGAAGGTGTGCTCCACAGGTTGCAGCTTCCGCACGTCGTAGGGCGTTTGCAGGTAACCAACGGAAAGCATCAATCAGAGAGTGACACAAACAAACATTCCGTGGGACAGGAAGTGAAGACGGCCGTCGGCGAGGCCGTAGCCTGGACGGAAACGAAAGTCGAGAAGCTGTCGAAGAAGGAAGACGAGGTGGGGCCTTATAGTTCGGTTTCCACCTGTGCTCCGAGCGATTTGGATGCCATTGGAATGGGTGTGTTGCCAGCGATGCCGACACCGAAGAAGACTGCAAGTGGAAACACCAAGTAAGACCAGCATGAGCGAAATTCGACGGAGGCGCCGGAGCCTGGAGAAGAGAAGCACGTGCATAGTGGGATGATTTTGCACTGCCTGGTACGAGGCAGGCATGTGGTACGGCTTTCGGATGAGGAAGTGAATTAGTGTACCTCACAAGCGGGCCCGAGAGTAGCGAAGACGTTGTAGAGTTAGATTTTTATCTCGGCAGCCTTCCTGAGACGATTCATGACCGCTGCCGCTATATCGTCCCCTTTCTTGTCGTCGATACCCTCTACCAAGATAACATCTACGCCTTTTTTGTCTAGCTCCCTCAACGCCGAGAACAAGCCTCTCGCCACATCTTCGGTCGAGGTCCCAAGTGTGATGTCCCACACAGGTACTGATGCTTGATTGTCCAGATTGAGAGTGCTAGAGGAGGCCTGAGGTACACCGTGCTGGGTGACAGAGCGAAGTAGATTCGAGAGTGTAGAATCAGAAGCAGATAACGAGTCTTGCTGGTGTGCAAAGCTAGGGATTGAATCCCCATTCATGCCTGCGTCGGCCTGTCCATTCCTCACAGGAAGATCTAGATTCTTAGGCCATGTCTTCGTGCGTATGATTCCAACGCTCTTACACCCCTTCATTTGACCCAGGAGGGCCTCCACTCCTGGAGTTTTCGCACCCGCCTCGTACAGTACAACCGTAGCTTTGGGAGAATAATGCCTATACTTCATTCCTGGTGCTCTCGGCTTGATCCCCTGCTCATGAATGTCCTTGTAACCCACGGCAACATCTTCCCAACCCGGACACTGCCGCAGTTGCTCGACCGTGATACCGCCCGGGCGAAGAACAGACGGAGGAAAGGATAGTCCATCTACAACTGTGCTCTCGACCCCAACTTCGCAAGGTCCGCCGTCTATAATCGTGCGTATACGCCCATCTAGATCGTCTTTGACGTGCTCGGCTGCTGTAGGTGACGGTCTCGTGGAGGCGTTCGCAGAAGGCGCGGCAAGCGGAACGGTAGCAAGTCTTATGAGAGCGAGTGCGAGTATGCTACGGGGCATACGGGCACCAAACGTGCTTAGCCCCGCTGTGACTTCCGGCGCCAACTGTGAGCCCTCAGGATTGGGGAGAATAATCGTCAGTGGACCAGGCCAGAACTTCCTGATCAACGGCTGGTAGATGTCGGGAATGGGATCTATGCCAGGCTTTACAGATTCTGGTCTTCCCAGAAGTAACGATCGCAGCTGTGATAGGGAATGGACGTGGACAATGAGAGGGTTGTCCGCCGGGCGTCCCTTCGCAGCAAAGATGGCGCGAACAGCTGAGCTTCGTGTCGCGTCTGCTCCCAGTCCATAGACAGTCTCTGTCGGAAAAGCAACAGGCGTATTGGTCTCCTTCAGTTCCCTCGCCGCGCGTCTTAAGCTTTCAAAGTCCTCTCCTTGCTCGTACTCAATGTCCCATTCCTCCACCAGGCATCCTTCCTCTTCCCTCTCCTCAATAGTCAATTTTCCCAGCTTATTCGGGTCCACAGGTAGAATATTCGTTTCCATTGTGACGGTTCGTGTCGTGCGAGGATATAACGGTGGCGTGCCGATGTTCAGCGTGGGAAGAATTTGACTCTGCTCTGGTGCTGGCGTCCGCGCCAGGGCTTGCGATATCCGATTGTGGGAGGAGAATTTTTTGATGAACTGTACATTTGGAAAGCGTAGAGAGCGTGTGGGCATCAGAATATTCCCAGATGAGCGTTTCCATGGTTTGGTTGCGGCCCAAAATTATGACTCGGAAGATCCGACGCCGTTCCGAGCAGGACTTGGCAGTACTACGTCAGCGGTCAGCCCACCAGCAGGCTCCATAATCACAATTTGCATGTCACAAACTCCTAATCTTCATGCGTCTAGTAGTACAAATCTGCAACTCTGATTGAAATATAAAATTCGGTTGCGGGCACCATCAGTTGGACCAAATGAGCAGCAGCATAAAAAGTTGACCCTTGATGCAGACACGTTCTCCAGGACCATAACGCCATCCGACTCCTCGCAATGTAAACTCTAAGACACCAATATTTATGCTTTACAGTACTCGGACAACAGACATATCACAACAGAGTGACGGTGTTCCAAATTTCTCGCTCATTCAAGTGAAGAAGCAACCGGTTGACGACTGAGTGTAGATATCTCTACAGGGAAAGTCGGTCTAATCGACCTTGATCGATTTGTAGATCTTCAGGACGAACAGGCCACTGGCGAAGAAGCCGATTGTGCCTATTGAAAATTAGTGATCATGAACGCTACTAATAGATATCAAAGGCCTACCAGTCAGCACGAAAACGAGTACACTGAGCAGTGCACTGTACCCCAGATACACGACACCACTCGTCCAACTCAAAAAGCTCATATCCTTCATCCAGTAAAGTAGCGCTGAAGCAAATACGTAGAAAGCGCTCGCACCGGCAGTGCAGAAGCTCCTCCACTGCCAGTGATAGTTCTCAGCACAGAGCAGGAAGTAGATCATGAGCACGGTGACCGCAGCGCTGGTCATGATCATCAGTCCGTAACAGATGAAGAGGAAACCGAACATGTAGTAGACCTTGGAGAACCAGATCGAGTTCATAATGAAATATAGCTCCACGAAGATGGCGCCAAAAGGAAGTACGCCAGCAAGAGCCATAGACGGTAAGGGTCGGAGGTAACCGCTAGCTGGGGGGATCTGGCGCGGGATCTGGTTCGTGCGTACGGGTGCTTCGATGACGGGCTGCTTGAAGCCTAACCAGGAACCAGCTATACTGAGTGGGACACTGATGACGAACCAGATAATCACCACGACCAACATAGTCGTAAACGGGACCGCTCCAGATGCTCCACGGCCCCACACGAAGAGGTTCAGCAGAAAGAAGGTTGCGAAAACGAGACCGGGAAGAGCGAAAGGCGTGTAGAAGAAGTTCAGCTTCCAAGACTCGCCATGGAAGAACTTGTAAATGCGCGAGGAAATGTATCCGCCAACGAAGCCAAAGAGAGTGTATAATATGATCATGACGGTTGCAAGCGCACCACGGTTGCTCGGAGAGAGGAAGCCCAAAAGCGCAAATGCTTCACATTGTTAGTGCGAGGTTGTTCTCGGTGAGTGAATGAATCCGGACTTACCAATTGTCAAGCCTGCCATCATAAAGAGTTGAGCTCCGTTCCCCACTAGCACCGAGAGGAGCAGAGGGTTCTTCGGCGGGCGGAAGACGTCACCATGCACTAGTTTCCAGCCCGAGTCCTCTTGCACACCGTCCTCGATTGCGCCGCCGTCTCCGAAGTCATTGAGCTCCAGCTGGTCGAGGCGGTTGTACCGAGCAATATCTTTCTTCAGCGTTTTCACAAGGATAGCGCTCACCATACCTATGAGGAACACAACAATAACGGCGGAGTTGACTAGTGAGAACCAGTGAATCTTTGGGTCGTAAACATGGAGATATTTGTCCCATCGTGTGGCAAAGGGCGTGGGACTCCGGCGCCAGTAGACGCTGTAGGAGAAGGTCACACGGTTATTTTCGTCGCTCAGTACTAAGGGGTTCTCATAATTGCCGCACTGTTCCTCCCCTTGATCGACGAATGCATCGTTGTCACCCAGTGAATACGGATCGACTAGCACACCGACAACGCGAAAGTTGTCCGGACCCGCCTCGTGATAGTCAATCACAATGTCGTAGTGGTTGTTGAGCTGCGGGGGATTCTCGCCTTCGCCCAGGCGAAAGCCAGGACTGTAGAACGGGTCATCGTCTTCTGATTCTCTCACCAATTGCGCCGCCGGCAATCCATCTATCAACCAGTTCAAGTCATATCCCGATGAGATTCTCTGATTAACGAAGATCACATCGTTTGGGTCGTATTCTCTTGGCGAGCATAATGATTTGCACGTCTCGTTCACGCCCATCTTGAGCTCAAAAGGGCTCGTTTGTATGCGATCGCCGAATATGATGCTCCCTAGGCTTTCTCGGATGTATTCGGGGCCACCTTCCGGCTCGCAAAAGTGGAATGGCGGGTGGTAGTAGTCAAAGGAAAAGACAGACCGAGCCTGATGGTCCAAAGACGTATCGGAGGGCGTGAGACGGTTGACATGGAGAGGCACGGCCTGTCCTTTTTTGTACGAGGTAGGCGCGGTGCCAGGAAAATAGAACGCTGAGCCGGGCGCGGGCGCGAGAGCCAACAGGAGACCCAGCAGCGCGCCAGGGCTTGCTCTATTCGGCCGCCGCATCGTGGAGGCAGTTGCGTGTATAGCGGACGGTCTAGAGGGCGCTGCAGCTGCGTCAGCTCGTGGGTTCTGCGCAGGGTCCTTTGCAGAGGCACCGATAGCTCGCCCGTGGATTGTCGCGATCCGGGCGCTGGTCCAGATAATGCGAGAGCGCAACCCGTGGACGTGTCAGCGGCAGTGAGGGGGTCGTGAAAAAAACACACGGGGGGCGGGTGTTGAGAGTGCGTGAGGATAGCAATGGTGATTGTATGGAAAGTGTAAGCTCCCCGTGCACCTAGCTGCAGCACCCTGCGTCCGATCGTTTGAAGGCTTGGCCCCAACACGTGAAAGCGCGAGCGGGCGCCCGTGGAAACGACGCGCTTTGGACGTGTACCTCATCATCCTATCCACTTTACATTGTACTTTGTAGTCGCCTTTCACCCTGCATGAAACTGCCGCACAAACTACGCAGTCTGTCTCCCCTTCGGTTGCTCTTGCCTGAGCGGCGATTGCGCCTGCCCCGAGGTTCGTCGTGCCTTCCATCTTCCACCCTGCGCAACTTGCTCCAACCAACACTTGGACAACAATTGCGCCACTGTGCAGATTTTCCGTACTTGCGCTCTGTCAGTCGCTGTGACGAGGTCGCTGTGTGCACAGTGAGAGCCGGCGCCGCTTGTTCAATTGGTAATTACCTCCCTGCTACAGCCCTCTCTCACCCCTTCCAACGGTCCCTATATAACCACCAGCTCCACTACATCTCCGCTCGAACCTACACGACCGTTCTGCAACTCACCAGGCCACCGTCTACGGGCGACAAGATGGCGCGCAAACTCTCGGGCCTGTCTTCGGACTCGTCGCTTTCCCCTCCTCCGGACGACCTCAACATGGCCGCAACTGTTACCCAGGCCGAGGTAGACATATCCGTCAAGGCACCGACCAGTGGCAAGAAACGGAAGGCTGAACCAACTATCAAAGCCACAAAACGAGCACGCAAGGCAATCGTCAAAGAGGAGGATGGCAACGGCGACGCCAAGGGCTTGGCTTCAGAGGAGACGGCAGCCGCACCCAAGAAACGCGGCCGAAAGAAGGTAAAGGTCGAGGAGGAGACCGCAGAAGCCGGACTTCAAGTTGAAGAGGGCGGAAACGGAACTACCGTGAAGACGAAGCAGAAGAGGACGCGCACGAAGAAGGACGAGAATGTGAGCATGCCCAAAGGACATGGTGCATATTAAGTTGGACGCTCACTCTCTATTCTAGGTCCCTCCACTCAAAGAGCGCACAATGGGCAGCAAGCTTCGCGTCGGGGCCCATGTCAGCATCGCTGGAGGTACGTGACCAACCACAAATTACACAACCTCGCTCTTACTCTCTATGAGGCATGACTAACGCGGAACGGCCGGAAATCGGTTAGGCATTCATAATGCAGTCTCGAATGTCTTGCATATCGGGTAAGTTTATATGATACACCAGAGGATCCTTGTTGATGTTTTTAGTGCAAATGCCTTCGCTTTATTCATGAAGAATCAACGCAAGTGGGACAATCCACCCTTGCTGGATGACCATGCTGGGCTCTTTGTGGACGGGTGCAACAAACACGGTATCCACGTCGGCGACTGCTGTGTTCCTCATGGATCATATCTTGTCAATCTCGCACATCCTGACGAGGAGCGGAAAAAGCAGGCGTATGCATCTTTCCATGACGATCTCACGCGATGCCACAAGCTGGGCATTAAGCTGTACAACTTTCATCCTGGCAACGCGAACGCAACTACCCGCGAAGGAGGCATCAAGCTTATTGCAGAGGCCATCAATAAAGCTCACAAGGACCCCGAAACAGGCACGGTCGTACCTCTTCTAGAGACCATGGCTACTCTGGGAAACACCATCGGCGGCACGTTCAAAGACATTGCGGATATTATTGACCTTGTTGAAGACAAAGATCGCATTGGAGTCTGCTTAGACACCTGCCATGTGTTCGCGGCAGGGTACGACCTTCGGACGCCCGAAGCTTATGCGAAGACGATGCAGGAGTTCGATGAGATTATCGGCCTAAAATTTCTCAAGGCGTTGCATATTAACGACAGCAAGGCACCCCTTGACTCTTTCCGGGATTTGCATGCTCGCATCGGAACCGGATATCTTGGCCTTCGCGCCTTTCACAACATCGTCAACGACAAGCGTCTGCATGGTTTGCCCATGGTCCTCGAGACACCAATTGACGTGCAAGGCGACAACGGCAAGAAAGTCGAAGACAAGTCGATCTGGGCCCGCGAGATCAAAATGCTTGAGCAGCTCGTCGATATGGATATGGAGTCCGAGCAATTCAAGAAATGGGAGGCAGACCTGCTTCAAGAGGGCATCAGCGAACGAGAGCGCATCGGGGGTCAAGTGAAACGCAAGGCGGAGAAGGACGCCGCCCCGAAGAAGAGGGGCAAGAAGAAGGTTGAGACCGAGGATGAGGATGACGAAGAGGAGTAACGCGCTACTGACAAGAGGACAACACGGAAAACAAGTTTATGTCTTGCAATGGTTATCGCCGCGTCGGACCTCGTCAAATTGGTATTTTGCCTGGGTCGCTGATTCGAACCTGGTCCCTCGAATGGCTTGTTCCACTACATTTCTCAGGGTTCTTTCCTGAATGCCCCCACCTCCATTCCGTGGGGTCTCGTGATCTTGAAAAAAAATGGTTTTCCGACTTTCGGCGAGTCTCAACAGGCGACGGTTTGGAACGTCTATGGCGAATCATAGAACCTGCATATCTGCATATAAGCTCACTCATAGCATGGCGTTGGCGCAGATCTGACAAACTCCGGGTTATCAGGCTTCTTGCCGTCTGGATTTTCGATTGATAGCGAATCGAATGCATACTATAACATTAATAAAAGGCCTCGCGCTAACAGCAGACTGTATATGTTGTTTATGGACCGATGGTACCTTTGTGTAGTTGCGGATTCCAGCGCCGATTTCGGAGATACTTGCAATGGTCTTCTCGTCCTGTGCCCAAGGAATTGGAGCGCATTCCAAACGAGGTCCTCCAGAGCGCCGGAGACGCCTAGTGACTACGTTTGGGAACCAGCGGACTGGAATACCGAGATACGTCTTCCAACCCTGTTCTAAAACACAAGGGTCTACCCAGACTGGCGGCAGATGTATCTTTCTGAGCGAAACGAGGATACCGTCGATGTTTCAAGGAATGCACATTCATGCTAAGAGCAGCAGGATCTTGCATGGGCCAGGACCTAGAGACCGATCCGAGTCATGGACTGTTGATGTATTCGTAACCACGTAGGCGGTCAACTGGCTGGGGTCGTATACTATCGGGTACTAGCTCCAGTGTGTAGATTGTGTTTTGCGGTTGTTTGCTGTGCATTCGTTTCGGCGCCAGTACTGTGTGGCGCATGCGATTTGTTGATATGTGCGGGGATGGGGGAGACAGTTGGTAGGGGTTGCCATAGAGGTTGAGCTCGGTTGAGTTGGTCCGGTATAGAGCGGGTACGATGTAGTGGAGAACAGTGGTTGCGGAGGCAGTCGGTCGTGATCTAGGGCGTTCTCTGGCCATATTAGTGAATGAAAGAGTACCTGCCCAAGTATGACCTTAGGACATGGTGGGTTCGCGATGACCCCAGTTAGCGGAAGCTCTTCGCAACGACGAGGTGAAGACATAATGACACCCGGACATTGTATCTTCGGAGTGGGTTGAGTACGTGAACATAGATTTGTCGTACGCCAGTTATACAGGCTGATTTAGCTAAGCGTCTGGGAAAGACGTTTGCAAGAGCATGTTGTGTCGGCACGAGACGAAGCCAAAGGCATAGAGTATCAGAACCAGCATGCCTGGAGGAGCGGTGGAGAACCGTGCAAGTGGAAGTACTGCTTAAGATTTGGCGGCATATACGTCTTGGAAAGGGTGCCTGAGAAGGTGCGGGGATGGTGGGTCGTGCGAGGAGTGGACCCGCGACGGCGAGGAAGCTATCAAGGCGAAGCAGAGCAGAGTGACGAAAGCGTCTTCGATGAGGCGCTCTTCTGGAAGCGTTTCTGACGATACGAGTAAAGGGTGGGTGGGGATCAATATCGTAGGCGCAGAGGTCACAAATACTACTTGTGTACAGTGCCGATACACAAGTTCTGGGCCATCTGCTTACACGTCGTCTTTCTAGGGGTAATTCACCTGTAGTACAACCTGAGGTCGTCCAGAGCACCTTTGTCCAGACACTGTAGAGGCTGATCTGACTTTCCGCAACATCGCCAGCGATACGAGAATGACGATTTCCTGTCCTGACAAATAGTTCGACTCGAGGCGTCAATTGTCGAATGCGCTGATAAAAAAGGCGTCGTATGCGGAGTCTTGGTGCTGCTTCAGTTGCGGGCGAAAAGCAGATCAAGTGGAGGGCACCGTTTGGGCTTGTAGCACAGAGCTCGCAAGCAGATATGTTGACGTATGCTCGTGGTCAGAAGAAAAACCAACAAAGTCCGTAGATTGTCTGGCGACCCGGACCCTGTTGTACACAATACTTCGCCATTGTCACAGCGTGCCAATTCTTGGCAAGCGTGTCGTATGAAGACCAGGGTTTATTACGCTTGTCAGTTTGCCGCGCACCCGTGGGGCAAGTCAGCTTCCATCTGTCGGGTCTAAGCATTCCAACCAATTGTACCGCAGACTCTCTGACGCATAAGGCCCTCAGGTCATTCGTGGGGGGTTCTCTATCTCTTTTCAGGCAGCGAAAACCCTCGGGTGGTAGATCACCACGGAAACAATTAAAGCCGAATCGTCGATCCTCAAGGACGTGCGAGAGGGCATGGTAGCCAAGTCTTGAGCAATTGACAATTGTCATAATTGTTGAAGGGGTATAGGGGGGCACGTTGGTGGGTTCCAGCGTTATGGCACCTGGGGGGAAGGTTACAAGGTGCATCCTTTGGCGGAAAAGACTTATACCGATAACCGTCCAACCGCGGACTTTGAAGGCGAAATTTCTGAAAGGAGGATTACAGAGGGCTGCACAGAGCGGGCTGGAGGTCTCGTTTTGCACTTGTGTTTTGCGTTGAATCCTTCCCGGCTGCCGCCGCTGCCGCCACTTGTCGCAGCGGGCAATGACATATGTCGAAGAAAGCCGTACCTGAGCTAGAATTTACCCAAAAAGAAGCTTCCGTAGGGTCAATGGCAGGCAGCGAACTTGAGGGGCTGAGGGGCTGAGGGGCGATGGATCGGCGAAACCTTGAGACACCCCTGCGATAGCAACGGGCAAGCCAGCACCCAGGACCATCTCTCCAACGCTGCCGAGCGCCCGGGTGTCTCTGGCAAAGGCATCCGAGCGGTTTGAGGCTGCAAGTCCTTGAGACTGTGGAGAATTAGAAATTCGCTTAGCATCATGCACCCATGTTGCTGTTGGTGGTAGATCCAGACCAGATGCGGCTAGATTCCGCTGCGATCCCGGTTCCTCAAACATTCCGAGCCGCAGACCTCACCTCCACCTCCTGGGAACTTCAGACGCTGCCTGTTCCGTCCTTAATGCCTTGCCTAAGGCTGCATTCCAAGCCTGAGGAATGATGGCGCTTGTGGGCACTGTGGCCGTGCGCTCATCACAGGCTGGCATGCAGGATGGTTCGTGAGACACGTCCGCCTTCATCGCGAGTTTCATGCCTGAGGCTATCCTGTGCCGCCTTACCAGGTTTCTACACACGAACGCGAATCGCCAAGGTCTTAAAGCATACAACATGGCCGCCCGCCCAAGTCTTCTGTTTACCACCACCACCACCATCTTCAGTTCTTTACCACCGCGCTTAGGCTGCCTCCTTTGAGGGTTACGTTCCTTTCTCTTCTCTCTTTTATCAGATTGCGTTGAACGTATCTGTACATTCATCCTAATCTACCGCAAGTCGGATAACATTCTTTCTCAGCCTTTGCACCTTCCAGTCACCATGCGCTTCTCTACTGTCATGCCTTTGCTGCTTGCAGCTGGTCTCGCCAACGCCCAGTTTGGCAAAGGAAAAGGAAAGGGGAACGGCTTTGGTCAAGGCGGCCAGGGCGGTCAAGGTGGTCGAGGCCAGGGTCAGGGCCAAGGTACGTGCCTTCGAAGAATTGCAACTTGGACACCGTTATTGACTTCTTCCCAGATAACAACAACCAAGGCGGCAACAATGGTGGCAACAACGGTGGCAACAATGGTGGCAACAATGGTGACAACTGCCTGGATCCCTCCGTCATCTCAACGAATGCAAACAACGATGGCTTGCAAGACGCTGAAGAGGGCCAAGCCGCATCCGCAACCGACGCCAACAACTTCATCAACTTCTGCGCGGGCAAGGAGATTACGAATGGTCTCCAGGTTAAGGGTGGCTCTTGCAACCCTATCCGTGAGTGGCGCCCTTGCGAGGAATCTCATCGAATACTGACATGAATAGCCATGGGAAACATCCCAAGCACCAACAACATGGTTTCGTCCGTCATTGTTGAGCCAAAGCACAACGACGTTCTCGCCGCCAACACACGCCCATCAGCTTCCAAGTCCAGATCGCGAACCTTGTAGCAGGAACGTTCACCAACCCAGACGTGACCTACTACCTTGCCCCGTAAGTGACCCAGCAGTGCTTCACACTGAGCCATTGCTTACGATACCACAGTCAGGATTTGCAAGGTGGCAATATTGTTGGCCACACGCACATTACTGTCCAAGATATTGGCGACTTCGATACTACCCAACCCGCCGGACGCTCAGACCTTCGCTTTCTTCAAGGGCATCAATGACGCAGGCAACGGTCAAGGTCTTCTTACAGCCGATCTCGCAGAGGGACTCCCAGATGGCAATTACCGTGTCTGCTGCATGACGGCTGCTTCGAACCATCAACCTGTACTCATGCCTGTGGCTCAACGAGGAGCGCAAGACGACTGCAAGTACTTCGCCGTTGGCAATGCTGCTAATGGTGGCGGCAACGGCAACAACGGAGGGAACAACGGAGGGAACAACGGAGGGAACAACGGAGGGAAACAACGGAGGAACAACGGAGGGAACAACGGAGGGAACAACGGAGAGGGAACAAACGGAGGGAACAACGGAGGGAACAAACGGAGGGAACAACGGAGGGAACAACGGAGGGAACAACGGGGGAGACCAGGGCCAGAACGGAGGTCAAGGACAGGGCGGTCAAGGCGGTCAAGGTCAGGGCCAGCAAGGTGGTGGTCAAGGCCAGTTCGGTGGCTTCGGCAAAGGCAAAGGCCGGAGGTTCGGTCGCAAGAAGTTCGCTGCTCGCGAGTTCATTGCATAGACGATCCAGCACCGGTGCGATTATGAACATGACAGGAGAGTTTAGAGAGATGGTCGGTCAGACGAGGTTGCGTGTGGTTTAATTCTTTCTTCTAGCTGTTGGAGTTGATAGAAGCCTTCTGTCCCTCTTCAGGCGCATGGACAGCGGCACTCTACGGAGCACGAAGCGACAGCGCTTCATTTGGACTGGTTCTGTGGGCGCTTTTCCTACTAGATATTTTCTGGACGGTTACCTTAAACGAAATGTAACCTTATTATCACTTGTATCATGTTTGCCTCAGCTGCAGCCAAGTCTCGGCCCCATGCCAAAGCCTGCAACCCAAGCCTGGCGTCATAGGGAGCTCAATCAGGTAAGGACCGAACTTCAAGCGTCTCAGCTTTCAAGGCACGGATCAACCTCAATCTCGAAGGCACCATTAAGGGCGCTCTTATGCGCTGCCTCGGTGTGGTCCTGCTATCTGTTTTGCATGTACGCAGAGTCCCGTATTGATTGAATGGCACAGCAAGATATCAAATACGATGAATTGTGTTGCGGCACTCGATGTCTGACCAAGCGCCTGCACACCAGCTCGACGCTAATTAGCCAGAACGAAACTTCGCGAAGGAAGCGTTGAAGTCTCGAGCAGCGATGTCAATGTTCCCTGTGGAACCCTGAAATCTTCCCGAGGCTCAGGTCGTCTGGAATAACAGGCCTGAAGAAAACACGGTTGCCCAGTCGTTGGCCCTGTCTAAAGGCCCTATTTGCTCTAAAATATCTGCGCGCACAAGCTTCTCCCACTCCACAACCCAAATCCACACCTCCTCTTTATTGTCCCATTGTATGTCCTTGCCTGTACCAAGGTTCGCTCCTTACCCGCGCTGACGGCCAAACCACATCCAGGCCGGGGCCTCGTCCAAACGTCGCTTCGAAAGTGTTCCAAACTTTTTCAGCTGTTCTCTTGTTTCGCCCGCCCGCCGCATTGTTGCCCGAGTCGCTAATGTGATCTGCGACGATTCCACATCTGGAGTCTTGCAGTGCTCAGAGATCTGCAACCAAGGCTCTGTTGGAAGCCGAGGGAGCGCGCGGCCGCTTCCATATTTGTCTTATCGGGGTCTTTCAGGCGTTGCATTGTCAGAAATATGAAGAGGATCGCATGAAATGCGGTGCTCTTGTGAGAAGCGGCTGGAGGCCTAGTGAGGCTAATCAATCCAAACTGTTGTTCAGCAGCGGATAGTTTGTAGGAATGCATTGCACTAACCCCCGATTGATTCGCGCAGATAGCACGACTAATTCCTGTGCCGTTACTAGTCTTATTGGACAAGAAAGGTTCCACAAAAGAAGCTTGATGAATGAAGACGTCAAAGCCGATCAGTCGACCGAAGAATCCCCACTACCATCAAACTATGACTATTCTATCATGGAAATTTGTCGATGTTCGAAGAACCAGGTCTTAGTTTTGGATCCCTATGTCGATGTTTCTTGTATTCCTTGATAGGCTTTTTTAACGCGTTATCGTCGGCCATGCGCTGAGTGAATATATGGACGTTGGGTGGGGTACCATGCTCCAAATTCTAACAATTCAGCAGCTGCAAAGTGACCTGCTGCTTAATTTTTCCTTTCTTCGGGGTGACGGTCGTTCTGTCATCACGCATCAACCGTTTTCGTTCGATTGGTAATGTGTCGGCATGTCAGAAGGTGTGAGGATCGTGAGATTGACACACTTTCGGGTCCACATCTGCATGTATCACCGAGTGTTCTGGATCACAGCGCAGACACTCGTGTCCCGTAAATGAAAGCTTACCTTGAGACTAGGAAGAAGGCTAGGTTGTGTGTAAAACGACAAGGCGGAGTTCAACTCAAGACCTGGTTCGAGGCAGCTAGATGTTGGTACAGATGCTAATCTGCCAAGTGCATGTCGTGAAAAGCATATAGCGTACGGCTTTAGGATACCTAATACTAATTTAAGAGCACATCAACGGCCAACCGATCGCACGAGACATGGCGAAGAGTCGAAGACGTCGGGATCACTCCAGACCCAGCGCGCTAAACTTCTTCCGGTCAAGGTTCTGATCACACTCCGTCCGGATGCCTAGGCGTTGCACTGCGCCTTCCTACCAATCTCCATCACCATCTGCCCTGCCTTCATCCTCAGCTCTCTCTCTCGTTATATACCAATACTATCTTACAATGGATTCGCGTTATCGACGCGCATTCGTGGGAGTTGCTGCCAGCGAACTGCAAAATCGTGCGCTTACCCGGCGGCCTGCGTAGCGGCCATGGTAAGCACCGCGCGACCGGAGTTTCTCAAGGCAGCGGGGCTCTGTGGCCGCAGTCATGTCATAGCCCCATGTGGCTATTCTGTTCAATTGCACGACCATGTTTCGCTAAAACACTCCGTAGCCTTGAAACTTCGAAACTTGTCCGTAGGGCAAAATCGCGTGCTCCGGCGGCGAAGTACTACTGCAATTCAGGGCTACCGTCGGCCAGGATCGAGTCTCACTCCCAATCTCCTGTCTTCATATACCACAGCTTTGCCCATCTGATCCTGCGCTAGAAGCACTTGACTGTCTCCATTCATTCATTTGTCCCTCGTTTGAGCGCGCATCATCCATTCCTTTCGTTTCTTTTCATTATCTTGCATGCGCAAGTTGCGTGCACGTTTATACCATCGTTGATTTTTATCCTCTCGCTACTAAGAAACATGAAGACTCCTCACACCACTTTCCTTTTTGCGGCCCTTTTGGGGCTCGCTGCAGCCTCAGATGACATCCGCTGCGCGGATCAATCTATTCCCATACCCGGAGTCGGTAAAAGCAGTGACTGCGGCCACGAAGGTTACCATTCAAAGCGCAATCGACAAGGTCTGTGACCACCCAGAGAATTTCCTGCCTGATGCGAGTGGCATCGCTGCCCTCCCCGGTATCGACGCCGACCTGCAATTCAAGATCACGCTTCCAGAGGCTATAACCAAGGTGTCTTCGGAAGTCTGCCACCGCGTCCTCACCGCCATCATTGGACAATGTATTGCGGATCAGAACCTCTTGGGTGGCTCTGCTGTCGTAGACGGTGCACTATACGAGATTGGCCAACTCGGCGAAAAGATTAACTTGCCAGAGCTCGGAGCTCCCGCGCTCCCCAGCATGACGAGCTCTCCCGTCGATGCTATTGCTTCCGAACTACCCAAGATTACGGAAGCTGCGGGCCTCCTGCCAAACATCCCTGGTCTGTCTGGCCTATTCAAGAGATTCAACATTGGTACATTCGATCCCGAGTACGCTAAGACAAAATATTATAACTTCAAGGTGTCAGCGACGGACGGTTCGCCCCAGGCCACGGCTGCTCCGGAACCTGACTCTGAAGCCCCGGCTGAAGATCCTGAGGCGGCGGATCCTGAGGGAGAAGAGTCGCTTGAAGAAGAGCCGCTTGACGAAGAAGAGCCGCTTGACGAAGAAGAAGAGCCGCTTGACGAAGAAGAAGAGCCGCTTGACGAAGAAGAAGAGCCGCTTGACGAAGAAGAAGAGCCGCTGACGAAGAAGAAGAGCCGCTCGAGGGAGAAGAGCCGCTGGATGAAGAGCCGCTGGATGACGACGAAGAGAAGCCGCTTGACGAAGAAGAAGAGCCGCTTGACGAAGAGAAGAGCCGCTTGAAGACGAAGAAGAAGAGCCGCTTGACGAAGAAGAAGAGCCGCTTGACGAAGAAGAAGAGCCGCTTGACGAAGAGAAGAGCCGCTTGACGAAGAAGAAGAGCCGCTTGACGAAGAAGAAGAGCCGCTTGACGAAGAAGAAGAGCCGCTCGAGGGAGAAGAGCCGCTGGATGAAGAGCCGCTGGATGACGAGCCGCTGGATGAAGAAGAAGAGAAGAGCCGCTGGATGAAGAGCCGCTGGATGAAGAGCCGCTAGATGAAGAACCGCTGGATGAAGAGCCGCTGGATGAAGAGCCGCTGGATGACGAGCCGCTGGATGACGAGCCGCTGGATGAAGAGCCGCTGGATGAAGAGCCGCTGGATGAAGAGCCGCTAGATGAAGAACCGCTGGATGAAGAGCCGCTGGATGAAGAGCCCGCTGATGACGAGCCGCTGGATGACGAGCGCTGGATGAAGAGCGAGGATGAAGAGCGCTGGATGACGAGCCGCTGGATGACGAGCCGCTGGATGAAGAGCCGCTGGATGAGCCGCTGGATGAGCCGCTGGACGATCCCGCCCTCGAAGAAGAAGATCCAGCCCTTGAAGATCCCGCAGTCGAAGAGCCTCTTGACGAAGAAGACCCAGCATCCGAAGAGCCTCTCGACGAAGAAGACCCGCTCGATGAAACTCTCGACGAAGATCCGCTCGATGAAAACTCTCGAAGAAGACCCGCTCGATGAATCTGTCGACGAAGAAGAAGACCCGCTCGATGAAACTCTCGACAAAGATCCGCTCGAAGAAGATCTGCTCGAAGAAGATCCGCTCGAAGAAGAGCCGAGTGTGCCGATTTCGACGCCCCAGCCTGGCAGGCCAGCCGCTCCCACGCCACCCTTCCCAGCAGGAAACATGACAGTTGTGCCCGCAACCGGTTCAGCAGTTTCTGCCTGTGCTAAGTTCAGACGTTCTGCCAACCGCCACCGCTGCCCCTGACACGCCTTCAATCGTTACACCTGTCAGCCCTTCAGGTACTCCTCCAGCTGGAGGCGTTGAGCCCTCGATGCCAGGCCCCGTACCAATCGACACACCAGGTGCTACTCCGAGCGCAGGCGTAGAAGTCCCGTCCATCGGACACCCTTCTCCCGAGCCTCAGCCCATTGACCCTGCTACTCCAACTCCAGTACCTGAGGTCCCATCCATCGCTCACCCTTCTTCCGGAAAATGCGTTCCTTGCACCACCACTCAGGGCGAACTGGTCTGCATCGGCGACGACTCATTCGGCCTTTGCGATGTCGGATGCGCTACTCTCCTCAGAAGCTCGCCCCTGGCACGGTCTGCAATGGCTCGAAGGTACCTGCTGCTGGAGGCGCCGCAGCTCCAGCTCTCGAAGCACCAGTAGCACCAGCTCCAGAGGCACCAGTAGCACCAGCTCCAGATAGGCACCAGCAGCACCAGCTCCAGAAGCGCCAGTCGCTCCGGCTCCTGCAGCGCCCGCCGCCCCCGCAGACGGTTCCTATAATCCACCCCCAACTCCAACTGGCGTTCCAGACGGCTCCTACACTGAGAAGCCCTGGGCCCCTGAAGCGCTCGTCGCTCCTGCCAATCCCGAGAACGCAATCCAACCTGGACCCGTTGAAGCCCCAGCTTCAGACCCCGTGCCTACTCCGGCACCTGTGCCTGCGCCCGCGACAACGTCATACGCCATGACTACTCTCGAAAAACGTGTCAAGCCGAGTCAGGCTTCCGTTTTTGTCTGGCCACAAGCAGCTTAGGTGGGGCATTGATGCAGTAATATATGTTTATGTTGGAGATATAGAAGTGGATTAATTGATTTCCTCGTTTGGCGCTATGGCTAGATGGGTTAAATCAAGCAGTCAACTGTGCTGTTACACTTCGGTTACATTCTACAGAGTTTCGTTATTCTTATTTTGAGTCTCAACACTGAGATTTCGAGCCCTATGGGCCTTCATTGTACATACTTATTTCGTACGAGAATTAGAAATCGTTCTATTAGTCACCTCACTTCGGGATGGAATTGTGTCTCGGCGGTTTTGGAGTTGGTCGGACTTCGAGGCTGTGGTCATGACTCCGGCGAAGTCCGGATGTCCGTAATTTCCGTGAAGGACCATCTGACCCACACTACACGTTAGATTTGATGGACGCGCTAGCACAGGTTTTCAGTGTCTGCGAAGGGTCCGAAGGCGTAGTTTATCGTCATGATAAAGACAGGGCAATATCCGACACCGCAAACGGAAGTAACCACATGCTATTTTTTTCTGGAACTAAGCAAGGCAAAAAGCATGGTTGTACCTCTTAAGTGGTATATCTGCGGCGCTGTTCACACGCTGCATGTATTGCCGTGCGCATCTCTCAGTTAAGCATGTGTAGTGTATTTAATCGTTTTTCAGCCAATAGTCCAGATGCGGAAGAGATAGATAGTAGCCAATGAAGGTCACCACCATCTTCGAGCTCTTATACACCAGTTTCCGTGCAGCTGGTACGAGACGAGTGCTGGTATCTATAAAAACATTGAGTTGATTGCACTCGAAAAGTGCATCATCTCAACAACAGGCCAAGTGCTTCGAAGCTTTTCAACGCGGTTTTTTCTCTCGTAAGCACGGAAAATGTAATTCCGTTCAGATTTACATGGCTCCAATAATGAGTGAATTTTACCCCTCCTCCCCCACCCCCCAAAAAAAAAAATTCCCCCAACCGCGCTCCGGAGAGAATGAACCAGCATTTTTAGAGCTCGACATACAGTTTTTAACTGCTGCTCTCGCACAACCGCCATCATATTCTGATAGTACGACTTTTTAGCACCATTGGAGTGTGTTAGGTCGGTTTCCAGAAGCCCTTGGGTGCTATAGTAAGTGCGGGAATGCTCAAAGAGCACCATGCAGACTTGTGCGTAAACTTTCTGATATATCATTCAGATCTCTCCCCAAACATTTATCGATCTTGGGACGTTTTGGTATCCGACGCACATGTGACTTCTTGCGGTGTGTGTGATTTCGGTAATGGGTGGACCTCGAAGAGCAGGTGTAGTGCGAAGTTAAAAGTACGTTGACGGATGGCTTTGTGGACCCCGAAAGCGTATATTAAGCTTCTAGCGCAGGGCTTTCGAAGCAAGTGACGAAAGAAGATTTTCCGAACTCGTGGGAAGGTCCTACTCGCTTCAAGACCGTGTCGCGTTATTTTACACCAAGTCTGCCAGAGCCACGTTTGAAAGACTTCATTTCCAATCGCCATGGATGCTGACATCTGAGGTTTTCGAAATTTGGGAGACACAGCTGCCATTTCGAAGGCTACAGTAATGGAGCAGGTCGTCGCACAAAGCACATGGCGCACTTATTGCCCACTACCCACACACTCCATAACGTGCTGTAGGAACCTTTTAGTCCGCAGAACATTTATTCTTCTCAACATTGTTTTAGTCAAGTGAGAGCCTGTGTAGATGTAGTGGAGAGAAGAGTACCAGCGGATAAATGCCTTTATATACACTCCCATCGTCTGAGGCTCTGCAGCCATGCCGACTTCCCCCCCCGAGACTTGAGATGCTAGACGTACTGTGTAATTTCAGGTCTGAATCAAGATAGTGAGCACCATCACAACGTACTCTTGGTACACATCTTCCGTCGCCATACCACAAATATCAGTAGTTCCACACAAACAACCTCCCGGACGACTTTTAGATTTTCGCATAGTACAGTGAAACACCATCTTTCTTGTCAAGTCCCATTTTGGAACGCACGGGTTGTCAGGTGACATATTATGGCAAAAGACTTATCCAACATCCCCAAAGCACATAAGAGTTCTCCATAGTGTACTTTTGATGCATGGGGGGCTGAGAAGTGTAGACAGAACAGCCAACAGAAATCGTACCTTAGGTAGATTCATATACTCATGAAACGGCCTATGATACGGCTAATACCGCAACCGACATGAACACAACATCCCGTCTTCATGTCTGAAGATGCATGGACGAGTCATCAGGCTCCCATGGAAAGAAAAGCTTAGTCCATCCCGTGGATTTCTAACCGCACCAGCTCCATATGTATTGGTGTGCAGGCGCAACGTCACCTCGTCCCGCATGGTCCAGGTTGACTAATAATTTTGCAATTGCATTTTCTTCCAGCGCCTCACAGCAATACAGAAAGCGGAGCTACTTTTGAACACAGCTCATTCGTGTACGGCAAAGGGATTTTAGTATCATCCGTGCCGGTGCGGTGGCTCAATCGTTCTGTGGATGAAGTTGAGCAGTTGGAGAGTTTTTATACCTTTTCCTCACTCTATGTGCAGAGTGGGTTATCAGCTCTGCATGACCACATGTGTGCAGGTCTGACAATAGGTTGTAGCCAAAAGCAACCTCTCGCCCATTCGACAAGTGTGTACCATTTTTTGGTAGCACAAGGTCCACAGCCAAGGTCCATGTACTGGCGGATAAGAATTTTTGAGAGATGCACCCCTACTACTCCCCCCAGCGCAAAAGGAGCACATGTAGCTATCCGATTATCTTTTAGAGCGCCTTCCATTACACGCAGGGTCCCCGCCCGCGGCACATAGATCTTTTTCGAAGGCATTTTAACTCCAGCACACACATGAATCATGTCTACCTTGTTCTTTTGTCCGGCGCAGAGAAAAGCGTGAGAGAAGAACACACAACAAAGACCTCCAAGCTTTTATATACCCTCCAACGTACTTGGTCACATGATACCAGCCATTCGCACTTTCCAACAACATCAACATGACCTGACATTGGCACCCGACCAAGCCAGATTCCCGCTCAGGCATGAAAACAAACGTTTTCAGGATTTGGACTTCGGTGGAGGAATCGACACACACACACACCACGCAGACGCGTTCCCCATCGACTCTTCGCAGAGTTCTTTTTCCATTCACACTGCCCTGAGCGCGACACCATAACGCATTCTTCAGCGAGATTTTGGAATGTTTCGATGCGCACCGCGCCGAGGAGGAAGTCATCGACTTGTTACTCTTGATTTTTCAAATGTTGGTTCAATCCCATGCGCATACGCCCAGCACACCAACACGCATACCGTGTCCGTGCGCGTAATGCCCGGATTCGCGTAATGCCCGCGCAACACCAAAACACCCTAACTTCAGCACGCGATAACTCCACCATTATGGATCCATATCAGGCTGCGATTGATGAGATAGAATCGCGAGAGAACCAGGAGAAGATTTTTTATATACAGAAGTTGCTGCTAGGCATGGGCTTGAACGATCTACGTTGGGTCGAAGGGCATCGAGGGGTAACGCGCCCCAGGCAGGTCAAGAATATCAACCAGCTGAAACTCAACCTACAGCAAGAGCAGGAGCTCGTACAATATATCAAAGGACTCACAGAGAGACATATATACCTCCCACTCGAGAGATGATACAGAACTTCGCCTCTACCATAGCAAAGGAGCTAGTCAGCAAGAGCTGGGTTACCCGCTTTATCAACCAACACAGCATTCAGCTTATCTCGCAATAGACAGTCGGCATGGACAGCAATCGCCACAAAGCTAATTCAGAGGATAAATATCGCCTCTATTTCAACCTCCTACACAGCAAGATCGATCAGTATCAGATAGATCCTTGTCATATCTACAATATGGACGAAAAAGGCTTCCTAATCGGTATCATAGGTAGATCAAAACGAATATTCAGCAGACGAATGTGGGAGAAGAAGGAGGTTAGGGCATCGCTCTAGGATGGCAATCGCGCATAGATTACGCTCCTAGCATGTATCTGCGCTAATAGATCAGCTCTGCCGCCAAGCCTCATCTATAAGGCTGCAAACAAGGGCATCCAATCAAGCTAGGTAGAGGATATTAAGGCAGGAGAATAAGAAGTCTTTATCACCTCATCACCCTCTGGCTAGACGAACAACGATATTGGGCTTGCCTGGCTTAAACAGGTATTTAATCGCTGCACAAAAGAGAAGACTCGCCAATTATATCAACTCTTGATCGTAGATGGCTATGGATCCCACATCACTATGGACTTTATCGACTACTGTGATCAGCATAGGATCCTCCTTGCTATCCTGCCTCCTCATTCAACTCATACGCTTCAGCCTCTCGACGTTGCGATGTTTAAGCCTCTATCAACAGCCTACTCAGCAGAGCTATCAAGATATCTCCATAGAAGCCAGGGCCTGGTTTCTATCACCAAAGGCGACTTCTTCCCCCTATTCTGGAACGCGTGGAAGGTCTCCTTTAAGGAATCAACTATCCTCAGCTCTTTTAGAGCCACAGGCATATCGCCACCTGATCCTGATCCTATCCTTAATAGGTTTACCCAGGATCAAGAATCAGGCGATAGCTCCTCATCAGGGTTTAGTGATCATGACTGGAGAAAGATGGATAGGCTTGTACGCTCTGCAGTGAGTGATCAAAGTAGCAAGGATACACAAAAGCTTTGTCAATCACTCCACCACCTATCTGTTGAAAATGAGCTGCTTAAGCATGACAACGATGGGCTTAGGCAGGCGCTATCTATTAAGAAGAAGCGTGGGAAGAAGAAGAGCAAAGCTCTAGACCTTCAACAGCGCCAGGATTATTATAGTAGGGCTATCTTATGGTCACCAAGGAAAGTAAGGGAGGCACGTGTTCGTCAATTAATCAAGGAGCAGGAGGATAAGCAGCAGTAGCTTCAAAAAGCAGCGACAGCAGAGCTGAAGAAGGCAGCTAAGCTATATATAGGAGAAAATCCAGCAGGAGAAGCGTGTTGCGCGAGAAGTAGCTAGGGAGGCAAAGGAGAAAGAGAGGGCTGAAAAGGCAGCTCAGCGCGCTGCCCAGAAAGTCTGCCCGCGACGCTGAAAAAGCTCTACAACTATCCTAAAAGGGTAAGAGAAAGGCCTCTTAGCCAGCTCTATAGAGCAGAAAGCGTCAGAAACGTGTTGTTAATGCTTAAGATAATAGGGAGGCCTTAGAGGGCGCATCTACTTCCCCAACCAGATCTACACGTCGCGGCCGCAACGTCAAGCTTCCTAATAGATATAGATAGTGCAAATTGATCGCAAGCATCGATATAGTGCTACTCTGGAAAATCTCGTGATAATATTGATTGTGGGTGGTTCTATTGCCTGGTCGCTGATAGAGCGCTTCTGGTGTTGCGCGGGCATTACGCGAATCCGGGCATTACGCGCACGGACACGGTAACGCCCTACCTCAATACCGTGCACGAACGCGCAACGCCCGCCGAATAACATGCTCACCACTTTAAAGATGAAGTTATTAAGCCATCTACAATAGTTATTATTACAAGATTTTGTAGAGTAGTAGTAATTAGATGCTTGCGATTAATTTGTACTATCTAAATCTACCAGGAAGTGTAACGTTGCGGCCGCGGCGGGTGATAAAAGCTAGGGCAGCTAGTGCAGCCTATAATGCCTCCTTAGCAGCTGCTGCACCAGCACCACGTTGTTTCTAACGCTTGTTAGCTTAAGTAGAGGCTTTTAGGCCTTGCGCTTGCCCTTTTAGGACAGTTGTATAGCTTTTTCAGCGTTGCGAGCTGCCTTCTGGCGCTCGCGTTCAGCTGCCTTGTCAGCCTTCTCCTCCTCCCTCACCACCTTGGCTGCCTCTCTCGCCACACGCCTCTCCTCTGCCTCCTGCTCTCAGAGTAGCTTAGCAGCAGCTTAAAGCTCCTTCCTGTTAGCCTTTGCAAGCTGCCCGTTATGCTCTTCCCTCTGCTTCACTGTCTCTCGTGCACGTGCCTCTCTAATCTTGCGCGCGGAGACTAGAAGACAGCACCACTGTGGTACTCCTGGCGCTACTGCAAGTCAAGAGGTTTGCCGCGCTTCTTGTGCTTCTTCTTAGCAGTAAGAGCCTCCCTTAAGCCATCGTTCTCATAGTGTAGCAGCTCGTTTTGTACTTGGAGTCCGTGGAGCGTTTGGGGAGAGCGACTTTGACTCTTCTGCGGTGGTATCCTTTACTGCAGAGCGTACAAGACGCTCCATCTGGCGCCAGTCATTGTTGGTAAGCGCTGAGGACCGTCCTTCACCGTTGTTTTGCTGCTCTGAGGCATCGTCCGCGAAGCGTTTGAGTATAACCTCTGGGGTCCATAGGCCATATACCAGCAGCTTCAAAGGACTTGAGGATGGTCTCTGTCTTGAAGGAGGTCTCCCACGCTCCCCAGAACAGCGGGAAGAAGTCTCCCTTCTTGACTGGTACTAGCCCTTGGCTCCTCTGGAGGTGGGTGGAGAGCTCCTTAGAGTAGGCGGTGGAGAGAGGTTTAAACATGACGACGTCGAGAGGAGGTTGAAGCGTATAGGTAGAGTGAGGGGGGGAAATACGGCTAGGAGTATGCGATAGGAGTCGCAGTAGTCGATAAACTCCTTTTGTGAGGTGACTGCTATGGCCGTTAAGTAAAAGGAGACGCTAGTCTCTCCCACGACGCGCTTTCTGCTTCGTGCAGCGATTAAAGACCTGCTCTAGCCACGCCAAACTAACGTCGTTATTTGTCTATCTAGATGGAGATGAAGCCACAAAGATGTCGTGTTGCCCAGCTTTAATAGCGTTCACCCAAGCTGCCTGCAGTGAGCTGTTCGCCAACTGATAGATGAGACCTGGCGGCAGAGCCTCCCCATCAGCGCAGACGGCTGCTAAGAGGGTGATCTATTCTCAAGAACCATCTTGGAGTGACGCTTGCACCTCTTTGCGCTCCCACATCCAACAGCTAAACACTTGTTTTGAGCGTCCTGTTATACCTATTATAAAGCCCTTCTTGTCCATATTGTAGGTGTGGCGCGGCTGTATGTCGTACTACTTTATCTTCTAATATAGCAAGTCAAAGTACAGCTTATACTTGACGTTTGAATCAGCGTTGTGGCGGAGGGAGTCAATTCCAGATGTCTATTTTGAGATGAGATGGTGGCCGTGTTAGTCAAGAAGAAAGCGCGTTACCCACCTCTCGCTCACGCGCTCGTTGGCTATCTAGGATGCGAAATTTTATATTATCTCTCTTATAGGAGGCAGCCCTCTTTTTATAAGGTCTTTAATATAGTGTATAAGCTCCAACTCTTGTTATTAGCTAAGGTTTTGTTGATCGCGTTCTTTAGCTGCCTATAGGCGCTGACAGCCTCGGTGTCTTCGGCTTAGTGTACTTCAGTTCACATAGAACTGGTTAGCAATTATCTAGTATAAGAACTGTTCTCCTAGTTCGAGCGCTTCAATTGCTGCAATCGCATCATCGATTGGAGCTATAGTGGTGGAGTTATGAGGTGTTGAAGTTTGGGTTTCGTCTAGGGTTTTGGTGTTCGGCGGGCGTTGCGCGTCCGTGCACGGTAGCTTCGAACTATCCCAGCTTCCAGCACCGCACCGTACCATTACGCGCTCGCCAAAGCCCGTCCACACATGGAGCTGGCGGAGCTTCTTTTTTAAGCCGCAGAACCCATAGAACTTCATATTCAACATTTTAGTTCCCATTCCCAACAAAACAACCATGTAGATCGAATCCCCCCCACTATCCAGCATAGATTTTATACATTGCGCCCCTTCCGCAAACGCAGCGCACATATCGGACATTGCTCAATACTTCTTGTTCTTCTTCCCACAAACCCACTCCGCGCATATTTCTCCTTCCGCTGCCCGCACCACACACATGAAAGTTCCTCCAGTATATTTTCGGCAACTCCTTTCGCATGACTTCCACAATCGCCCAGAGGCCCAACGCAGCCAGACCGCATACAGTCAATGCTTCCCGTTTTCGAAAACCGCCATGCAAGACGACATGACTCGCGCCTCCCAGGCGCACAACCTCCATGACATCCATGGCGTGTAATTTCAGACAAACGACATGCAAGCCGACTCGCCTCCTAGAAGCACACCCTCCATGAAGGGTTGAGATTCGGTTTTTAGAGACGAAGAGACATTTGCCACAGGTCTGCTTTTTTAGTACTGCACAACGAAGCGCGAGTGGAAAGTAGTGTGGAAATAAGAAAACTATGTGCAGAGAGAGGGGAGGCTTTGTATCCCCACGCACGACCACCCAACTCAGAACACACGAGATGCAACGAAAGAAACAGGGCAAATCTGCAGAAGCTTTATACACCCACTACGACCACCCATCTCAAAGTCACAGTCAACGCATCTCAACATTGCTCAAAAGCAGCTAGCTTCAACAAGGAAAAATCTTTTAATTCAATTCATTTCCGCAGCCACAATAAAATGAAACAAAAGCAATACCAACCGCTCTTTTTACCGACCTCGCAAGAGGGCCAAGTCAAACACCCACACGCAGAACCCATCCATCTACGTCCATCCCACTCCAGCTATACACGCCTACAGAGGTCCCTATGAAACACAACCCTACTGTCCACCCATCCTCTCACTCGTCGCCATCAAACTGCCAATGAATGTGTGTAATCAATCGACTCTGCACTGCTACGATATCCTCAGGCACCAACCAAATAGTGGCACCCATCTTTCTCGCAATACTAATCGCCAACTTGGCATTCTGATAGCACTCGTCGTCGTTCCTTCCAGGTGCCACAAGGTCGTAGTCGACGTAACTGCTCTTCATGCCAGATAGCACATCAAGGAGGAAGATGGCGTTGGAGAGAGAGCTGTCCTTGAAGGAGCGAATTTGTGCGCCCTTGCCGCCACCTCTCTTTGCCATGTCGTTGGCCCAGCGGATCATGTCAGGGTCTGAAATTTCGCGCTTGCCCAAGCGCTGCGCGAGACCCTGCAGAGTGCTAATAATGTCTCTTCGCATCAGCTGCCAAACAAGACCGAGGGTAAGGGTGCGTTGGCCGTCGGTGATGTCGGCGCCCTGTATACCAGGTAGGGAGAATGAGTTGGCCTTGCCGAGTTCGACCGCATAGTTTGTGTTCTCAAGAGCCTTGAAGCGCATGAGCTCTTGGCCATCCCGAGGCTTGTTGACATGGCGCCAGTTAACGCTATTGGGAATGACCCTGTCGTACGCTTGCAGGAGAATACTTCCGTCCTTCAGATCCTCAAAGAACGATTGCACAACCGGCTGGACATCCAGAGAATTTAGCCACAGGGTGAACACACGAGCCTCGCGCTCGCCCTCGGCGTCAAAGTCATCGATGTCTGCCTTCTCTTCTTCGGTTATGGGGTCGAGACCAGGGTGGGTGTTGAACAAATTGGCAACGAAAGCAAGGTTGAGCTTGGGGTTTCCGGCAACAAGAGAAGTGGGCGTCAAGAACTTGCGGCAGCCGAGGGCATCGGCGTTCTGAAGCACTTGCTCTGCTCTTTGGTGGAGATCAGATGTCTGGAGCGGGGCGCGGGAGCATATTTCGGGCTTTAGCTGGTTGAGCAGCACGGTGTAGTTCTCGCCGTCTTTCACGTCAGTCGAGAAGTTGGTGACCCTGCGAAGTTAGTCGGAGCCACAGGATCGCTAGAGTTATTCGACTTACTTCCTATTCCACTTGGCGTTTTTTAGATGGTAATTGAACCACCTGAGGAGAATCTGCTCCGGGGGCAGGCGCAAAAACTGCTCGAGCGTTTCGTCGTCCTCCAGCAGCCGGTACAGCTCTGGATGCAGCTTGATATCGATCTTGCCGAGCAGACCTCGCCTAATGATCTGCCAAATCAGTCCCAGGATCAGATGCTCTCGCACCTCAATTATGTCTCCACTGCCAATGTTCACCACGGAGCAACCAATGCCCTTGGCCGACTCGATGACGATGTTGTTGTTCTCGGTCATGTGGAAGGCGTTCAGCGTCTTGATCTTCTTGCCCGGCCTGTTTAGCACACGCTCGTCGATGGTATCGGGCACGCTGTCGTTGATCAGCTTGCTCAGCACCAGCCCGTCCTTGCACTCGTCGAACATCTCAAAGGTGTCGGTCGGGAAGGGCAGACGGTCGCCAATGTCTGGGTCACCGGCGAGCACGGCATTGATGTGGCGGGTGAACTCGGTGCGCTCGTCTTCGTTGATGGTGTGGGTGACGTTGGCAGAGGAGCCCTGGACGTGGATCCTGCCGCCGCCGGTGCTGGACTTGTGGGCGTGTCCTGGAGTCGAGGGCGTGCTGCCGGGGCCGCCTCGCGAGCCGCCCGTGTTCATGCGCTGCTGCGCAGGCGAGGACTGGCGCAGCTTCGAGATGAGCTGGCCACAGTTAGTCGGCGGCCAGAGGCACGCTCTTCTTGGTGGAGTATACGCACATCGACATAGTCGTCCAGCTCCACGCGCCGCGAGCTGTCGAGCTCGACCTCCTTCAGGGCCTGGCGTACCACGTCGTACGGCTGGTGCTCCGACTGCTGCGTGGCCTTGATGACCGTGGCCTCGTCCAGGTAGCCCTTGTCGTCGATGTCGAGCTTGCGAAAGGCATCCTGCAGGCCGAAAATCTCGCCCTGCTGGAACTGCGGGTACTTCCTGTGTGCGCATTGCGGTCAGCATGGCATGGCATGGCGCGGGGCGGCGGGCGGACGGCGCACTTCTGCAACTTGATGACATTCATGGCGGCGGCGGTCGTGGCCTGGCGTGTGTGGGGGGCGGGAGGAGGGTGGCGGGCTGATATAGGTGCGGCAATGTTCCTGTCTTGCTCAGCCCCAGCGTGTTTGCGCGTTCCGTGTCAGAGTCGCACTCTTGTCTTTGCTGGCTTGCCCCACGTCATCCGCGCCTAGCCTTTGGGCTTGAGGGGCACCGCCGCTTAACTAAGCAGACACACCATCGCCCCTGTCCTGACTCCTGAGAGAGAAAGAATGCCATTCACTGGCTCCTTATCCCGTTCATTGCGGCTTTGACGCTACCGTGTGAAGCACATGGCCAAGCCTTGCTCTTGCTCACAGTGACGCACGCATCTTCTACCACCTCTCCAGGCACAAGCGTAGACGGTTGCCTGAAGGACCACGCGGCCTGGGACGACCACCCCAGTCTCCCGCTCCTAGCTGTACAAGAGACACGCGCGCCCTCCATGGCCGTGTGCTCACACTCAAATCTACCTTTGCCCATGTCACACAATCCTCGCACGCTTCGGGTACTATGGCACCATGCGAAAGTCACTCTGGTCATACATTCCCCCCAATCACAATCACAGCGCACCTCCAACCCCACGCAGCGTACAAAGAACAGCTTTTGATTCCTCATTATCAGTCATAATACTCCCCCGCCGCTTATCCAAATACACACAATCCTACCCCCCAAAAATACCCTGGCCCATGCAGCAACTGTTGTTTCCGACTCGCTTGCTGGGCCATGCCAATAGAAACAAATTCAAGGACAATCACCATCCACAGCATACACCCCTCCAAAAAACATCGTCATCATCGTGGAGTCTGTGACCCGTCACGTCGTTTGAATCCGAACCTCGTCAAACAATGCGCGCTGGAAAAGACAGAAACGATAAAGGATGGGTGCGATAGGTTGGTAAATGAGGGAACGCATTTTTGCCGCCGGTTCGCTTGCAAATGTCGTTCAGATGCCCAACTATGTATTGCTCAGCGTCTCTGTCTTCGGGTGTACTGCCACGCGCTGGAAATTTATGCGTCAGGTCCGTTTTAAGTATACTGTCGTCCGACAAGGTTATTTTGGCGTCATGTGCCGAGCGTGCCAGAGCGACCGCTGATCGTCGAGGTCCCAAGTCCAGGTCGTCATATCGAAGGAAAGTGGTTGTAGAAAGTACAGATTCGTCGCCCGCAACATTAAGCAATAGCGCCAGGGCATCTTGCATATGCTTATGCCTGGCATGCAGGGAGTCGTATATCGTGAGTAAATCGAAGTCCAAAGTAGGCTTGTCCGAAACGCGCAGTTTCTAAGCGAAGCAAAGTCGTCAAGTCGTAAATGCTCCGAGACGGAAAACCCAGGAGAAACACAGGAAAGGAAGAAGATTTTTGACACAAGGAAAGGTCCACTGTAAAGGAGGGTGTAATATTGTGCGCAAGGTAGTTCCATCATACCTCGACTCGGAAATAATGGATGTCAAGGTCGCGGCATCGACACCACAACTCCAGAAAAGGACTGCGTGCCTCAAAGCTGCGGACCATGTCTATTGCGAGTTTGTAAGTGGCAAGAATACCACATAAACACTTTTGGAAGGAGGTAGGTTATCTGCGGCCACGCTGTGTTGTCATAGTGCGTGCACGCTGCAGGCCTGAATTGGGATCTTGCCCATACGGCGGAGCGACTGCGCCGCCATCCATGGTCTTTCGCCTCTTTAGACCGTCAATGTCTTCGTTTTGGACACTGCCTGGTCGGCCGTAGGGGTCCTCGTCCTCGTCCCGGCCACGTTTCCCAGGTGCCACGCCGTTTGGAGCATACGCTTGGCTGGGATATTGGGACACGGACCCAGGCGGTGGGTAGCTGTCCGGTGGTGCGTTGCCGTTGGTAGAACGCGTGTCACTCATAACATTATACAAGTTGCTAGAAGGACCGCTTTGGCGCTGGGGCGTCGGATAACCCGAAGTCCACTGTGTCTGACCCGTCGTAGTCGTACGTGGAGTTTGACGACCAGATCCATTCTGGTGAGGCGAACCCGTCATCTCTGGTGACAAGTGAGGATGCTCACCTGTGATCGGACCAGGACCCGGGGCGGCATTATAGGCATAAGGTGCTCGATTGCTATTGTAAGGCGGGTTCGTATGCGTGTACTCGTGGTCATTGTCACCCTCGTCCGCAGCATTTGCTTGGTTCACAGAGCCGTCGTTGTGGGTCAAGATACCATCGACGGGCTTTACATCGCCTTGGTCTGGAGCTCGAGCAGGCGGAGCCATTTCTGACTTCGGGTAACCCATCATTTGTTGCGATTGGGTGTGATATTGAGGAGGCTGAGAAGGCGGTGCCGAATACATTGGTCGTGAACTATCGTAGCTTTGGGCTGTCTGATAAGACATACCTGGCTGTACGGACCCGGGGGGCGTGCTTGCAGGGGTGGTTGGCACCGAACGAGTATTGCTTAGACCGGTATCAATAGACAATGGTTGGTTCCCTGCGACATTTTGACCGTTGGCATTACTCCACTCGTATGCTTGTCCTGGATTGCCCATGCCCATAATGCTTGACGCACTCGTGGGAGGTGTTGGGAACGTGTGAGCACGGTCGAGGCCAGGACGCCCTGTAGCTGGGTGCGGTTGAATAGCATGCGGAGGTTGGGACATGGCCGCCCCTACTGGGTTGCTCATCGAATGATGATGGTGTAGCGCCGGTGGTTGCGACGTTGCCGGTCCATTGAGATACCGATTGGACTGCATAGGGTCAGGTCTCCGGTTACGATCTACAGCAGCCATGGCAGCGCCGCCTACACTTGTCCTCTGCTGATTAGAGGGATGATAGAGGAGCGCCCCAATATCATGCACAAAGAGCGGGTATAGTTGTTCTGTGATCTTCTCTTTGTTTGCGAATTCTAGAGCTCGTTCAAACGGTATCCTGTTACGGGTTACTATCGGACCGCACAGAGCGCTCAACGAAAGCTTACCAGACACCCTTCAAGTGCATGGGGCCAATCTTGACCACGTGTCTCGTCTTTTCGCTTTTCAAGATACCGTCACGACGTCCGCGAGTCATTCCAGCAACATTCAAGAGCTTTGTGCCGTTTATCATGGCATTATCTGATTTCGTTAGCTGCGGCTTGGAATAGTTAAGGCGCAAGAATAATGACCTTCACGTCTGGCTACACACACGCCTTTGGCCTCTACCTGAAAGCAAAGACTGCCCTCGTCTTCCCACAGGGTAGCAGTCACCCTGGGTTTCATCCCTGGGGGTGCAATTTGTCCAGTGTGATCGAAGTTCTGAGATTGATAATTCTGTGAGCCGGGGAGAGATGAGGGAGGGGCACTGGAGGTCATTGCTAAGGATCTTAGTATGCATCGTGCGTTGGAGTCCAGCAACACTCACCAGGGAGATGTATCGATTGAGGAACCAGAGCATTACTCATCGATGAGGACGCGGGTAGTTGGGGTGGAACACCGCCATAATAGCCATTGGGCGGATAACCAGGCGGCCCAGAACCGTACTGAGGTCCAGGTGGAAGCAATGAAGACTGGGGAGGATACGAGTAATGAGACAGACTTCCTGGTGCGGCCGAAACCGGCGCGTGGGCAGTTGCAGCAGACATTTGCGATTGATGCACGTCGGAATACGATTGCATCTGGTTCATGCTGTTGTAGCCCTCAGTGGGATAGCCGTAGCTTTGCTGAGTACCGTACGTGGAGCCTTGGTGCGACGGCACATTCAATGGCTGGCAGTGGCGATTGATCGACTGTGGGGCCTGCTCCGGCGACGGTGTTTTGAAGCCCGTATGGCCGTTGACCGAGGCGGCGTAGGACGTGTTCGAACTGGCACTGCCGTTGTCAATCGACGACGCGCTAAAAGACCCACCCCTAGGCGACGAGGAAGTGGAGGATGCGCTCGCGTGCGGTTGTATCTGCGGCAGTGTCGGTAAACGCTCGCTGGGCACTGTAGGTTTCGCCGAGTAGTGGGAATTGTACCAGGTGTCGACCGGGCCTCGGGCGTGGACCGACGAGATGGATGGCAGTGGCTGAGCCAGCTTTACGGTATTGACAGACACGGTGATACGCTGCGGTGTGATCGAGAAATTTCCTTGCGGAGATTTCTCGAGTCAATGTCTAGATAACCGAGATGGTTGATGGACGGAAACGGGTAGGCAGTGCTCTACAGCAGTAGGTTGCAGAATCTGCGCACGTAGCCGGAGATATAGCTGGCTGCTGTTATAGCTTGACGCGGCGTGGTTGACGAGCGAATTCCTACACCGCAAGTCAATTGTTTGCTCTCAACAAGGTCTTATCGGTCAAGTGCAGGCGGGCCAACGAAACGCGGCTAAACACGTGGGCAAACAAAGCGAACGGCTACGCGCGCACGAACTTGTGCGGAGAGGACGGCGGGTTTTCGCGTTTCGCGCTGCAGAAACGGTGGTACGGAAACATGTGCAACACTGACCGGAAGATTCGCAAGCAGGCCGAAGCAGGAATGCGTAGGTAGCCACCTGAATGAACGCTAAACAATGCTGAAGGACAAAAAAGCACGTCGTTACGTCGTCGCGGTCGTCAAGCCGGAAGAGCTCGCGGAACTGCTGATGCTTTTACGGTCGTTTCAAAACACGCACAGAGGCAGCGCAGGCAGGCAGAAAGACGAGCGGCAGAAACGAGCGGCCACGGTCGGCATACACTGAGGGTGCGCGACCTGGGCGTCGTCTCCGGTCGTAACGTCGTCGCGCTCGTTAGCTGCGGGCCGAGCACTAGAGATGCTGGGCTGAGTGCTGCGGCGCGGGGCAACAACAACACTGCGCGTCGGGGCGTCAGCACGAGCTCAGGCAGACAATGAAAACGAGAACATGGACGAGGCACCCGCGGCGGCGAAGAGGGAAATAGCTGGTAGGACCGTGTAGCAGACCAGCAGGCTCTTCGCAGCTGCTGCGGCGGGGGGAGCGGACGTGTAGAGGCAGCGGTGGTTGGGATGTGGTCGGACGCTAGCGCCGAGCGGCGACGAGACAAGATAGGCGAATGAATGGCGGGCGTTCGCTGGGTCGTCGAGGCACGGGGGGCATGCGGGACCGGGAAGGCAGGGAGACTATGCACTCACCCAATGGCTCCACGAGCGGACCGACTGCGAGGCGGGAGCCTTCAGCGACGAGTGCTGGAACGGAGGTTGGTGAGGGAGTCGGTCTCGACGGCGATGCTGCAGTGCAGGATTCTCTGCAGGCTCGAAAAGCAGGCAGGCAGGCCGCAGCTAAGAGGGCTGACCGAGACAGGCGAGGCGCGCACAGCCCGCGGTGCAATCTGACCGGGATGGCTGTCTTCGTGGACAGCGGCCAGGGCTCGCTTTCGCCAGCCGGAGCGCACGAACGCCGCGGGGGCTCTTGCGTTGCTGCTGCGTGGGCGGGACGGCGCGAGTTTGCAGCGGCAGCAGCAGGGCAGCAGCACAGGAGCAGCAGTGCAGTGCAGGGTGTGGGCGTGGGCGTGGGCGAGGCAGACGCAGAGCACGATGAAGCGGGTGCGGCGAGCGCAGGTCCTCTGTCCTAAAAGACGGGTGGAGATCTCTGGGGATGCTCACGGCGGCGCACTGCCTCGCCAGCCCGTCCGGACAATCTAAAATCAATTCGGGCTTGGTGGCAGCGTGAGCAGAGGATGGGGGGTGGGCCGGCCGGCCTACGCACCCTGCCTGGCCCGAGAGGTTAGTCCCCGTGAAGAGGCAGAGCGTTTCGCACCTGTGGGAGCACGGACGAGAGCATTGAGCGCGCTGACTGGGCTGATGGTCCGACAAGGGCAGAGACATGGGACGAGCGGCAGGGACAGGGCCGCGACGTGTCTACACAGGACAGCGAAGCAACCACCTCTGCACACAAGCGAGCGACTCCACCACCAGCACCGGCACCAGCCACCTGATGGCGAGGGACGTGGACACTGGGCCAGGGCCGCGACTGGACGAAAGCACAGCAGACCACACCAGAGCCGACTCCCCGCTGCTCTGTTTTGTTTTGGCCACCCTGCCCATCCCCATCCTCAGTACCCTAGCCCACCACAAGCCTCGACGGACGGTGGAAGCGCGAACGACCAGGCTTAGCGGGCGTCTACCTCTTTGACAACTTCGCTGGCGCTTCGGCTAGCTTCTCGATAGGGAGCGGACGGCTGAATGGAGTCGGCCACTCAGCGCAGCCGGAGAAATTCCTCGCAATAGTCGCGGTCCAGCTCCGATAGCCTGTAGGGCCTGTAGGCTGTTGTCATGTCAAACTGTTGACCATGGCTGAGGCGTCCCTCCGGCCCCCGTCCGAATGGGTAGATACTGGACTGGCGTTTACATGCCCTATTGCAGCGGCCAGGGTGGCCATGTGCAACCGGACAGCGACTGCTGTGCAGTCTGTACTGTAGGGTCCGATTTCTCGTTGAGCAACGCGTTACATAAGCTCTAGTCTACGCGACGACGGGTGGTGCCCAGGTGCGCCAACCCGGCAGGTGATCGGAGAAGACCCCTGTCCGAAACGTTTGCCAGCGGGCCCAGAATCGCCTTTGCGGGTGGACAACGCTGTTGCGTTATGTGGAGCGCTAGACGCGATGATTTGCACCGCTTGGCGGGCTCGAGTCCAGAGACACCCGCGGCGAGACATGGACGGTGGACAGCTGGACAAAGCCACGTTCTCTCTCTGAAACGTGCGTGCTGCGAACTACCGGTACCGTCACGGCGTTGAACGAGCTGGCTCGCCCGTATTCCGCTTTCAAAACGGGGCTTGGTGCTCTGGACAGGCCAACAAGAGGACGACATGGCCAGAGCGTGGAGCACAGCGCGCGTTCCACATCAGGCTAAAAGGCCGGGCTGCGATCCAACGACGGCACCGAAAGCACGAGCAAGGATGTCGCCCCAAAACGAGCGGGATGGACGGACGGCAGGCCGTGCCCGCTCATCTTTGCAGTGTGCGGATGCGCCGTGGTTTGGCTGCTTTTTCGCGGACCGTCCTGCCTTCGCTCTCGCGTTGGCAGCCAGACACGGGGCCTCCAGCATCGCGTCCAGCGGAGACGGGCTCCAAGCGAGCATCCTCAGCGAGGGCGATGGTGCAACGTGGAGACTCGAGAGGGTGGCGATCATCTGGCAAGTCAGCATCGCGAATCAGTTGTGAGTTGCTCACGGCGCTTCCCTGGCCAAACGTGCCGGATGTACCACAGGCTTGGGGTTGGCGTGGGACGCTGGAGGGCATGATAGGATGCGGCTGTTGCGGTGTATATGATGTGCTGGCGACGCTAGCTGCTTCCGGCTGGACAGCAAAGTCACGCTTCACAGCCTCCCAATCCTTCGCAGCGCACACGGCGACGTCCAATATTCAGACTCGTGTCTCGCGGCCATGGGGACAGGTCGATAAGGCTCCAGGGCGTGTTGGGGGTGCACAAGCTGCTCGTCCGCCTAGCGCGCTGAAACATTGGCCGCGGTAGTCGTCGACGCGCCTTGGTGGCCACCATGCCTTCTACATACATATCGTCAACCACAGCAGGGACTCAGGGACCCCGGCGACGGCCATGTTCACAGCGGCATGACCCTGACTCATGATTTACAACACGGCGCACGCGCAGTCCCGTCCTTGGGCTCGCGCCCGCCATGCGCTCGCCATGCGAACTGCGACAGCCGCGTAGGCTGGCCGCTGTAGCGTCCTCTGGACGTCAACATACATAAGGCGTTGTGAGACGTGGCAAAACGCCCCGACTGCGGCCAGCGCCCTTCCCACAGATGGTTGCGGGGGCGTCAGCATCCAGGAAGATCCGTCGTCACGCCCTCGACTTCGCCTTCTTGGGACGCACTTGGCTCGGAATCCAAACTCCCACCACTATGGCAGGACCGTGGCGGCCCCAAGCGACCCGCCAGGAGCACTTTGTGCACCCTTGCCATGTATACACGGTACTGGAGGCTGGAGCACACCACAGTAGTGATAGTCATACGCGCTCGCGTGGGCTAACGGACCCAGCAGATCAAATGCACAGGCAAGAATAAAGGTGCAGCGCAGCCGGCGCGATGTGAATGCGGATCGGGGAAAAGCCGTACCCGTCCGTGTCTACATGATACTTGCTGACCACCCTCGTGGCGAGATAGGAAAGTCGATGTATAAATTAAGCGCACACACGAGCAGTTGAAGAGGGGTCTATCCTCAGATACGGGGGGATCAGGTTGGACCCCTCCAGATGGTAGGCCTCAGACATCAGCTCATCAGAGTCCCAAGGGAGCCGGATGTGGGGACTGTGTTTCTGTCCGTCCAACAGAAGAGGGTACGCAATCTAGAATCGGAATCCGTAGGAGCATTGTGCTCTGATTGTGCCCGGACTTCTCAACAGCCGAGTCGGCGACGAGGCCGCCCGATGCAGCTTTCATCCATGATCATGTACATTTCAACAAAAGATGGATGGATGGATGTTCCAGGAAGCTCCACGGCTCGAGCGCGCCGCCATCAGCTGCAATCTGTCGGCCTGTGTTCCTGCAGCTGTGAGGCCATCCCGCATTCCGGGGCTGACGCTTAGACGCAACGTGGACATTCATTGGCCACATGCACAGCGGGTGAGTGCAGCTGGAACATGCGTGTGATGGAGCTGGATGCCTGCACCCTAGCGCGGGTCACTCCGCAACGCTAGGACCACACCCTTTCACCCTGGTGCACCCTGCCTGCGCTTCGAACATGACCTCCAGAGAGGCATGGTGCACAGTCACACACGACGCGTTGCCTTGCGATGCACGGCGCAGCGGCAGCATCGTCAGCGCGCTTCCTTGCGACGCTCTGCTCCCTCAACCCCGTGCTCCAACGTTCACCATGGTGCTGCGGCACGGGCAACGGATCGACAGATAGCCGTGCTGGCCAATGGCCGCGAGCCACGTCAAGTGCAGGCGGAGCCGTTATCGGGGACACGGACCCTCCTTGCAGTACGTAGCCGACAAGGGTCCACGACCATGATTCCGCCACTGGGCCCTTCCTTTGGATGCCTGGACCGGATCGCTTTTCTCGATGCTTGTCTCTTTCCCCTCACTCACTTTCGTGCCACCGAGGTCACCGACTGCCTCGCTCCCTTCCCTAGCGCCTTTGCCGGTCCATACTCTCCGTGAGACACGCTGCACGAGAATTGGACGCTGAAGTGAGGGGGAAATCCTTGCTGTTGCCGAAAAGAGGGTGCCCCAGTTTTGCCCATGACCCCTCAACACCATCGCTTGCACATGGGCCGTCCTCCTCTACACCGCCATTCTATTCTTGTGAAGGAGTCCGGTTGGATGGACAGGATATCGGTCCCAGCAAGACATGGCCACACGGTGCTTCGCCGCGCATTCTCTACCAGCTTCGGCAACATGGCCGCGAAGGCCTTGGCCTCCGCATACGTCGGCCGGCCTTGTTACAAAGACGCTTATCTACATCCGCCCTATTGCAGCATCGTGAAAGTCTCGCCTCTGAGCGGCTTGCCAGCTTGCAGAGCCGAAGCGACAAGCGGCTCTGCTTCCCGCATGAGCACGACATAGCTGCATGCATCGCGCCTGCCGCCGTTACATCAGGGTTCACTACAGTCTTCTCTGAAGCAAGACTGTGCCCAAACTAACGAGATACAAAAGTGCTTTTGGGTCAAGCTTGGCCGCTACATACAGAGTATAATATCTCCAGCCCCGTCAATAAAACCTTCTCTAGGCAGGCGCTCCGCCTGAACAGGCGTTCTAAGCATCGACGCGGCGGAATATTGAATGTTGGGCAGGATGCATGTGCGCATTCTGCCTGTTTGCATGTGCTCGGTTTTGCCTACGAAGCATGAAAGCACACTACACATTGGAAGCGGGCGCTCAGGGTAGATTCGATTCGACTATTAGTCTACAGTAATGTTTAGCATTCACAGTGATCTTCGGCCTGCAGCCGTTATCGAAGTTTGATATCAACTACTCGGCTTCGCGGGTCCTACCGTGTCGCGATGCGTATCATACTGAAGATCTTTGCGCCGTCGCTTGGGTCCGGCAATCAACAACCATCCTCCACTGAGTAGCGCGATCCGACTAAACCTCTGCGCTCGAAACGAGATTGTGTATAAACATGTGCAAGGTAGACATATGACTAACTTACCACAACGATCATGTCCAGCCGATGTCTCTCCACTCTACCAGCCACCAGAGGTGGCGGAGGACACCCGTGTGGTTCCCATGTCTTCAGGGACTGAGACGGTGAATATGGCTAAGAAGATGGTTCTCACTAAGTACCGCGGACCGAAAGCTTCTTTACAATTTTGGTGTCGCAGCAGCGCAAAGGGTTATCGAGTCCGGGACGTTAGGCCTGGCGTGCATGTGCTGTGAAGCTTATTAACTTATCATTATTGCACATTAGTCTACAGTTGTTCAACCGTACTTCACATTCGGGGAGAAGAGGTTTCACCTTTTCCGTGACGTCGGAGTCATCTTTCTCTCGCAAGCCCGTAAGAACACATCCACAGCTTGCATCAAGTCACAGGAAGGGACCTGCGCCCGCGCCCTGGCTGAATCTTCGGTAGACTATCGTCTTCACAGGCACAGCACATGCAACGCTTTGGCTTGCGTCGCGGGACTTCAGCAGTCATGATTTCAAAACGATGACGTGGAGGAGCCCAAGTCAAGGCACTGCCTGCTGCCGTTGGCGGGAGATCTACCGTGCATGCATCGTCGTCGACGCACGGTGTTGTACGTTGCAGTAGGCGTCGCGGATATGTACTGCACGATTCAGCCCTCGGGGTCAATTGGCCTGCAGGCGAGTCACTTTGTCTTTTGCCCTGAAACAAATCGATGATCACAACATCACCTTAGTATGCGCAAGAATGCATAAGACAGTTGATCCCATCTCAAGTAGCGTCTCACGTATGTATTGTTCACATGCAGGCAACCAACCTTCGCAAGCGTGATGCGGGCAACGATCAAGTACGCGGGAAATATTCGTCACCGGCCGTAAGGCGAATCAGCGTGTGGGGCGCAATACGGTGTACGAAGTACACCATTTTCGTGGTTCGCAAAAGCAATTCATCGCTTTAGCCATCTACGGCGTTGCATTTTCGTTGATGGCTGCAATATCTGCCATGCCAGCCAACACGTCCACGTCGCCATTTCCCAAAACGTGCTCTGTGCGGCGCGATCTGCTTGCGCTGTGTGCTGTGTGTCGCTCCTGCTCGAATAGGCGAAAGGCTGAGCAGATGCAAATGCCGCCAAGCGTTTGCGTTACAAGGAGGAAACCTCCGGGCTTGAATATACTCACGACCCTCCAACTTCCCACAATACGGCCACTTTGACCTCACTCACCTTCTGCTTCCTACGAGAATAGACATCGATCCGCCGCTCCTGCTTCCGAACCACGGCAGGGACCCTGACTGCCATCCACGGCCACCTTTCTCCGTCCTGTTCCTGTTCCAGCATGGCTTCTCTCCTCATTCTGGTCGTTGTGGCGTGCCTTCTCTGTATTCTCACCCCTCTCCAGCGTCTGTACACAAATTACAAACGTGCCAAACAAACTGGGTTACGCGTTCTCTTGGTTCCCGTCGATCCGCAGGGCGTTTTCTGGCCCATCGTGTCTCGAGCATGCGCTCCACTATTGCAACACTTCGCGTGGTGCAGGATTATTGATACGAGCTGGTCCTGGCAGGATGACGCGAGCCACCATGCAAAGTACGGCGAGACCTTCATCGTGGTCAGTCATGCCAGAAACATCATCTATACTAGCGACAAGATAGCCATTGATGAAGTGCTGGCGAACAGGAAGGTTTTCATCAAGCCAAAAATATATGGTGAGTGCGAGGAGATTGGTAGAGCATGTGGTAGAGCGATGCTGATGTGCGGATAGAGATCATGGATTTATTTGGGAAGAATGTGGACACTGCAAGTTTCCTTTTCTTCTCATGTGCTCTTCCGACTACACCATCTGTCTATCTCCAGTGAAACATGACATAGGCGCTGTTCCTGCGGACACCCAAGACTCATCAAGCTGTGAGGAAATCAAGAGGACCCAACTCTAGTCACTTCCACACGCTTCACTAACGCAACCTAGGTAAACGGCGAAGAATGGACAAGGCATCGAAAGATTACCGCTCCGTGCTTTAATGAAAGGGTTTCCAGCTTCGTTTGGGACGAGGCCATTCGACAATCCCAGTCCATGCTCGCTCATTGGCTTTCGCAACCTGCAGGTCGGGTATCAGGTATGGTTGACGACACTCGCATCATCGCTTTGCATGTTCTATATGCAGCTGGTTTCGGTGTCAAGCAAGACTTCCATGGTGGTGCTCGCAAACCAGCTCCTGGTCATCACCTCTCGCATCGTGACGCCCTGATGACGATTTTGAACAACCTGATTACCTCCATCACCGTAGCGCCTCGGGAATCTTTCTTTGATAGTATCCAGATAGTGCTAAGCTCACGCGTAAGCGGTGTTTTGCTAGCCGTGAAAGAGTTCCGACAGTATATGGATGAGGCCATAGCGTCAGAGAGAAAGTTGCGGTCGGAAGAGAATCGTGCACAGAAACACAACCTCATGAGCACGCTCATCCGCACGTCTGATCAAGCGAAAGCTGGCGGCCTCCACTCTACAGTGCAGTTGTCCGACGATGAGATAAAGGGCAACATCTTCATCTTCAATCTCGCGGGCCACGATACGACAGCGAACACGCTTGCCTATGCTTTCGCATTACTAGCGATTCATCCCGACATCCAAAATTGGGTCATCGAAGAAATCGACCAAGTTCTCGGAGATGGCTCGACCGCAAAATACGAGGACGCGTATCCACGGTTGAAACGAGTATTGGCTGTCATGGTAAGTAACCCGCAACAGTGAACAATTACGTCACCTAGTCTGCTCTCGCCCGTCTCAACCCATTTCCTCTCGACTCCCCGCGATGCAACTAACGCAAAAAGTACGAGACTTTGCGCTTATATGGCCCGGTTACAACCATACCGCGTGGTGTAATCGGCCCCAATGCCCTCCTCACAGTCAGCAACCCGAACTCGACAAGTTCCGACTCAGAAACCACCACTCTCATCATCCCACCCAACACCGAGCTCGCCCTCAGCATGCACGCCATGCACACTACACCCACAAACTACCCGGACCACAAAGTCTGGAACCCCAAGCGATGGATCGACTCCTCCGCATCCGTCCTACCACAATCCACCTCTTCCCCATCCTCGCCATCGAAAGACGAAACCTTCGTCCACCTGAATCAAGGCTTCGTAGCCTGGTCCAGTGGCCCACGCATCTGCCCCGGCATGAAGTTCTCACAAGTGGAATTCGTAGGCGTGTTGAGTACGGTGCTGAAGAGGGCGTGGGTTGCGCCGAGCGTAAAGGGTGATGGCGAGGTTAGCGCGACGGCGGCTCGGAAGGAGATTCTAGCGTTGCTGAGGGATTCGGGGACGATTGGGGCGACGCTGTCGATGAAGAGGCCGGAGGAGCTGTGGCTTGAGGTTTCGAGGCGGGAGGTTGGATAGTGAGTGGTGGACGTTGGCGGGCGGAAAGTGCCTGTGCCTGTGTGCGGCTCGGAAGGGTATAGGTATAGGTATTCATGGCGGTTGATCAGACGCGATTTCCATTAGATATCGTGCATTGCATTGAACATAGGCGGCGGGACTTTTTCTGTCCTGTTGGTGAAAAGTAGTCTCATCCATCAAGCCGCCCACTGAGACAGCGAATCTCCCGTCCTTTATATGCCCTCCCCCCCTTACGCTTTGCGAATAGAACTAGCCCGGGTCTGCAAACACCCCCGTGTCAATGCGTGCCAAAGCTCCTGCATGATATGATGCACCTGTACGTAGAATCAAGCTATGTGCGTGCTCCCTTTCGCTGCTTGGGTGGGTTTTGTTGCAGTGGGCATGTATGTTGAGCTGGTGTACGCACTCGCTTTTTTAAAATATGGTAGATGGTGATGTTTTTGGTGGTAGACCCGGGGGGGAGGGGGGCGAGTTGAAGTGGGGACGGAATCTCAGACTGGTGGTGCGCCTCCTTTGTTTCATAATTTCGCAAGACACATCGCAACACATGTGAACGTCATTGAGGCATTTTACCTAATAAGACAAGGGATTACTCTAAGCACAATCGATTGGACATGGTAGTGTTTTCGGTTTCGTGGAGTTGGTGAAAGACTGGCTGGTGGAGTTTGGGCTGGTGTGTGATTGAAGAGGAGGTTTAGACGGCCGGAACTATGTGGCTTTAGATTTAGCTATCGCTGTGGGGGATATACACATGGATGGTGGAAGGTAAATGGAAATGGACGTTGTATTGAGTAGGAATTAAGAGACTGCAATGTAGTCGGAACACAAACGCAGTCTTCCCTATAGGTGACGAATCTACACCACCAACTAATCATGTTTCATACATCTTCACCAACATCAGAAACCACCCTCCCTCTATATACAAAGAAATCTGAGTTTTTAGAAACAACTTTACTAGAGCGAGAGTGGGAAATAGTAGTGATTTCTGTTGTTCTAGTATAGATGCACAATGCTACTTTGTTACCTGGAAGATATTTCTCTTTCTCTCTCTCTTTCGCTATTATTATGTGGGCGTTATTGAATCTATCTAGGGTAGGACGGCAAAGGATTTCATCTCAAGTGATATCACAAAAAGAGCAGAGCCCCCTGCTTAGTCGCTATTATTCTATCTACTGACTCTAACCCTATACATACATCACCTTTTCCACGCAACGACAACAATAACTACTTGTCCCCAACCTCCTCCCCCTCCTCACCCCACACAAGAAAATCAACATCATCCAAGTTCCAGCGCATACCTCCCTCCTCGCACCCACCTCTCCCACCGAAATTTCCGTCTCCACATACCCCGACCCAACAAGCACAGAAAGATAACCCCCATCCACGAAAAAATCACACATTAACACCGCACATATATCCTCTTTGCTTAACCCCTCAGCCACATCCATACACCTACATACCTAGTCTTTCCTGCAACCTTCTCCCACCCGGCAGTACATACAGCACATACCCCATCCCCCCTAAGATCCAACCCATCCCCACTGCCTGCCATACAACGAGTCGTCCACGACGAGCCAAGCAGTGCAGTACAACCAAATTCCCCCCAAAACAACAAACCTAAAATGACCTACCTACTCTTGCTCAAAACACAGCCCGCCCGACATATACGCGTTCGCGTTCGCGTAAAACGCTTGACTGTCTCAGAGTCACCTCAGTGAGATACCTTCTGTATACACATCATATCACATCACACCTATAGTACTCGGGGCTCTCTGTCGGCTTGCGTAAAGGAAGTGGGAAGGATAGTAGGGCGGTTATCCATCCCTCCATCCATCCTCGCTTGATGCGATGCGATGCGATGCGATGCGATGCGATCCGGAGACGGAGGTGTAGAGAAAATGCGAGCTGTGAGTCGTGGCGCGTGGACAAGCAGTGGATAAACTAAACTAAACTTGGGCTTATGTCGAGTGAAAAAATAGCTGTCTAGGCGTAACGGCTAGAACAGGAAGATGTTGAATTTATCTTCGCTTGTCGCTGACTGACTGGTGTGGTGTCCAAGTGACCTGCGAAGCGGATCTCGCAAACAACAAAATAATACCAAAATACCGAGATTCTCTGTTCTAACAGACAAAAAAAACTTGTATTATAAACCAGGTAGATGGCAAAAAAATTCCACAAACGGCTTCCTGTCTGATTCCGCGCCTCAACGCCAAACACCCCCATCCATGGCGCAGTCAAAAGCTGAGCCACTTGAAAACCCCAATTCGATGTATAAACAAACACACAACTTCACCAACCACTCCCCTAGACCAACTCCCCCTCGCCATCGTCCTCAAAGCCCCCCTCCTCATCATCCCAATCCACCTCCGCCGAAGCCTCATCAGCCTTCCTCTGCACCTCGGCAAGACCCGACATCTCTTCGACCCAGCCCTTCTCATTCAGCGCTCTCTGCACAAAGCCCCACGGGTCTTTCTCGTAAAGCGCAATGACCTTGTCGCTGCACGCTGAGCAGCAGTCGTACGGACTCCCGGTGACTTGCCTGTTATTGAAGTCGTACAGAGTGCCGCGGATAGTGTGGGGTACGCTGCCAAGAGGATGCACAAAGGGTGCTGGCAAGGCGGGATGGGAAGATGAGAGAGGTTGGACAAGTGGGTTCTTGGAGGGATCGACTGGTGCTCTAGCTTTGGATGGATGCTGTAGTATGCTGACGAGAATTTCGACCAAGAGACTAGATGCTAGAGGTGCAACACCCGGTCGGGTCACTGTGCATTGTTGGTCGAGTGTAGCGTTGCTCAGAGACTATCGGAAAAATTAGCAAGGCAACGGGATACATCAGGCATTCGTGGTCTTTGGCTTACATCTGCTGGGGCCACAACGTCGTTGCAGAAGTAGCAGCCAAGCTCCTGCTGTCCGGCTCCTTCTCCAAGGGGCTTGAGCCCATGGCGCATAACAACGAATGAGTCGAATCCTAACGCAGCGTTGAGGACAATCTTGCCTTTGGCTTTCCCCATTACAGTAGGCAGCCACCTGCTCTCCCGTGTGTCCATGAGCAAGAAGATAGCGTCATGCTCATCAATCAACTTTGTTAACTGGTCAAAGTCTGTCTTGGTTTTGTCTTGATCCGTTATGGGATGGCCTGCCATGGGTACTTCCATTACATATCCCTTTGCCTCGACACCAGGGTAGATATCCTCTAATGCCTCAGCAGCCCGCAATGCTTTCTTCGAACCCCCTTGAAGGCAGTCTTTGAAGTCGAACAGAGGTTGCCGCACCGGGTTCGAAAAGCTCACATTCGCATTGTCGATAAATGTGATCTTTCTTACGCCCCAGCCCATCAGGATTCGCGAAACGTACGAGCCCAGCGTGCCTGCACCGAGCAACAGACACTTGCAGTTTTTAATGACGTCGAGATCAATTGTCGGCGCTATCCTCCATTTGATCAATTTCAAGTTGAGGTCCACTGCTTGATCGGCGAGTTTTCGCTCGTCCATGTATTCGGAGAGGTCCACCGTCCGCGAGGTCAGTTTGCCACTCTCAGTGCGTTCCCAACCAGTCACTTTGGGTAGCTTGGGCGTCCGCGGGCGGCTACTTGTTTCCTCTACAGGCGATGCGTCTGTTTCAGGAACAGGCGGCGACTCAAGCTGTACTATCAGAGAGCGAGCCTCGTCTCGTCGGACATGGGTGTCGCGATAGCATAATATTTGCACGTTGTTGAGCTTCCATCGATACCGGATGAGAACCAGCAGGTTCCGCAATACCCAGCTGGGGTTCTCCTCGTAAGTCGAAGGGTCGGCAAAGCACACAAAACGATCTTCTCCGTCCACGCCCTCGAAGAAGTCCTTTTCGTACGATGCCAGAGATTCAATCGCCCATTTGTAGCCTATCTCTTCCAAGGGAGTCGTAGGGGCCTCAGCCTGGTCATCATCGCCTGCCGTGTGTCGAACCTTCTTCGCAAGGAAGAAGCCCCGCTGGCGCGCATCGGAGCGATATTTCCACGTCTGCACGGCGTCCACCAAATGCACGGTCTCGCGTGAGCTCAGATGGCCTGCCTCCCCTACTTGTTTCCACTGCGGGTCTGATTGTATGGCTGGGAAGCCGAAGTGGTACGTGAACTTGTATTTCTTGAGGTTCGCGAAAGTGATGAGCGTGAAGGCGGCGAGGAGCGAGGGGCATTCGTAGATGGAGCCGTCGTGTATTGCTTCCCAGATCTTTCACACGTCAGTGAAAGCCTAGTCTCTGCTCCCGCTCTGTGGGGCTCACCGTCTGCGCGCAACGCTCCAAGACAGCTGTGCGGTCGAGGTTTTTGTAGTGCTCAACAGTGTTGCAGTTCTTGATGATGCCCTCGGCGCGGCAGTGGTTAGGCGGCGTGCTGTAGAGACGTCTGTCAACAGGCTTCCGCAAACAGGCAGGGTAGTAACACGCACTCATCCGAGGTCAACGCATTCGGGTGCACCTGGATGCGACTCGAGCGCGCGGGCGCATCCCCGGCGCGCACCTCGTACAGGCCGAGCACCTTGCGCGCCGAGTCGTCGAGCTTGTCATGGTTGATCTTGATGTGCGCCAGGGCGGCATAGAACTGCACGTCGACATCGCTCTGCCAGGGTGCAAACTTGAGCGTGGCCATGGCGTCGTCTCCTCGGGCAGCGAAAGGGCGGCGGGTTCGCGTCTGGGCTGGCAGAGGGACCGGTGGTTGAGTCGACGGCGAGGGTAGGTTGGAAGGCGTCTACAAAGCCGGGCTGAGGGTCATAAGAGCGTGCGCATGGCAGACATCAGCTCGAGTGCACGTGAGACAGTCAGGCAGGCATTGTGGTGAATGTCTCGGAGCTCCAGTCAGCAGCCTTCACAAGTGTTGTTTGCGCCCGTTGCCGCCGTGAAAGCCCCGCGCTATCCGCATTGGGCCGCGGGGCTGCCAAGGCCGACCGGGATTGAACCTTGGAACGCTCTGTCACACTTCCAAGGTTGTTCCTGGCTAACGACACCAACAGCACATTCACCATTGCACCACGTTATATATATACAGAATTCGGATCTTATATGTAGAGGAGATAGATACGAGCGGGTTGCTATGCACAAGTGCTTCAGAGACGACCCAATACTGCATCGCGAATAGCCATCGGGGCGAAGAGGGCACGTTTATCAGCACCCTACAGCATGGCGCTGTAATCGTACCCATCGAGAGCCCGAGGCCACCTCTTCTTCAAACCCGAGTCATCCTGCGGATAGACCGGGCGATTACGAACATAGTTCTCATAGTTATTGCACGTGTTAAACCACCTATTCCCCCAAGTGTTAGCCATGCATGTACTACAACCCTACGAGGGAAAAAAGAAACGAGAGACGTACTCGCTGTTCTGCGCCGGGAGATTGATCTCGTCCTCTCGTTCAAGGAACTGCACGCTCAGCCCCATGGAGACGTGGAATGCAATGTGGCAGTGCATGAGCCATGCCCCTGGATTGTCGGTGGGATACGCCATGACGAGCCAGCCTTGAGAAGGTAGGTGATGGACGTCACGACGCGGGGGATTGGTGAACTGTAGACTGTCGAGGTGCATGTCGACGTCGAATTGGCCAGGGCCCGTGCCTAGGACGTACATGTCGTGGCCGTGCAGGTGGATGGGGTGCGGGAGTCCGGGAGCGCCGACGGCTTGCTGGATTACCCAGTAGGTCCACTGCGCGTGCTTAGTCTCATAGATTTGGAAGAGCGGAAGGCTTCGTGCAACGTACGCTTGCGGTAGGCGAGATGTGGATGAGGTTGTAGTTCTGGGGGAAGTCTTCCTCGTCTTTGGCGAGGTACTCGAGCGTTGGCTCAGCGGGATCGATGATCATGCTAGTTCCGTTGATGGTCCAGAGCACAATGGACTCGTTGTTCGTCGCGACCGTGTTGTTATCGAAAGCAACTGGCAGATGCTGCGCTTGGGTACGGAAGGTATCCTTGGGGACATTCTTTGCAATTTTAGGCACCGATTTGGGGTCTTCGCAGGTGGTAGGAGGATTAGCATTAGCATTGCTGTTGCTGCCAGGGGTTGCCAGAGTCACGTTGTCGTATCTGAAGATGGCTCGGCCAGCGCCGAGATTGAAGCTGATACACGGGTTGTGGGCATCAGCGCGGAACCAGTAGTTGCCAGCCGTCTGATTGGCGGTGAAGAGAACATCGTAGCGTTGTCCTATTGAGTATTGGTCGTGCTCGCCTTCGGGGAGTCATCAACATACCTATCCCGATCATAACATAGTTGGTGGTGTACGGTACCACTGCTGACGTCAGTCTATATTGTTGATGCCAGTTCGATTAAACATACCAGGTACAAAATCGTTGGCGATAACAGTGAAGGGGTGACCGTCAAGCGAGACCCGGATAGCAATGTCGATAGAAGGATTTACGAGGCGAAGACGGTAACTCTTCCCAGATTCGATCGTGACATTGCTGTAAAATCCAGTGGAGCCCTTTCTGTTAGTACCGTTGACCAAGATGTTGTCTCCAGTCGGTGGCGGCGCGGAGATACTGAAGGCGAGAGCGCTGACAATGATTAGATCACAAGGCTGAAGAGGAACACAGAGCTCCTAAGGTACCTACCGTGCTGATGCTTGGTAGGCCGTAAGATAGTACCAATCCTGAACGGTATAAGTGCCGAGATCGACATCGTAGTTGGCTGTCGCTGGGCCGTTGATACTATTGGGTCGTCAGCAAAGCAGTTGGTGAACATATGATGATACTCACATGATCGTGCCCACGGTCCCATCGCCGTACTGTGCGCTGAAATGAGAGTGGTACCAAGACGTCCCGTATTCAGTCGCCTGGAATCGATAGGTTTTCGCATCACCTGGGGCAAGTGCGCATTCGGTGATGCCGTTGACCTGGGAAGTATTGTCAGATTTTATGAATACAACACAAAGCGCGGGCCCTAACGGAAGGATATACTCACACCATCTTCAGTGTTGGAGTTGAGCTGTCGAATACCATGCCAGTGAAACGATGTGCCGTTGTGCTGCATCTTGTTGCGAATAGTAATCTCAAAAATGTCACCTTCCACCAAGTCAGCTTCGGAACAGTAAATCCTGGTTGTCTGTGTGCTTACCCCAGTTGCCAATGATTGTGGGCCCCGGCATTGTGCCATCAACAAGCAGGCAGGTCCTCTCGAAAGATCCGTCCGGATTGCAGGTGGTGTTGGTGACGCTCAGGTCGTACCTGACAATACGTCCGGTGTTGGGCCACGAGTTGTACTGGTCAGTGGTTGCATCGAACCCAGGAAGCCAGCAGTCCCGGCTATTTGATGAGTGGGTGCAGCTCTGTTTCTTGACGAGAGCAGGGGCAGGAGTGATATCCATACGTTCAGCTCGAAGTGGTGAGCCACTGGCGAGGGGTAGAAGCCCCAAGAGGGCGGCACCAAAGGTGAGGAAGTTCATGGTGCAGTAGAAAGTAAAACGATATTGAAGATAAAGATAGTTGGAAGTAATTATGGAAAGAAAGGTCGATCTCAGTTGAGACTGGAAAGGCTGGTCTGAAGATTCTGACGATAAGCACGACCCTTTATATATTCACCTCGACTGACCTGAACTGACCCCCCACCGTCGCTTAAGGCGGATTCGAGATGGTGGTTACGCCCTCGGGATGGAAGGCACGCTCGCTAAACATCTTGACGTTGTGCACTGGTCGGTGAACGCCCCTGGCTAGTGATGCCCCTACGTACACGAGGTGTGGAGCTCCAGGAACGGCTGCCTCCGAAGGCTGTGGGGGGTCAGGAGAGGACTGTAAGTGCCGCTACGTAGCATCAAGGTGGTAGGGCTTGCAGTAGACCTTCATGTTCACGCTATTGAATGTGGACTCTCATGCAGTGAGCAGTGTCGAAAGAGTCACCAACAGCGGGGGGAAGGGCGGTGTACTGTTCTCACTGGTGGACGAGTTCCGTTGGCGCCGCTATGTGGCAAAGAGTCCTGGTTCAGGTCTCTCATGATTCCGTGATATTCGAGTAGTCTGCTTGGGAAGCAAGTTGGCAGATGTCCATGTGATGCCAAGTCCGTGGTCTCCTAAAATAAGACTATATGAGATAGAAGAGTTGATAAGATGACAAAGAATGTACCTTGCAGCGTTGAGGCTTTCCCATTCTCATGGAGAGAGCGTAGCCTAAACGATTACGAGAATTCCAGGCAGCCGAGCCGCAGGAGGCATAGTAACGTCAATGCATCTGCCAACCGCAGACCGCAGGCCACACAGCGTAAGGCGTAGGGCGGAGCACTTTAGGGCACAATACGCTCCAAACTCTGGTCCGTGGATGTATGGTGGCTATGGTTGAGTGCTGTTCTCCGCTATACAATAGTAAACCATCATTTCCTGCACAGTCTGACGTAGCAATGCACTTTCTAGGCAGCACGCTGTACAGGAACTTTGACCTTGCACTTACTACATCAGGTCACATATAGCCGTGTTAAGCCTGTGTAGTATCCAAGGCGCTGTTGGTGGTCATTATGGCGTGCATAAGCATCCCGTCTCATCAGCATGCCTAGCCAACATATCGGAAATATTAGTAGAGAGCTTAAGTCGATGTTGCATTCAACAACCATGCGTCTGAAGCACAACAGTAGGTGCACTAATAACCCCACGACCCACCATATGTTGTCGCTAAGAGCCAATAAAGGTGGAAAGCAGGAGGGTAGATGTATGCAGTCAGCCGCTGTGCCCCCGCCCGGACCCTGGTGATCATGGAGTCAGCCGCTGTGCCGCCGCCCGGACCCTGGTGATCATGCATACGTCCTCTGGAACCGACGTGGGATGATCTTTTGGAGGGCGCACCTTCCCTGCTTCAGTACATGCTGCTGAGTGGGGTTGCAACATTCGTGATGTTATGAATTCTGTTTGACGGAATTGTGTGGCTCACTCTCTACAATAGAGGGACAAAAAATATCTTTGCGCCCCTTTAGCTCGCCGAAGAGAGGTTCAAAAAAAAGATCTAGGCCGTACTCACAGTCGAAGCTTTCTATTGCAGTGTTTGTGCCATCCTTAGGTGGGGCCACCACCATCAGCCCAAGTGATCACGAAGGAGGGCTGCCACGTGCATCTTACTTCCTCGGTACCCGGCCTGGTTCGAGCTTTCAAATCCCAGCTCGCAAATCGGAGTTCAGCTATAGCAAGCGCTCGATATGCAAACGCTCATTTCGTACAACGCAAACTGACGAGGCAAACCGGGATGGCGGTGAATACGATCCAGGCTACATCATCGTCATGGATCGTCTGTCTGTGCGTATACGAAAATACGCGTACCGAACCCAGGTTTCAGCTGGAGGCGAAGACGATCGTCCCTACAGAGAATCAGACTCTGTCATTATACAAGCAAATAGCATGGCAATAGCTTCGTCGTTGATCAGTGACATCAAGTTAAGTGCGGATGCACTAGATGAGCACTTCCGCACCAAGCGCTAATTTGAAACATATGTAGTATTATGTACTGCGACTGCGGTTACTGTATAAACCGAGGATTGGCCGAGTCATAACCTTGCGGCCCGCGATCCAGCATTGCTTTTCTCACGCATTGCCTGCATACCGCATTTCTGACCACGAGGATCAGAACCCTGCTCCAGTCCACGAGGTCTTTGGTCGGGGAAAGGTAGGCCCGGCCCTGACGCGCGGCGACTCGCTACCAGCCACAAAGCTGACGGACCTACGACTGAGAGTTTATCTCGCTGAGCAACGTTGATGGTGGAGGCCTAAATATGCCTCCTTAGTGTTCTCATCTTGACAGCGTAGGTGTCAACATGAGTCCACACAGTTGTGAGTCTTATAATTAGCCAGCGGAATGGAACGGACCCCACCGAGCGAGGACGCCATTCTCGTAATGCTCCGTGTGGCGTTCACGCAGCATGGGCAAGTGCCTTGTCGCCCGACACACTGCGAACCCTTACAGCGGGAAGGGACGAGGTTTTTGTTTCCAAAGCTGCGGTTATGCGACGAACCGACTTCAAGCCACATGACCAAACCTAACGTAATATTCTTGTAGCGATATCGTCTCAGCTGATACTTGCCGGCCTTGACCAAGGAGTTGGTCCTAATCGAGGATGAGCTTTCCCCTCAGAGTTATCGCTTCTCATTTTTAAATAGTTCGAAGCGGGTACCACGGGGCGGTATCGGGACGAGCCTGATGAGACTTGACTCAACTAGATCTCGCTAAGACAGCCAGAGGATCGAATTACGAGTATGTATGGATGCGGAATCCAGGTGATGTGGGTAGGTTGCCACCACGGCCGCGGCACGGGGGCTAATCTCCGTTTTCTTACCGCTTATGCGGAACTCTGCGGCGAAGTAGACTCCGGGTCGGCGGACTCGGTACTGCAGGCTTATCATATGGTCGGCAACTATTGAATCAATCAGGTCGTCTGCTTACACGAAAAAAAAGATTACTATCCTTGACTCAGCACGTGAGTTCTTCGAAGCACCCGCTCATATGCAGGGATTTTATCGAAGTTCCAGAAGGATTTCGTGGTGGCCCGGCCCCGGGCCGTATGCGATCCGATGTTCTGTCAGACATGGGCAGGATCCTAGGCAACAACCGGGAAGCCGGTGCGTTGCAACGAGCGGGGTATCACCATATCGGTCGAGTGCTACGGCCGAAAGCATTTGAACAGTACTCGGGGTTTCCAGAGCCCAAGGAAGCAACATTCGATGATAATTGGCGTGTATGTTCGCTATGCCCGGGTTGTCCAAACCGAGGAGCAATTCAAGCAACGTGGCTTGTGTTGACATTCGATTGTCTGTCTGATCGCGGCGGTGGAACACGCCACCAAGCCTCGTTGTCCACGCGTTCAGTTGACCGGTCCTCCAGCTCCTCAGAGTTGAACTGCCGAAAGATTCCTAAGAGACGCTCTTCAGCACAGCGAGTCAGGGCCCAGGTTTAGCGCTGGATGTGTAAACGAACTTTAACGAAGTGTGTGCCACCTTCCGCTTGTATTTCAACCACATATGCAGGGGCTGTACAGTCGTTGCTTGATGGATCAAGATGGTGGTGTTGTCTGCGCTATGTTCCCGTGTCCTCACAGGCCAAGAGGCATCGCAGCTACCGAGGAGACGGTGTTACCTATAAAGAATCGGTTAGATACATGATCTTGAAGATTCGCAAGAAAATGGACTTCTTGATTGGCTGCAGAGTATGTGGCATCGGTCAGCAGAGGTGTGGCACCCTACAGTTTGCGTCTATCATGGATCTGGCCGGGTGTAATGAGACCGAGGTGTGTGAGGTCTGCTCCGATGTCCGTCTGTAGAAAGACCATTCGAGCAATGCGACAAGGAAGGACGGAGGAATATGCGTAGTAACCATGTCAATAGTGCGGCGGAAGACCCCGAGTGAGCATCATGCATATAGTGCCAGGAGCACACACGCGCTCCGAAACATGTAGTAGGATTGCTAGAATACGCATGGTACGTTTGCAATGGGATCCAGCCATAATACGCCGGCGCGACCAGACGTTGGAAGTGCATTGGACCCTGATTGTGCCCCGTTCTGTGGCTTGTGAAGGACGCCATAGCCCTACGTACCGGAAGACAGGTCATATCATCGGAGCGCCAGCGATGCGAACGTACGATACGATACCCCAGGCGATTCGGAGAGGTGTGCAGATAGGAAACTGATGAAGAGATGCGGTCATGGTTTAAACTGCAGACCAAACAAAAGCCTGGGAAAGTGTCAAGCGTACATCCAAAAACGGGATAGCGTGTATCCAGTAACATAAAACCACGCGCCGTCACGCCCAATACTTGTGCTATGAACCACAACAGTAGCAGCATGTCGGCGCATGCTTGAATTGATCCCCTGACACAGCAGAAATGTCATTCCCATCAACATCTAACTAGCGCATCCCGGCCTCGTCGTAAGCCTCACCCATATGATCTTAGGAGCTCAATACATTTTCTGGCGCTTACTGAAGACATGGTCTACTTTCTTACCATGCATTGAGCGGCCATGGGCAAGCGGGTGCTTCTCAAGGGTATTCGTCACCCGACGACGACGACGACGACGACGACAACGACAACGACAACATCATTCGAAGCCTGGTGGTTCGACCGCGAGGAGAGCAATCTTGAAAGCTGATAAGATATGTAATTGAATTCATTGCTCCACGACGATGCTAAACCCCCCATCGTGCTGTGATATTACAAACAAGTACCGTTCCAAGAAGACAGTGATATCGTACAATAAAACCCAACCACAAGGAGAAGATATCCAGTGATATCCATCCTGGTAAATGCAATCATCGTAAAGCCCTGGTATCATAAAGCACGAATATGCAAAACAGCGCCACCCACCCTGGCTTCTTAATCCACATCTCTATTGTAGCCTCTCCGCCTAGAAGCAGCATCGTCAAGAGTCCGCAAAGGGATGCCAAAATCATCTTCGGCCCAATCTTCCTCGTCGCTAGACTCCCAGGAGCCAGGAATATTCTCGGCGGTGGGACGGACGCGGTAGGTGTTGAAGCCAAACATGCCATCGGAGATCTTAGCTGCGATGCGTAACATGAGTTGGACGAGATGGGAAGGGGGACCTAGGACTATCTCGGCCGTCTTTCGAAGGAGAGCGCTTGTGAACTGCTGTGTTGGACGGCGGGCGGGAGGGCAGAACAAGTTTTGTGGGTGAGGCATTGGGGAGAATGCGCGTTTCTGCGAAGCGCCCGTAAGCCGCCTCATGCGAATTGCATCCGGTGGCGTGAGCACGTCCAGCGACGGGGGGCTGGGGCTGTCATCGTCTGTATCGCTCACAAGCGGAGGTGTAGAGGGCGCCGATGACAGATGCACCTCGACCGTGGGTGTAGACAGGGGGCGGTTGTCGGTCGGTGTCACTGGCGCCTCTTCTTCCACGTGCTCGGAGATTGGTCGCACTGTCAACTCCGATGTTTGTCGTTGATGCTTGCTGCGTCCCCTTACATGCTCTTCTGTGAAGTTGTATTCTCCAGCCCACGGCTCTGGAAGCTCGCCTTCGGCGTCTAGGAAGGGTGGTGAGGAGCTACCCTGGGTGGACGTCTCGAATGAGTAGAAAGAGTCGACAGTGGACACGAAACTTTGCGCGTCAGCCGATTCCTTCCTCTCCATGCTTGGTTTTGTGGCCGGTGCCTCTTCTTTGGCGGCTTCCTCTACTTTGGGTTCTTCTGCCACTTCCTCGGGTGTTGCTTCGTTCGAGATGGATAGTCGGCGGTTGTGTAGCGCTGTTGGCACTGTGACGGACCGCGTGCCTTGAAACATCTTTGCACGTTCTGAGACTGATGGCCGCCGTATGGGTGCGGGTGCGACTACGGGATGGGGCGGGGTAACTTCCAAAAGCGTGGCAGGAGACTCGGACGCTGCTTCGCTCCTGTCAGTACTGACACTTGAGGCGTCGTCTTCCTCATAAGAAGAAACGGTGCCAGCGTCTGAACCTTCCAAGACAGGCGTGGAAGGCCGCGAGCCAGTCTCTGGCATCCATGTCTTGTCGAACAGCCACTTCTTTGCCTTCTCTGGCGGTTTCTTCGGCTGCTTGCGTGGCGGCGTCTTTGGGCGCTCCGGCAGCTGCACTTCGAAGCCGCGTGTAAATGGACACGGCGTCCTCTCGTACTGCAGCACTTGGCCTAGAACCGTTTCAAAGTGCTCCACCTTTTCTTTATCCTCTGCAGACTCGTGCGGTAATTCTATGCGATAGTATGCATCTTGTCGGATGCGCAGCACGAAAATCGACTCGCCGTCGACGCACCAGCACTGTGACCTGGGAAATATGGTGTGTAGCAGGTTGCCGGAGTTGAGGAATGAGACATTGGACGAGGTCACGCGATAGATACGCAACGGACCTGCAACTTCGATTAGCACCTGGGCAATGCCAACAGCACGTGTCCCTGTCTCACTGACCGAATGCCAAGGTGCGCTCCGTGGCTGACCTCCAGGGTATAGCAGGGGATGCATCGTCGCTGTTCGCACTGTGGCGGCGTGATGGTGAGTGCCGTCTGGTCGAAGGCGAGGCGGTAAACGAGACGATTTTGGTGCAGGCACAGACAAAGAGAGTCTCTATGCCATCGACGCTGGATGCGGGCGCGGGCGCAGGTGACGGCGACGTGGTCGCCATGCGTGCGGGGAGCGTGAAGGAACGGCGGACGGCGGCATTGGAGGCGGCGGCGGGCGGCGCAAGCGCTGAGCGCGTTGGGGGGTTGTGGGAAGCCATGGCCGCGGGCTCAGGGCGGCATTTCTGGCCGTCGTCGCCCAGATGGATGTCGAGAGGCTTTCTGTTCCAGGAACTGGAGCTCGCGGCTTGGACGGTCGCGCTAAGTGTGGAAGGTTTCACGCTGATCGGCCATCCACCAGGCTCGGGTACCCGGCTGCCTGCTATATCGCCTTGTTTGCGCGTGTACGTCATTAGTCGCGTCCCGCCATTCCTCCCTCCACTTTCACTTTGCAGTCGAAGCACGCCACCATGTCCAACTTCGACCCCAATGCCATATTGAGGGGCGCCCAGCTCACTCTCGTCGGGGGCAGTACCCTTTGGCCCGCTCTTCTCGTGTTTTCTCTGCTGACAGGGTGCAGTGAACCGAGCCCTCCAAAACCCGGCCTTGTTCACCTCCAAGTACTACCGCCAGGCTGCTTTGGCCGTGGCTGCGGGCATTGCTATTCGTATCATCCTTGCTATACCCGTATGCGTCACTCAGGCCTTGTTTCTTGCCAACATCACACAATATGCCACAACCACTATACATCAATGCAGCTAACAGCACAACAGGTCGTTGGTATCAGATTCCTGTTATGGATCCTGGCTCTCGTCGTAGACATGGAACACGCCCAATGGGACGATGCCGTGGTGAACGGACTGCACTACCTAGAGCACTCGGTCCTCCAGATACCCTTTTTCCTGATGACGCTTATGCGATACATTACGCCGACCCTTGACGACATGTTCATGGAGTCCCTGCACTGGGTCGACCAAACATACATACAGAAGCACAAGTCCGAGGATCCCCAGAACCTTCGCGCCATGTACTATCCCAACTTGCAAATGTACAAGACACACGCTCCAAGAGATGAGACCAAGGCCAAGACACCCCTGAAGCAAGCCATAACCGCCTTTGTCATTAGATATGCACGCAAGGCTGGCATTTCGTTGGCCGTCTTGGCTCTATCATATGTCCCCTACGTTGGCCGCTTTGTCCTCCCTGCAGCCAGTTTCTACACGTTCCAAAAGTCTGTGGGTGCTCAGCCAGCCGTGGCAATATTTGCCGTCTCACTGTTGATGCCGCGACGACACTTGGTCACTTTCCTTCAGTCTTACTTCTCTTCGCGGACTCTAATGCGTGAGCTGGCAAGTACTCTCCGTCTAACCACAATTTTTTGGCTAACGATATCCCAGTTGGAACCCTACTTCTCCCGCGTGCGCTACTCCAAAGAGCAAAAGAAGCTGTGGTTCAAAGATCGAGCCGGTGTACTATTTGGTTTCGGTCTTGGGTTCTACGTTTTCGTCAAGATACCGCTAGTCGGCGTCCTCATCTACGGACTAGCGGAAGCTTCAACAGCCTACTTGATCACCAAGATCACTGACCCACCGCCATCTCCATCTGAAGCCGAGGAATTCAAACAGGAATCAGTCCGCTGGAAGAACAAACATGAGTTCCTCAACCTGCCGTGGCATGACATGGATGCTTACAACATATCCATGGCAAAAGACACCTTCCGCTCAGAAGTACGACAAACGCCGCGGAAGCAATTCAGTTAGGGGTGCATTTACACTTAGGTTGTTCTAAGGGAGTTCTCGGCTATTCATCAACTTGGGAATAAATAAAAGCAATTGCCTAAGTAGTGCCCAAGCATGCGATCTGGATGAGCTTCGTCATGGGAGTTTCTAACCCAGTTCGAGTCCTTACAATGCACAAAGAGGGGTAACACAGAAGGTACTATAACCCAGTACCTAGCCCACAGTGGTAGTAACAGAATATACGCGAAGTAGCGATGATTTCGTCGGCGACCTTCTGCACGGAAACAACGTCGGCGGTGCATTCTATTACATGACAACCTTAAAACCATGAGTTGACGCGTTAGCTGCATGATGTGTATGCATCTTGCCGTGCGTAGCTATACCCCGCTGCGGGGCATTCATGGTCTGGAGCTAAGCCCCGAACCTCTTCCGCAGAAGGTAGCTATCATACGTAACAGCTCTATCTCAGGCTTATCGGCTTCCTTTGCTCTCTTAGTCTGCGGATAATGGCTTGATAATGCTCTCATAGATACCAGAGCTGTGCCTCTGGTGTCGATTGAGTACGAAAGGATTCCGCTTCCCCCACATCCGCCGTGCATATAAGCTGCCCATGCCCCGTACAGGCTCTCAAATATAGAATCTGATAGTAGATTACTTGCTCCTGCTCGCGAGCTAGTTATACTTTCATAGTTTTTGCTTTCATTATTTGCAAACAACGTAAACGTCATGGGCAAACAAGAGATCCGTTACGCAGCCAAAGTGTCCCTGGACCAAGACCCGGCAGAGCAGAAATGCCTTCATGTATGGAGGAGCTCCTCCATAAGCCTAAAAGCAAGACTGACCTTGTATAGAACCGTTGGCACCCGGACGGTGCGTGTCTACTCACACCATAACTGCTACCTCTACACACTGATAGACCTGCAGTTCCCTTTGCCGGAACCATTAAGAATGGCGAGGTCGTCAAGATCGAATGCTTAGACTGGACCGGCGGTCAAATCGGAAACCACGATTCCGCAGACGATATTCGCGACGTTGATCTTACACGTATACATTACTTGACCGGGCCTTTTGAGATTGAGACAGCCGAACCAGGCGACACCCTCCTCGTTGAAATTCAGGACGTCCAACCGCTCCAGGAGCAGCCTTGGGGGTTCACAGGCATCTTTGCCAAAGAGAACGGTGGTGGTTTCCTGGACGAGATATATCCCAAGCCGTACGTCCCTGCCACTAGAACCAATGATAGGATACTGACTAGATGGTCCAATCAGAGCCAAAGCCATCTGGGACTTCGAAGGTATCTTCTGCTCCTCGCGCCACATCCCCGGCGTCCGCTTCGCCGGCCTCATCCACCCCGGCATTCTCGGCTGCGCGCCCTCGCAAGACTTCCTAGACACATGGAACAAGCGCGAAGGCGAGCTCATCTCAGCCCACAGCCACACAGACCGCATCGTCGCGCAGCCGCCGCAACCCAAAAACGTCCATGCTGGCAGCGCCTCTGCCTCGGTCAAAGAGAAAGTGGGGAATGAGGGCGCACGCACTATCCCCGGTCGCCCTGAACACGGCGGAAACTGCGATATCAAGAACTTGTCGCGTGGATCCAAAGTCTATCTCCCTGTGCACGTCAATGGTGCCAAGTTCAGCGTCGGAGTACGATACCAACTCCCACCCATCTCAGATACAGCTCAACAAGCTAACATCATCCACTAGGATCTTCATTTTAGCCAAGGCGACGGAGAGATTTCATTTTGTGGCGCGATCGAAATGGCGGGCGTTATCACGCTCAAGTTCACCGTGATGAAAGGCGGCGTCAAGCAGCTAGACATGAAGAGTCCGATCTACATCCCTGGACCTGTGGAGCCGCAGTTTGGGCCTGGACGCGTGCTTTACTTTGAGGGCTTTAGCGTGGATGAGCATGGAAAACAGCACTATTTAGATGCTACGGTTGCGTATAGGCAGACTTGTTTGAGGGTCATTGAGTATTTGAGAAGATATGGTGAGCCGCCCCTTATTTCCCCTTCTTTTTCCATCTCTAAGACAATTATGCGCGCACGTCTTTACCTCCGAAATCCCACCTCCCAACCAGGCATTCTACCAACACAAAAAACTACAGGTTACGACGACTACCAAATCTACCTCCTTCTCTCGTGCGCGCCTATCCAGGGCCACATTGCGGGCATTGTGGATTTCTGTTGGTTTGTATCAGCAATCATCTCATGTACAATTAGTTTGCTGCTTGCTACTACACTCATTCTTTGTATACTAGCAAGCACTCTGCCTCTTATAGGCACGGCAGATCTCCTCGTAGATCTGAATCTTAATTCATCTCATCTTCTTAGTCACATTCAAGAATTTCCCCGATGCGTGCACGACGATTGGGCTGCCGATGGATATTTTTGAGTTTGATATCAGGCCTGAGGCGAAGGTGGAGAAGAGGGATTTGGGGAGTTGTGCGTGGGCGAGTGGGTAAGGAAATGGGTAAGTGGGTGGATGGGGATGTATGTTGGAGTTTGGGGTGTGGCTGGGGTGTCTGGTGTATTGGGTGTTTGTTTGGGATGAGTGGAGTGGGATGATGGTCTGAGCATGGGTTTGGCGTGGTGTGCGACGGTGGTCGTGGCAATGGCGGGTGAGAGGAGTGTAGCTTGTCTTTGGATTATGTGATATTTCTATGTATACACATGCTAGTCACCTGCCGTGCGTCGTGCATGTCCTAATTACTCCTACCAATTACAACTAAAGTACTACCATTCTGGTACTCATCTACTTTCCTATATTTCCCAGCCCTTGCGCTACCATCAACCTTCCCTATGGTATTTTCCTTTCCCTTCCCAGCCGATAAAGACATCCAGCAACTGTAGGCCACACTCCCAAACTAAGTGCACACAGTTGACATAACACTACAAGGATTATACTAACCTCAACCTTACGCTTGGGACTACAGCACGCACGCGCGCATGTGTCCCTGTTCTATCCATTGGATTCCTCATCCCATCGCAAATCTACACATGTAAAATGATCCAGGGACGGTGCCATCGCACCTCCCGAGGTACATGGCGACAACTTCTACCACAATTATAATCACAATGCACTTAAGCCTACTACCTAGACAGCAAGACAAACAGACAAACAAACAGATAAACACACTATCAGATGTGCCACTATCAGATCCTCCCCTAGAAAAAAAAAATGTGGCGTGAGCCTCAGCCCATGCTCATGCTCACCCATGATTAAGCACACCCCCCCCCAAAAAGCGTTCTATATCAACCTAAACATCCGTCTCTCCTTCTTCTTTACAATTTTGCTAAGTATCAAATACGTCGCGTCAAACCTACCTACTTACATTGCAACCTCACCCATTTCACACAATTTCGAGTTATCATTCGAAACACATTTATTCATTTATTCACGCACGCGATTTAGAGTATACCACCCAACTTGGAGCTGTTACATTTCTTTGAGAAATTTCTTTTAAAAAAAGACAAAGAGATAGGATAGGACACGACAGAGAGAGGGCATCAACAACGCACGAAAACAAGTCCCGAACGCGCTCCATTCCAACGCTCGAAAACTCCTCAACGCTCATCAATCCCATCCAGCCGAACCGTCAAGTCAGGTAGGTGTCAAGGAAAAGCGAAGGTCCTAATGTCGCACAAGTAGACTGCAGGTACTGTATTATACATTCTCTTTTCCATGTCGCAAATCCTCCAGCTCGGTATCAATTTACTTTCTTCCAACTACAATTTTATGCCGTCGCCGCCTTGGACTCGGTCACGGTCTCTACTTCAATCTTCGGCAGAGACGCAGAGGTGCCGCCGAGGTCGGTTTTCCGCGCATTCGGGTTCTTCGTGTAGTAGTTCGAGATGGCGGATTTGATGGCGTCCTCGGCAAGCATGGAGCAATGCACTGTACGCATGTAGTCAGTAACCCTCTCACATACCCTTTCCACAAAACACAACGGAAGGAAAACTCACGCTTCACAGGCGGCAAGCACAGCTCCTTTGCAATCTCCGTATTCCGGATCTTGGCCGCATCCTCGAGCGTCATGCCCCGCACCAGCTCGGTCAAATAGCTCGAACTCGCAATGGCGCTCCCGCAGCCAAACGTCTTGAACTTGACGTCGCTGATGGTGTTGTTGTCCGGGTCGACCCGGATCTGCAGCTTCATCACGTCGCCGCATGCCGGCGCGCCTACGAGGCCGGTGCCGACGTCGGCGTCGCCCTTGGACATGGAGCCGACGTTTCGCGGCCGGTTGTAGTGGTCTAGCAGTAAGAAGAGGTTAGCTGGGCGTTCAGGACGGAGGATCCGCGGGGGGCGGGCAGATGCTTTGTCCCATTGTCACGGTTTTCGCGAGGAGGGGGCTGCGCAGAGGGCTACTCATCTTTCTCGTGGTACTGCCGCCGGGCGTGTACTGCTGCTGTGGCGGGCGCTGCGGCGCGGACTGGCGAAGCGATCATCGGACGGGCACTGTTTGCCACGACGCGGCCGGCCTGGGGCAAGACTGCTGCAACTCTCCTGAACATGGCGAAGGCGTGTGTGTGATGTGTCGACGTGTTGCGGATGTGCGGTCGATGGTAGTCAATGGGGCGGTGGGTGAGGGAGGGTTGAGGGTTGTGTGAAAGGCGAGCAGTGACGACGATGGGCGAAAAGGCCGTCACGGGCCGAGCTTCTTTAAGCCATGCGAAGCGTGGGGTCTGCCCCATTGAATCATGCCTGGCCCGTGCACACCACTTATCGCCGACTCCGACCACCAGGCGGCCACAGGACAAGCACCACCATGCATCTTATCCGATCATCATCTCCATCACTCCATTGTAGTATACGTACGCAGCCGTCAAGCCCTGGCCCAGACTCTGCCGCTTCTCTATGCATCTTGCGCCCGCTCCCAAAGTGCGACTTGTCCAGAACAATGCGCGGCAACCCCCGCCGCCTCAAGCGCCCTCCGCAATGCTAGTGCACCTCGACATGCAGCATCCAGATTCGCCGCTTACAAACGCCTGAAGAAATACACATAGGCAAACTTCTTCATCTCCTCCACATCCGCCGCCTTGGCCACCTTTTCGTCGTTGAACAGCACCCAAGCTGCCGACGGCTCGTCGGCCATCTGCTTGCGGACGAAAGCCACGTAGTGTCTGTTGTGCCATTAGTGTGGTCCTGCCATGCCTCGATTAGGAATTCTTACCCAGCGTGGATAGAGCTGCCCTTGTGACAAACAATCGATTGCAGCTGGAACCTGGCCGGCAACTTGTCACTTCCAGGCGGCGACTTCTCCTTCGCTTCCGTGGGTGCCTGCAAATCAACACGTTAGTTTTAGGTCCAACGTCGGTCGAGTCGGTCTTCTCGGATCAAGCACATACCTCCGAGCTTCCACCCTCGTCGAAATCCCCTGCAGCATCCGGATGACTGAACAGCCAATCTACAGCTCTCTCCATATCGCCGCCAGTCTCCTTCAACGCCTGGCTTGCCTGTGGGGCGCTGAAACCCATTGCACCTAGATTCTCAATCTTCTCTGAGTCAATTGTTGCCGCACCACCCCCAGAACCACTTCCCCCGATGAAGTCTACCGGAGTGTCGATATCAGGGTCCTCCATGTGTGCAAATAACCAGTTAGATGCAGCCTCGGGATCAGAGTTTCCCGTCGCGTGCAGAGCCTTCTCGCACCTGACTCGGGGAAAGCCCATTGCTTCTAGCATAGACAGAGCCCCGTCGTTGGGCACCCACTTATTAGCAGCGCTACCGGTGTCGGCATCCTCGGGAAGAAGCTCTTCGTCTGGCTGAAGGCCCTTTGATTTGTATGCATCAAACGAGAATGCTTCATCATCCACAATGACCGGTACATCCTGCTTCGTAGGCACCCAGTTGACCACCTCGAACCGACGCGCGTTCACTGCCAATACCGCGGGGAATGTCTTGAACATGCTCTTCTTGCTGAAGCCGGCCTTGCTACCGCAGCCACCACAAGTCAGCTCGACCAACTCATCAGCCGTGAAGATCTCCAGGCATTCCCTCAGGGTGACGGGTTCAAACTCCTCCTTTTCTTTCTCCTTGCCCTCATTGTCCGTCACGTCCATCTTAGCGTCCTTTGGTATCCTCCGAATTGGGACCGGGATTGATATGTTATCTTGCTCGTCTTCACGGTATCGAACCTTTCTGCAGTTCATGCATTGCAGCCGCTGCTCCATGACGAACCTGAACGCATTAACTGGATCTTGAAGAGGTGTCGCATGTTTTGATCTTGAAATGAGCTTTAGTAGATGCAACAGTAACTCAAAAGCGTCTTGCTGTCGCATGGTGGAGAATTCGGCATGGCCACGTCCAATGAGATGCTTTAGCATCGCAGGAGCAAGCCCCTTCTGGTGAGGGTTCTCGGGAGTGTGCTCTGACGCAATAACGTCACTATCGGGCTTCGAATAACGGCCTGACAGTAAACCGTCGGCAATCTTTCGTAGCTGGGTCTCAAGGTCTTCCGCAGGCTGCTCAGTGTCTGGAGGAGGATGATCGGGTAGATAGTACCGGTCAGCAAACTCGGGCATGGCAAACAATGCCTGCAGACTGCTGTTCAGATAACAGCTATTTCCCAGGTTCTTCAGGCCGGTGAAGCTGGGTCCGAATAGCGGCTTCAGCTCTTTGCCATCTTCCGTGGTCATAGAGAACTCCCAAAGAAGATTCTGCTCCACCTGCATCTCGGTCAAGCTCTTCTCAGTCTTGATCCTGTCCTTGATATTGATACCCCAGTGCGCCAGATGATCCGGTAGCTCGGGATCGACCCGCTCCTCGTCACAAGCGTAGCAGTACACGTCCGCAGTTCCATCAGCGGTCAAAGACCCCAATTTGACTGCAACAGGATGCCCCGAAGATTTTGTGTGCGCCAGTCCATGGGAGTTGCCACCGATACCGCCAAACTGAGCACGTCCGCAGCCCAAGTTGCCGCAGGACAAGCAGAGCCACAAATTCTCATTGAGACCACACTCGGAGCAGTGGCCGAGGCTCTGAGACTCTATTTGTCGCGCGGCATCCTGCTCCAGGCAAAGTGTGTGTTCGCACGCCGTCAGCTCCTGCTCCCAGGCCTTGACCTCTTCCTGTCGTGCAAATGTATTCGCCTTCAACACTGCATCTACGACCTCGGATAGCTTCCCAGAGCTCTTGTCCACATCATCGAGCCCGCATGCGTAGCAGTTTACCTGCGTCGTTGTATCGTAGCGGTCGGCTTCCGTTTCGGCGGAAACGGCGAGCTTGGATATCTTCTGCGGGGGCTCGTCGCGCTTCACCTTCTTGCGCGTGCGCTTGATGTTCAGAACGAGCGGGTGGTTCTTGGAGGAAACGTGCAGCGCAGAGTGATTTCGCTCGCCAGTGCAGCCACCGTTGTAGCAGAACAGGCAAACGTCGAGGCCGCTGGGGTCGTCCTGGAGAAGAGTTAGCTTGTGCAGAGGAGCGAGAGGCGGAGGAGTTAAGGCGCTAGGAGGTTGTACAATGGAATCAAAGCATTGAGTGCAGTCCTCGCGGTACACGGATTGACTTGGACCTGGGGCGCGCAGCTCTACATGTTGTTATTAGTTCTCTGACGCCAGACGAGAGCAGTGGCTGCGGGGCACTCACCCGGCGCGTTGACGTGCGTACAAGCCATGTCTAGCTCTGCACGTCTAGAAGAAGCGACCGTGAGTATTGAGCTATGCAGTATGCGAAGAAGAAGAAATTCGAAAGGTATGTCGAGTTGCAGCAGCCTAGTGGATTGGAGGAGCTCTGAAGTGCTGCCAATGCGCAATGACGAAGTGAGGCTGCCCCAAAACTTTTGGCGGGGCGAAAGTCTAGGCAGGCACAGCGAAGCTTGAGCCAGCAAACAACACACGACTTTTCACTCGTCACTGGAAATGATGTATTGAGCAATCTATAGAGCTGCATTCCCCTCTGCCTGTTTATTTCCCTGTTCTGCTTTGTTCGCTATTTTGTTTTGAGAGGACCAGTTGAGGAATTGCGAGAAGAGCCTTTCCTGAACCACCGGCTTCTTGTCCGTGAACCACTCTTTCTGGCTCTCGGCATATACATCCACAATCCCCGCGTAGTTGTCCCTGTCGAGATTGATCAACGTCCTAACAACATGCAGGCTGGCCGCGCTACATGCACTTGCGTGCACATTGGATCCACCACCCTGTTTGGCTTCTCCGTGTATAGCTTTGAGAGTGTCCCACACAGAGTCTACGTCGTCTGGGCTGGGAAGCGGCGTTTTGCTCTGGTAATGAGAATCAAAAGTCGACCGCAGCAACTTGGCACTTCGATCTGTGAGCTGTGTGTTCGCCGTCGCCCGCGTAAGCCGCAACACTGGAAGAAGCACTTGTAAAGTGAGCGGATTCGAGTATTGTTTGTCCAGGAATATTGCCAGTAGGTCCAGCACGCGAGATTTGAACCGGACCACATTCTGCTTTGCGTCTTGCCGTTGTTTCTTGCCGGTAATTTGACTCCGCTGCTTGAATATGTTCGAAAGGTGCGGGTCCAGAGCCATCATCTGATCATCGTCCATGTCCGAATCATCCGAGGAGTCCTCCGCTGCATCGCCCTTTGTAGCAAGTTTTGGTGTCTGGAGAGTCATGGCCAGCATACTGTTGAACCGAGTCAACTCTTCGTCTTCCTCGTCATCTTCAGAGCCGTCGTCTGATTCGCTGGAAGACTCCTCTGAACTTCCCGATTCGCTATCGCCCAGCGCTTCCTCGTTGATCATTTCAACATCCGACGCATCTTCCATATCCTCGTCCTCGTCCTTATTCCCCTCCGATTCTGCCTCGTCTGCTCCTTCATCTTCCTGTGCGAAGAGTTGCCTTTGTCCCTCAAGACTCTCTTCCGTGTCGAGAATGTCCGTCATCGACCGCAGCCCTTCCGGGCTAATTTCGGAGGCGAATGCGGTGAAAGCTTCTATGGCGATTTTGTGGAAAAGAGTACGAGCATTGCCTAAGAAAGAGAGAAGTATCTCAATAAAGCCATATTGGTCTTCGGTCGCCGAAGCCTTTTTCGTCTTTGATATTGATTTGTAGGACGTGTCAAGGTCATGTAACATCATGACAGCATCCGTATCACCGTTGAATATCTGAATCAAGGTAAATGCATACAATAGGGCAAAGCCTTGAGAAACTGAAGTCTGTCCATCAGTAGCGCACTGTGACAACAAAGAATTAGTGACAGCATAGAGAAGATGAACGATAGTACGTACGTTAGCTTTGATAGCATCGAGGGTCTGGTAAGCTCCCTCCAATGTTTCTCCAACGGATTCGTCGGCCTTGAATATTGGTTCAAAAGCCTTGTTAGCTGCCTTCGACCGGATCATTTCGACCACAACTACTCCGAAAGTCGTTTGCGAGCCAACTGTCACACGAAGTAATCGCGTCAAGCATGATGATAAACGTTCCTGGAACATCACCCGACTCGATTCGCTGATCACCGGTAAGGGCACTTTACGCGCTTTTGCATTTTGGCTGGGAGTGAAGTATGCGTGTTCGACGAATATGTCAAGAAGATTTCGTAGCCAGTTGTCTTTCTCCAAATACTCAGATTTCAGACTGTCGTAGCGCTTGTAGTGTTTGACGATATTTAGGAGCAGGTCTGCAACTGTCTGACGCCGGTGATCGGCCACACTCTGTTCCGTGGACTCTGGTCGAAGAAGGAGTGAATGCAGATGTCGCACAATCTTTCTTAGAGAGTCGTCGTCGGCCGCAAGACCTATCTGTTCCAATGTCTCGGCCTTTGCCGAATGATTAAAATCCGCAGTTCCATTCTTTGAAGTAAGCTCAACCACAAGGACCAAGGAAGACTCAGGTGATTGCTGGGCTCTGGATGAGATCGCTCTCCACACGCTCAACGCTGCTGCGTGAAGGAACCTATCGTCCTTTTTTGTCTGATTCAGCAAAGTCCGCATGAAGTTTGGGCTGAAGAGGGCGGGAAAGGCCCAAGTAGGCGCCTGGCAGATCATTTGCGTAAATAGCTTGAAGCCCCATGACTTGCGTTCATGCGAGGAGTTGGACCCAAGGAGTTGTGCTGAACAGTCAGTGGCGTTTATAAATACTAGCAAACACCCGACTCACCGTCTACACTGTTGAGCCATAACTGTCCAAATTGGGACTTTTTGGCATCCACCTGGGCTTCCTTTGTTTGACTATCCATCTCGAGCACCTTGGAGAATATAACATTCCATGCAAACGGGGGATTCGCATTGGCAGCTGCAGACTTGATACCTTCCGACTCGCTGCCATTAGAAGGGTTCTGAATGTCCCCTTTTAGAACTTTGGACAGCTTGGGCCGATTCTTCATCGAGAGGGGATCGTTATCATGCCAGACGTTGGCTGGTAGCGTGCCTTCATGCCTCGCTTGCAGTGCGAGCCATATCGCAATGCCTTCTGGCGTATTCGCCAGTTTGTAGGATACTAGGCGCTCGCTCAAAGCTCGAACACATGGTTCAAGCTTGGCCTCGGCGGTTAGTGTCTCAATCACCTGAACCAAGATCAATCCACATTCCTCGCGTAGCCATGGTGTGTCTCGCGCCATTCCGTATACGAGGTCTAGAAGCTGGTTCCAGCTATCCATAACCACGTCTGGTTCAAATAGAATTGAGGATTGCAATATAGCCTTGTACGCAAATAATTTCCCGATCAAATGATTCCTGCGTTCCTATAGTCCTACGTTAGCTGACTTTCAACTTGACTGCGCTATTCTTACCATTCCGGTTGCATTCCCCTCCAGTTTGGTCTGCTTTTCGACCTCCTTAAGAAGGGTGTGCACATCAAGGTCCAGACCCTCGATGGGGGTTTTCGATGGCGCGAACAGTTGTCGTAAAAGTTCTGTAAGAGTAACGCAGAATCCGAATCGGGCTGCTTTGCGGTGAGTGCATAGACCTTGTATAAGTCGATTTAAAGCCCTGTGGACATCTGCTGCAGAAGGATTACTGTCGGGTGATATTCGCAAGATAAGCTGCTTCGCAGCGTCCAGCCGTGTTTCCTCTGATTCCGCAGCGAGGTTGTTGTAGAGCTGGACCATGCTGAGATCTGTGACCTGACGCTGGCGTTTGGCCGGTTTCTGAGAGCCACCTTCGTCGACATCCTCACGGCCTCTCTTATGGACCTTTGCCCCGTTTTCCAACTTGGACGCCACCTTTCTGGCCATGACGCTGAATTCAGTTGTGAGTGAGTAAAGCTTGTGATAGCATTGCCAAGACACAGGGCTTTTGAGAAAAAGTTCAAACTGTTATCGATAACGGATTATCAATGTTCCGAGACGGGCTTGGCATTACACCTCCTACTTTAGTGTTGAGGCTTCGAATTTTCAAATTTATTACAATCTATCAATCGCGCGTATTCTGAAACCTCGAGCACAAAATAATGACTTGCATTGAAGTACCCCGCAGAGCTGGTTTCCGTGCCAATATTGTGCGGGCAGTTTGACCGGTGTGAGTGGAGTTGCTATTCTCGTATTTGTTCCCGTTTGCAGATCAGCTTTTCCAATTCTGTACAGCAGCCCGGGTCACGTCAGTTTCGGAGTCGTAAGGGTTGCGAATAGATGACCGTAGGCGAGTAGAGCTTGTGGAAAGCCTGTTGAAACCGCAACGTACGCTGAGCTTGGTGAGGAACCGGCGTAGTGGTTGTGCCGCAGGTCATGCTGGCGTCCCGTCGCTTTCATCATGCCGGCCTTCAGTAGTCCTCATCATTGTGCTGCCTTTTCCTGCTGCCATGATTGCTCAATTGCTCACACAAGCCGTGCATCGCGGCTACACGTATTCTACCTAGTAAATTGTTGAACTTTGAAGCTGCAACCCGGCGCCAGCAGTTGCCGACATGAGCCCTCACATGGCTAAAGTCAGCCACCTGCAGAATCCGGGTTCATGAAACCCGAGCGGGCCTGGGGCAGGATTTTTTCCTTGCGGCGCAGAGACTTGGCTGATTGCTGGTCACGGGACCGCGCATAAAGGCCGTTTCGGAGGTTTGTTTACGTCGCGTTGACCCGTCAGCGAGCAAACTTGCAAGCGCCGGTCAGCCGGTGACTCGTGAGGCCTCGGGTGAGGGGCACTGGGGCAGCCCTGGGGCGGCAGGGGTGTGGGGTCGCAAACGGCGAGGCAGCTTATGAAGGCTTTGTGCACGCGTGCTGGAGGCTTGCTGAGGCCTTCATTGTCCAGAGGCGGGAAGGCGCCGCGTTCTCGATTGTTTTCAGCCCGCCGCGTCCTCGCTCCCCCAACTCACGCGTCCGGCAGTGCCGACCATGGCGCAAGCCGGGCCAGGGCTATTGCGAATTGCTCGACGGACTACAAACCGGGCTGGACAGACGGCAAACTGGGAAGCGTCCAAGAGGCCCTTATTGCCGGTGACGTCGAAGATGGCGAGATGGAGCAAGCACAGCAGCGGTTTCCGATCGACAACGAGCGACGGCGTGCGTTAGAGCATGGCCAAGGGCTTACGGCGGCGAGATCTCCGATCGAGGAGGCCTCGAGCGCGTTTCCTGGCCGGTCGACGCGCCAAGTCGCCATGACGACAGGCTCACGAGCTGAGGGCTCCGCCAGAACGGCAAATGGGCGGGTTGGAGAGAGAGACCGGCAGGGTGAGGGCTGCAGGCACGCCTCCGCGCGTAGGAGCCGCGGAGGGGGGCGGCGAGGTGGTGGTTGTGGTTGTGGTGGTGTTGTTGATGATGCTTGCGTCTGGCAGCTGTCGTGTGTCTCCGCGAGTAGGTAGCCAGCCGCACGCTTCATCGTTTCATGGCTCGCAGCGGGCATGTGCCTTGCAACGACGTGTGAGCCGTGCCAAAGCCAGGCAGCGCGACACACAGGCGACGACCGCGTGCATGGCGCTGCTGCGACGCGGAGCGTCAGGCAGGCCTGCTGCGAACTGCATCTACATACACGGCGGATGCGAACTGCGTGCGAACGCAGCACGCGGGGCCGGCGGCGAGGGGCCTGACGGGCTGCGCCGGTAGGAACCTACATACAACATGCTCCCGGCATGCAACGCATCGCGAATCCGCGCCCTGTGATTGCAGACCCGTTGCAGCAGCGCCAATTGCGCACATGGACAGCAAAACACGCACCGTGCCTGTGCCTGTTCCTCTCCCGCTGCACCTGGCCTGCGCGCCCTGCCATTGGCAATTGGCGCGGCCGCGTGCAGCGCCTAAAGCTCTGACCTGCGACTAAACCGCAGACGCATGGTTGCATGGTTGCATGGTTGCCATGGTAGACCGACATGCTTCTCACTAAGCTACCCTACCCTTCACCACCTTGCTTCGACCTCTCCTCTCCAACCTTCTCCGTCCCCAAGAAGGCACCCTCCCTCCTCAAAGCGGTTGCAAGCTGGGCCGTCGGTCGTCTCTTGGATTCCTTTGGCAGTCGCTACCCCAGTGCACTCCTCGCGTCCACCGACCACGCCTGCAGCCCATGCAATCAGCTGCGAGACGATAGCCCACCCGCCCTCCTGCGTATAGCCCGGCCCGGCATTCTATTGCGAGCATCTTCAGATTAGAATTAGTTTTCTCGTCTTGTATGCTTATCGACCGCCTGCCGCCTCGACGCCGCCGTGGGTTGGGACTCGACAAACGCTCGTTCCTCGCAGCAACCCTCGCCCGCCCGCCAGTTGCACCCTAGGACGGACACGGGTACAGCCGTACAATAGCACAGTAGCACCGCAGCAGCCTCCAGGCCCCCACCGCCGCCATGGAAATGTCGTCGCCGCTCGCAGCAATGCACCCGCCGCCGCTGCCGGGCCCATGGGGATATAGACGCGATCTGCCGCCCTCCAAGCCGCTGTTCGCAGCACACACACTGGGCCCCAAGAACTTCAATTTCAGGGACTTGAGCATGAAGAAGACGGGCGGAGACTACTTCACCCTGCAGCCCGTGCGAGGCTCCTCGCCCACTGCAAGCCTCGCCGCCGACATGTCCTCGAACCTGCATGTCGACCAGAGGTAGCGGTCTCCCTTGCATCCCGCCTTGCATCTGATGCTGATATTGTTCTAGCCCCCAACTTGCCACACCCCGAAGGTCGCTCTTCACTTCCAGCCTCTTCCAGCAGCTGGACAACCGGGGTAAGCGAGCATTCACTCTGGGGCAAGACGCGGAGGTGCTGGTGCTAAACTGATGCAGAAGGAACCAAGACCCCACCATTTCGCTGGGAAGGTGTCACGACTCCACCAATCCCCTCGTCGTCGCCTTGCTTTGTGCCCGACTCGATGGACATCTCGCCTCTACCGCACAAAGCTCCCTTTAGCTTTTTGTCAACAGAGCGCCCCTTGCCATTGCCGTCGCCCACCCCGGAAACGACTCCTTCTACCGACGACGACATGATCTCACCATGCGAGCTGCCTGCTCCGCCGCAGTTTCCCTTCCCCGATACCATCCCCGAAATTGAAGTGCCGCGTCCGGTGTCTGCTGCTGAGTGAGTCTCGACATCCATGTTTCCCCCAAGTCTACAACACTAATCCATGGCAGACGTAAGAAGCCAAGCTTCTTGGTCCGCCCTCCGCTTCCCCGCTCGAAGAACTACTCAACCAACACGGTGTCTTTCAAGTCGCGCGAGAAAGACGCACTGCCGGCCTTCTTGTTTGGCGCAGGGGTCGACACATTCTCAAACGCTTCTACCCCGTCACTAGAGGAGTGCTTCTCGTTGTCGCCTCCACAAGAACGTAGGCCCATCTCGAACCCTTCGCTGGGTATGTCGAAACCTAAGCCCATCGGGTCCAGCATCAGGAAGCCTAGTGGCCCATCCCGACGACCTTCCAAGATCCGCAGGTCACTCAGCATGTTTGAGCACCCGGCAGACGTGATGAACGCGAAGCAAGAAAAGGACAGCTATACGCCCAGCGGCTTGCAATCGGTCATGGATGTCGACGACACTCCAGGTCTCAAGCTTCCTCACTTCACTCAGCCCAACGAACCAGACAGCTTACCCCGAATCACCGATGCAACGCTAGTCGACGTTCTCAACGGCGACTACAACCATCTATTCGGTGACAAGTACATCATCGACTGTCGATTCGAGTACGAATACAAAGGTGGTCACATCAATGGCGCAGACAACTTTTGCGAGAAGGAGAAGCTCGCAGAAAGACTCTTCGGGCCGAATGCACCTTCAGACCCTACTAACACTCTCATCATTCTGCATTGTGAATACTCCGCGCATCGTGCACCCCTCATGTAAGTCATCGGTTTCTGGTCTACAAGTTAGACTCTGCTGACCAGGCCAGGGCCAAGTTTCTTCGTCAAGAGGATCGCAAAGTCAATACCCACCGCTATCCACAGTTGTCTTATCCCGAAGTATATGTCTTAGATGGGGGCTACAGCGAGTTCTATGCAACGCATCGTAGCCGCTGCTACCCTCAATGCTGGGTGCGGATGGACGCAGAGGAACACCAAGCCTCATGCGAACGTGGCTTGAACAAGCTTCGACAGCGCTCAAAACTAAATCGGGCTCAGACGTTCGCCTTTGGCCAGCAATCATGCCAGATGGAAGACTCGCCTACCGCCATCGGTCGCACAAAAAGCGGGAGCCTTATGGGGCGCGGTCTTGGTGACGATGTGTTAAACTTTGGAAGAGTCGGCGCCTCTCGTCGCATGGCCTCTTACTGACCCTGGGGTTGCGACCTATGATTCCCTTGACGATTTTGAAACACCTCACGGCGAAACTGGTATATGGCGTTATTGATTGACCATGGCATTTGACATCCAGCCTGGCATTCGGTCACATTTCAACTTCATCCTTTGCGGCGTTCAAGCGATTACCCACCCTTTGGCCCTGCAGCATCAGTCTTCCCATCAGGCGGACGGCAGTCACTATCTCGATAGTGAGTAAGCCCCCTTGCATCCACACACCGTCCTGTCTTGACCTGTTTGCATTGCATACCCATGGCTCCCCCGTCGTGCGACTATTTACCTTTCTCGAGAGAACTGCTGGATACCCACTTTTGTTTCTCAGCAAGCTTGGAGAGCAGTGGACGATGGCTGCGTTGCGAGCTTTGAATTTCCTTTGTTTTATTCATGTGTCCATCCTCACGGATCTTTTTATGCCCCTGAAGAGCTGAAATACTGCTCTCACATGTTCCAAGGACAATCTGAACAACCATCACGAAAAAAAATACAACTCAGGCCTACGTGCCTCGAACATCATCCATACCTCCATTGGACACACCACACATCTCCTTTTACCCATCCCATTGCCTTGGCTCTACTGCCTCGACATCCCTCTCCGTATACAGAATGGACTCTTCACATGGTGTCATTGCACCCTCGGCATCGGTTGCGCTTTCCAGTTACTCGGTCTTCTTCCGGCATCATCTCCCCAACTTCTGGCTCGATTGAAAGAAGCTTCTTTTGATATCTTCTAGAGTTTTCCACCGGCTCGATTGTACTTATCCGCTTGCTACTTTTTCTCTGCGGGCCAGGGGTGAGGCGCGTAGTGAGGGCAATCGGCGTACACTTGGAGGTTTCTGGCGCCGCGCACAGAGATAGAAGGTAGTGATCTAGGTAACCTCGTCGTAATGTGGAGGAGGGACGACCGTTGATCGAAACGCCCGTCTGCTCATTAGCAATGGAATAGTTACAACCCAAACTAGGCTGTCTTGCGTGCTACTTAAGTGATGGTGATGTTTCACGGACCTCCTCCTCTTGGCCCATCACCTAACATTGGTCGACCACTCCTCGTCCATCTGCCTCGGCAGTTGACCAATGACGACGGCCCGCGCTAAGAGCTGCACATCACGGAAGCTTCGACCCCACAGCCCTGCCCCGCCATCCCGCAATGTCTTAGAACGCCTCCAACACACGACTCGACCTGCGACAAAGGCTTTGATGACGCGCCGAAAGGCTGCCTGGAAACCAAGTCACCATGGACATTGATGACTTGCTCGCCGAGGTCGCAGTCGACACGACTCCACAAGAGACGCGTGATCTGCAGCAATTGACGCGCTCTTGGGTCGCCGAGCGCGTCGCCCCCGAAATACTACCATGGCCGGCGGAGCTAATGGAGAGGGTTTTGGGGAGGATATGCCGGCAGGTACGTCTCTGAAAGGACGTGGGCAAACGTGGAAGGAGCCCAGAGAGGTGTAACGCGGTTGTGGAGTTAATGAGTGAACAGATTGAGCTCGTAGAGGATCAAACTGGAAACATGGATCCGAAGACGAACTTCAAATTGATTGTCATACAGACGGAGGTAGAGAGATTCAAATTCCTCGTGCGCAGCTTCTTGCGCGCGAGGTTAAAGAAGGTTCGTTGTACTTCCCGCTAAACCCCTCATCCAATCCCCAGCTAACACGACGTGCAGATTGACACGCACCCGCTCCACATTCTCGAACAACACACATCCTCCCTCGATATCATGGAACCGCTTCTCTCGCCCTCGGAACATCAGTACCTTACAATCGCACCAATCGCTCCTCTCGTCGCACTATGCATCGTCCTTCCTCTCACAATTTCCGCCTTCACTGCAGAGACTGAACGATACCACTGGTGGGATTAGCATGGTGGACAAGCCGGACGGGGATGCGGCGGTCTTTGTGAGGGTGCTGATGGATGTGGGGGAGGTTGCGGTGGAAGGGACCGATCGAAGGTTTGAGATGAAGAGAGGGGACGTTTGGGTTGTGCGATGGAGTGCAATCAAAGGGTGGGTGGCAAGTGGAGATTTGGAATTGATATGAGATATTCGGGGGATGATATGGTCTATATCAAGAGAAGGTGATGGGGGGTACAGCTTCTGCCTCCGATGCGCTCTTTGAAGCGTCGGCAGGATACACCCTCGAAGAGACAGTGGAAACTTGTGGACGGGAAAACCAACCGCACTACTTGCTTCAAATCGAGCATCGGAAAGCACGGCAAGCGCCATGGGTCAAGAAGCATTATCGCAAGTCGACGACGGTGTAAGGAGAGCTCAAGCTGGACCTAGCGAACAACACGCTCAATCTCGATCTGCTACGACGTAGAGTCATGCAATTGTCATCTACCAAAGCTTAACCACACGAACGTAGTCTAAGTCGCCTATCGCAAGTCTCAGTCTACGTAGACGCCACATAAACAAACCATGTTATTCACTTGGTACGTACACGTCAACCTGACTTGAAATTAGGGTTAGGTAACCTAAAATATAGCTAGTGTACCCTATTTACTAAAGTAAAATAGCGCCTATAAATAAGTTAAAATTAAGATCTAAATATATTTGCCTTTTTTTTCTATTTCTATAATTCTTTACTTCTACTACCTCTACTACTACTACTACTACTATAGTAGCCCTTTATAACTTTATAAGTATAAATAAAATATATTTTAAAAAGTTTACTAAAATACTTATACTATATATTATAAAATTTTTTAAGCGCGCGTATAGCGCGTATATACTTATAGTATCTAGATAGCTTTTTATATATACCTATACACTAAAAGCGCTATAAGCGTACTTATAATACTACTTTTTTTTAGTATGTGTATATATAAGATTATATAAAAATACGCACCTATATTAACTAGTGCACCTAGGATATCTAGAGCACTTATAGTATTTATACTATTACTATAATACTAATTAATTAGCAAATAAAGCTCTTTAATTAGCTAAAATTTAAAAAAAGCTTAGTAAGCTACTTAGTAAGCTTTTAAAAAAAGATTTCTTAAAGTATAAAATTAAAGTCTCTTACTAGATAGTAATTACTAGTTAATATAATAGTATTAATTACTAGTGTATTATATAGAACTTCTACCTAATTCTAAATTCTAGATTTTATAGGTTTAAAAATAGAAAAAGTATAGGTTTATACTTTTTTTATACGCGCGCCAAGACCGCCAAGCTCGCTTAGTAGTTTAAAAGCGCGCTTTTTTTTTATAATTACTTTTTTTACGCTCTTTTTAATTACTAAGTAGAAGGCTCTGCTTTTTTATTATATTATTTAAGATAAAAGCCTTTATTATTCTACTTCTAGATAGTTAATTTAATAATACATAATTACAAAATATTTAAAGTTATTATAATTATTTAAAAGAATAGATTTAGCGAAAATAACTTAATTAGTAGCTTAGTAAAGAATACTATTTTAAAAAGTATAAACTTAATAACTTTTTAACTACTTATTTTTATTAAAACCTTTTTAAAATTTTATACACTATATATTAGTCTTTTTTTTATAATTACCTTTTTTACGCTCTTTTTAATTACTAAGTAGAGGGCTCTACTTTTATATTATATTATTTAAGATAAAAGCCTTCGTTATACTATTTCTCTAGATAGTTAATTTAACGCCACATATTATTAGTACTATATATTTATATAATAATATTACGTAATAATATATAATACTAGTAGTAAAAATAAAGAGTTTTTATTATTAATTACTAAACTAATTTACGCAATAAAAATAGTGTTTTAAATAATTAAATAATTAAAGACTAGTATTTTCTCTATAAATCTATTAAAAAAGTAAAATTATAGCTTTACTAGTAAAAAAGTTATAAAGCTTTTAAAAAATTACTTAGTTAGACTATTTGTGTATATTTGCGCAAGTCTACGCAAGTCTATATATGTCTACGCATCTCTAAGCATTTTTATGCTAGCAAATTGCCTATATAAAAATACGCACAGATTCGCACATCTGCGCATAGTTAAGTAGCCTCTCTATAAAAAACTTTCCTAATATAGTTTGTTTTCTTTTGCGACTAAGGGGTTTCTAATAAAAATATTATAATAATAGTAGTTATTCCTCCTATTATTATATACACAGAAAAGCGTTTTAAGGTATTAATAAAAAGAGGTTAGATACTTATATTTAAGTAGTCTTTTTAAAGACAATTAAAAGTTTAAAAAAATACTACTAGTAAGAAAATTATTAAGTATATAAAAGTAAAGTATTATATATATATATAATAGTTTGTGCCTATCTTTTTACTAGTTATTTACTATTACCTTTTCTTTTACACCCTAATAACGTCTTTTACTTTATAGAAGGCGCCTTTTCTAGTTAGTATTAGCGTGTGGTTAGTATAGGCCTATACCCTACACTGCCTACTATATAAGTAAGGACCCTCTAGATTTATTTCTTATTCTCTATCTAGGCTAGTAAATAGGTTTAGGGTACCTAGCTTAGATATAGGATTAGGTTGGGGTTACATAGACTCCAGGTATAGGTTAGATTAGTTATAGTTATATAGACTTTAGATATAAGTTAGGTTAAGTTATATAGATTCTAGATATAGGTTAGATTAGGTTGTATAGACTTCTAGATATAGATTAGATTAGAGTATCTATTAGAATTGCGTAACTTATATTATATAAAATTAATAGTAATAAGATTAGTAACTTTAGTTACTCTCTAAAGGTGTATAAAAAAGATCTAAGTAAAAGTAATATTAATGCTATTTTGCTATTAATATATATATTTATTATATCTTATTATTACTAATACTATAATAGCGCTAAGGCCTTAACCACTTTTATAGTGGCTGCCCCCCTAGTAAAAAGAAGTTAGTAGCTTGCTATCTAAAACCTTAGAACTTTATATAGTTTTAATAGTCTCCTTATTAGCTAGTAGCTTATATAAATTATCTCTCTTATCTAATAGTGCTATGTTTCCTAAATTATTCTCTTCTTTATTAGAATCTAATAACTTTTATAAATTACTTATTAGCTATTATAAACCTAACTATTATAACCTTTTAAATTGTTTAAGCAGCGAGATTATGTCTTTAATTTCTAATTACTAATTACATCCCTACTAGTGTTAAAAATACGCTTAACACCTACCTATAAAATCTATACTATTAGGATATTCTTTACAATATATATAAGTTAGAAGTAAGATATTTAATAAACTTTCTACTACACTAGTATATTAAATCTATTACTCTTTTTAACTATAAAAGTACTTAGATATATTTCTTCTTTTGTCTAAGTTAGGCCTAAGTTGTAATTAATATCTAGCGTAGTAGCTAAACTTTAGCTAAAGGTAGAGAGGCTACTAGACTATAAACTATGTAATAAAAAAGTCTTTTAAAACTATTTACTATCTTATAACTATCTTAGGTTAGTATTTAAGACTAAAGTAGGGTCCCTAGCTATTAGGCTATTATAGTAATTAAAGTACTTTTTAGGAACTATTAGTAGTATATATACTTATTCTGAGTCTTCTATATTTTATCCTATTCAACTATTAGTATATAACTATAATAAATAGTCTTCTATATCTTATTCTATACAACTATTAGTATATAACTAATAAATAACTATAATTATAATACCTTATACGCTATAAGCTTTTGCAAAAGATCTAATATTATTATATAGTTAAATAAGAAACCTTTCCCTCTACTTATCCTTAAGTAATACTTACGCAACTTCTCTTATCCTATTTTAGCTATAGCCTATATAGCTTCTAGCTATCTAATATTATTTAACTCTTTAATAAGCTTATTATTTATTTTATCTAGGAAATTAAAGAGCTAGTTATATATAAGCTAGATATATATAGAACCTAGGGTTTTTAGTTCTTACTTAGGAAGTTTATATAGCCTCCTTACCTTAACTTTTAAAGTATAGAGGTAATTAATTTAAGATATAACTATTCTAGGGCTAATAGTTAAAGTTTCTTAAGATCTTTAAAGTCTACCTTTATAGTGTTACTATAAGTAGAAGTGTTTAATCTTCTAGTTGTCTTTATTATAATCTTCTTCTTTAGCTATATATTAATACTTGCCTAAAGCTTTAGTGCGCGCTCGCATATATTATATATAGAGTTCTATTTTATTTAGATATTTTAAATTATAGATAATTGCTTCTTTAGTAGTGTGTTACTCTACGTTATAAGAAATTACTTCAATCGCTATAGTAACTAGTTAATTGCAATATAAATAGCACAAAGCTGCGCGCTAGTTAGTCTATAATAACTTTTTATAATAATAGCTAATATACCTTATAAAGAAAATTTAGAATAGATATCTACGCCTAGATTTTATTTATATATTGCTACTATGCGATATAGCCTTACTATATTTTGTATGTGGATTTTTTTTAGTCGAAGTGGGCGCGCCAAGCGCGCCAAGCCCGCTTAGCTCGCTTGTAACGCGCTAACCCCTTTTTATTAATACCTTAAAACGCTTTTCTGTGTGTATATAGTAATAGTAGGAGGAATAACTACTATTATTATAATATTTTTATTAGAACCCCTTAGTCGTAAAAAAAAAAACTATTGCTACTATAGCGTCTCTCTAGAATTAAGATTAATAGGCGCTAATAACTTAAGGTAATAGATAATATCTTAAACTATAAGATTAATAATATAAGTAAAACATAGGATTATATTTTCTTTTTAGTTCTAGGTAATATTCTCCTCTAATAGTTTATACTAAATACTCTAAGCTAGAGTACTATTATTGTTAGTATTATTATATATAATTACTAAGAGCTTTTGCATAGTTTCTATATTCTTAAGAACCTATAGTACCTCTAATACTATTAATACTTTAGTATAGCTGCTATATATTAGTATAAAGTTAAGTAGCTTCTCCTTAAACTACTAAGCGTTATTAATATAGTAACTATTAATAGCTAGAAAGCTAAGGTAATTAGCTATAGACTACGCGTTAAGCAAGATAGAGAGCTTAGTTGCCCTACTAATATTACTAAGGATAGCTGCCTTAGTAGTGTTAATTTATTTAGAAATATATAGTAGAACCTATATTGGCTAGTTATTATAACGTTAGGCCTAAGAAAATAGAGAAAGTATTAAAAGAATAGTTACTTTACTATTTAGAAGAACTAATTATTATTAATTACTATCTATATAAGTTTAGTTTTAAATGCCTATAGAGAGTATATAGGATATAAAATAGCTATTTGCTTTTTATATACTAAGAAGTGCTTTTTTTTTATTATTACCTTTTTACGCCTTTTTTGATTACTAAGCAGAGGGCACTGCTTTTTTTGTTATGTTATTTAAGATAAAAAGCCTTTGTCGTCCTATCCCTAGGTAGATAAAATAACGCTACACATACATACTAAGAGTAGTAAAGTCCTTTTATAGATAGGCTTATCCTACTATATATATGCTTAGGACCTTATATAGTTAATAAGGTGCTTAGTACTAATTAGCTAAGTACTAGTAAAGTTAACACTTAGGTGTTATAGTATATAGCTATAGTTAAGATAGAATATATATAGATAACTTAAGGAGTACTCTATGCCCTCTTAGAATATTGTCTAGATAATACCTATGCAAAGGTAAGAGTTCTAGTATAAGTTATAGATTTGTTTATTTTAAACCTATTAAGTATTAGACTACTATATATTTTTTATATAGGAAATGACTTTTGCCTTATTTTTAACTCTTAAAACTCTAAATGGGGACGTTGAATAAGATAAATCATCCTACTTCCTAATCTATTAGCCTATAGGACTAGAATTCTATATTTAAGAAGAGTATCTAGTAGTAAAGTAACTAGTTTATTAATATAGGACTGTATATTAATTCCTAAGATAGGTGTGGCACTTTATATAGCACTTAAAGACATTAGTATAATAAAAAGACATAATAACTAGTTAAATAGTTATTTAAGACAATAGTAGTTTAAGAAGAGAATAGAATAAACTAAATTCTATACTATTAACTATAGTAGTATTTAACTAATATTAAGGTTTAGCTAAAAATAGTATGTAGTGTATAGTGTGCTAGTAATAAGTTAGTTTTAGATCTAGACTAGTATATAGCCCTTTATTACAAAGTTAGTTTTAGGTAGCAATTAGCTTATTACTATACTACTATAGGTAGTATTCTTAGCAACTAGTATATAATTATTAGCTGTAATAATTAGCTATAGTAAAACTATAACTCTAGCTAATCTTATTCTATACGCTAATTATTATCTAAAACCCTTTTAGCACCTAAGCCTTTGTTATTATTTAAAATAAAACCCCCTTATTGTCTAAAACCCCCTTAGCACTTAAGCCCCCCTTATTATCTAAACCCCCCTTAGTACTTAAGCCCCCTAAAGTCTAAGAAACTCTTAAAGTTTATATCCTTATTTATAATATTAGAGTTATACCTGCCTAGTAGCTTCTAAAAATAAGCCTTAAGCTGCTTCCTATTATTTTTAATTTTCTTTTTATACTCTTTATTATTATTCCCCTTAATATACGCCTTATTGCTATTAAGTATACTATTCTTATTATAGTTAATAAGGTTAGTAGGAGGACTAGGCTTATAGTAAGTAATAATTATTAGTAAAAGTGTATAATAAATAAGTATAATAAACTTATAACTATTTCTTATTAGTAACTATTACTAGCTTTTTAGTAGTTAGACCTATATTGCCTATGCTATTGCAAAAGTTCTCTTACTCTTTTTTATTAGCCTTACTCTTAAAGCCATTAGCCTTAAGCTTTTTTAGGCCTGCCTTATATATATCGCTTAAGAGCTTCTTATATATACTACTATAACTAAAGATTTATTTACCTATATAACTTTATAGTATAGAAGGGCCCTTCTTCTTACTAGTAACAATCCTACACTTAGATAGGGCTGCTTAGTAGGCCCTTAGATTAACTTTATTCTTAATTTTATCTTACTTCTTATATATAGCTATTAGTTTTATCTTTAACTAGTTGCCTACCTTTTATTAATTAACTATATAATAATAGAATATAATAATATATTACTTTTTTAATTCTTAATGTAGGACTATACAAGCTTTTCTTCTTTTTATATAAGCTATTAATACTTTTATACTTTAGAGAGTAGTTAGTAGTTTTTTATTATTATAAAGCTTCTTCTTAAGCTAATATTATATAGCTTAATTAGCTAATTTAGCAAAGTCTAGTACCTTTTCATCTTTACTATAGAGTGTATTACGAGACCTCTATATAATAGTATAGGCGCTATTACTAAGTGTATTTTTGAATAGCACTTTATAGTTAGTAAAATAATCTTTCTAAAAGCTACTTTATTTATAATATAAAAAAATAGTGCTAATCTCTTTAGCTCTAAATATAAAACCCTATCTATATTAGTATATAGTATAATAAAAGGCTGTAATTACTAGGTATCTTAGTAAGATTCTTTTACTTATTACGCTTAAAATTTGCTAGTATCTATAGGCTGCTGCTTAGAAGGCCTTTTAGGATATTCGGAGGCTCTTTTTTAATAGACACTATAGTATAGGGTGTAATAATAGTATGTAATAACTATAGTTAATATTATAGGAATAATAAAAATATTATTATTATTATAAAAAGCAGCTATAGGGGCCTATGCGTATAGGTAAGGCGCTAACAACACTAGTATATTTTCTTTACTTACCTTACTACCTACTTAGCTACTTTACCTTACTACCCTTTTAGCTACTTTTTTAATACTCTATAGCCTTAACTACTATATATAACCTTAATTTCTAAGATAATAGTATATACTAGGCTATCTAGATACTCTAAACTAGTTACTAGTAAATCTTAAGTAAAAAAAAAGAAGCCACTAGCTACTAAGGCTACGCAAAAGGCGCCTTACAAAACACTGCCTACTATACTAAAACGAAAGCACTACTAGAAGCTAGATAGTATATTATTATTATAGCTATTTATTGTATATATATTCTAACAATATATAGCTATTACGCTTAGAGAAATTAAAAAGTACTAAAAGAGTATTAAGCCCCTTATTAGAAAAATGCTATTCTGCCGCCTTATTAAGGAAATAGCGTAAGATAATAATAAGAAAGATCTGTGCTTCTAGTCTATTGCGCTAGCTGCTCTCTAAGAGGCAATAAAGGCTTTTCTAGTTAGAATATTTAAAGGTATTTCTTTATACTACTCTACTTCTACTATAAAATAAGTACTAATATCTCTAAATACTAATAGTAATGCTATTTATATAAAATAGATTACTATATAGGCTAAGAATATATAGCTAGTAAATAGGTACTATAAGAAGTATATAAATACTAGGTAAATAGTAAGGCGCTTAGCTAGGTTTAATATATATATTTAACACTAAAGCTATACTTTTACTATAATATATAATCATAATAATTGCTACTATAATAATAAGGGCATTTTTTATAGTAATTTACTATAAAAAATATAATTAGTTAGGTCTAATATAACCTAGTCTGTGCGACCCTAACCTAACCTATAGCCTATGCAATCTTAAACCTAACCTATACCTATTACTAGCGTAAAATCTATAGGTAAAGGTTAGATTAGGGTTAGGGTCTTATGTAAGGGAACCTAACCTTAACCTAACCTATATATATTTACTAGCCTATCTCTATCTTAGTATAGTCGTAATTTAGTTACCTCTTTTAACTATATACTAGCTATTTCTAAGAGGTTTACCCTATAAGGCTATATTATATAGACTAGCAAATAGGTATAGGTTAGATTAGGGTTAGAGTCTTATATAAGCAGGGTTAGGTTAGAGTTAAAGTCTTATATAAGTAGAGTTAGGTTAGGGTTAGAGTCTTATATAATTTTAACCTAACTCTAACCTAACTCTAGATTACGTAAGACTCTACCCTAATCTAACTCTAGGGTGCCTATTTAGTCTGTAATAAATAGCTATTATAAATTATTTAAAAATATATTTTAAATAATACTAAACTAAGTTAAATTAAGCTAGGGTCTTATATAACTAGGCTAGAGTTTTATATAATTAGATTAGGTATAGGTTAGGTTAGGTTTAGAGTCTTATATAATTAACCTAACCTAACCTAAGGTCTATGCGACCTAACCTAACCTATACCTATAGTCTATACGACCCCAACCCAACCCTATACTTAATCTGGGTATCCCGAACTTATTTACTAGTCTAGCTATATACCGCGCTTATATTATACTAAGATTAACCTTTTTATTTAGCTATAGATAGTAATATAATATCTACTTCTCTTTTAAAACACTACCTATAGGTAGTTAAATTAGTAGAAGTTTTACTTTATTAGTTACTAGTTATACTAGGTAGTTACTATACTATACTAAGGTCTATAAGACTACTATTATAAACTTCTTTGCCTACTATAAGTAAGTAAGGGTGTATTAGTTTATTAATTACTAGTTATGCTAAATAATAGTTCTATACTAAGGTCTATTAAAAAGGCTACTTTTATACTTCTCTATTTACTATAAGTTAGTAAGAGTATATTAGTTTATTACAGTAGGGTGACACAAAAAAGTGCGTAGAAAAAAGATACCTTTTTAAAAGTTATATATCTTAGTAAGTTTTAATGCTATATAGATAAAAAATATACCGTTTTAAAGAGAAGGTTTAGAAAATTTAGTATAAAAGGGTACGAAGAGCTTAGTAATCAGCGCTAACTAGAGGTATCTTAGTAAAGTTAAAGGAATTCTTTCTTAAAACTTTAATCCTATATAACTTTCTTTTCTACGTAGATAAAATTCTATAACTTATATATATCATAGTGTAAGCTATATAGATTATATAACGTAATTATAATTAAACAATTAGATAGAACTAGTAAAAAATATATTACTAGTACTTAGTATACCATCCTTAAGCCTCCATAACGTTATTATAACGCTTAGGCAAAGATAGTATACAATTATCTATCGCCTCCTGTGGAATTAAATCCTACTCCTCTTATATAGCTCTTTTAAAGGCTTCTGCACTAGATTTACTAGTGCCAAAGCCTAAAGAAGCCCTATTTCTTTTTCCTAGCCTATCTTTTAATAAACTCTAAACGTTTTCTATAGGATTTAAGTCTAGTAAATAGGGTGGATGCCCAAAAACAAAGACTTTATTCCTAGAAAACCACCTTTTTACCTGTAGAGTTCTGTGAATCTTCGAATTATCCTATTAAAATTTCCAGCCTAGTTATAATTAGTATATAGAATAAGATTATAAAATACATATATATATTATATATTACAAGAAAAAGAAAAAAAGAAGAAAAAGGGATACTTTACTTACCTCTTTTTAAAAGAGGTTTTAATATAGGATTTAAACACTCCCATATATATCTAGTGTTATTAAAGGTCCTAGTTTTAATAGGGTCCCTTAAAAACACTAGTCTAGAACGTCCTCCTATCCAAATGCAGCCCCAGACTAAGATAGAAGTATCTCGCGCTTTCAGTAATTTAGTACTAGTTTAAAAAAAAAGTTATAAAAAAAAGTAAAATAGCGCAATTATAGAGAAAAAGGAGCTCTATAATTCTATAATTTAGAGAAAATTAATAACTTACTAGTTATTTGGTTTTTGCGCTGTTTAGGCCCAATTTCCAATTTTCCCCTTTTTCTTATATATTCTTGCCTATTACCAATGCCCCCTTTAGATAGTAGACTTGTTAGAAAATATAACTTAAGCAAAGTTAATATTTTCTAGCTCCTTAACTATCTCTTTAGCCCAGAATTCTCTTTAGCTCTTTCTTTAGTTAAATAGGCCTTTTTCTTAGAGACGTTAAAAGAATAGTCTTCTCCTTTTAAAACTCCCTATAACGTCCTCTTAGTAAAGCCAAAACTATTCTCTTCTAATAGCCTCTTATTTGTCTTCTTAGGGCTTTTAGTTAAATCTCTATTAATAACTCATTTCTCCCTAGAAGTAACCTTAGTTACTCTCCCCTATTTTACCCCTTTTAATAAGTTATCTCCCTCTTTTTTCTTATTAATACGTCTAATAGCAGTTTTAATAGATCGTAGAGGCTTATTAAAGGTAGTAGCAATAGTAGAATTAGAAGTATTTGCTTTTTTAAGTAAAGAAACTTAACTTTTGAGTTATGACAGTTTTGGCTCTATTTAAGAAAGTACGAAAGAGAAAATTTACTAAACAAAAGATATTATATTATACTATACTCTTAGTAATAAATTACGTGATTTAATTAACTTTTCAAATTACGTAATTTTTTAACCTTAAATAATTTTTTAATTAAGTTATATAAGTACTCCTACATTTTGCTTACGTAATCTACACTAGGGCTAGAATAGCTAGTAAAATTATTAGCCTAGTAGCATACTAAATAAAAAAGTTATAACGCCTTAAAAATTAACTATTAGAAACACTAAGTTTAGAGATGGATACCTTACGGACCCAGCTTAGTAAGCACATAACTAGTATCTAACTTTAAATCTCCTATATTTCCTCTTCAAAACGGTATACTTCTTATTTACATAGTATTAAAACTTACGTAGTTATATAACTTTTAAAAAGGTATCTTTTCACTACACACTTTTTTTGTGTCACCCTACTATAATTACTAGTTATACTAGATAGTAGTAGTTTACCCTATAGTCTATTAGAAAAGACTACTTTTATACTTTTTTGCCTACTATAAGTAAGTAAGAGTATATTAGTTTATTAGTTACTAGTTATGCTAGGTAATAGTTCTATACTAAGGTCTACTAAAAGAGGCTATTTTATACTTCTTTGCCTACTATAAGTTAGTAAGAGTATATTAGTTTATTAGTTACTAGTTGTGCTAGGTAATAGTTCTATACTAAGGTCTATTAAAAAAGACTACTTCTACACTTCTTTGCTACTACTATAAGTTAGTAAGTTATATTAGTATTATTACTACTAGTTATGCTAGATACTAGTTACTATTCTAGCTAAGGTCTATTAAGAGAGGCTATTTCTACTATTCTCTACCTTTTAGTAAGTTAGTCTATAAAAAAGACTACTTCTACACTTCTTTGCCTACTATAAGTTAGTAAGGGTATATAGTTTATTAGTTACTAGTTATGCTAGATAGTAGTTCTGCGCTAAGGTCTATTAAGAGAGGCTATTTCTACACTTCTCTACCTTTTATAAGTTAGTAAGAGTGTATTAGTTTATTAGTTACTAGTTATGCTAGGCAGTTACTACACTATACTAAGGTCTATTTAGAGAGGCTGCCCTAAAAGTCTTAATATTCTAAATATAAATAATAATTAATAAATTAATAAATAGTAACTACTACGCTATACCCTATAGAGCTAACTTATCTAATAAATACCTTCTAGTGCTATTATAGTAAGGGTATAAGGCATAAAACTAGGGAAATTAGAATTAGGCTATAGAGGTAATATAGAGGTTAAAGTTTTATATATTTTATCTTATACTTTATCTTTTATCTAATCTTTTTTTAGCTTTGACTATACACTAGCTTATATACTATATAAAGACCTACTACTCTCTAGATCTATTTACTACTACACTCGCTTTATACCTCTACTTTACTTAACTTTATTATTATCTATACAATAGTAAACTATTACTCTTTAATCTAGAAGACTCCTTTTAGAATATTTCCTAAGTCCTTTTAATCCCTAGACAATTCTATAATAGATAGTATAGTAGGGAACGTTTATACGCACCCTACTATTAATAGCTTATATAATATTTATAATAAGATTTCTCTACTTAACTCTCTACTAATAATTTATTATCTATTAAGTATAGAAAGTAGCTAATAGCTACTCTAAAGATTACTAGTTGTTGTCTTGCTCCTAGTCTTATAAGAAAAGAGAAGTATTATTAAGCTACTAAGAAAGGTCTACCCTAATAGAACTTTTATAATAGCTAGCATAATAAACATATTACTATACTTGAGGCAGATAAGCTAGGTAATAAATTTTTATTAGTAGACTCTAAGTGGCTTGTATACTAAGGCAAAGCTAAACTTATAGTTGCTAGAATATTTTAACCTATTTACTAGGCAATTTAAACTAGACTTATTATCTAAGGATAGCCTAGAAATTAAATAATTACTTACTACCTATTAGTTTTAGGCCTAATATTGCTTTTCATAAGGCCTTCTTTTAAAGAAGTTACTAGAATTAGTGGCTAGGGCTATTATAAAGTCTAAAGACAACCCTAAATAGAGGAGTATTATTTAGACTTTATGCGAACGCGCTAATATGTTTAAATAAGCTTTTACTATACTTAAGATATAGATAACTTATAATATAATATATATAGTATTAGAAGATTTCTAATTCTAGCCTAATATTACTAATTAAGCAGCTATTAGACTAGGCTTATTTAGTTCTAATAAAGCTCTTCCTTTTATTAAAAATAATTATTATCTATAAAACTATATTGAAGTTCTATTAAAAGCCCCTAGCCTAAAAACGCCTAATATACTACTTAGTTTGCGCCGCCCTTATATAGCTAAGTAGAACTTATTCTACCTAGTTACGCCCGCCCTAAAGTGCGCCCTAATATACGCCCTAGTAAGCGCCCTAATATCCGCCCTAGCTTATAGTGCCTATTTTATATATAAATAATAACTTTTACTACTTCTTAACCTCTAGATATATATAAACTAAGCTTGCTAATAGTAAGTTAATAGATATACTCTAGGGTAAATACACTTTTACTACTTTTAGTATATCTAAGCTAGAATACTCTATAAAGCTACCTAATATTAATAACTACTATAGAAAAGGTTAACTAAGCCCTAGTATTAAAGACTGGCTAGAGGATATATATAATAAGCTTTAGGTAAATATAGACTATTATTAAGGTAATAACTATATATAAAAGTAAGGCAATCTTATTAAAGCTATACTTAGCTACTTTAAAGGCGTGCCTTAAAAGGCTGCGCTAAAGTAGTGTTAAATAAATTAGGCCCTTAATAAAGATTGCAGACCTAAATTATTGTTTAAAATTTCTAAAAAAGACTTACTATAATCTTTTTATTCTCTAATAGGCACGTAAAAAATTTTATAAGATCTTTTATTTTAATAAAATAGACACCTAGATATTTTTATAGAGACTTTTAAGAGTCTAGCTAGAAAGGGTAGACTGGACGCAAAGACCTAAAAGGATAAATTATAACTTAAGTTAACTAAGAGTTTTAAGTTAATATTCTAAAAAGAGATAGAAGATTTTAATATTAACTACCTAGTAATTAAACACTAAATAACTATAGCTAGCTGCACTTTCTAAGATAATAATATAATAAACCCTTTCTAGGCGTACACAAAGACTCTTTTTAGATATTACCTTTTAGATTAAAGTCCTTATATATAGTAACTAAAAAATAAACACCCTATTCTAGACTAACTCTTTTCTTTTTAACTCTCTATAACTAGACTAGAACTGGTACGGCGATGTGGCCTTACGCATGGTTTTGCATATAGATTTTTTTTAGTTAGAGTAAACGCGCTAAGTCTACCAAGCTCGCTTAGCTCGCTTATAACGCGCTAATCCCTTTTTATTAACACTACCTTAAAACGCTTTTCTGTGTTAATAATAGTAGGAGGAATAACTACTATTATTACATTAATTTTATTAGAAACCTCTTAGTCGTAAAAAAATAAATTATAACTAGACTAAGATATAGTGTATAAAGAATAACGTCTGCTTTAGCTATAGTAAAAAGCTAAAAGGGCAGACACTTACACTACTATTGCCTACTACTCTAATTTAGAGGCAGATAATTTATTAGATAATAAGGCTTTAAATATAAGCTATTAGACTACTCTAACCTAGTAGCTTATATAGAAGCCACTAAACTAATTAATCTAGATAAACTATAAGTTTAATTATAAAATATAGATACTAAACTAAAAATACTACCTATAGGCGGCAAGATAGTAAGGGTTCCTAAACTATTTAAAGGCCTCTAGTTAGTTATACTAGTATAAAATATATTCTAAGGATTAGCTTTTAGGTTATAAGCCTTAATAGACACTAGTGCTAGTACTTTATAATTTATTACTTTAAGGTATATTGTTAAATAGACTCTATAGCTAGCTATACAGACATTAATATCTAATACTCTATATTAGTAAGTGTGGAGAGTGTACAGAATAATTGTATAAGGAAAGAAAATAATATAATAAAACTAACTTAGTATTAATTACTTATCTCTAGAGAGGATGTGAATAGAAAGGAGAAGACTCTATAGCGCAGAGGCTATAGTGTATAGGCGTTATATAATCTCTATATAATACTATTATGCGGCAATATTAAAACCTTAATACTCTTAGGTGCCCTTGCCTATATAGTGTATAGATACTAGCAACTAGCAACTTTTTGTTTTTAAAAGTTGCTATTAGTAGTTCTTCCTTCCTTCGCATAAACTATCTACTTGCTAATATTTACTCTGTCTATTTATTATTCCCTTGTCTATACGTCTTCTGCTCTAGCTAGTTTTGCTCTAGTTAATAGAAAGATTTTATTAAGTAACTATTTATTATACTTTACTGCCATTTGTTAGAGGCGTGATTAGGCTTATTAATAGTAGAGTAGCGGTCTAGCTAATAGCAGTTAAGGGTAAGATTATATAGTTAATAATAAGATTGCAGTAACAATATATTATTTATATAGAGTTTTGTTTTGCTTAGTTTATTCTTTATACAATAGATAGACCTATTTATCTTATCTATATAGGTAGTAGTGTTAGGCAATTGTGTAATATTAGATAAGGGGAAGATAAACGCTAATAAGGGGTAGAAATTAAGACTCTAGATAGAAGGGAGAGGCATATAAGGTGGGCTTTTCTTTCTCTATTCTTCTTTCTCTTATCCCCTACTTTAAATATCTCTCTGTATGTATCCCTTCTCCCTAGCTCTTTTCTCTTTTTATTAAGCTAATCCCCTATTTTATATAGTGCTAAACTATATCCCTTATTATATAATATTTTGTCTCTATATAATACTAACTTAGTGTAGATAATAGCGCTTATACTAGTAGGTCTTAACTAGCTAGGCCTCCCTAGCTTTAATACTACTATAGTGGCTCTTTTAGGCAAAAGAATACGTATTACCCTCCTAACTAGTTTCTAGGCAAACTATATATTTTATCTAGGGCATCTCTATTAATATATATTTCTCTATTCTTTACTTTTTATATAGATACTAACTATAAAAAATAGGCAAAGGAGTTGCGTGTCGCACATTTGCCTTTTTATAATATTAATATTATTCTTATAGCTAGTATAGACCTATATCTATAGGTTACTAAGCTTATTTAGCGCAAGGGCTACTTTTGCGCGCTCCTTATTTAGTTGTATAGTGTCCTTAGGAGAGCACTATATACGCTTATCACTATAGTGGTAACTTTGGCCCTAGGCCCTTTACTAAGTATTGTATAGTAGCAACCTTTTAGGTAGAATTATACAGTTCTTATATATAGTAGAGCTATAGTACTAGGTGCAATTATTATATAGGATAGGACTAAATAGTAGGGTCGACACTTTTAGATATTATTCATAAGTACTAAAATAAAATAGGCTCTTCTCTAAATAAATATATAATATGTCTCTTCTCTTTCTATATAAATAATAGATAGGAAAATGCGCATTTTTAAGTAATATATACGTATAGAAAGAAATTAAATAAGTATATTATATAAAGAAGAGATAGATAAATAATAAAGAAATAGTATTATGTAAAGGCTAGAAAGAGCTTGTGTAGGCGGGCTTAAGGCAATCTACTAATACTTTAATAGTAATTATTAAGGTGTTACTAGAGATTAAAGACTCTAGAGCCTAGTTTAGGGTCTTCTTTATATAGGTATTAGTAGAGTTGTCCTTCCTATTAATTTATCTAATCTTAGAGATCTTGCAGTACTTGTATAGTTCGCAGAGTAGTATAATATTAATTATAAGGCGCTTCTTATTTGTAGTTTCTAGTTATATAAGGCAGTTATAAAGAGACTTTAAATCTATATAGACAACTATAGGGATTAGCGGCAGACTAAGCGTGCGTATAATCTTCTAGAGAGTTGTACTAATAGCAATAACATTATTAAAGCCTCCTACTATACTATATAGCTTACTAGCAAGAATACTCCTTATTACTCTCTTACACTTAGTTAAATTCTAGTGTATAATATTTGCTAGGATATTAAAGTTATTGCTATTACCTATATAATGCTTATTACCTAGAGTAATTAGAAACCCTAGCTATAAGCTTAGGTCCTTGTTATTAGTAAATAAGCTATTAGTAAAGATAAATAGCTTTGCGTAATAGAGATCTAATAGTATAAAGATAAGGCCACGCTTAGTATTGTTAATCTGCCATTAGATTCATGCGTTTAATACCTTAATATCTTTATGCAAGGGTATTATTAGTCTAAGCAGTAATAGATAAATTAAATACAGCTTCTAGTTAGCATATAGATATAATATAGGCGCCTTTGTATACTGCTCTATATACCTCTAAGCGGCATCCTTATATTTAGAGTTAATTATACAAAGGCCCTTTGCTTGCCCTTTTTATATAAGAACTATAGTGTTATATATATAAGCTAAATTCTTCTACTATTAAACTTAATAGGTTAGTCCTTAGTAAGAATAGTCTTATCCTTTATATAAAAGGCTACTTTCTTTAGCTCTTCTTTCTTCTCTTTTTATGCAAAGTTCTTATTAATAATACTAAGAGTATTATCGGTCTAAAGGCTAGTAATCCTAAAGGTGTGCTCTTCTTTATTAGTAATAAGCAGATATAGGTTATATAACGAAGTTTTTATACTAAGTTTCTCTTTATAGTAGTTATAGTAGGTCTTAAACTAGTAAAGACCTACTTTAGCTGCACTATAGAGTAGTTATATAATATAGAAGATTGTGTCTTATAGAAAGTTCGTGCGTAGTTCCTTAGGTAGTCTAGTATAGAGCGTGTGGTTTAGTTTGTTAGTAGACTAAATATAGGCCTAGGTAATATCTTATAGTTTAAAATATATTCTATATATTGCCTAAAGGCTTACTCCTAATATATGGAGTAGGCGCTAGCTTATCCTTTAGATAGTAGGTAATTAGGTAAGAATTTTATCCTTTTTCTTATTAGAATAGCTAGCTAATATAAGGTGGAATTTCTTATATAGTTAAGTAGTCTTGCCCTTAACTTCTTATATAAGGCGGAGGTTAAAGATTCTGCCCTTATATTTAGATAGGTTAAAGAGAAAAATCTTAAATATACTATTAGTAATAAGAGCGTCTATTTCTATATATCTAACTCTTTAAAAGGTACCCTAGGTATTATAATTACACCTTCTGTATAAAGCTTTAGAGATAGTTTCTAATTACTTATTTTCTTCTAGAAAAGAAATATAGTATTCTTCCTTAGGTAGTCTCTTTTTCTCTTTTCTGGAGGATCTCTTTATATAGAGGTAATATTATCTACTTTATATAATAGTAGAGAATTGTAATCTTCTTTATAATAGTATAGCTTAACTTGTGTATAGCAAAACGTTACTAGACTATTTCTCTAGGCTAAGAATTATATTTCTATTCTTAATAATATTAAAGGAGGTATATTAAATGCCTTAGCAGCGCGTTAGAGGCTTTTTAAATTAGTAATATTATAGGTAGAAAGTGTAAGCTAAATTCTACCTTCTTTATTAGAGAATTACGTGTTTAATTATTAAGATATATCACGTTAAGAGAGTAATAGGTGCTGCTAAGCTTATTTAACTAGCTTAGTGGGTTAACTAGCTTACTAGTAGAATACGTTAAGTTAAAATATATTATAATTTTATTTAGAATATATTTTAAGGATGCTAATAATTTTATAGAATTATTTTAATTTTTAGGGTATACTAGTTATTTATATTATTAAGTAACACTTAATAAAAGTAGCTAAGACTAATAATTTTATTAACTAGCCTAGTACTCCCTTTATTTAAATTTAGAAAGGTAATTATTGGTAAAATTTTATTTAATTTTATTTTAAATATACTCTATAATAGTACTAAGCCTTATTATATAAGTAATAAATATATAGAGCTAGAAAATACTATATAAATAACACACTACTAATATACTATAATAAACTTAGGTCTACTAGTTTATATAATATTATAATTATTTATAAAGACCCTAATACTAGTAATATATAAGAATATATTCTAATTCTATTCTAAATATATTTACTAATATTATATATAATAATTTAGTTAAAGTAACTAGAAATTTCTATACTCTAGATAAAACTACTCTATATAATATCTATTAGACTTAGTATTAAAGATCTTTATTGTGTAAAGATTCTAACCAAGGTCGAGTCTATATTATACACAGAGAGGAGTAAAATAGAAGGCACTAAAATCTAGTACCTAGCACATAGTCGTAGTAATAAAATATACACAAAATAATAATAATTTTATTATTAACTTTCTATATAGTAGCATTAATAATAGTAGTTAATAGATAGTTAGATATAACTAAGTTATATATTATCTCTTAACTAGTAAACTATTAGAGAGCTATAGTAGACCTACGCAGAGTTGTAACCGCGAGAGTAGTGTAGACAATAGGACGCTTAACTATAGTTTAGTTATTGCACTTACAACCTAATAGCTATAGCGTAGCTATAGTTTACTATGCGTATAGTGTATAAGTCTCTTATAATATTAGTAATATCTAGTACACTAGATCTTTACTTTAACATACAATACTATATCTTTTAAGTTTTACTCTTTATCTATTATATTTAGTAATATAATAACTAATGTCTAGCAATCTAATACTGCGTCTAAGTCTAATACCTATAGTAACACAGCTATTATTAAATTTAGTTAGGGTATAGATAACTAGCTAGACAAAGTTAAGAATAATCCCTAAAGATTTAGTAACCTTATATGTGTGGCGTTATTTTATCTACCTAGGGGTAGGACAGTAAAGGCTTTTATCTTAAATAATATAATAAAAAAAGCGAAGTCCCCTACTTAGTAATGAAAAAAGGTGTAAAAAGATAATAATAAAAAAAGCGCGTTTAAACTGCTAAGCGAGCTTAGTAGTCTTAGCGCAAGGCTCCTATAAGCAAATTTTTTATAAGGAGGCTACTTAGAACTTTAAGGGAGATATAAACTTTAGCGCGGCCACGCTATAAGTTATCTCTTCTCTGCTAGTCTAATTATTGTAAATAATATAAGTTAATATATTAATAGGTATATACTACTATACTTATAGTACTAGAGTAAGAATAACACATACTAGATATAGTATTGCTCTATTGCTATCTTAAGGTTATTTTTAACAAATCTCCTATTATTGCTGTAGCTCCTTGCCCTACTATCTATCTAGGTATTAATAGCGATCTTGCTAATACTAAGGTACTTACTAACACTAAAAAGTATACGCTAGAGTTCTACATAACTATTATCTAGATAATAACTTCACTGGAGTTCTATTTTATCTATAAGCTTGTCTAGCGCAAGGGATAGGTATACTTAACTATTTATCAGGCTATCCTTATCTACTAGTTAGGTTAGCAGCTAGTCTAGTTTACTAAGAATAGAATAATTATATTTTTTTATACTAGTAGACGTAGTTACTTCTTATTAGTAACTAAATTTAAAAGGGGAGGCAAAAATAAAGAATAAGGTATTTAATAATAAGCTCTAGTATAATAAGAGCGTTATATAGATCTATAAAATCCTTCTAGCTATTATTACTATTAAGTTAGCTTATCTAGCGCACGAGCGTAAATAACTAATAATAGTAGTAGTAATAAGCTAGGTGTACTATATACAGCGTAAGTAAATCTTATATAAATTAGAAGCTTATAGAGTGTAGAGTTATTAAGGTATTTAAGGTTAGTCTTTAATTAGAATTAGGCGCGGTATATAGTAGTATATATAACCTTCTATCTTAATCTACTTTAACCTTAAACTAAAAAAAGGTTAAAAGGTGTTTAGTAAGCCGACGTAACCTTATATAACTAGAAAGATTATTAAAGAGGCCTCTAGAGCTTAATTTTAAGTACCCTATTAGTAATATCTTTAGGCTAATTTGCTGTACCTTATACCTTTAGATTCTAGAGTATAAGGCACTCCTTTAGTATCTAAATATTAGTAGAGACGCAGCCTTTATAACGTAATAATAGTATAATATAGAAATTATACTATAGAAGCTTAAAAATATAATTAATAATAAAAGTAATAAGAACTATAAGAGTAAGAACTAGAGTAAAGAGGAGAAAGAGTTTATTTTAATATATAAAATACTAGAGGCGTAGTAGTAATATAAAAAGCTTATTAAAGTAGTAGTAATTATATAGGCTGCTATTAAGGCAGGGAACTATAAGTAATAAGAGTAAAGGTAAGTAGTAGTAGTAGAAGTATAGGAGAGATAGATAGTAGTAGTAAGGTCCTAGGTAGTAGTATACAGCTCGCTAGTTATAAGAAGAGATCTACTATAAAAAGAGAGTTAGATAAAATAGTTAGGTTAGTTACTATTATAATTGTTATTATCCGTACACTATATAGGCAAGGGCACCTAAGGGTGTTAAGGTTTTAATATTGCCACATAATAGCATCACGTAAAAATTATATAATGCCCGTGCGCCGCGGCCTATACGCCGCAGAATCTTCTCCTTTCTATCCGCATCCTTTCTAGAGATAAGTAATTAATACTAAGTTAGTTCTATTATATTATTTTCTTTTCTCGTACAATTATCCCATATACTCTCTACACTTATTAATATAGAGTATTAGATATTAATATCCATATAGCTAGCTATAGAGCCTATTTAACACTAATTAGTAGTTAAATAACTCTTAACTACAAATTAGCAAGAGTAAAGATAGATTATACAAGTTATATATTAGCTATATAATTTGTTTCATTACATCCTCTCCTCTCTATATAAAAGAATAGTAGATTAAACCCTTTATAGAGTTAGTAAGCAACTATCACTGCTATATAAAACAAAGAAAGCAATTGTATAAGATATATAAAACCTATTCTTATCTATAAAAATAGTAAATTAACTCTTTTATTAAGTTAGTAAGTAAATATCGCTACTATATAAGATTTAAGAGAAGATAGTGTACTAAGCACACTACTAGTAACTATATAAACATATAGTTAAGATAATAATAAACCCTAATAAAGTGTAATTCTCTATATAACTAACCTATTAAATAAACTAGTTACGTAATAACTACCCCTACTACTACTTTATATAAAGCCTTTACCTTTATCGCCTCCACCTTATAAGATAATACTAATATGCCTAAATATACTAGACTATATAATAAGTATACTAAAGAGATAGAAATATTAGAGGCAACACTACGCAAGAGAATAAGACCTAAGTACTAAAAGAATAAGATTAGCCTAGCAGATAATCTCTCTCTATTAGAAATATAATTGTACGTAGTATATACTATTACTAATTATTATATAATATACTAAAAAGAAATAGCTTTATTAAAATTATTCTAGAAAGACTTTAAAAGGATAGAAAGAACACTATTTTTTAAAGTAAAACTATATATTTAGAAGAGAGCTTAATATAGTCCTAAGAGAAAAGGGCATTACACTAAAAATAAACGCTAGAGCTATAAGTGCTAGCAAACTATATAAAGTAGCCTAAGGTAATATAAATATTACTTATATATTACTACTCTTACTAGCCCACTTAACTCCTTATACGCAAACACTAAGGCTAATCTTAAAAATCTAAGCTAGTTAGGCTATTACACAAACCTAAACAGAGCAAGCTACTACTACCACAGGCACCTTCACAGCTATAGGTCCCTATAGACATCTTAAGACAACCTTTATATAAGTACTAAGAACAATCTTATTTATATAAACAACTAAATAACCCACTACTCTTTACACATAGTATCTAACTACTATTCTACCTACCTACTCGCGATTATTAAACGCTATACAGAATAGAACCACTACTAGTTAAATATAAATTATAGGCACTATACTAATCTACACAGACTAAGCCTATACTATAATCTAACCTATATAACTTTCGCCCAAGCACAACCTACCTTCTTAGAGAATTTCTAGCTAATAAGATAATCTAATTTTAAAAGGCATAGAATAAGAATAATAACTATACTAAAGCTCTATACAATATTTTAGTAGATAAGACTAGAATATTTATAAATCTATACAGACGCCTAGATATTACTAAGGATTAATACCTAGACATCATTCTATATATCCTTACTAGCTATATATAGCATAGTATTACCTCTATACTATTCGCCCTAAATAATTATAGAAGTGCTGATACAAAGCACTTAATAGTTACTTTAATACTACTATTAACTATAACTAGTATTAGATAGACTAGACTATAATAACATTTATATAATGCTAGCGTAAGAACTCTAATAAGAGTCTACACAAAGTCCTAAAGGCAATAATTAATAGGCTCACTCTTGTATAGAGAGTATTAGGTGCGAACTTTACTAATGAAATTCCTCTCTATACTACTATTATATAAGCATACTATAAATACCTAGAACTAGAGTAGGCTATATTTACCTCTAAGCCTATTTATAAAGCTCTATTTACTAATCTCTATATATTAATCCAAGTTGCAATTAATTGCTAATCTAATTAGTACCTATAAGAAGTTAATATATATTACACTAATCGCAAATATAACTTTTCTATATAAAGAGGCAGACTACTAGCCCCTTACAGACAAGGACTTCGCAGACAATTTATACCATTATTATTACATTTTATATTTTAATTAAACAATATTTATATAAGACTAAAGAAGTATTTTATATATTATAAGAAAAGTTATTAGTCTTCTAACTATCTGCGTAATAAGCATACCTACCTATTAAGGCAGTATATTACCTTTTATAAAGAGCATAATAATAAAACGCCTTTATACAAAACTATTTAGTCCTATATTTAGAATATAGAAGGATATAATAATAAGGAACCTACTTTACACAAAGAAAAGAAGTAGAGTAAAAAAGATAATAAAAATAGCAATATTAAATATCCTACCTAACTACTACTACTTATCTTTATCACATAACTAGTAAACACATTTATAAGATAAAGCCAAAGGAGTGTATAGAATAGTTTATTCTTAAAAATTAATACTATACAATATACTAAGGTAAACTATAGAATATAAGTGTAGCAAAAATTTCCACTATTAGTAAAGTATAGCTAAAGGCATATATACAAAAGAACCCCTGTATACAGATTAATTAGACACCTAGCAACACTAATATTAGCTTTAAAGGTTAGAACCTATAAGAATCTCTAGAAACTATATAAATTATAAATCTAATAGGAATAGTTACCTACTATATATTCTAGACACTCTAATACTATTCCTACTATTACTAGTAAATGCTAATAAGCTAAGTGCCTACTTTAACAATATTCTAGATATTATATTATATAAAAGAATAGCATAACTATACCTATTATACGCAAATAGAGACACCCTTTCTTTAATATTAGTAAGGAAGAAACTATAACTTTCTTTACTAAATAAGAACTCTATTACCTTATTAATAATTTAGATATCCCTATATAAAAAGACTTTAGAAGATGCTTACTAACACTAGCTATAAAGTAGATACTACTATACTAAATAAAATTTAGAAGTTTTGCTACTACTATTAATTATATAAATAAGTCCTATATTGCTTTAAGTTTACTATTAAGGATAACACCCACTTTAACTATAAGATTATTATTAATATTATACGCATTAGAACTAGGGACGCACTATATATATAGATGCAAATATATTATTCTAAGCTATAATCTTCTTAAAACTAATATCTATATAAGATACGTAAGAAGCTCTCTATAAATGCTAAATTAATACCTATAAAAATCTACCTAACTATATTATATATAACCTAGGTACAAACTTTATATTAGATAAGTTTAAGAACTACGCAAAGATTATTAGCGTAACCTATAGATAGATGCCTATAGAAGTATATTAGGTAATAGGGAAGGTTAAGGGTTTACACACACCCCTCTATAGAGCCTTTAATATTCTTAAGGCTAAACTAAAAGATTGTATAGATAAGAAAGACATCCTCTAAATAGCTATTAAAGCTATTAATAACACTACAGGCCTAGATAGCCTTATACCTACACTACTAGTCTTTAGCGCATATTCTAAGATTAGTATAGACTCTCTTTTATTATCTAATATTATTGTATACGCAAATGCTATATAAAAAGCAATAAAGATACTATAAAAGAAAAGAGACAAGACTAATATTAATTATGCGCTAAACACCTATAATAGTCTATATAGTAGCGCATAAAGCCCTTTAGCTTCTACTTAAATTTAAGGTTATAGCCTAGAGAAAGAAAGGTGGATAAATAGGCCTATACAAGATTAAGGGCATTAAGAATAGAAATATAATTCTTAACCTAGAAAATAGTCTAGTAAAGTTTTACTATATAAGTTAAGCTATACTATTATAAATAAGATTATACTCCCCTACTATTACATAAAGTAGATAATATTGCCTTTATATAAAGGGATTCTTTAGAAAAGAAAAAAAGAGGGCCGCCTAAGAAAGAATACTATATTCCTTTTCTAAAAGGAGATAAGTAATTAGAAACTATCTTTAAAGCTCTATGCAAAAGGTGTAATTACAACACCTAGAGCACCTTTTAAAGAGTTAGATTATATAGAGAGATGAATGCTCTTATTACTAATAGCATATTTAAGATTCTTCTCTTAAACCTATCTAAGCATAAGAGTAGAATCTTTAACCTCTGCCTTATATAAGAAGTTAAGGGCAAGACTACTTAACTATACAAGAAATCCTATCTTTTGTTTACTAGCTACTCTAATAAGGAGAAGAATAAAATCCTTACCTAATTACCTACTATTTAAAGGATAAGCTAGCGCCTACTCCTTATATTAGGAGCAAGCCTTTAGGCAATATATAGAATATATTTTAAACTATAAGATATTACCTAGGCCTATATTTAGTCTACTAATAAACTAAACCACATACTCTATACTAGACTATCTAAGGAACTATATATAAACTTTCTATAAGATATAATCTTTTATATTATATAACTATTCTATAGTGTCGCTAAATTAGGTCTTTACTAATTTAAGATCTACTATAACTACTATAAAGAGAAACTTAGTATAAAGACTTATTATACAACTTATATCTACTTATATACTAATAAAGAAGAGCACACTTTTGAGATTACTAGCCTTTAGATAGATAATACTCTTAGTATTATTAATAAGAACTTTGCACAAAGAAAAGAAAAAGAGCTAAAGAAAGCAGCCTTCTATATAAAGGATAAGACTATCCTTGCTAAGAACCAACCTATTAAGGTTAATAGTAGAAGAATTTAGCTTATATATAACACTATAGTTTTTATATAAAAAGGGCAAGTAAACGACCTTTACACAATTAATCCTAAAGATAAGAATACTACTTAGAGGTATATAGAGTAGTGTGTAGGCAGGCATCTATATTACATCTATATATACTAACTAGAAAGCTATATTTATTTATCTATTGCTGCTTAGACTATATTACTTTTGTATAAAGATATTAAGGTATTAAACATATAAATTTAATAGCAAATTAATAATAGTAAGCGTAGTCTCACTTTTATACTATTAGATCTCTATTACACAAAGCTATTTATCTTTACTAATAGCTTATTTGCTAGTAATAGGAACCTAAGCTTATAGCTAGGATTTTCTAATCGCTTTAGGTAATAAGCATTATATAGATAATAGTAATAACTTTAATATTCTAGCAAATATTATACACTAGAATTTAAGTAAGTATAAGAGAGTAATAAGAAGTGTTCTTACTAGCGAGCTGTATAGTATAGTAGGAGGCTTTAATAATACTATCGCTCTTAGCATAACCCTCTAGAGGATTATACGCACGCTTAGTCTACTACTAATTCCTATAGTTATCTATATAGATTTAAAGTCTCTCTATAACTACCTTATATAACTAGAAACTACAAATAAGAAGCACCTTATAATTAACATTATATTACTTTACGAATTATATAAGCACTATAAGATCTCTAAAATTAGATAGATTAATAGAAAGGACAACCTTACTAATGCCTATATAAAGAAGGCCCTAAACTAGACTCTAGAGTTCTTAATCTCTAGTAACACCTTAATAATTACTACTAAAGCATTAGTAGATTGCCTTAAGCCTACCTATACAAGCTCTTCCTAGCCTTTATATAGTACTATTTCTTTATTTTTTTTATTCTTTTATATAATACATTTACTTAATCCTTTTTACACACATATATTACTTGAAAAATACGCATTTTTTTATCCATTATTTGCATAGAAAGAGAAGAGACATAACACATATTTATTTAGAGAAGAGTCTTTTTTATTTTAGTACTTATAGACAATATTTAGAAGTGTCTCTACTCTACTATCTAGCCCTACCCTATATAATAATTGCACCTAGCACTATAGCTCTACTATACGTAAGAACCGCACAATTCTACTAAGAAGTTTACTACTATATAACACTTAGTAAAGGGCCTAGGGCTAGAGTTACTACTATAGTAATAAGCGCACGTAGTGCCTCTAAGGGACACTACGCAACTAGATAAGAAGCGCGTAAAAGTAGCCCTTACGCTAAATAAGCTTGGCAACCTATAGACGCAGGTCTATACTAGCTATAAGAATAATATTAATATTATATAAAGGCAGATATATAACACGCAACTTCTTAGCCTATTTTCTATAGTTAGCATCTCTATATAAAAAGTAAAGAATAGAGAAATATATATTAATAGAGATGCCCTAGATAAATATATAGTTTGCCTAGGAACTAGTTAGAAGGGTAATACGTATTCTTTTACCTAAACAAGCCACTATAGTAGCATTAAAGCTAGGAAGGCCTAGCTAGTTAAGACCTACTAGTATAAGTGCTATTGTCTACACTAAGTTAGTATTGTACAGAGACAAGATATTATATAATAAGGGACATAGTTTAGCACTATACAAAATAGGAAATTAGCTTAACAAAAAGAAAAAAGAGCTAGGGAGAAGAAATACGTATAAAGAGATGTTCGAAGTAGAGAATAAGAAAGAAAAGGATAGAGAAAGGAAAGCCTACCTTATATACCTCTCCCTTCTATCTAGAGCCTTAATTCCTACCCCTTATTAGCGTTTATCTTCTCCTTATCTAATAATGCATAATTTCCCAATATTGCTGCCTAAACAGATAAGATAACTAGGTCTACCTATTTTATAAGGAATAAACTAAGCAAAAAAACTCTATATAAATAATATATTGTTGCTGCTGCAATCTTATTATTAACTACGTAAATCTTACCCTTAACCGCTATTAGTCAGACTACTACTCTACTACTAATAAGCCTAATCGCGCCTCTAATAAATAGCAGCAAAGTATAATAAATAGTTACTTAATTGAATCTTCTTATTAACTAGAGTAAACTAGCTAGAGCAAAAGGCGTACAAATAGGAAAATAATAAATAGATAGGGTAAGTATTAGCAAGTAGATAGTTTGTGTAAAGGACGGGAGAACCACTAATAGCAACTTTAAAATAAAAAGTTGCTAGTGTCTATACACTATATAGGCAAGAGCACCTAAGGGTGTTAAAGTTTTAAATATTGCCGCATAATAGTATTACGTAAGGATTATATAATGCCTGTGCGCCGCAGCCTATACGCTGCAGAATCTTCTTCTTTCTATTTGTATCCTCTCTAGAGATAAGCAATTAATACTATGTTAGTTCTATTTTATTATTCTCTTTCCTTATATAATTATCGTGTACACCCTTTACACTTACCAATACAGAGTATTTAATATTAATGTCTATATAGCTAGCTATAGAGCCTATTTAATAGTTATTATTATTATTATTATTATTATAGCAAAAAATATTATTAAAGAAATTATTAATTATATAACATAGTAGTTAGTGAAATAGCCAGCTATTAGACTTAGTATAATAATAATATCTAAAGTAAGTAAAGGTAAAACTTATTTAACAGCTATTTTAAATATATTTTAAGAATATTAGTTTAATTTTAAAATTAACTTATTAAGTAAGTATATTTCTAGTAGTAACTACTATAAAATAATACTAGACACTTTAGGTTATAGGTAGTAAAATATATTCTATATATAGTATTATATATTTAATATATATTTTAAAATGTATTATCTTTATTATAAAATAAAGTTTTTTTAAGTAAGTTTTTATATAAAGTAATTAAATTAAAAAGTAAAATAATGCATTCTAAACTTAAAATACTATTTTATATTTATAGTTATTCTTTATAAAGTAGACTTATTTAATTTTTTTAATATAGGGTAAATAAGGTATTAGGTATCTCTTTTAGTAAAGAATTTAATATTATTTATTTAAAGTTAACCTAAAATATATTAAATATATCTATACACTGTATAGGCAAGGACACCTAAGGGTGTTAAGATTTTAATACTACTCTATAATAGCATTATATAGGGATTATGTAATGACTATGCGCTATAGCCTATGCACTATAGAATCTTCTTCTTTCTATCTGCACCCCTTTTAGATATAAGTAATTAAAGATAAGCACCTTTTCACGCTCTTTTATTTACTAAGCAGGGGGCTCTGCTTTTTTTATTATGTTATTTGGGATAAAACCCTTTTATTACTCTATTCCTAGGTAGATAATTTAACAATATATATAAGTAATTAATACTAAAGTTAGTTCTATTATATTATTTTCTTTCCTTATATAATTCTCCTATACACTCTCTATACTTACTAGTAAAGAGTATTAGATATTAATATCTATATAGCTAGCTATAGAGTACCTATTCTATACTAATTAGTAGTTAACTAACTCTTAACTATAAATTAGTAAGAGTAAAGATAAATTATATAAGTTATTATTAGCTATATGTGGCGTTAGATTAACTACCTAGGGGTAGCACGACAAAGGCTTTCATCTTAAATAACATGACAAAAAAAGCAGAGCCCCCTGCTTAGTAATTACAAAAAAGCGTGAAATTTATTAGCTATATAATTTATTTTATTATACCCTATTCTCTATATATAAGAGCATAGTAGATTAAACCTTTATAGAGTTAGTAAGTAGATATTACTACTATATTAAATAAAGAAAACTATTATACAAGACGTATAAAACCTATTCTTATTTATAGAAATAGTAGATTAACTCTTTTATTAAGTTAGTAAGTAGATATTACTACTATATAAAATTTAAGGGTCGCATTGTTTATTTAGTGTTAATTACCTTTTTAATACATTTTTTTTAATTTAAGCCTACGTAGGTTAGAATAGAAAGGCCGCTCTAGTATAGCGCCTAAAAATATAGTCTACACCTAGTATTTACTAATATAATAACAGTTTAAACAAACTAGTTAACTACAAACTTGCCTAATATTTATAAGCACGCTAATATCTACTAAATTTTACTTAAAGTGTGTATAGAAAACTAACTTCTTACTCTATTATTACTATTATTAGCAATTGCGCTATAAGCACGCTACTGCCCTAGTATACTTACATATTATATTTATTATTTAACACTATAACTATAAAGATCTAATGCATCTATATAACGCTCTTCTTCTCTCTAGCAACTTATTAATAAACACTTTTATCTTCTCTTTGCTACCTTTAATTCTGTCCTTATTTATTTTCTTTCTAATATATAGTAATATAAAGTATTATAGGTATAGTAGAAAGTCTCTATATTTATTACTAGCCTAACTAGTATAACTTTTTACTTCCTATTAATTATACTTTAGACAAAGTAGTATTCTAGTATAGATCTAGTAATATTAGTAAGCGGATAAATCTTTAGAGCGTACTTTTAGGCAGCGTTAACAGCAGCATTAGTATTAGCACTAGGACCTAAAAAGATAGTAGAAAATAGAGTAATAGTAAAAGTCTTCTTAAGCTTAACTTTAATATAAAAATAGAGTAATAAAAAGATAGTAGAAAATAGAGTAATAGTAAAAGTCTTCTTAAGCTTAACTTTAATATAAAAATAGAGTATTAGTATATCTATAGTATATAAACTCCTACCTAGTATATATCTTATAATAGTACAAACCTACTAATATAGCTATTGCTAGCAATCTTTAGGGATAATAGTAGAGAAGATAATAGTTATAGTGTTGTACTAGTTGCGGTGCCAGTGCTATTATTTTATCTTTCCTCCCCCTAACTCTAAACTAGTATAGCGATATGGCCTTATTATATTTTATATATAGATTTTTTACTTAGAGTGCGCGCGCTAAGCTTACTAAGCTCGCTTAGCTTGCTTATAATACGCTAACCTTTTTTTATTAACACTTTATAACGCTTTTCTATATATATAATAGTAGGAGAAATAACTACGTATATTCAAGTGGTCGTGGAAATGCGTCCATTTTCGGAGGTCATTTGCCGCCGCTTTTGGCGGCGTTTCCACCTCGCTTAGCCCCCATAGGCTCGCTGCTTTAAAGATAAACCCGGTCGCCAAGACGGTGCCTGGACTAGGGGTGCTGGCGCCGAGCACGTTGATTACCACGCCTCACCTGGCTCACTTCCCCTCATCACCGTGCTCGAGGGCAAGCGCCGCCGCGAGCGTCGCCGCTGGACTAGACATGATGACCCTTTATTTTCTGCTCCGCAGGCATTCCTTCGAACAACCCTATTAATTGCCGTTCTGCCAGATCTTGTCCCCTCTACATTCAACCTCTTCAACGCATCCCTACAATCTCCAGCCGCCGACTTCGACCTTGCCAAGCTGCCTGCGACGCGACGACGATGGCTCGACGTGGCCGCAAACCTAGGGCCATCCGCGCCGTTACTGCAGCGGTCCCTGCTGTTGCTACCAACAGAACGAAGAGACGATGCCGCAATATCCCTCCCACCTCGATCGCCGTGCCGAACCATAAAAGCCCGTCACTCCCCGCAACGCCCTCGTTAGGCTGTGGTTCCAATTTCGTTCTTGACGAAGATCTCAATTCAGTCGCACACTTGAGCTCGGATATGGATGCTAGATCACTAGCTAACGCAGAAACCGATAGTTCTAGAGATAGCGGCATTGACTTAGATGTAGAGCGGGATGGAGAGCGGGCTGCACTACTAGGTTCTTAATCAGATGCGATACCAAAGAGAATTGCCTATTATTAGACGCAAGGACCGGCGAAACTAAGGCACTCTGACAAAACGAAGGAACTATAGAAGGCAGAAAGTGGATTCTGGGAGAGGCAAGCACCACGGAAGTTGTTTAAAACACACTTCAGGCTAACATTGTCCAGTTACTGCCTTATGATATAGGAAGAGAGACAGGGCTGTCTCTAAAGGACTAACTCTGTAGATGCAACCTAGTAGTGTTTAAGACCTATCTAGAATGGCGAACAAAGCATTCCCGAATTAAGAAGGAGAGTGTGATTAACGCTTAGTAGAAGCGGATTAGTATATATTACGACTACGTTGTGGGCCATGTAATGGCAAACAAGGTCCTTAAGGACGTTTATAGAGTTCGTTAGCCCTTACAATCCTCTATTTAGTATTTAATACCTAACCTAACACAGTAGATACTAGAGCTAGAACTAGATAGGTTAAAGAAGGAAAAGCTAGCTATGTATATCTAAGACCTCTTTGCTATTCTATATACTCTTTAGATAGACGATAAAAAGCTATTGCACGGCTTTATTTACGTGCAGATTTCGGCCCTCCTCCTCTTAAGCGCAGCTACTACTACACGACTAGGAGCGCTTGTTAGGAGTGCAAGTAATAAAAAAAGCAACAAAGCGCTCTACTTTAGGAATGTGTTACTTATAAAGGTTCCTAGCCTTATATAGATCCTAATTAAAAGCGTTCTTATAGCGAACGTAAATCTAGTGCACGTTAAAAACAAAGAGAGAGATAAAACATTATATATTACACATAACCATAAATCACCATGCTTTGCTAATTTTATCTCTGCCGCTTAGAAAGAAGTTTACATTTCACCTTAAGGGATTGCCTACGTACTATATAGTGTTGTATTTGCTAGCTATTAGCTTTAGACAGAATACATTCTATAATAGTTTTTTAACTATTTAGTAAATCTTTAATCTTAAGATTCTAGTAGAACGCGAGGTTCTCTGCATTAGATAAAAAGAGGATATGCTAGATAAGCCTTTCTTTTCTTCTACAACGTCTAAAGCACGGTTAAGGGTAGCTGTGCCCTTCTGCTATTAGCGTTCCCTTACTAGAAGTATTAGGAAATTTTTGTCTAACTAGGGCGAGTTGCAGGATTTAAAGCGAACGTTAAGCTTTACTAGCTATAATAAGCTTCTCAAGACAAGATCAATAGTATACAAGCCTTGCGAATAACTTCGTTTCTTATGCTAAAGCTAACCGACGTTGCTAGAGGCTCTTCCTTCCACAAGCTAAAACTAGACACTAGGTTATAGCAGCGAGACTTACGAAAGATATTATACGCCAACGCACATTACACGTAACTTCTAGTTAATCTATTTTAGTATACCTTCTTAAAAAGACCTAATTTAGTCTATTGTAAAGATAGTCTTATTACAAGATTAGTATGCGCTAGTTAAACTAGATAATAAGCAACAAGAGGAGGTGCGTAACTACCTACTGCTTGTAGAACTCTATAAGGAAAGGGATACCTATAAGCACAAGCTATATAAATAAGGCTTCTAGCTACTTCTTTAGGCTTAAGAAACTTTGCTTTATATAGATTATAAGGCGACTATTTATAAGATTAGCAGTACCATAGAAAAGTTACATAGAGAGCAACTAAAAAAAGCGATTAAAACCTTCTAACGTGTTTCACCACCGAGCGGGCGGCACCACCGAGCGGGCGGTTTTTGCTTGGCACGACCATCTCCCTCATCTACCTAAGATGTCTCAACAACGTAACGCGATACTATCTAATCAAGAAGGCAGAATCGATCTTGCTCTCGAGGCTTATCGTACACGCCAAATTCGGAGCCTCCAACGCGCTGCTAATACGTTTGGTGTACCTTATTCGACCCTTAAGTATCGATACCACGGATGCGCCTATCGACGACTTGCACCCCCTAATAGCCGGAAGCTTACCTCTACCGAAGAGGAGACGGTTGTCCGATACATCCTTGACCTTGACGCACGAGGTTTCGCGCCCCTAAAGGCTGAGGTTGGAGATATAGCAGATAAGATACTGGCTGAGCGAGGTGGACAGCCAGTAGGCAAGAACTAGGTGGATAGGTTCGTGGCGCGCGTGAGGAAAGGCTCAAGATGGCGTTCAATCGCGCAAAGGACACATCCAGAGGATCAAGCAGGAGGATCCTAAGATTATAGGCGCGTGGTTTAAGCTTGTGGAGGAGACAATAGCCAAGTATGGTATCCACAACGATGATATACACAACTTCGACGAGACTGGCTTCCAGATGGGCGTTATCGGCTCTATATGAAAGTTATTACAGGCTCAGAGAAGCGCGCAAGGCCTAATCTCATCCAGCCAGGCGATCGGGAGTGGGTAACCGTCATCCAGAGTATCTGCGCTGCAGGTTACGCGATCCCGCTCTTCATCATTTACAAAGGACGCATCCACATCTCAGCGTGGTACGAGGAGGCTGATATCCCTCGCAATTGGAAGCTCTCAGTCTCTGAGAACGGATGGACAAGCAACGAGCTTGGAGTCGCGTGGTTGAAGCATTTTGACGCGCATACAAGGACGCGTCAGGTAGGGGGGTATCGGCTGCTTATCTTAGACGGTCATGAGAGCCATCAATCTCAGGATTTTAAGGACTACTGCTTGGAACATAAGATCCTTACGCTCTGCATGCCCGCCCACTCATCGCACATCCTCCAGCCTTTAGATGTGGTCTGTTTCTCGCCGTTGAAGTTGAAGTACTCTCAACGTATCCAAGACTTGGCGCGCCGACGCGTCTACCACATCAATAAGGCTTCCTACCAGCGTTTAAACTCGCGTTTTTTGACGTATTTTGGGAAGAGAACTGCCGGAAGGCCTTTGAGGCATCAGGGCTTGTTCCTCTCAACGCGGCAGAAGTCTTAGATCGACTTGATATACGATTATGCACCCCACCAGAACCCCTCCCCTCCACCGACCCGTGGCAGTCTAAGACACCGAGCAATACACACGAATTTAGCTCTCAGTCAAGGCTAGTACTTGAATCTATAAGAAGATCACCAGTTACGGCCTCTGCTGGGTTCTCGCAACTGGTTAAGGGCGCTGAACTGATGCTGCACCAAAACCCGCTCCAGTCTGCCCGCATCTCTGAGCTTAAAGAGCAATTAGATGTAATGACCAAGAGGAAGTCGCGTAAGAGGAAGCGGCTCCAGAAAGGTGGCACCTTAGAGTATGGTGAGACGGCAGATCAGGTAGCTGCAGGGCCATCTTTGACTGTTGCGCAGTCGAAGAAGGCTCGTGGGCGGGGTAGTCAAGATAGGGCACCAGCAACTCAACGTCGCTGTGGAACGTGTGGAAGAGCTGGGCACAATGCGCGAACCTGTAATCAGGTTGAGGAGGTAACTTCTGAATCAGAAGCCAGTACGCAGTATATATTTTCAGATAGTAGTGGTGAAGAAATTGATCCTGAGTAACATGAGATGGTCGTGCCAAGCAAAAACCGCCCGCTCGGTGGTGAAACATGTTATACCGTGCCCGTGCGCGTGCCGAGCCACTTCGCGTGACGAGCCACCCCACCACAAACAACAGACAACTCCCTAACTTCAACACGTCGCATCTCCACCAATATGGGGGCAATTGAGGGTGCGATTATAGCAATCGAATCGCGCGAACCAGGAGAACACTTTTCGTATAGGGCAATCGCTGATCAGTTCGGTGTAAACAGAACTACGCTGTCCCGAAGACACCAAGGCCGTCAAGCCCCAGTGGAAGCTAAGATCGAAGCCCAACACAAAGTCAACCCACAACAAGAGATAGAGCTTGTGAGGTATATTGAAGACCTTACAAAGAGAGGGCTGCCTCTTACGAGGGAGATGATACAAAATTTTGCATCCCAAGTGACTACAGAGCGCGTGAGCGACGCCTGGGTGACGCGCTTTTTGCATCGACACAGCGATCATCTCGTCTCCAAATGGTCCGCTGGGATGGACTCTCTCCGCCACAAAGCTGATTCAAACTTCAAGTATAAGCTTTACTTTTATCTCCTACACCAGAAGATGACTGAGTACAACGTACAGCAGCCGTGCCACACCTACAATATGGACGAGAAGGGCTTTATAATTGGTATAACAGGACGCTCAAAACAAGTGTTCAGTCGACAGCAATGGGAGTCAAAGCAGGTGCGAGCATCACTCCAAGATGGCTCACGTGAGTGGGTAACGCTCCTAGCAGCTGTTTGCGCGGATGGGAGTGCTCTGCCGCCTGGTCTTATCTTTCAAGCGTTATCTGGGTCACTGCAGTCAACCTGGGTGGCCGACGTTAAAGCAGGAAAGCACGACGTCTTTGTTACCACATCTCCATCTGGCTGGACGAATAACGACGTTGGTTTAGCATAGCTAGAGCAGGTTTTCAACCGCTGCACGAAGCAGAAAGCGCGCCAAGGGAGAGACTGGCGTCTCCTTATACTTGACAGCCATGGCAGTCACCTTACGATGGACTTTATCGACTACTGCGACGCCCATCGTATACTACTAGCCGTGTTTCCACCTCACTCAACTCATACGCTTCAGCCACTCGACGTTGTTTGCTTCAAACCTCTCTCTAGCTCCTACTCTCAGGAGCTCACTACTCACCTCCAGAAGACCCAAGGGCTCGTCCCAGTCAAGAAGGGAGACTTCTTCCCACTGTTCTGGAAAGCGTGGCAGTCTTCCTTCAAGACAGACACCATCCTCAAGTCCTTTGAAGCTACTGGTATATGGCCTATGGACCCAGAGGTTATACTTAAACGCTTCGCGGACAATGCCTCAGAGCAGCAAAACAACGGCGAAGCACAGTCCTTAGCGGTCACCAATGGTGACTGGCGTCAGATGGAGCGTCTTGTACGCTCTGCAGTGAAGGATACCGCCGCAGAAGAGTCAAAGGCGCTCTCCCAAACGCTCCACCAACTCAAAATGCAAAACGAGCTGCTACACCCATGAGGTCGGTGGGCTAAGAGAGGCTCTTACTGCTAGGAAGAAGCACAAGAAGCGTGGCAAACCTCTTGACTTACAGCAGCGAGAGGAGTACCACGGTGGTGCCGTCTTCTGGTCTCCGCGCAAGATCAGAGAGGCACGTGCACGAGAGACAGTGAAGCAGAGGGAGGAGCATGAGGAGCAGCTTGCAAAGGCTAATAGGAAGGAGCTCTAAGCTGCCGCTAAGCTTCTGCGAGAGAAGGAGGCAGAAGAGAGGCGTGTGGCGCGAGAGGAAGCCAAGAAGGTGAGGGAGAAGGAGAAGGCTGACAAAGAGGCCGCGCGCGCTGCTCGAATCGAAGCTCAAAACACCACGAGAGCATCTCAAACTCCCCAAACGGGTAAGCGCAAAGCCTTAAGAGCGCCTCTATCAAAGGGCAAGCGCCAGAAACGCAGTGGCGGTTCTGCAGCTGTCGCGGCGTCCCCAGAAGCTGCACCAGCTGCTCCACCCAAAGTCAACTCCCGTGGCCGCACTATCAACCTTCCGCGCAAATATAAATAGTACAAATTAATTGCAAGCCTCACTTTATCACTTCACTAAAAAATCTCGTGATAATAGCTGTTGTAGCTGTTACAATAACCTCATCTTTGAACTGGTGAGCATGTTGTTTGTGGCTCGTCACGCGAAGTGGCTCGGCACGCGCACGGGCACGGTAACTTAATTAATATAATTAAGGTAGAGAAGCAGCTTAGTAGGAAGCCTACAACTAAGATCCTAACTCTGCTAACCCTAGAATTTAAACTTTAAGAGCGTGCTACTATAGCTAACATACTCTCTAAGCCTTTTAAGAATAACTAAGCTTACGTCTAACATATTTGTACTCTAGCCTAATTATGCCGCCTCTAGGAAACTTCTCGCCTAAAGGCTTACAAACAAAAGGTGGATTGTGTAGAGGAATTAGTGTCATCCTCGAAGGCAGGTGGGCCCCTAATTAAGCCGACAGGGCTGGACACATTAGATTTAAGAAGTGTGCGCCAACTGCATTTAGAGGCGAAGGAGTCGCCAATGCTCAGTCTTATTATCTATACCTAACAATTCTCCTACACCCCATATGTCTTCTTTGTATAGGTAAAGAGGAACTCTTGTACGAATGGCGCGCATGCGCCATATACTGCGAAAAGACGTCCTTAAGAAGCACATCATGGTGCATTTCAAGGACCCTCAGTATCAGGGTGAGTTTGAATGCCGTCACCCTTCTTGTTCTGAGAAGTTGGATGGGATGGGACATTTCATGAGGCATGCATTGGATGTACATGGGGTCTGTCATTGACGTGGGCCATGGTCCGCAAGTGAGGCTTTGATGGCTGCAAAGACTCTAGTTTTCCGACGATTATAACGCTGCAGCGTTATCGTAGACTGGATGCTGTCCCTCGGGCTCGTGTTCACTGGCGGTTGTAGTAAAGGCATGAGGCACTTGACAATCCTTCCATTCTGATCTCCAAATTAGACCCTACGGTTATCGACCCCGGAATAGCTACAGCTACACAAACAAGTTTCAACACCTCTACACGAGCCGGCCCAGAAGCCTAGGTCCACTGGCATCATTCCATTAGCCCCCCCGGTTGAATCTTTCCATGTGTAGAGAGCCTCTTAGACTGCTAGCACAGACTGTCCTCCGTCGCGCATAATTCTCCTCCTGATGCTGACATTGATTAATTTGCTTGTGCCTGTGATTAGCTCTCCGCTTTCATGGCGACTATATACTGCATTTGGCGAGTATATAATGCCTTTCCTGTCGTCAAGCTCTCGATCCTTTGCATTAGACTTTCGCGATCCTTGGCTGTAGTAGGAATATGACGTCTAATGGCCGACAGCCACTCTAGGCTAGAGAAGCGGTAAATCACTGTAATCGAGCAAAGTGCGATGAGGTCGGTCAAAAGGGTGGGTTCCTGTGTTGAAATGACAACGCGGGCACTGTAGTGTTGCTGGAGGCGGATGGTCTAGAGAAGCGTTTTGTTTAGAGACTTGGCTCCCGGCACATTACCATGTACTGGGGAAGGTTAACTTCAGGGCTGGACTTTAAAGCAGACATGCCAACAATCAAGCCAAACAAGCCGTGGCCTTCGGCTTGGCTTGAGGCTTGTTTTGGAGTCATGAGGCTTGGCTTGTTAGGCCTAACAAGCTTTTTTTTGGTAGCTTGGATTGGAGCTTGATAAACGGCTTGATTGTACTATGTAAGTTTGACCGCCCTGTATAGCAACTACTCACTGCCTGAATCCTCGCTGCACATGCTGTATAGCAAGTCCATCTCTGCAGTGCTTATTGCTACCTCCTTAAGCTGGTTGTTGCTGCCTAAACCCGCTTTCTGCCAACGTCGTACGCATTGTATAGCCGCCAATAAATGAGGTCCCATAAGTTACCGGTACCGTGCCCATGCGCGCAACGCCCACGTCGCGCAGCGCCTCACGAACAACATGCTCACCCACTTTAAAGATGAGGTTATTAAGCCACCCACAATAACTATTATTACAAAATACTTTAGTGGAGTAATAGAGTAATGCTTGCGATTAAGTTATACTATTTATATTTACGCGGAAGGTTAATAGTACGGCCACGAGAGTTGACTTTAGGTGGAGAGCCTCTGGTGCAGCTTCTGGGGACGCTGCGACAGCTGCAGAGCCGCCACCGCGTCTCTGACGCTTAGGCTTTGATAGAGGAGGTGTTAAAGCTTTGCGCTTCCTGTTTTTGGGTAGTTTTAGATGCTCTCTTAGTGTTTTGGGCTTCGATTCGAGCAGCGCGCGCGGCCTCTTTCTTGGCCTTCTCCCTCTCCCTCACCACCTTGGCTGCCTCTCTCGCCACACGTCTCTCCTGAGCCTGCTGCTCTCTATAGAGCTTGGCAGCAGCTTGAAGCTCCTTCCTATTAGCCTTTGCAAGCTGCTCCTCATGCTCTTCTTGTTGTTTCACACTGTCTCTCGTGCACGTGCCTCTCTAATCTTACGCAGAGACCAGAAGACGGCACCACCGTGGTACTCCTCTCGCTGCTGCAAGTCAAGAGGTTTGCCGCGCTTCTTGTGCTTCTTCTTAGCAGTGAGAGCCTCTCTCAGCCCATCGTTCTCATGGTGTAGCAGCTCGTTTTGCACTTGGAGTCGGTGGAGCGTTTGGGAGAGCGACTTTGACTCTTCTGCGGCGGTATCCCTCACTGCAGAGCGTACGAGACGCTCCATCTGACGCCAGTCGCTCTCTTTAGGGGCTGAGGGATCTGCTTCACCTTTCATCCTGCTCCCTGGATCCCTCTCTCTGGAAGCGTTTGAGTATAGCCTCTGGCTCCATGGGCCATATACCAGTAGCTTCAAAGGACTTGAGGATAGTCTCTGTCTTGAACGAGGACTCCCACGCTCTCCAGAATAGTGGGAAGAAGTCTCCCTTCTTAACTGCAATAAGCCCTTGGGTCTTCTGGAGGTGAGTGGAGAGCTCCTTGGAATAGGCGGCGGAGAGAGGTTTAAACATGGCTACGTCGAGAGGTTGAAGCGTATGGGTGGAGTGAGGGGGAAACACGGCTAGGAGGATGCGATGGGAGTCGCAGTAGTCGATAAACTCCTTTGTAAGGTGACTGCCATGGCCGTCAAGTATAAGGAGACGCCAGTCTCTCCCTTGGCGCGCTTTCTGCTTCGTGCAGCGGTTGAAAACCTGCTCTAGCCATGCCAAACCAACGTCGTTATTTGTCCAGCCAGATGGAGATGAGGTAATAAAGACGTTGTGCTTTCCTGCTTTAACGTCGGCCACCCAGGTTGACTGCAGTGACTCAGATGACGCTTGAAAGATGAGACCGGGCGGCAGAGCACTCCCATCCGCGCAAACAGCTGCTAAGAGAGTTATCCATTCACGAGAGCGATCTTGGAGTGATGCTTGCACCTCCTTTGACTCCCATTGCCGTCGACTAAACACTCGTTTTGAGCGTCCTGTTACACCAATCATAAAGCCCTTCTCATCCATATTGTAGGTGTGGGACAGCTGTATGTTGTACTACTGCCTCATCTTACGAAGTAGCAAGTCAAAATATAGTTCGTACTTAACGTATGAATCAGCTTTGTGGCGGCGAGAGTCCATCCCAGAGGACCATTTGGAGACGAGATGATCGCCTTGTCGATGGAGAAAACGGTTAACCCAAGAGTCGCTCACGCTCTCTGTGGCTACTTGGGACGCGAGATTTTTTATCATCTCTCTCGTAGGAGGCAGCCCTCTCTTTGTAAGGTTTTCAATGTATTGTACGAGCTCTAACTCTTGTTGTGAGTTAAGTATTTGTTGATCGCGATCCTTAGCTTCCCGTGGGCGCTGACGACCCTTGTGTCTTCGGGTCAGCGTACTGTACGCCACACCGAAGTCACGAGCAATTGCCCTATATGAAAAGTGTTCTCCTGGTTCCAGCGATTCGATTGTTGCAATCGCGTCATCGATCGGTGCCATGGTGATGGAGTTACGAGGCGTTGAAGTTTGGGAGTTGTCTGGTGTTTTGGTGTTCGTGAGGCGCTGCGCGACGTGGGGCGTTGCGCGCACGGGCACGGTATCGGTGGTTTCGTAAATTCCCGCTCACCATGTGACCTGGGCGCTTGTTAGGTAATCGCTTCCTGCGCGTCATTTGACCCCACCTATTTTTCCGTACAATCGGATGCTGTACATGAATTTATCCCCCAAACGATACCCTGCTATTATCCTTGAGGGTTATTGTGATGCCGGCCGAAAGTCGTAAATGTAAGAGTACTCAGGTGTTCGAAGGGGGCAAGAATCCACCCCAGGCGACGCAGGCAGCCAAAAAGTCGCGTACGACGAAGTCACCTCGCAAAAAGACCCCCAAAAAAGCAAAGGCTAGGGCACCTTTGCAAGAGATAGTGAATGAAGCTGATTATGTGACTGCTGCTGAGGCAGCCGAGGCAGAGCAACTTGAGGATGAGGACGAGGACGTCGAGGAGCAAGAGATGTACCCGGAGGATGGCCCATCGTCGGCCCAGCCAGGTCCTTTTACACAACAATTAGATGAAGAGCTCGCTGAGGTGATTAATAAGACTTACGTGAGGTGTCGCTATAGAGCGTACTGCAACAATAAGATAGTCGACGGTGTAGAGGATAGCAATTACAAGCAACTGCTCAGCAACCTGACGGCGGGCTAGGTGTGGAGATGGGCCGACAGCGTTGTTGTGGAGATGAGCACCCAGGAGAAAGTCTCCATTAAAAGCCTTACTGTCGTCACATATATTGAGTTGAACTTCGGCAAAGGATCGCATGGCAAACGCTCTTAAACGCGGGGAGAGTTGCCTACGTGTTGCTAACGTAAAAACCGGCGTGAAAGAGTTGCTGCAATCGGCGCCTGCAGGGGCCACTGCGTGTACCGGTATGGATTTTGACTTGGTGCTGCTGCCAGAGTCACCTCAGGTGCCTGCTTCAAGTCAGTCACGCGTAGGTGGCCCGCAAGGCTCTCAGGTACGACTCACCGGTACTAATCGCCAACTCGCTGAGCTGCCAGACGTCATGGCGATTGGCCAGATGGGCAATGAGCCAGCCATCTAAATACGGGATGCGTGGAGGTGCCAGGACACTATGTGCTCGAACTACGCCCATGTGTGCTATTTTCAGCGTACTGAATCGTTGCTGGTGCGATTCTCCGATCATATGCCCGTCGAGGGCAATATAGTCGCCATATGCCATATGGGCCCGCGAGGTGTCGCTGCAAAGGTGTACAGTTGCAGCGCCGTCAGACAACGTTCGGTTGATGATAGCGAGGTCTCGTGAGCAGGCTGGGCGACGGCGGAGGAGGAGCGACTCTGACGGCGAGCCTACGATGAAAGACATGTTCAAATTGCTAATCGCGTCTGCGGCAAGTCAATTAGCACAAAGTCAGCCCATCTCAACGATCGCCTGCCCGGCAGCGAGAACCTGATCGCCTACCAGACGACCTGCCAGTTTCGACGTGGGATCCATTAACTTACAGTAACGTGGAGGAGCTCCACTATATGACACTGCTTTTCCTGTGGTGGTGGCTCGACAAGGGTCCACACAAAGATCGAAGAGATGTGAGAAAAGTCTTTACTATAGTTAAGGACAATAGAATCGACGTGAACATGCTTATGGATCCCTCGGAGGCTGGCATGCCGTATATCTTGTGGCAAGAGGTGTGGGAGCTGCCGCCGCCTCTGCTACTTAAACTTCGAGCATATGCCGTTCGCTAGCAGCGTGGATTCAAAGGACTGACTCTAGAGCAAAAAGCTTAGTGCCTGGAGAACATGAAGAAGGAGAAAGAGCGTGTAGAGCGAGAGGACGAGGACGAGGACGACGAGGAGAGCTTGTTTGTACAGCAAATGTGAGAAGTTGCTGAAGCTTGAGGCCAGGTCGCTGATGTCAATTTTGCAGTTGCTTGTACTTTACGCTCCGGTTGTATTGTTGATCGCTCCTGGATATAGGGCGCGTTGTAAGTACTTTTGTTGAGGGATTTACGTTCTTTATTTTGCTGATTTTGGCCTGTAAAAGTCAATTTTGAGGAAGTTATTGCCCAAATATACGTATATTGAATCAACTTATTGACAGAATCATGTAGAACTGCGATGTAAACAACTTGACGCCGGTAAACACTAAGTCCGCACGGACCACTATCGTGATACTTGGCAATGTTTATACTTGACAACAACGCGTCAATTGCTTAAGCTCTCTATCTCCTGTACACCTCACACCTGCCACCTGCCAGCCTAAGTAGCTAAAGTACTTTCTCGCCCGTACGTCGTTGTAGCAAACCTCCTGCACGCCCAACTCCAAAAAATACATGAAATCCTAAAAGATAGGCGCCCGCTGGAAGTTCTTTTTCATCTATAACTTTAACGCCTTGAAGCTCTGCTCGATTGGATTTATGTTAGGTGAGTACGCGGCAGGTACTACTCAAGTACTACTCCAGCGTCCAAACAAAGCTGTTGAATTCTGGCTGATCGATGAATAGAAGCATTGTCCATCACAATTACCGAGCGTGGCCCCGGGTACGGCGTGCAATATGGCAGCACTTTGCTGGCCACAAACTCCTCTATCAGCTCCGCCGTGATTGCTCCCTGATAGACGAGGTGATCGAAATACCCATTGACGTCTATGGCTGGTAGCAAGCTCCACCTCTCTCCGACCTCTGCGCTAAGTACAACACTTGAACTGGCGTGTTTACCTCCGACTAGGCATACTTGCGATCGCCCATACGCTCGTTGCAAGCGCTCTCGTTAAGTACTATCACCTGCTCCGCCTTATACGCCAGCTGGCAGCGAGCTCAAGATGCTCAACGGAGGACTGCGTTACGCTTAGCTGCCACTTTGGTTGCCGCTTTTCGACTTCACCTTATGCTGGCGAGGGTCTCCTAGATGGTTGTTTGTGAGGCTTTTACGTTGTAATCGTTATATAAGAAAGCCTGCATTTTATCCAGGTAGGTATTTGGCTGGCCCTGCAGCAACTCTTTAAGCTTCTCGCAATAGTACTGCAGTAACAACAGCGGCCGCCCCCGCCGTACGTAGGCTGGCGGGTAAGGCTGCCCCCAGTACTCCAGGCTAAGTCGAATCCTTCTAATCGTCGAGTAAGCTACTTTGGTGTCTCTCCAGATTTTTGTGACGCTGACATTGTTCTTAAGACAATCAATTACGGCCTGCAACACCGTCGGTGGTAACCTAGCTTTGTTCAGCGACCCCATAAAGTACTCACAGATTCTTCAAATGCATCAAAAGGTTGATATTTGGCTGGTAAATCCGTGTTGTAAATGACGTACGAGAATCGATTACTAACATGTGGGGCAGGTCACATGGTGAGCGGGAATTTACGAAACGACAATAACGTGCCCGTGCGCGCAATGCGCCACCCAACACAAAACGTGTCAGACTTCAACACCTCATATCTCCACCAATATGCCTCCAATTGACGACGCGCTTGCTGAGATAGAAGCGCTGCAACCTAATGAAGAGTTCTCCTATAGGAAAATTGCTGCCAAGTATGGTATCTGGAAGTCTACCTTAACGCGGAGGCACTAAGCTAAAACGCGCTTACGCGAAGAGCAAGTAACTACGCAGCAAAAGCTTAACCCACAATAAGAGTAGGAGCTTGTACAATACATTAAAGGGCTTACAGCGCGTCACTTACCACCTACAAGAGAGATGATACGAAATTTCGCGTCAACAATAGCTAAGGAGCCAGTGAGCGAGAGCTGGGTTACTCGCTTCATCAACCGACACAACATCCATCTAATCTCTCGATGGGCCGCTAGTATGGACAGCAATCGCCACCAAGCCAACTTAGGGGATAAATACAGCCTGTATTTTAATCTCCTAGGTGACAAAATCAAGGAATACGACATCGAGCCTCGTCACACGTATAATATGGATAAAAAAGGCTTCTTAATTAGTATCACTAGCCGATCAAAACGAGTGTTCAGCAGACGTATGTGGGAGAAGAAGGAGGTTAGAGCATCTCTCCAAGATGGCTCTTGTGAATGGATTACTATCCTAGCATGCGTCTGCGCTGATGGATCAGCCTTGCCGCCAAGCCTTATCTATCAGTCTACCAACAAGGACATACAATCAAGCTGGGTTGAGGATATCAAGGCAGAAAAGCATGACGTACACGTCTCCTCTTCACCCTCAGGCTGGACAAACAATGATATCGGCCTTGCCTGGCTTGAGCAGGTGTTTGATCGCTACACCAAGGCAAAAGCTCGACGATCTTACCGACTACTTATCCTAGATGGCCATGGATCTCATGTTACTATGGATTTTATCGATTACTGTGACAGGAATAGGATCCTCTTAGCCATACTTCCCCCTCACTCGACGCATACGCTTCAGCCACTTGATGTGGTGCTCTTCAAGCCTCTCTCATCAGCCTACTCAGCTGAGCTCACGACCTACCTCCAAAAGAGCCAAGGCCTGGTTCCGATCAAGAAAGGCGGCTTCTTCCCTCTATTCTGGAAGGCTTGGAAAAGCTCCTTGAAGAAGGAGGTGATACTTAAGTCTTTTGAGGCCACTGGTATATCACCTTTCAACCCAGAGGTCATACTCAAAAGATTCACCCAGACCACCCAAGATGAGCAGGAACCACGAGAGAGCTCTACGTCAGTACTTAGTGGATCTGACTGGCGTAAACTAGATCGCCTTGTACGAGCTACAGTAGAGAATCAGGGCAGTAAGGACGCGCAGAAGCTCAGCCGCTCACTCCACCATATCTCAGTTCAAAATGAGCTACTTCGCCATGAGATGAAGGGGCTTAAGGAGGCACTACTAGTCAAGAAGAAGCACAGAAAGAAGGGCAAGGCTCTTGACCTTCAGCAACGTCAAGAGTACCATGGGGGAGCAGTCCTCTGGTCACCAAGGAAGGTTAGGGAGGCTCGTGTACGTCAGTCTGTGAAGGAGCAAGAGGAGAAGGAGCAGAAGCTTTCAAAAAGCTGAGACAGCTGGGTTGAGGAAAGGCAGCTAAGCTGTACAAGAAGAGAATCGCAGAGGAGAAGCGTGTGGGGCGGGAGGCAGCCAAGGTAGCTAGGGAGAAGGAGAGGGCTGAGAAGGCAGCAGAGCGCGCTCGCCAGAAAGAGGCTCGTGACGCAGCAAAAGCTCTACAATCTACCCAAAAGGGTAAGAGAAAGGCCTCGCAGCTATCTACACAGAGCAACAAGCGTCAAAAACGTGTGGTTAAAGCTGTAGCTACGAAGGAGGCCTCAGGTGCTGCATCGGCAGCTCCACCCAAGACCACGCGGGGGGGCCGCAACGTCAAGCTTCCTAGTAAATATAGATAGTACAAATTAATTGTAGCTGTCAGGTTACTATTACACCAATATAGATCTTACGATAATATTCATTGTGTGCCCGGCTCTATAGCCTCAATTTGCTTGAGCTGTTTTGATGTTGGGTGGCGCATTGCGCGCACGGGCACGTTATGGGGTTAGGAAGAGCCTGTTCCGTTACCCCTTCTTACCTTACCCTGCCTACCTCTTATTTCCGCCTTTCCCTTTTTGTTAGCGGCGCGGTTATGGCTCCGCTCGTCCACCTGTCTAACGGTGCGCGCCTACTTATAGCAATGGTATACCTATGCTTTGCTTGTATACTACTCCTCCTACTTCTCTCTTTCCTCCCGCTTTTTAGCACTGCCTGCGCGAGTGCTGCTTCTTCAGCCGTCCTAATGCCCTCCTCTACGAAGCCGACCGCCTATAGGAAGCTAACTAGCGCTACCTCTGCTTCCTCCTCCCGCTTTAAGAATGGCACTTGCATTTGAGATCCATATCCATCGCGTCTATGTAAGCTACCCTTAACCCTAGGCTTGTACTGGGTGAATGGCTTGAGCTTGAGCTCGAGCTCGTCCTCGGACATCTACTTGGACCTAGATACCAAAGCGGATTCCCTATCTAAATTAGATTCGTTTAGAGATGCTAACGACAATCTACAGGAAGAGAGTTTTTAGACACAGAGCTAGACTTAAAAGGCAACGAAATTATGGCAGACATTGCTTAGTGTAAGGCTAAGGGGCCAGCAAAACCTAGATACACACCTTAAACGCAGAATCTATGGAGGAGGGAAGGTGATTTCTAGGAGAGGTAAGCTGTCCTATCTACTAAGGACTTGCATTTCTACCTCCTTAACTCTGCTAACGGCATAAACATGATTAGGTATTATCTAAAGATCGTAAAGAGGACAAAGATGTCACTAGAGGCACAGCTACTTATATGCTAACCTAAAACGTTTAAAGCATATCTACGCTAGCGAAAGAAACATTCTTATATTAAGAAGAAAAGCGCAATGCAGAGTTACTAGAAGAGAATTAGCATGTACTATCAAAACCTCGGTAGCTAGCGTATGGACGCTAACATCCTAGATAACATCTATAACGTACGCTTCCCCTACTTTATCTACCCTTTTGTGGCTGCCTACTAACGTTGCGGCAGTGACTTCTAACTTTAGGCCTTAACAAATTAGTAAAGGAAAAGAGTGCTATGTATGTTTAGGACCTTTACGCCATCCTTTACGCATTGTAGATTAATAATAGAAAGGCTTTGTATAGTTTTATTTAAGTCTTTATCTCTCTCTTCCTTATTATATCTGCGGCTACCGCCACAAGACCTGCAGCTATAGCTGTTCTAATGGAAGTAAAAGTCGAGCACGCGCATCAAAGGTAGACGTATCTAAAAATTGTTATTCTTTCATGTTACATAAGAAGAGACGGTATTCTTCTACGTATTGAAACGTGACTGATGGCGTCGTTGATGATCTTTTTACTCGTGCACAATCTACTGATTAGGCATTCAATATGTATAAATATCTCCATTACCTGCGTACTTACTTGCTCACCACTGTATACCTGTCAACGGAGCCGCGAGTAAAATTTCGACCAGACTGATTTGATGTGCTCTTCTGGCGTTCTGACTTTGACCACCTTTTGGCTTAGTGTTGCTGGAAGAAGCAGTTTTAAAATCGGGTGGGGAATAAAAAATGGAAACCTGTGGTCCGAGCAGTCGAGTCATCTGGAAAACCACAGCCAAAAGATGCATGGAGATCTCCAACATGATCACGTAAAATGCAATATTGATCTGCACAAATTCATGTGCTTGCTCACTCCAACCCGATGTTATAGTAGGCAAACACTTCCTTGTTTATAAGGCTCTGTGATGTGTGATGTGGGGCAGTACCAATAATCTCTTGCTAGTGTAATAGCAAAAGTTCGCACTCAGAGAACCGTGATGTATTTCGTAAATACTTATTGCGGGAAGACGTCCGTGGCACTGAATCCTTTCAGGTCATCATTTCCTTCTATCTCCCAACCTAATCCCTGTAGAAACTCCTTCACCGCTGACTTCACCTCTTCCGCGCTGGCATACTCATAGTTCCAGCACCTGCGCACAATGTCGCCCATGTATTCAGGCTCTAGTCGTGGCCACTCCTTACGGGGTACCATAGCCGCAATTTTTCGCCACGTGTATTGTCCCGATAGAGCCTCCGGTGTTCCTGGCCAAAACCCCGTCATAAGCTCATACACCATACAGCCGTACAAGAACAAATCAGTCTGTTTCGTCGGATTTTTTTGATGCTCGAGAGGATGAAAGTTGTTCCCGCTTTCGAAGTCACCATCTACCCAAGAGTAGCCTAGCATATTTGGGATAGAATATCTGAAACCGGCGGTACTAAAACCAACAAGCGAAAGGGAGAATCGAGAGTCCGAAGCAAGCCAGCAGTCCGTTAAGCCGGGATCTCCAAATATTACATCGTGAGAATGTACGAATGTAAGGCCCGAGATGATATGAAGTGCCCATTGGTACGCTAGAGGTCGATAAGATGGTAGAATGCGGGTCGTCGGTATATCCAGCGGCTCGCTGTACATAGTAGCCCTATGTTTAGCGATGAACTCGGTCAGAGGCGGACCTGAAGGTTTAGCGAGCACCGGTAATGCGGTACAGGAATCGCGACGTTTGAAACTTTTGATGTTACTGAGAGGTCATTGAGTCACGGTTTAATTGAAACTCACGGAACCACGTGCGGATGGTTCTCCCCGATCTGCTCATAGATCACTGTCGTCTTCCAACATCGATTCGCAGCGTAATCGTCTCGCCAACTCGCTTCCATGGAATCATCTGGCTCTCCGATGTAGCTGTCCGGTACCAGGATGACCGAGTCTTCGTCCAACTGCACGGCATGTATCTTGGTGAGATCGGCGCTGAATGGACCCCCACGAAGGGGTTCTGATCGTTCACCTGATTGCCTGAGTGTGACAGTGCCGCGTGTTCTTGCCATATTGCAAGCTCAGAAATAGGTTGAACTTCGTGCGACGTACAAAGCAGGAACTGGAGAAAGTGCGAACGGACGGTCCGCGTATACGGAAAATCATTAATCCGACACTATTTTTAGCGTACGGATTACATCATGTTTCTCTTGCGCGCCAATACAATATCAATACATCGCAAACCTCTGAGCTTTGTCGTAGGTACTTCATTCTGCTCCACTTTTCCATTTTTATATCGAAGTCTGGGATGTGCCGTCGAAAGGCCTCAGTGTTAAAATCCTTAAAGATCTTCGCGCTAGTCAGCCATAACAACATTTATTCTGCGAGTCTCCATAGCAAGTTCTATAGCGCACAATATTACTCCGGATAGTGTAAGTCACAAGACCAAGTTCAGCGGCATCTCTCTCCCGTAGCTTGTTGATAATACCCTCTAGTTTCTCTAGGAACAGGTCCTGACGACTGACACTCCATCCCGGAGCGAGTTCTGTTGCGCGCATCCGGCTTAGATAGCGGCACTTACATTAGAATAAGTTGTGATGAGTAGAGAGACGAATCATGTTCAGTCGATTCAACTTCGACGACTCGACTTCGTAGTCAATATACGAGACGGCGGGTGGGACGGCGACACTCAGTCTACCTTATGTACCTATCGACCGGGACGGTGAGGAGCTATATTCTGAGAAGTAGACGCCTTTTCCTTTGCCATTCGACGTTAATTAGCCTCGGTATTCGTCGCTATCTTTGGCTTTGCTAGCCGTCCAAAGCTTAAACAAGCAGCAGCGAAGGCGGCGTAGTAGCAACACCGCCATAGTTAGTTCACAATGTTACTTTCCCCAAAGGTTCGTCTCAGCTAGCTAATTTACGCGCCTGACGCCATCTCACAGACCGCGTTAAAGACCCAACAGCTTAACGAACTTACACTCGTTATTCGTCCAAGGTGTTATGGGCCCTGTACGCAGGTGAGGCATGTATTTACAATACTAATGACACGTCAATATACGCGCTATACTCGTAAAACTACAGCTTATTTAACCTAACCTAGATACGTAGAGCAAGCTACATGGGACAGCGGCGCGTCATCCGGCAATTAAACTTGTCTGAGGGTTACAATGGTGAGGGAAAATGGACAACGCGCGCCAGAATTATGCATCGAACATCAGCGAAGCGATTTCGAATGTCTTGTCTCATGTGTTCTTCAATATACAACGTGCTCGCAAAGCAGCACTGCTGCGGAAGTTGATACGATTTGAATTGACTTGGTATGGAGGGGAAGGAACTGCGCAGCGCGAAAAGGCAAACATCACAGTGGCTCGTTACACGGAAAGTATAATGGCAATTCGAATAATTTTGATTATCCAGGCGTAGTGCACAACTATCGAAAGCCCCAATTTTGACTGCAACATGTCATATGCCACCAACTCAACCTGTGTAGCGACCAACTGTCGAAGCCGGAAGGTTAGTACACTTATCTGTCCGATCTAGCCTGACCTTTTGGATCTCCCCTCCGTTAATGGCCATAATTTGGGTCCAGTAGGCCCTGAACGGCAAGCCGAGTGGCGTCGATTTCCTCAAATTCATCATTTTCAAGTCCTTTCTCGCTTGCCTGACGACCATGTCAAGCTCGCTACGAATAAACAACGGCCATTCATGTGCGAGGTTTCCAGGATTACCAGTCACCTCCAGGTAATGGGCGTCGAAGTCCTCGAGGTGCTCAAGAATGGCATTGTAAGTGTCACAGAAGGACTCCCATACCGTGTTCAAGTTCATGTACGTAAAGACGTAACCGAGCTCCCGCGCGGCCAGTAGCTGCTCTGGACCAGCAGCGTAGCTCATGAACTTGGTCTCTGTCAAAGCTGTGTTCCCGGTAAACAAACCCCCTTTCATTCTATTAGGCCGCGTCATAAAGACTGTCAAGCGGCTAGGGTGGAATCCGGAGCCGAGTTCGTCGACAAGAAGAAAGGCAAAAGGTGCCGGTCCTATCACATTTCATGGTCAGCACAGTTTACCTTGCCTCTGAGAAGAGCTAGCAATGACAGAGATTCCAACTTACTACCGTTGGCCGGATCCCTCCAACGAGAGTTGGCGGACAGAATGTACGTTTCTACCCAGTGTTTCTCGCGACGGGTTGCTGCATTGTCTCCAGGCAGCCAGGAGGTGAAGAAGCGCGCGATGGTCTGACCTTCGAAAACATGCTCGGTTTGATATAGCGCATGGTAAGGCTCCCCTTGCACATACGCGAATGGTTGTCCATTAACACTTGCTCCCGTTTTAGGCCATGGGTACACCCAGTCGTTTGTGGCTGCTTGTGTCACATCGAACGAATCACACGCTTCGCTAGCGTTGTGGAAATACTTTTTCACACCGACAGTGTTCGGTGACCCGTCCCAGTTGGCCGTCGACAAAGGATTTACGTAGTAATCTGGAAACTGCGGATATCGCTCGCTGTATATCTTGTAAGGGTCTTCCTCGGTCGGCAGGAGAAAGTCCGGCCACGTGCTCCAGAAGGTGATAGTTTTAGTGCCCTTGTTTACGCCAAAGCGATCTCGCGTTTCCAATTTATGAGTCATGAGCTGGTCGAAGACGGTGCGTTTCATGGTATTACTGGATCCCGACGGAATTATTTCTTGATCCAGCCAGTAGTCTGACTCAGGCGGCAGCCAGGCACAACCGCAGCAAATGTTGTTGACCTTAAGCGACACTAAGCAGCTGCCACACCCGTCGCAATTGATCTCGGGCGCTTGTAAGCTACCCATGGCTTCCTTGTTGATGAGATCCGTGAGCCTGGGCAAGTCCACTTGGCCACTATAATCGCCTTTCGGATGTTGGGAGTTGTTCTGCCTCTTCTTAGTCTTCGAGCTGCCCGCCTTGAAGCACTGATCAGCCACGACCCCATCGTCGAAATAAGAACGCCCGTATGTCTATAGTATAGAGAAATCAGCTTCATAATCATAAGAATTTGTGACCGGGGAAATGGAATCGGGATGGCAAAGGGCTTGCCTCGTCCCATATACAAACAGAATGAGTACGGTGTTTCCTGGGCATACGTACCGAGTCCCAACCAACATAGTCTCCATTGGTAAGCTCAGCCTTTTGCTCGTGAAGCACCGACGTAGCAAGGCAGACCTCTTGGCTAGTCCCTTTGTACTCAAATTGTGCTGTAACTGTCTGCGTGATAGCCATGTCAGGCAGTTGTCCGTCGACGGCAAACTGGTAGGGTTTCTGGAACGCTAAGTCTACACTGAGACCCACAGTGACTATGTTTGCAACTGATATTATAGACTCCTGGATGGTATCTCCAATGGGAGTCAATGTGCTGTTCCGCTCCGCTTTAACAGCGTATGGCGTTCCGCCATCCGGTTTGGAAGGAAAGTTGATGCTCTTGCTCCCCCAGTCTCTGTGCGAATCAATGTCAACCATTGTTTGAGGATATAAACCAGAATATACTTACGCTTGTGTCTTGACCTCCATATACCCGTTGAATGATACCTCTGATGACTGCTTGCCGCTGCTGCTCAATCTGACTGTCTCCTCCTTGTAGGGGACGAAAGAAGCCCAACCCTTGAAAAGACTGTGCCCACCAACGGACTTCTTGCCGCTTGACTTCGTGATGTGTTTGCCATTCAGTTTTTTCGATGTGTCCAATGTACCGATTCCAGCGACCGTAAACGTGGCGGACGTCGTGCCTCTCGGTTGAAGGAATCCGGCAGATTGATGCACCTTTACCTTGTCGGTTGGATCCCATGTAGCAATCATGGAAAAGCCGTAAAAGAACTCAACGTTTAGGGTGCCGTCAATAGCAACCGCTATACCTTGTCCCTGCCGACCTTCATCCGTGGAACACATCTGCGCATCGAAAAAAACGAGGTGCTTCAGATCCGACTTCGGGATGTCATTCATCTTGGATGACTTGCTCGTGTCAAGGTCGGTGAACTTGTCGGCCCAATCGCTCTGTTTGCTGGAGAAGAACCTTTCCACGAGCTCTTTCACGCTACGCTTCTTGTTACCATCGGAATCGACCACAGCTCCCCAGTAGCCTGCGACGTTGGAATAATCCATCCGGATTGAATACTTGCCAGCATCTCGCCTTACGAGATTCATGTCGTAATCAAAGGTGAAATCGTATACCACTGAGGTTGGGTTTTGGAGCGCAACTTCAACAGGGATGGACTGGTTCTGGGATGGAACGAGAGAGACAGCGCGGACAAACGTGCCATCTCCACATTCGGCGGGTAAGTGTACGATGGTTCCTTCGACACCCCCCTTTGTCACAGTGAAACAATCGTCCTCGTTCTTGTCAAGACATATGATGCGCGCAGTATGCCTATGTTCGACTGGGGCATCTTCGACATTGGTTGGACAGTCGAGAAAGTGGAGTCCAGGATTGTCGCGTTTCGACATTGACGACAGACCAGTTTCGGAACCCGCTAACAGGAAAAAGGCGACGCCCGTCTGGTCTGGATCCGCAGCCCCCAAGCCTGCAGTACCGCCGAAATTGACAATCTCGAACTGCGGCACTGCATCAGGTGGTGGGAGATAATCAGGTGGGAAGATTTTATCAAGGTCAACTGGGAGGAACGGCTGGTCCTTTTTGCCGGGAGCATCGCAGCAGAAAGCCTGTTGACGACCTCGGAGCAAGTCAGCTGCGTATCCCAACGACTTTGTCACAACAGTATGTGTAACTCACCATTATCACAGTATTTTCCCCCTTGCCCTTGAGGGTCGAGGTCGAGAGTGATCTGCCCATCGCCGCATTGCTCCGAACACACCTTCCCACCCTTCCAGGAACAGCCTGTGAATGAGTCCTTTTTGGGACAACATAGTTTTCTTCTGTCTTCGGTTCCTTTGGTAGGATCTGACGCGTCGCCAGTGCTTCCCACCGGATCAGTGAAAGGAGTGCCATTCCCCAAGTCTTCACATCGGTCGCCCTCACCAGATGGGCCCCCGGAATCCCAGGTAAGCACATTCTGTTTATCGCTCGGGCACTTCTCACCGCATTTTGTCCATGTACATATATCCAGGTATCTCTTCGAATTGCCCGCGTTGCAGCAAAAGATTTTACCACCCCTGTTGCAGCGAGTGTCAGAATTCGACTTGAGCACAGGATGCAATAAAAACACATGGAAACTTACCTGAGGCATCTGAAGCCATAGTCTCCGGTTTTCAGGTCGCCCTCCCAGCCCCAACTGTCACCTAAGACTTTGATGTCGCCGACATCACACTTTCCAGAGCAGTCAGTCGTCACGGAACCTCCGCCAGCGTTCCAATAACATGATTCCGGTTTCAAACTTGTCCAAGCAGGACAACAAATATATCGAGCATCGGCGGCGTCACCGCATCTGGAGCATTGCGATCAGGACGGTGTCTAACACAACTGTAGGAAAGGGCATCTTACTGGTTGCTATCTTTGGATTTGACTCTTCCCACAGCTCTTTCGCTCTGGTTGCACATGCTTTTGCAATCTGTAACACGGCATTGAGACGCATCATCGGTGGAATGCTTGACTGAGGCTTCGTCCGTCTGAGCCAGAGGATCATTGTCATCTGTGATTGCATTACCCGTTAAAGCGGCGAGACCTGTGTGCTTACTATCATCCAAGTCAATAGCCCATATCATGAGCCCGTTTAGACCTCGATCATTAGCAAATTTGATCTTGTCTTGAAACGTTCTCTTGTCATCGTAGGAGATCCAATTGCCTTGACCGTAAACGAGATAGTTCACCTTTGCCTCCTTGTCGTATGTGGGTTTTGCGTTGGTGGAACCGATGATATTCTGAATCTCTGTGCCCGTTGTCAGTCTCTGCAGCTTTTGCTGACGTAAGATGGAAAACGAAGTGAGCCTATGCTGTGATCGCATGCAAGCGTGGTACGTACCGCTGTAAGAGAGGAAGCCAGATGTGTCTGTGCATTCTCCCTTATCTCCTCCGGTCGTAAAAGCACAGCCAGGCTTCCAACACTTGGAATTCTTCAGTTTGAAAGACCTCCCATAAAAGCCGATGCCGAGGACAATAGCACTCGGAGGGATGTCGTTTCGCCAGAACAGGTTCAACGAAATGTCGATCTCGGTAATGTTTGTGTGTGCGAGGACCTGACTGCCTATAGGATTTTCGGAATCCCATGTGCCGTGTAGATCATACGACATAAGGTTAATCCAGTCAACATACTGGACCATATTTGATAGATCAAAGTGCCGCAGGTACCAGTATGATGTTGGAGCTGTGAACGTAACAATGTACTGCTTTCCAGCCGATCGAATCGCCTGCCGCAGCTCTTGCAACATCTTCGTGTAGTTTACACCATCGGTCTCCTTACCGCCTCGGTCTTTCGCACCCGGATACTAGTGAAGTCAGACTGATTTCCAGATAACAGAGTCATGCGATAGAGCTCACCTCCCAGTCAAAGTCTACACCATCGAATCCGTACTGAGACATGAACCCGAGGAGGTTCTTGATAAATTTCGAGCGGTTGGCCGATGTTGACACCATATCACTGAATACTTTCTGCCACTTTCCAGGATCATTGTGTGTCCAGCCACCCAAGGCAATCTGAATTACCAGATCCGGGTTCTTGTTCTTCAAATATGTGACCTGGTCGAAGAGTTCTGGGCGGACGTCGGCCATGTTCGTCACTTTGAAATCGTTGGGCGTGATGAATGCGAATGCGAAGACCAGGTGACTTATATCGTGAACTGGAATCTCGTCTGGGCTCATGTTTTCACAAGCTTTGTTCTCGTTCCACCCTTCCCAGTAAGCGATTATCTTCTGTTGGACGTTGGTCTTGGCTACGGAAGGCTTGGGCTGCTCGCAATTGGACTGGCAACTATCCTCGCAGAAGCTATCATGCGTTAGCAATCAAAAGTAACAGTCGAGAGTGTACCCATGGTATACACCGAGAAGACTTACTCTGAAGTTGTGCCACAAAAGCCATACTTACTGCAGCAGACGTTCAAGGGACAAAGCTGGCCAGGAGGATCGGAATAAGTGCCACACTCTGCCGTCGCATTGCAGTTTGACCGGCATCCATCTAAACAATACTTAGGTTCGTATCTGTCTGCTAAGTTAGTTTCGTCATTCGCCAGGTTCTTCTCACGGCGACAAAGCAAAAGATGACTGACCCACACCAACCGTCCGCTCCACAGCATGCGCCATTGACACACGGCTTTCCTGGCCCGCACGTGAAATCATTGGATACTGTGGAAAGTATCGATTGTCCGCCCTCCCGCGCATGGATGTCCAGTGCGCCAAAGTCAATGATAGAGTCGTATGAAATTGTGGCATTAGTCAACCCTTCAGTGCGTACCGTGCTTGAGAGAAAAGCGAACGGCAGCAACAGAGTCAACGGAAGCCGTAATGATAGCATGATCGTGGCCAGAAAATCATACAGCCTGCGATTGATAGTTGCATACAAAAGACTCGATGTAATGAGAGTAATGAAGGACTCGTTTGAGCCAGAGTTAAAAAGGACTCGATCGAATGAGAGTAACGGGTGATGATACCCAAAAAGCGTGTTATCTTTGACGGTGTACTGTGAAAGCTACCAAGTTATTCACAACTCTGGAGCTGTATATGAATTCCCAGAGCTCTTGTGACACCATCGTGGAGATAGTGACTGCGCATTGATCCTTTCGCACGCGCTTCAAAAGGGGGCTCTCAACTAGACTGGTACCACGAAATTAGTTTTCACATCTTACTTCGGCCGACCCGCAGCAAAAATCCACAAATCGCGCGGTTAGAGCGTCGTTACAAGGTAAGTCACCGCCCTGCGCCCGGCCAGACTCCACTATGTGGGCTGTATTCGCCCCATCCGGTATCTCAATTGGGAACTGAAGGAGCGAGTAGGTGGTTCTTGATATGCGTATGACTGTGTTCCAATAGTGAGCTGAGGAGTAGCTGAGGCGGAAAAATGTATCCGTGGAGGACCGCGCCGCAAGCGGGCGTCGGCAAGGTGTTTGAAACCTTGGAACATTGAGCCGAGGCGAACGTGCCCATGTTCGTAGAAGACCACGCCGCACACGGGCATCCGTACGGTGTTGATGATTGATGATAGTGGAGCGAAGTACCCTAGCCTAGTACGGTGAGGCTACGGCCCGAAGCTAACTTACACTAGGTACCGGTAATGTAGGTTCCCGGATCAAGCGCGCCGTCTAAGCGCCCAATCCAACGCTTCCCGAGGTCGTTGTCCCGTCACGTGCCCGTTCAACTGCCCGCAGGTGCAGGTGGCCAGGTGCGATCTAGGCCCACTGTCGGCAACTCCGAAGACTCCAAAAGAAAGAAAAATCGAGAAAGTCACTACCATAGACCCCAGTCTTGGATATTATTGGACAATGCTTGATGCTCGAGCCTATCAAGTCAACATTTGCTCCTGCTTACCATAGGTATGCATGTGTACCTGGTTGTCAGATAGAAGACTTCCATCGTCTGATATTTTTAGCGCCGAGACGTCTGACGACTCGGTAAATGCCGTAGACTCTTGCACACAAGAGACACAGTAACTGCGTTAAGAACTAATCACATTCTTTTGTCTAGGTAATCATAATATAACAGTGGGGCAATAGATTGGATGGAAGTCTCTGATTAGTTCCCCACGCAGGTACTGTGCCCCTTGTGTGCAATACTCCACGGTATCCATGAGTGGAGAGCTTTGCCCAGATGCAGCTAGCTACATCACATTGCATGCTCCCTGGAGCCGTTCGCGCCTTGGGCGTCTTTTATGGGGGCCCATATGCACTCATTCATTACCACAGCGGAGATGACCACCTTTTCAGGACTATTCCTTATGCCATTCAGCTCCATTGCATCAATGCATAGATCGGTCGAGGCCTGGGGGCCACAAGGCTCACGAGGTACACACCATCATGTTTCGTAGCTCATCCACTCAACAAGTCAGGCGCAGACCGTCGCTTAGAATTGACCTAGGTATGCTCCCTATAATTTCCTATCAGGGATGCGGCCCCCAGCTCCCTGGATGCGGATGCGATAGCCGCTGGTGCACGTTGGGTTGAGCGCTGTTGTCCCTGTTTCTTCCGTACACCATACAAACCCGTCCCGCTCCTTGAAGAAGCGTTTTGGAATCGTCCATATTCGTTACTCTGTCAGTGGCTTTTCACGATGGGGCATCCACTCTTTGCTCGATCAACTTCCTTCTTGACGCTCATAACCTTCGCCACGGCCCAGAGTATCCAGTACCCGTTGATGTACGGCGACTCCTCGATCTTGGAGGGAGCTAGTGCAGCCTGCATAGATGCTTTCAACTCCAAAGTCTCCTGTCCACAAGCTATCGGCCTATTGTATGCTGATCCCTTCCCGGACTTTGATAAAAGTGTTCTTGACGCACTATGCACAACAACTTGCATTGGCAGCCTCAAGAGCCTGCGCAGTTCGCTGGTGTCTAAGTGTGGCTCTGATGTGACGTATCAAGATGTGTGGGATGGCTCGTACTGGCCAGTCACCTATCTTACAGATCTGGCTATCTTCAACTACAATATGACCTGTTTGAAGAGAAGGTTCGTCAATAATCGTCGCCCTCCGACATATACCAAATCTAACCTCCCCATAGCGACGGCCAGTACTGCAATACTTGGTTCCAGACGGGCGTGAATACGACTGCGAGTCCAGAATGCGATGCATGTTACATGGAGACAATCTACTTGCAGGCCCAGTCCCCACTCAAGGGAGATGCTGAGGAGATGCAATCCATTTACGTCTCCATGACGTCAAGCTGTGACTACCACGGTCCAGCAACGAAGACAGTGAGCCACATCGCGGTATCATCGTAAGTGCACCACTCACGCTCCACGCCTCTTCAGCTCCACTAACCGTGACCATATAGGCCCACTGCGACGTCTGATTGTATCTCTCACTACAAAGTCAAAGCCGGAGATACAGCCATAGGTGTATCGGTGTCTCAACAAGTTGCAACCCAAGACTTGCTCACTGCTAATGGCCTCAATTACACGGAAGGAAGCTTCCCAACTTCTGGGACCTTGTGCATTCGCAATCAATGCAAGATCTACACACTCAAGTCTGGAGAAACATGCCACAGTCTAGGTACTGCTCATCGTCTATCGCACGCCAAGCTCCTATCCTGGAACCCCTTCATCAACGGCCATTGCGACAATATAGCCGATTTTGTCGGTCAAACGATCTGTCTTACCAATCCACTTGGTGACTACTCAGTGGGAAACAATACAGACTCTGGATACTACACGGAACCCGCCCCAGTTCCTTCCGACATCGCACCCAATACCACGACGAATTGCGGTCTTTACTACAAGACTACGGCTGGCGATGACTGTGGCGTTGTAACGATGAAGTACACTATCAGCCCCGAGGACTTCATATTCCTCAACCCTATGATCTGGGAGAATTGCACCAATCTTTGGACAAACACGTCCTTCTGTGCGGCTCCAGTCGGGCACATCAGCGATTACCCAGGGTACAAAGACGACACAGACTACATCATAAATCCCGACATGTTCGAGAAACTGCCCTATTATGACCCATGGGTGGAGGATGAGAATGCGGTGGTTATACCGCTCGCAAACCAAACCCGCAATGACTGTTGGGGGTACACGTGGTGGAACTCTTCATTCGGTACGCCGATCGACTGTTGGGGAATGGCCAACCAGTGGGAGATCACTAGAGAAGAACTAGTCCTTTGGAATCCAAGTCTCGATCAAACCAGTAACGACAACGATGAGGACATCGATTTGTACCATAGGTACAATTACGACTGCACACCTGCCCCCGACGTTTCGTACTGCATGGCGCTTGCCAGTCCAACGCCTGTGGTATCTGAATCGCCGGTGCCTGTCTCACCACGTGCAGTAGGTGAGATTGCCAACTGCACGAATTGGTTCCGGGCCTTCTTGTCGTGTGATTCGCACCTCCCTGCGCTGCGTATGGAGCTCGCCGAATTTTATCGTTTCAATCCGTCGGTGAAGGCTGACTGCTCGAATTTCGTACTGGGGACGTATTATTGTTACTCAATAAGTGAAGATGGATTACCACCTGAGACCACTCGCACTACTGTCGCGAGCTCAACGACACTATCGAGCCCGACGACGAAACCAAGCCAGACGACGGGGCCAAGCTCAACGACGAAGCCGACGACCACTTCCGGCGCGGTCGCCACACCGACACCCACGCAGGATGGTATGGTCGCTGGTTGCAATGCCTTCTACTATGTTGTTGAAGGCGATGGATGTTGGGCCATTGCCAACGACCATGGCATCTCCCTCGATGATTTGTATTTGTGGAATCCAGCACTGAACGGAGATTGCACTGGCTTGTGGCCCGAAAAATACGTTTGCGTTAGTCGCACTACATGATGGGATGGATGGTTTGTAGAAGAACTGACTACTGTGTGAAGGAAGGGAGGTGGAATGTCTGTAGTAGTAGCTTCTTCAGTCGTACAATAGAGTAATGTCTACCATTTGGAGTTTTTAGACCTGTCAGGTGTTGATGCTGCTTCCAAGGTTGCCACCAGGAGGAAGAGATGATGAACGCGTACAGCGTTTTTGATGCTCACGAATAACACAAACACTGACAGTCAACGGTTCAATCGTCTCCATATTTTCGTCTGAGCCGTGGTAGATACTAGACCGAGGAGACAAACTTACTTTGGACGGTTCCTGACTCGGAAATAGGCTGGAGCTGTCCGATTGGTGGGTAGTGCTCACCTAGTCGGTTGCCACGCTGCAGTGTGGACCCTGTGCGCGTTGCGGCGTTGCGGTAGCTCGTCCGCGTCGTGGGAAAAGAAAACAACGGCCGTTTTCTGTGCTGGAGACGCTGTTCGCGACGTTGTGTATTCTTTCCCCACGGGCGACTGCGCGGGGACACTGCCGTACCGGTCTAGTTGCACGAGGCGCAGCAATTGTGCGTCCAAGTTAAAACTTCGAACATCTGGCCAACTGCCTCGCCGGGACTCCGCACGGCTCGACTCCTGAGCTACCGGTACCAATTTACCCTACCAAGTACCGACGTACTCTGCACCCTCGACGCTCTCTGCCGCCCACTGCAAGCCCTCGTCCGTTCTTCGAAGCCTGAGCCCCCGCCATCGACCACCACACACGACGCCGTCGCGAATCGACTCTCCACCATGGCCGTCGGAAAATACCAGCCCCTCACGCTCACGCCCATAAACTTCTCGCTGACCGAGGGCACCTCGATCCCGGCGCCGCCCGACTCGCCGCCCCATACACCGCGCCCGCCGACGCCCGGAAAGGGCCCGCTCTCGTCGCATCCGACCCCCAAGTCTGCCTTCTGCCCTCATCACGAAGCCTCTCCGCCTGGCCAAGAAACCTCAGAAGCTGCGACCGAGTCAACCCTCCACGAGTCGACAACCAACGATGGCGCGAGCACCGTCTCCCCGTCGAGCCCAACAGGCAGGCGTCCATCATCCGTCCGCAAGTTCCTGAGTCTCCGCCCGCTTTCCTCGCACGACAGCCTCAAATCCGACAGGCCAGGTTCGCCGGCAACGATTGGCAGTCAACGCCAGCCGAGCCTGACAAGGAAGAAGAGCGGCAGCTGGTTTGGCAAGAGCAGGAGGCAGAGCTCCTTCATCATAGGCTCGGTGCCGGAAGGGAAAGAGAACGCAGCGGTACAGGCAAACAGCACGCAGCCCTTCCCGACGGCTGGCTTAGGCGGAAGGCCAATCTGGCTGCGGCTTCGCCTAGCATCCGCATTGTCGTTCTGCGTACGGTTCAGGCCAGCTGCATCAACGTCTTCGAGTAGAACAATGCAGCGATCCGGGAGCTCGGCGAAAAGCGTTTTTAGGCTATGGTCATTGAGACTGGACATGGTGAGAACGTAGACGTCTAAATGGAACTGGCCCGCAATAGAGAGGGCGAAGCTGGATTTTCCCGTTCCAGGTGGTCCGTGAAATAACAACCTATGCTGGTAAGGGAGGCCGCGCATGGCGTACCATGTCCTAGTTTTAGGATCCAGGAACTCTGCTACATTACATAGCAACGTCACTTTTGCTTTCTTGCTGATAAAAACTGTTGACATCTCTCTTTTGTTCTTCGTCTTAGAAGTTTTCCATCTATTCCCATCATCATGGTCGATGTGACTGTTGGGAGAGGCAAAACCGTCTATCCTAAAAGCTCAGCGGATCAAGAACGGGTTGGCGTCCGTTGGGACTATGATTGAGAAGTTTCCCGAGCAGACGGCGTATACAACAAGTTCCAGATGCAGCCTAATGCTGGGAAGGTTCCATCTTCCATCAGACAATGGAGGGATGGACATGGAGGTACTCAGTCCGTGATGGCCAGCGCATTTGTAAAGAAGGGTGGCTCGAAAGATGATGTCAAAAAAGGATTGGAGGAGGCGGCAAAGTCAGTCTAATGCTCAATCGTGGGGAGCACCCTCCCATAGATAGCTAGCGACACTACACCTCCTCTCAACAGGGGCTTTGTATTGTTGGGGAACGAAGCATAAACTTTGGTCATTCTCTTGCCACATTGTACCAGCACATCCCTGAGATCCACTAGGGGACACGGGGAAAACGGAGAGCAGAAGAAAACATGATAAAATTGATCAGGATCACGAAAGAGGGAGGCACACAACGCCAATATGACAGCTGAACAAAGCGAGACAGTCGTGGACGACAAACGTTGAAGAGGAAAACAGTACGACTGCACCGTTGCCCCTCCCCTTCTCTCGCACAACCTCCAACAGGGCCTGAAGCTTCTGACCTACATCAGCAATGGATCCGTTTGTAGAAGAAAGGCCGTCAGCATCCGCGTCCCCGAGTCCATCCTCTACGACCAAGCGCAAGCCAACGAGGCGCTCCCCTCGCAACCGAATAGCGCGACACCGCCAACGAGAAGCAACTCCCGCCGGCGCACAACTTCAAGAATACTCAGGGTGGGTGGGCAAGACGAGCCAGATCCCTTTGCCGCGCAAGGTGCTGTAACAAAACACCTTGGTGGACTCATGGCCCTATCGGCGACCCTGCAAGGATGGTGGCGGAGTGTTGATGGGGCTATACCTGTGGGCAATGACTGGGGCAACAATGAGACGAGTCGAAGCTGGCAAAGGCGAGCACGAGCATATTAGGGCCGAAGGGCAAGCTGCTGTGGGAAGGTCCACAAGAAAGTCAAAGACGTCGTCCCGACATTGGGCACGACTCGATCTATTCGTACGCTACATCGTGTGATCTCCTGCTGAAGTGTCCTTCTATTACCGTGAAGCCTGCTACCTCATGACTGGCGATGGTAGTGTGGTCTTGTTTGATTGGTTGCAGCCTCCGTCCGAGACCTTTGGGCACGTTGTCGTTCATCCAGCGCCCGCGCGCCGCCCGCGCAATCATCCCAACCAACGCGCTCTGCGCCCGAGATCGGCCATGGCCGCAAGCGCCTGTAGCCTTCATCTATTCACAATCGCACGACAATGTGCTCTTATGCCCTCTTACCATCGTAGGCAACCAATGCTGCCTCTGCAGTCAAAGCGCGCACGTCTGTCCGTCTAGGGCGCCCATTGCAGGCGTATCGACGCGTTTCGTCATGGCTCAACGCAAGCTCGACGCTGTAGCGTACGCAGAGGGATGTATATGCACTCTGCCAGTGGAGCTAGCGGCGGCGCAAGTCATGGTCGACGAACAGCATCTGCCTCACGATGATATCGACTCAAACCAGTACACGCTGGGCTTTATCGGTAACAATATCGTCGTCCTCGCATAGCTGCTGGCTGGCCAGATGTGCATCGGCGCTGGGCAAGCCTGTCCAAGTTTTCATCGATCCTCTTCGAGCTGATCATACGTGTCGGCGTGTATGCCACCCACACTATGATAGAAGACCGATCCAGCCCATCTTCTTGGTGTTCATGTGATTTACACGAGGCCGGAGAAGCGCACATCGAAGAATCGCAGCACTCCGAAGGACCGGTGAAAGCCGCAATACGGAAGTTGGTGCGATGGGACTCACCTACTGAGAAGCCGTCGGAACGAGAGTGGGATACACGCGCCTCAAATTGGGATATCGATGGTGCGATGGAAATCGCGAGTGCTGGTGTGGCATTCGATATGGGTCAGGATCCGATAGGGAACCAGAAAGAGGAACCAGGTCCCAAAAACGTAACCACCCACCACTCGAATATTATTTCCAACGCGGCATGTTTGTCAATTTTTGCACGACGGAACAGCCCCAGTAACCCAATTAGAAATAGTATCAAAATTTCGTGGATGCGCACTTCATACCGCATGGGGTGGTTGGCACGATCGAGATCCGTCTTGTAAAGCGATTTCGTGACCGCGTTCTGCGTGGGAGTCCCGCTGAAGTCCGCAAGGAAGACGTGTTTAGGACCTTGAAAAGGTTTTTTAAGGCAGCCTTGACTCGGGCGGCCCTCCTGTTCTGGTCCTCATTCAGCACCACCTCGATCGACACATGAGGTCGAAACTGCATTGCTGCACTTCGAGAATAGCGACTTCGAGACCGGCAAATACCTCGCGCGTGAAGAGGCTAGTGACCGTCTGCTTGAAGAAGGGGCTCGTCTCGCCCGGTCCGACCACCGGCTTGAGCTGCGTGAAGCCGACCCAAGGAGATGGAAGGGCGACAGCTCACCTCGGACGGATCGACGATGCGGTAGAGGGTGGCGAAAACGGCGAGTGTCTGTCTTTCCCGCTCCTCCATGGGCCTGGACCATGGGGACCTTAGCTGGAGCGCTACGAAGCTAGTGTGCGCAGCGACATAAGATCTTGTGCAAGGATAAATTAGATGAAGTCGCTGGGGAAGCGCGCGCGATTCCAGTGGATGAATGCCAGGCCATCCAGGTTCTGTCGCAACGATCCGACGTCCTTCTGTGCTGGCCCGGGGATCCTCACAGTGTCCCGCGTCCTGCGTATTACGTCTGAGGCTTGTTGTCATTGGGGTGATCGTCCGCGTCCCTATCCTCCTCCCAACACTTTCCCCACTCCTCCAGCCTTATTGGGGGCCCAGGGCTGGCAGAGTTGGCGTTGTGAAACTCACGGAGCTTGCCAGGGCTGTTCTTAAAACCAGATGCAAAGTGAAATTCGTCGTCTTCTTCCTCATATCCGACCCAATCGACACGGTACTGCATCTCTCCGCAAACAACGCGAGCTTCGATGATCCGCTCTACCTCGTATTCGACATCTTCGTCTGCACCGACGCGATCACGATGCCGCCTTCGCCTGCTTGGGGGATGGGCTGACTTCCGTCGCTTGTTGCTTCGAAGACGGCGTCCACTGCTGCGATGACTATAGCATCTCTTGGTAGCGTAATCGCTAACCAGCGCTGCTGAAGGAGGTTTTGGGCCGGATGAACAATTGACGAGCAGTTGGCCGCGGGAGGAAGGCTTTCGTTGCCCCGCTAAATTCGACGTTGACGTTTGATTGTGCCGCTTGGCTGGCGGAGAGCGTTTCTGCTTGCACGTTCGCTTTGTGTTATTGGTGCTGTCGTCGTTGCTGTCGTCGTTATTGCCACTGCAGCTGCTCGTCATTACGAGTGGTGCGTATTTGTCTTGTCAGTGTTAGAGAGAAGAGACACACTTGCAACGGAGTTCACTCACCTTGCTCCTCCGCCATCTTGTGCACTAGCCGTTCTGACTGATCTGTTGTAGCTTCTGGAAGAGTGTCACCGCTGGTCCCTTGCGTTGACAGCTCGATCTCCATAGCTGACAATCCAGTTGGCGGTGTTAATGGTGTTGGTGAAAGTTCGCAACGCGGAAGTCCACTAGCTTGAGATTCGAGTCCATCAACCAGTTCCAAGCTGATAGCATCCTTCATGCCCTCTGTGCCGTAATGGTCCCTGTTCAAGACATCCGCAACGCAAAAACGATCATGTTCTTGCGTACCCAAACTGTCTTAGAGAGGGTAGCCATCCTCGTCGTTATTGGTATTTGATTCGGATTCACTGTCATCGATGACGATCACACCCTCTCTACGCAATGTCAGAATAGCTGCGAAACGTCCTGATAGGGCCTAGGGGCTTACCTGGACTGCTACCCTCGAAAGGCACTGGCTGACCTGAGCTCTTCTCACTTGGGGCTTCTTCAGACATCCGCCTTGGGACGAAACGCTCGGACTTCCATGCCTCGTTCGTCTTGGGCAGGAAATCCGCCTACACAGCCAATATCGCCTTCACAACCAAAAGTTTTGAGTTCGCAGATGTTTTCGCCGGCTGCGCTCAGTCAGTCATCAAAGAACGCGAGAATGAGCAGTTTATGACTTCGTTAGCGTCGGGAATGCCTACTTGATGTCGAATCAACGTCTCCGATTTGGTGCGACGCGGGAGCAAGACCGATGCTCAGATCCTCGTCAAGAACAGTGGACTTGCGTTCTCTAGGTCGTGTCTTTCTCGAGGGCTTATGTCGCGAGCTCGGCTTTTGCTTTGGAGTAAAATGAACGATTTGAAGATGCTTCTGCGGCTCGAAGACATTGAAAGACATTGTCGTGGCTGCTGTTGTTGCTTCAGGGAGGTCTGGTGGTGTGAAGAATGCGGAGGCGCAGTGGTTTAAGTAGGCGAAGGTTCCACGCTTACATCCAAACCGCCTCGGAAAGCTGGTTTGAATGCCCAAGAGCGCTCCAGCAGGCAGAAGTCGGCACGGGACGGCGTTCGAAACGCAGGCTCCAGGGGTACATGAGATTAGAGTCGAATCAGTAACCGCGCAGCTGCGTTGTGTTGGTGGCAGTGCGGCCTTCGCATAAAGCCCTTCTTCCTTCGGACGGAAAGTATGTAAATATCCCGCTGATACTCGTCATGGAACGAGGAATTGCGACGCTAGCTCCCCATGGGCCAGGTTGCGCTGTCGCCATGCACCTCCCCCTTTTCCGTCGGAGCCCACCCCTCAACAACACGAGCTCGGAGATGCCTATTCTGGTTGATCCACGTCCATAAGCTGAGCAGAGAGATCCCAACACGGATGGTCAACTCGTCGTCGACCCCGAAACCCAAACTTGGGCTCGAACTCTTGTCCAGGCTTCGGGCTTCGCTCCAGTCCTTCGCTTCCCCTGACTAGTGACACCGGAATGTAACACTGGCATCATGCAGACCGTCATGTGGACCAAAGCTCCACCAATCTAATGGACGGTGCAGCATGGGCGAGTACGTGCTATATCCGCCACCTACCCGGCTGAGCAGCAGGTGGTGGCCTAGCCGCGCCTCAATGGCGTGATCCTGGTGACAATCGGCTTTCACCGACACCTGCACAACTCGAGGCCCATCGTTTTCCTGGGCCTACGTGGTCTCGTAACCTTGCTAGGCGTCCGGATGAAATGGCACGGGGGTTAACCCCTCCCCCTGAGACATGATCAGGGCGTCCAAGGCAATCTGTTGCCGTCCTGGGCGGTTGATGACGTGGCAGGTCAACGAGCTACCGGATCTGCGGGCTCTGAAAGGGAAAGAGCCAAGGAGAAAGTGTCGGTGGCCGTCTACGAGAGACTTCGAGATAGAGGGCGGCAGATTTTCACTGCTTAGCTACGGTAAAGGCGGAAGAAGTGTGGAGCGGCCAAAGTCCCAGGAGATAGTAGAGCTCCTTGCTGAATCTGGAGGAGAAGATTCATAGATGAGGCCTAGCAACGGATACGGCGCAGCGCCCTCATTGTCGGCCGATCAAGGGGGGAAAATTGGACGCAGGACCAGGCGGTGCAGCGGTTGCACGATTGCCAAGGGGCAAGAAAATGCCTCACCATGGATCGGAGCGGTCAATGAGATGAAGGGAGGGTGTTGGGGGGAAAGAGACTATGAAGGGGGAGGATAGACCAGCGAGGGCAGCGTGCTTATATGCGATGAGGTCGGCGCACGGGCCAGATAAAAGCGGCGAGATGCCAAGCGAGCGTCCATTTCCAGCTCTGGAAACCTCCATTTCCGGATGCGGTTCCACCACCATCAATATAACTACTACTATTATTGTAATATATTTTTATTAGAAACTTCTTAGTCGTAAAAAACAAAACTATAAAATTTAAAAGAAGATAGTGCACTAAGTATATTACTAGTAACTATATAAGTATATCGTTAGATAATAATAAACCCTAATAAAGCGCAATCTTTTATATAACTAACCTATTAAAATAAACTAGTTACTAGACTAGTAAATAGATTTAGAGTACTTAGCTTAGGTATAGAGTTAGGTTAGGGTTGCATAGACCCTAGGTATAGAGTTAGGTTAGGTTGCATAGACCCTAGGTATAGGTTAGGTTAGGTTGTATAGACCCCTAGATATAGGTTAGATTAGATTACACAAACTTCTAAATATAGATTAGGTTAGAGTACCTATTAGGGTTCCGTAACTTATATTATATAAAATTAATAATAATAAAATTAGTAACTTTAGTTACTTTCTAAAGATGTATAAGAAAAGAGATCTAAGCAAAAGTAAAATTAACACTATTTTACTATTAACACGTATGTTTATTATATCTTATTATTACTAATATTATAGTAATACTAAGGCATTAACTACTTTTATAGTAGCTACCCTTAGTAAAAAGGAGTTAGTAGCTATAAGGGCGGTACACGGCCTTATAGGGCTAACCTATTTGGGATAGCTAGAATAGTTAAAAGAGCTAGTTAAATTAATACTATTCTAAGATAGTAAATAAGAAAGAGATATAGGAGGCCCTTTCTTATATAAAGAGTAGCATAGGGTATAGGCCTACGCTAGCTATATATTAACACTAATTAGAAAAGGCGCCTTTAGAAAGGTAAAAGGCGCAAATAAAGGAAAATAGAGTGTAAAAGAAAGGTAATAGGGTGTGCTTAGTAGGGAGACTATCATAGGACTATTATATAACCCTCCTTTTAAGGTCTAAAAATAGGAAGGAAAGTATATAAAAATAGGGTGTTTTAGCGGATTTTTAACATAACTAGCACTATTTTAGAGTTAAAGAGAGTTGCAATAGGGGCAATAGGCCCCTATAGTTCTAATAGTAGCCTTATGTTTTAATTTAATTACTATTTAGTAGAGATATTAAGGAAAGTTTATTAGGGGTAAATTAGTAGATTAGTAGAAAAATATAATAGAAACTATATCTTAGCGTTTAGCATTTTACTAATAGAGCGTATTCTTAGCTCTAACGCTATATAAAAATATAGTTAGCTAAAAATTTTCTAGTTAGTTTATTACGCGTGGGCGTAATTATATATATAATAATTTTTTCTAGTACTATAGAAAAGTGTTAAAAAATGTATTAACCTAACTATATAGTTATTAATTAGGGTAGTGCTACTAGTAGTAGTAGGGATATCTAAGAATAGAGGTGCTAAAAGTTATAGGTGCCCTATATATATATATTAGTTAGGATACTACTAAACTAGTAGTAAGCTAGCTAGTAGGGGAGCTACTAAAAGTAAGGGTGCTAAAAGTAATAGGTTTCTACGCGTAGTAGGCTAGCTAAGAAGCTACTTAACTAGTAGTAAACTAGGTTACCTACTTCTATATCTTAGGGTACCCCTAGGGGTAAAACAAGTTAGGTAACTAGTAGATTAAATTAAGGGCTAATAGTTAGGGGGTAGCTTCTAATTGTTAGCGTTTTAAAAGATTTTATTAGGTAGTTTACTATCTAACTTTTTACCTAAGCATCCTTTCTATAGAAAGTTAGATTTAGGGTTATTATTAGAAAGGTTATTATAATAGGTAGGCTTTCTATCTTCTAATCTACTACTATAGTAGGTAGTATATATAATCTTCTAGACTATTGCTATAGTAAGTAATGCTAAGTTCTTCTTTTATATTAGCAATTTAGTAGGGCAGAAAGGTGCTAATCTAGGTTATTTTAGCTAGAGTAGTTTTAATTAAATAGTTAATTCTGCTAGTAAGAGCTGTCTAATCTATAGATTAGCTTCTCTAGTAGGTTTATAGTCTCTAGGTCTAGGGTTAGAGATAAGATCTAGATTCTGCTATATAATTCCTAGGGACTAGTTTTACTAGTAGCTTTCTTTAGTAGTAGAAATAAAGTAACTAAAAGGCAATTTATTATCTAATAGTTTATTATCTAAGAAAGGTAGCTATATAGTCTCTACACTACTATCTCTATTAAAAGTGTCCTTATAGCTTAGTTTCTAGTAAGCCTTTAAGTACATTCTAATAACTAAAATTTTTATTTATTTATTTTTATTAGGCAATTCTTACTAAGAGGGACGTTAGCCGGCCATATCGCATACGCTTAGTTATTAATCACGTAATATTATTTTAGTACACTATGCCTATATATATATTAGTAACTACTTTATACTTATAAGCTATAAGTATATATAACGCGTTACTATAGGCAGAACTATTAACTATTAACTAGCTCCCCGCAAGTCTATACTATAGGTTTAAATACCTAGTAATATTGCTTATTATATTCTTTACCTTCTCCCTTTACTATATTAGAATTACTTTAGAAGTTAACGCGCCCTACTCTTATGCCTACTAAGGCAGCTAAGCTAGAGAGTGTACGTATTAATAAAGCAGCAATACTATAATATACTAAGACGCTAAGAGGTATATTTAAAGAGATAGATATATAGCACCTAAGAGGCCTGCTAAATCTATGCTAAGTGTGGATAGATCTCTAGATTATCTAACTTAAGGAGCTTAGTCTATAGCTACTATATAAGTAGTTACGTAATATATACACAGCTAAGCTTAATAATCTCTACCTACTAGAGAAGATCTTTAGGACTAACTACAATCTTGCTATTATCTAATTATAGGGCCTTTATAATCCTGCACTATTATGAATAGTGTAGTAGAGAATATAAGGCTAGTGTACTACTAGTTTTACACTATTCTAGATAGTGCTAGCGTTAGGTTAGCACTTATTAGGGACTTCGCATACAGCCGATCTCTATTACTTAATTAATTGATCTTATTAATTATTAAGATTATATTATCTTATAGTAACAGAACACTATTAAATCTAATAATTAAGAGTCCTATTACCTCTACTAAGCCGATTAAAATAGCCCTATTAACCCTTAAAGATTCCATAGTTATTCTAACAGATTACACAATCTATACACTATGGCTAAACTAGCTTAAAATAAGATACTAATTCCTAAAAGTCTAGAATATTATTAACCTAGCGCTAACAAATAAACTAAAGCAGAAACCCGTAATACTAATGCCTCTAGCGATAGGCAACTACTAGCTAAGCACGGCTTACGTAACTGCGAATCTAAATATTATGCTAATAATACCCTTATATCTATTAATAGTAGGCGCGAAAGCATACAAAGACGATAGCGACTATTATAAGAGATAGCTAAAGACATACAAGATTATAAATCGCGAGTATTAGAAGGAGTAGGCCAGCCTAAATTAGGTGGTTACCTTTCTCTAATCGATAGTTTCAGCGCATCTTTAGAATAACTGCTGTATTCTAGATTAATTAATTAGGCAGTGGATTAACAACCTTATAATTATAGTTAGGGTAGACCTGTAAGACAAATATAGATAATTAAGGGCAAGATATTAAAAAGCCCTTAAGCTAATAAGAACAGCCGGATTATAGGCTATATGGCTAGCTAAGTACGATTACGCGGCGACAGAGGCAGAGACTAATAAGGTTTCTAAGCTTTAGTTACTAGACTTAGTTAAATAAGACTTTATAAAGGCAGTAATTAATATTATGCCTATTTAGATAACTACCTTTTAGCAAAATGCTAGTAAAGATCCTACTATACTAAGAAAGCAAATAATAAAACTCTTTTAAAAATATATAACTATTTAGCACCTATTTAAGGGTAAATAAAAGAGCGCCTTTGATACTATTAAATTATCTCTCGCTAATAGTGGTAAACCCACTTAGGCTATAGACAGGAACGTTTCTCTTATAGATAAAGCAGTAATATTAAAACATTAGGGACGACCTCGCAAATAATAATCTGCTAGTTATAGCACTAAAGCTAAGTAGTTCGCGATTCTAGACAATGAGCTAATAGTAGTTAGTAGTCTTAAGTGCCCTACTTATAAATAACGCTATAGTCTATAAGACTACTTTTACGCTTTTCTAGATAAGTAGCCAAAATAGTTTAGACTAAAATCTAGCATAGCTAACCTAATTAAAGTTAGGCTAGAGAATAACCTAGAGCTTTAAGAAAGTCTAAGAATAATAAAGAGGGCTAGATTACAGACCCTAAAAATTAAACTATTACATACTTCCACTCTAACTCGAATTACTAAGGCTAATAAGTGACTAGATAGACGCTAGATTACTAAAATCCTAGCGAGCTTTAATGCCACATTCTTCTACACTAGCCTAAACACATATCTACTATAATACTTAGCTATACTTAACTTAGGCACAACCTGCCATATCTTTAATAATATTAATTACTTTATCTCCTATAGGCCACTATTACCTAGAGACTTTATAAAGGTAGAAAATACGTAAGTATAGATTAAAGAATATAGTAGCGTCTATCTCAGCATATAGAGTGTAAGCAGTAAGCGAATAGTAAGGCTAGATAATATTATCTACTACCTAGACTTGCTCTGCAACCTTGTGTCTTTCTAATTACTCTAAAGGTAAGGCCTTTAGTGGGACACGCGAGCAGAACTAATAATACTAAAGTAATAAGATAATATAATATTGGCAGAACTAAAAGAGATGTATAGCTAATAGGTGCTAGAATACAAATTAGCTCTAGTAGGTTGCACTATTACTAATAGTGCGCTAGCAGCGCATAAGATTAACTTAAGAATAAAGCGCAGGCTATAGAGAGTAGATGCAATTACCTAGCACAAGCAATTAGGCTACCTAAGACCTTAGGCACTCGAGCACCTAGTGTAGCAGTCTAAGGAGGTAAGAATTAAAGGACTTACTACTATTAAATGCAACGCCTGCGATAGAGCTAAACTTAAGCGACAAATCCGCAGACACCTAAGGGATCTTACTATAGGCCTAGAGAAAAGGATAGTAATCGACTTTTACAATTTTAAAGTAGACAGCTCTATAGAAGAGAAGAGTTAGATGCTTATTACTAACAGATTCTCTGGCTTTACCTAGGACCTCTACTTTAAGAATAACCGCCTAGCACAATTTATTATTAAGCAACTTAGCACCTTTATACTATTTATAAGAGTGCAATTTAGTATAACTATTAAAGTTATTAAATTAAATAATAAAATGTTCTTAGTTAAAGCAGATATAAAGAAGTAGTGCACCGCGCAAGATATTAAAATCGAGCCTTTAGCACTAGATACACAAGCACAGAATAGAGGGGCTAAACGCTTAAAGGGTGTAATTAAGGAGAAAGCGCGCGCGATGCGACTAGACTCTAACCTACCCTGGCAACTATGGCCTAAGATCACATAGATAGTAGTCTACCTCTATAATTAAACTCTAAACTATACTAATTGCTAGCAATTACCATATAAAGTATTCTTCACAATAGTAGCCTTTTAAAACGGCGTAGTTACTTAGCTAAAGAAGCCTAATTAAGCTTACCTTTAGGTTTATGGCTGCAAAGCTTTTATAATAACTAATAATATAAAGCGCAGTAAGAGCAAACTCTAAAAATTAAATTTAAAAGCCTAGATTGGCTACCTTATTAGCTATTAATTATCTAATATCTAGAGGATATAGATCCCCTTACTCGCAAAGATAATTAGCACTCGCAATACTATATTTAATAAAGATATAGTATTCTTAGGTAAGACTAAAGACCTAATAAACAATCTTATACACAACACCTTAGAAGAGATAGCAGTATAGGTACGCTTAGTAGAGTTACCTCTTTTACCTCGCTAGGATTAAGCCATAGAGTCCTTCTATAAAGATAAGACAATCACTAAGACGCCGAAGGAAGAGGATAAAGGGGCCTTAGAGTATAGGCAAGGCAGGAAGGTTAATTATAATTATCTAACACCTCTATTAACGCCGCCACCAGTTACACTCCTTGTCTAATTACTAGCTAGAGATAATTAACCTAAACTATCCCTAAGAGTGCAATTAGGGCAAAGACAAGTTAACCCTTAGGCCGCCGCATTTATGGCAGGCACAGAAGCAAGAAGTAGTAGCAAGTATTAAGGCAAGGCACTAGATAAGACTTAGCTTAAACGCATAATTACTGCGGGCAAGAAGCCACATAGAAGCCTACTACTAGAACTACCCACCTACAGAGATAAGCTTAAGGATTACCCTCTCTATAATATATAAAAGAAAGCCAAGCACTCTTACCTATAGAGTTATAAAAAAATAGGGTCTTAGAGCAAAGTTGCAGCTGCTCTAGTAAAGGTAGTAGGCTATTAGGTCCTTAACTACATATAGGTATATACCTATAAGTTTAATAAGCACTATTAATTACAAAAGTATAATGTAAGATTAGTAGTAAGAGGCAATTAATAGCAATATCTCACCTTATAAGATACCTATGCAGTAACACTAGCTAGACGATTATTCTATATACTTATAGTAATAGCAGCACGCTTTAACCTAGAGCTAATTTAGTATAATATTGCTAATGCCTTTATTTATGCAAAACTTAACAGAGAAAATCTACATAAGAATGCCCTACGAATATACGCAATTAGGCACAATTCTATAACTGTATAAAGCACTATATAGAGGTTGCGGATCTCTTTCCTACTTTGGCAGAGAGAGTTTACCACTACACTCTACAATATAGGGTTTACTATAGTTCCTTATAAGCCTTATTATCTTATTAAAGAAGGACTTATTATCTTCTTCTATATAGATAATCTAATTATCGCCTATTAGAAAGATTATAAGTCTGTCGCAGAAGCAGCCATTATAAAGTTAAATACTAAGTTTACCCTCACTAGGGGAAAGAATCTATAGTGGTTTCTAGGAGTTAAAGTGATTAGAGACCGCACTAACTAAAGGATCTGGCTCTTATAAGCCTTATACATTAACAAAATATCTCGCCTTATAGATTACTATGAGATGCGATATAAAACGCTAATAGCTTTAATTAAATTATTTCTACGAATAGGACTAGTTAGTAAGACTAAGGTTAATAGATACTAGCGCAAAGTTAGATTAATCCTCTATGCTATAGTTACTACTTAACTAGATATCGCCTTTGTAAGCTCTAGACTATTACGTTTTTTATCTAATCTAAGTAAGAATTATTACGCTACTACTAATTAAGTCCTCCTTTACCTTGTAAAGACTAGATCACTAGGTCTATAGCTAGGAGAAGCAGACACTCTAGAAGTAGCTAGCGACGCATTATTTGCTAACAATACTCTAGATTGTAAGAGTTTATAAGGATATATAATTAAACTATTTAGTAGCCTAATTGCCTAAAAGGCAAGTAATAAATAAGATATAGTTATCATATTAACAATAGAGGCCAAACTGCTAGCACTTTTATAGGTAGCTAAGGAGGCTATCTTCACTTTATAATTACTCTAGGAGCTTTAGGTCACTATAAGCAATTCACTAATTATAATTAATTGCGATAAGTAATAGACTATTCGCCTAGTTACTAAAGAGATTGCAAAGTTACAGACTAAGCTACGCTATATAAATATTCACAATTATTAGCTAAGGTAGGAAGTGGCTAAAGAAAGAAACAATTAATATAACCTATTAGAGGTTAGAGGATATGGTGGCAAATAGTCTAACTAAAGCCCTGCTAGTAAACAAATAAAACAAGTTTCTAGATAAACTAGGACTTAAAAGTATATTAGACAAGATTACTAATTAAGAGATTGCCCTATAGAACCTATAGTAGAGAATAGAGGCCTTTAAGATAGAGTAGAGGATGAACTAATTACTATAAAGCGTTTAGCTTAAGGATGTGCCTAAGCTAAGGGGGTGTGTCTAATTGCAGGGCCTTTATAATCCTGCACTATTATTAATAGTATAGTAGAGAATATAAGGCTGGCGCACTACAAGTTTTACACTATCCTAGATAGTGCTAGCGTTAGGTTAACACTTATTAGGGACTTCGCATATAGCTAATCTCTATTACTTAATTAATTAATCTTATTAATTATTAAGATTATATTACCTTATAGTAATAGAACACTATTAAATCTAATAGCTATATATTACTATGTGTATACTTTTATTAAAGAAAATAATAATAAGAGGTGCACGCACTAGTACCTCTACCTTATTACTACTTATAGTACTATATAGATATGCTAGTAGCGATAATAATAATAATAAAATAATAAGAATAAAAGACTAATAATAAAATACGAATAATAAAATACTAATAATAAAATACTAATAATAAAATCGAAGAATAAAAACAAGAAGAAAAAGAATAATAATAAAACAATAAAAAAATAATAAGAATAAAAGCATAAATAAATAATAATAATAAAATAATAATAATAAAATAATATAATAAAAGAATAATAATAAAATAAAAATAATAAAATAAATAATAAATAATAATAATAAAATAATAATAATAAAATAATAATAATAAAATAATAATAATAAAATAATAATAATAAAATAATAATAATAAAATAATAACGCGAAGTAAGTCCTTTAAAAGGATAGGCAATAAAAGAAACAAAAGAAGCGTGCGTATAGCAACGCAGTATAGAGTAACCTAAGGGCAATTGCTATTAGTTATAATAAGATATAAATATAAACTATTATATTACTATATAATATCTATAATTAAAGTTCTATTAAAGTAATAACTAAAATAGTAGGGCTAGGAAGCTAGATAGAGATCTCCTTAGAAATTCTTTAGTTAGCTTTTAATAAGCAAGTTATTTAGTAGATATAGTTCTACTTATTAAGTAGACTATTCTATTAGATAGTGTTATCTTAGTAGAAAGGGTTAGGTAAGAAAGAAGTCTATAGTAGGATAAGGTTGCTAGTAAAGGTTAGATTCTTTTTATCTTTTTAATAAAGGTAGTAGTCCTAAGCGTTAACTAGGTAGTTAGCTTACTTAAAAACTTCCTACTAATAATAAGATTATAGTCCTCTATTTTATAAAAAATAAACTATATAGTAATACTATATCTATTAATATTAAGCTAGACTATAAAATAGGTATCTACTTTTACACTTCTCTTTTCTATAAAGTTCTTAAAGGAGATTAGTGTATTTAGGCAGAGAAGTTTAGCTTTAAGCTATTTTTATATACTATTTTTACATACCTTAAAGTAATAAAATTATAAGTGCTAGCACTAGTATCTATTAAGGCATATAACCTAAAAGCTAACTCTTAGAATATAATTTACACTAGTATAACTAACTAGAGGCCTCTAAATAGTTTAGAAACCCTTATTATCTTGCTACCTATAGGTAGTAATTTTAGTTTAGCATCTACGTTATATAGTTAAAATTATAGTTTGTGTCTAGATTACTTAGTTTAGTAGCTTCTATATAAGCTACTAGGTTAAAGTAGTAGTCTAGTAGCGTATATTTAAAGCCTTATTATCTAATAAATTACTTACCTTTAAATTAGAGTAGTAGGTAATAGTAAGTTTATTTAAATTAAGATTATTTTCTACTTTTATATTTACTTATATAGCTGCCTTATAGTAATAGCGTAAGTATCTATCTTCTAGCTTTTTACTATAGCTAAAGTAGGCGTTATTCTTAATATATTATACTTTAGTCTAAACTATAAAGAATTAAAAAGAGAGAAGTAGATTTAGAATAAAGTGTTTATTTTTTAGTTACTATATATAAGGGCGTTAATCTAAAAGGTAATATCTTAAAAAGAGTCTTTATATGTGCCTAGAAAGAGTTTATAAAGACACTATAGGAATTATTACGCTATATATAGAATAATAGTAGATATTAGAATCTAAATATAAGATAGTAGTAATACCTATATAAGGTGGGTACGTAGGTAGGCTATATACGTAGTCTCGCTTAGGACCTCGCTTAGTAATCGCGCTAGTCCCAAAATGGTAGTATAGCGAGGGGTCCGCACCTTAGATTAGTAATACTATCCCCTTCTTTATAGTAGTAACTTTAGTGCTACTAAGAATTTTCTAACTATATACTAATGTCTATATAATTATTATAGTCTATTATAATTTATTACGTACTATTTCTAATTATTATAATCTTTATAGTAATATACACTAAATTTTTATAAATTTTTACTAATTTACTATAGATTTAATCTAAGTTATTAACGTCTATTAGGGTTATATTAGTAGCACTATTATATTAGTACTATTATTATTAGTACTATTATTATTAGTACTATTATTATTAGTACTATTATTATTAGTACTATTATATTATAAGTACTATTATATTAGTACTATATTATAAGTACTATATTATTAGTACTATTATCGTATAGGTTAGTACGCTTAATCTAGCTAAGAGAATTACTACTAGAAGGGTTCCTAGAGGAACTACTATCTATTACTAACTTAAGACCCATATCTATCTATCTTTAGGCATCTAGGCAGGCATCTATAACTAGGATAGTAGCAAGATAGGTAATAATATTCTAACACACAATAAGCTTATTAAAGTTATATAGTATAGTAGGCTTCTTTAGGTTCTTAGCGTAGAAACTAATAATAAGACAAGGGTAATTAAGTAGATTATAATAAGACTTCTAAGTAGGATTATTAAATCTATCCCATATAACTTTATACTCTATAACGCTATAGTTAGAGATGTAGAGGTTTTGTTTTGTCTTATTTAATTAGTAGGTTAATATGGTTTTAACCTTATATTCTTTATTAGTGTATTTATCTAGTAGAATATTATCTTTATTATACGTTTGGCTGTGTAAAGCGGTTGTTTATTATATAGGTGCAATAGCCATAAGTAAAAAATATTATATAGTTAACCTATTTTCTTAGGTAGGTTAAGCTTATAAGCGATATTATTTATAATGCAAATAATATAAAAAGGTTTCCTATTCTTAAAATTTAGTAAAAAACTAGGCCTCTTTGTTTTTAAGTTGCGCGCGTCTAATATTACCTTATTATTAACCTTATAGTAAAGTGCAAGTGCGCGTTTTATGTTAGTGTACTTTACCTATTTAGCTTACGTCTATTATAAGTTATCGCGTAAAAAATTGCGTAATTAGGTAAGAGAGTTAAGAAAGTTTATCTATATATTAATAATCTATATAAGTAGATACTATAAGTAGGTAGTTGCAAGTGGCAGTATTATTACTTACTAACTTAATATTACGTAACTACTTGGCAGGTACTATTCTATTACGTAGTAAGTAACCTTTAGTAGTAATAAAGGGCGCAATACTTATAAACTTACTAATAGAAAAGTTGGCTATAAATTCTGCTATAGGTAGATATAGAGCCTAATTATCTTATTAATAGTTAATATAGGCGCGTACGTAAGTATTCTTTTAGCGTAGTATTAATAACCATAGTCTAACTATTAGTCTTAGGGTGCCAACTAGTTAATAAGTATAGTTTAGTACCTAATCTCTTATATAGACATTTCCAGAAGTGTAATATAAACTATTAACCATAGTTGCTAATAATATTCTTAGGGAAACCCTCCTTACACTAAACATAAGTAATAAAGGCCTCTATAACTACTACTTTGGCTATAATCTTAATTATAGAAATAAACTTCTTTCTCTTACTAAGTTAATCTATAATATCTATAATAGCTATATAAATCTTACTATTATTATAATAAAGTGGCAAGTCTATAATAAAGTCTATAAAAATCAACTACTAATAATAGTCTAGAATTAGCAATAGGTATAACAGGCCATACTTAGCGTTGTAGTATAGCTTACTATAATAATAGAATATATAGGCGCGTATATAATAAGCAATAGTATATATATTATATATAGCTAGTAATACTATTAATATATTTATAAGTACCTTTATAACTAATATATTTAGTAGTAATATTATTATAAGCTTACTTAAGAATCTAAGTATAAAGTTCTTTATTATTAGAAATATATAACTAATCCTTAATATAGAGTAAACTATTACTTAGTTAGTATTCTATAACTTTAATCCTTAGGCCTTATTTAAGCAACCTTTTTAGAAGCTAGTAGGCCTTATCTCTAACTATAGTAATAAATATCTTAAACTATTTTATCTAAGGCGTAGACGTTCTTAACGTCTTTAATTAGCTGCGCTATTTCTTTAGTCTCTATTATTTTAGTAGTAGCGAGTCTAGGTGCGTTATTATTAGTAGTAAGTTTAGTAATATAATATAGCATAGTTGCAAGTTGCACACTAGAGTAATAACTATTATTTAAAAGGGCGCATATAGCAGCAATTGCGTAATATAAGTCCTCTCTTTTAAAAATCTCTAGGCAAAGTACTATTTATACTTAGTATTATTAGCAAGCGTTATTATTACCTTTAGGTAGATTTCTAGGTTATTAAGTAAGCGCGTCTACCTTTATATCTTATTTACTAGGACGGTATTAAATATAAAAGTTAAACTTAGCTAAAAACTTTGCCTATTATACTTATTATTAATTAAGCCGCTTACTAGTTATAAAGTATTGCAGTGCTAAGTAATTAGTAATAATATTAATAGAATCCCTAGTGTCTAATAGCTCTAATCTCCACTCTTTAAAAACACGTACTATGGCTAGTAGCTTCTTATTATAGATCTTATAATTATACTTAGCAGAGTTTATCTTATATAATAAGTACGTAATAGGCTATAGTATATCCTAATTATTCTTTTGCAACAAGACCGCAGTAGTAATAAAATCTAACATATTAGTTTCTAACTAAGTTTCTTTATCTAGGTTAAAATAAACTAACATAGGTGCTGCTATTATAAAGGCTTACTTATGTGTTTTAAAGGCGATTGCGGCAAAAGACCCTAGATTAATAGGCTAGTCCTTAGGGGCATCGCTTTTAGTAAGGTTAGTTAATAAATAGGCTATTTAACTAAAACCTCTAATAAATGAGCAATAGAAATTAGTAAACTCTAGAAAGGCTTATATATCTTTAAGTAATTAGGGTAGTTACTAATTATGTACTACCTATACCTTTTTAGAATCTATCTTAATACTATTAGTAGTTAAGATAATTTCTAAACATTTAACCTTCTTAACTTTAAACTAACACTTATTAATATTTAAGTATGGCCTAGCTTGCCCCAGCTTATTAATAACAGTCTAAACATGTCTAATATAATCTTCTTTAGTCTTACTATACACAAGTACGTTATCTAAGTATATCTAAGTATACTATATAAAAGTTATTTAGGTGTTGCCATAGTGTTTTATTAATATACGTCTGAAAAGTGCCTAGTGCTCTAATAAGTCTAAAAGGCATAACAGTATATTTCTATAGCCTATATTGTATAAGAAAAGCCATTTTTCTTTATTATTATTCTTAATATATATATTATTAAAACTCACAATAATATCTATAATAGATATAAACTTTATCTTATTTATATATACTAGTGTGTCTTTTAAAAATAGTAGCGCGTTATAATTACACTTTATAACAGCGTTAATTACGTAATAATTAACACAGAAGCGTAATTTACCCCCTAGTTTTTTAATAATAAGTATAGACAACGTATACTAAGACGTGCTTATCTATAAGAAGCCCTTTATAGTTATTTTATTAATATATTCCTTAACCACTATAGTCTCTAATTAAGTAAGGCTATAGATGTGTAGTTGTAGTGTCTTATTTTTAATAAGATTAATAGCATAGTTAACCCCAGGGCAATAAGAAGCTAACTTATTAGCCTCCCCTTTAGGTTAAAGTAGTGCAGCTTATTATAAAGCCAATCTAGAAGCAGTTGCTATAGTTTATCTTTTATTTATAGTCTATTACCTAGCTTCTTTATAAATTTGTTATAGTCTATTTAACTATATACTACTAGACCTATAAACGCGTAGAACGTCTATACATCGCAATTACTATCTATTAGATTAGGTAGTTAACCTAGCTAGTCCTAGTTATAAGGTTCTAACTAGGTAACAGACTCTAGATTATAAACAACTATAAGGTATATAGCCTTACTAGTAATAAGACTAATATCTTCGTATGCTATGGGTTATAAAGAGCTAGCCAGCGATTTATTATAATATACTATTTTAGGCAGAGTATCTTTAAGGTAGCTAATAAAATAATAATATATATTAAAAGTTATAAATTAGTTATAAATTCTAATTATAGATTATAAGCGAACATTTAAATCTATACTAAAAATAATGTTAAAAACACTAATATTAGTAACAAAACACATTATAGTGCTAGTGTAAGTACTATACTATATTATAAGGTCTATAGCTTAACTAATCTTATCTACTACCTTACTATCTATAAGACACAAAGTAATAAGATTATTAACATTATAAAGTTTTAGCTAGCGTTATTTAATATATAAAGGGCTAATAAAACTTACGCTAGCTCTAGTGTCTATAAGCTACTATGCCTTTGCCTACTTTTAAAACATAGCTAGTTTAACTAAATAAGTAAACTAGAGTTGCTTGGCTTTATATAGTTTATCTATATTAATTGCAAAGATCTACTATATATACTATAGGTTAAGGCCTAGTTTTATATTTAATTTAAACTTATTAATATTTTATTATACTACTATAAGATTCCTTTATATACACTACTATTGTCGCTCTATTATATAATTTCGCTCTAAAGCTAATAAAGATATAACTTATTCTTATTCTTATAGTCCTAGCCTTAACAAATATCTAGGTTATTAGTAAGGTTATTAGGCTTAGGTAACTTACTACAAAAGCTATTATATCTATATATTCTATATAGTTAGTTAGAGTTTATCTAAATAATATAGACGTGCTGCGCGTCTTTATAATTAATAGAACCTAAGAGAATAATATAGAAATACTTAATATCCTTCGCTAGAGTAATTGCATTATTACAATAGCTAGTAGTGGCATCTATTACTTAATATTCCGCAACTCCACATTTAAAATAAGTATTAGCCTTAGCTAGTAGATTTAATTTTTATAATATATATCTATAGGCGTTATGTCTAGTAGTCTTATTTATACGCAGGGTAAAGGGCGTAGTTTATATTATAATATTAGATATAGTAGTAGCAGTATTTATTAAATAAGCTTCTAAATAATTAGGCACTATATTAGATATACTAGAGCAACCTATAGTAGACTTACAGTTAAGGCGCTCTATATATAAGGCTTAGTCTATATAAGATATAAAAGACTTCCTAGGTGTAAATAAAGCGTTAGTAGCGTTAATAATACGGCTATAAATAAGTTAGTGGGCTTAATTTATAAGTAGGTAGTTAGGCATACTAAGATAGTTAATAATAGCTATAAATTACGCGTGCCAATCTATAAGAGCCTTCCTAAGGCCTTAGGCTAGAGTATCGCCTATAGTCTTTTCCTAGGCGTCTAATAATTTGTTCTTAGACAGGTAGATCTTATTAAGATAGTTAAGCATATCCGTAATAGTTATAGCACTCTTGAAATGCGGATACACTAGAGTCTAGACATATTTCTTAAGTTAACTATATAAGTATATAATACGCAATTATTTATTTAAAAAAGTTTAAAATTTATTTATTAATATAATACGCTAATATTTATAGTTGTCTTTATCTTTGTCTTCTCTAGAGAAATAATCTATTTTAGGCATTCAAATCTATCGCAAGTACTAGAAATCTGCTATAAGTTTAGGTAATAGTATAACTTTATAAAATAGCATTAGGCAAGTCTACTATTAAGCGTAACTTATATAGCTTATAGCCTACAGATTATATTATAAGTCTAGAGCGAGAGAAGGACGTGTGTAATTAAGTAATAGATTATTAGTAGGCGTATAACAAACTTTAATAATTAGTTACTTAATAAATAGGATAAGCTAGTCTGCAAACTATTAGGTATTAAAAGGTTAACCTCGTAGTGTAACGCGTACTAGCAGTTAGCCTCTAAGCTTAGTAATACGAGTATAAGCTATGTTTGATTCCTACTAAATAATGTACTCTATCTCTATAAGCTGCGTTAAGCAAGTCTTTAAGTCTTAATAATTAATACACGAGACGTAGTTATTAAGTAGGCAGTCTTTAAGCTTCTTTAACTATTATTATAAAGCTATATAATAGGTAGCAGAGATCTTTAACTTTCTAAGAGTAATAAAATCCTTCGTTAGTAAATTATAATATGCCTACAGCTAGATATTATTCTATTCTACAATCTAGAGGACTTTTTTCTATAATAATATACAATCTTTTAATATTCTAACCTACTCTAATTTTGTTATAAACTATTACTTTAATACTTTATAACTGGCCTAGAGCTACTTAAGCTATTAAAACTTAGTCTAATTATCCTCTAGTTTATTAGTAATTTGCTGTATAGTTATAGCTAGTAAGATAATAATATTTTACTAGAACTTAGGTTTCTAGTTAACCACGTTAACAAACTATATATATCCTTAAACTTTAACTTTATTTAACTTTATACTATTCTCCTTACTAGTTACGCTAATATAGAGTTTATAGTCTAGCATATTACTATTAATGTTAGTAATATTAGTAAAGTATATATACTTAGGGAGATTAGTAGGCAATAAGCTAGTATAATTCTATTAGTTATATATTATAGTTAGATAATTAGGTGTGTTAATAAAAGGGTTACTTTTGTTAAAAGATCTGCCTTTATTATTATTATTATTATTACCTACAAAAGCCTTATTATAATCTTTAGACTAAAGAAGTCCCTTTTTAAAAATAACTTTGCGCTTATTGCAACATTGCTCTATTTCTAGTAAGTTATTATCTAATTTATCTTAATCTATAGGTAGAGTACCTTAAGTAGTACTTTACTAAGTTAGAACGTTAGACTAAAATATAGTAAAGTTATAGGCTTTTTTATAGAAACTAATATATTCTATTAGTAGCCCGAATAGATTAGTCCGCCAGACAGTTTTTGCTAAGACCATAACACTTCACTATAAATCATAATGTCTTAATAACACAAAGCGTTATCATCTAATCAAGAGAAGGCAGAATTAAGCTTACCCTTTACGCGTATTAGAATAAGCAAATTTTAAGCCTATACTGTGTCCGTGCACTCAACGCCCGGATTCAGTCAACGCCCCGCTGAACACCATAGCAGCTTAACTAAAATAAGGCTGCAGAGCCACACAAAATCGCTATTATTACGAGATTTTGTAGTAGAGTACTATTTTGATGCTTGCGATTCACCTGTGCTACTTATATTTACTTGGAAGCTTAACGTTGCGGCCGTGCCGCGTAGTCTTAGGTGGAGCTGCTAATGCGGCACCTAAAGCCTCCTAAGTAGTTATAGTATTAACTACGCGTTTCTAACGCTTGTTGCTCTGTATAGATGGCTGCAAGACCTTTCTCTTACCCTTTTAGGTAGATTGTAGAGCTTTTGCATCGTCGCGAGCTTCTCTCTAGCGAGCACGCTCTGCTGCCCTTCTCAGCCTTCTCCTTCTCCTTAGCTACCTTAGCTGCCTCCCTCGCCACACGCTTCTCCTCTGCAATTTTCTCCTTGCATAGCTTAGCTGCCTTCTTTAACTTAGCCTTCTCAGCTTTTTAAAGCTTCTGCTCCTTCTCCTCTTGTTCCTTTACAGACTGACGTACGCGAGCCTCCCTAACCTTCCTTAGTGACCAGAAAACCGCCCCCCTATAGTACTCTTGACGTTGTTGCAGATCTAGAGGTTTTCCCTTCTTCTTGTGCTTCTTTTTCGTAGTAAGAGCCTCTCTTAAACCCAGCAATCTCATAGTGAAGTAACTTATTTTGAACTAAGATGTGGTGGGAGTGAGCGGCTAAGCTTCTGCGCGTCCTTACTACTCTGATCTTCTACTGCGGATCGTACAAGGCGGTCTAGTTTACGCCAGTTAGATCCGCTGAGTACTGACGTAGAGCTCTCTCGCGATTCCTGCTCATCTAGGGTAGTGTTGGTGAACCTTTTGAGTATAACCTCTGGGTTGAATGGTGATATGCCTGTTGCTTTAAAAGACTTAAGTATCGTCTCCTCCTTAAAAGAGCTTGTCTAGGCCTCCCAGAATAGAGGGAAGAAGTCCCCTTTCTTAATAGGGAGGAGTCCCTGGCTCTGGTGGAGGTGATCTGATAGCTCCTTTGAGTACGCAGTTGATAGAGGCTTAAATAGAACCACATTAAGTGGCTGAAGCGTGTGGGTTGAATGAGGGGGGAAGATGGCTAGGAGTATCCTGTTACGGTCGCAATAGTCGATAAAATCCATAGTAACGTGAGATCTATGGCTATCAAGGATGAGTAACTAGTAAGACCGTCGAGCTTTTGCCTTGGTGTAGCGATTAAACACCTGTTTAAGCCAGGCAAGACTAATATTGTTGTTTGTCCAGCCTAAAGGCGACGAGGAAATGTGTACTAAGTGCTCTCCTGCCTTAATATCCTCTACCTAGCTTAATTGTATAGCCTTGTTGGTAGCCTAATAGATAAGGCTTGGCGGCAAGGCTAATCCATCAGCGCAAACACACGCTAGGAGGGTAATCTATTCACGAGAGCCATCTTGGAGAGATGCTATAACCTCCTTATTCTCCCACATTCGTCTGCTGAACACTCGTTTTGATCGGCTAGTGATACCAATTAAGAAGCCTTTTTCATCCATATTATACGTGTGACGAGGCTCGATGTCATATTCCTTGATTTTGGCACCCAGGAGATCAAAATACAGGCTGTATTTATCCCCTGAGTCGGCTTGGTGGCGATTGCTGTCCATACCAGCTGCCCATCGAGAGATCAGATGGATGTTGTGTCGGTTGATGAAGCGAGTAACCCAGCTCTCGCTCACTGGCTCCTTGGCTATTGTTGACGCGAAATTTCGTATTATCTCTCTTGTGGGTGGCAAGTGACGCGCTGTAAGCCCTTCAATGTATTGTACAAGCTCCTGCTCTTGTTGGGGACTGAGTTTCCGTCGGTTTTAAACCCCGCAGTTGCACGCGTCGTTTGAATCGCTTGGTGCCTTCGCGACAGCGTACTTTGATCAACGCCATGCTTGCTAGCGATCTTAGTATAAGAGAAAGATTCTTCTGACCTTAGCGATTCTATTTCTTTAATTGCAGCCTCAATTGAGCTCATATTGGTGGCGTTATGGCGTGTTGAAATTTGGGGTGGTTTGCGTTCAGCGGGGCGTTGACTGAATCCGGGCGTTGAGTGCACGGACACAGTAACGCGCTGCTACAGTATATAATATCCTAAAGTCTACACTAAGTAATTAAATTAATAGAATTACCGCCTAAGTAGATACATAATTAGGCATAGCAAAGCTTACTATAACTAAAGAGCAGACGCTTATATAGTATATCCTTAACCTAGATATGCAAGGATTTGCACCCTAGCTAGGTAAGGTGGAAGATATAGCTAATAAACTACTAGCTGCGCGGCGTAGAGACTCTATAGGATAATGCTAGGCTTAGTAGCGCTTTGTAAAGCGCGTACCTGAGCTTAAAATAGCTTTTAAATAAGCGAAGAACTAATAGAGGATATAATAGGAAGACCTAGAGGTTATAAACATATAGTTTTAGCTAGTAGAGGATATAAAAGCCAAGTATAGAGTGTAGAATAAAGACATCTATAACTTTAATAAGATAGGCTTCTAGATAGGAGTTATTAGCTTAATAAAGGTTATAACTAGTTTAGAAAGACGTTCTTAACCTACGCTTATTTAGCTAGGCAACCGTAAGTAGGTTACACAGTAATTTAGAGTATTTGCGCTACTAGGTATACTATCCTACCCTTTATTATTTATAAAGGGCGAGTCTATATCTTAGCGTAGTATAAGAAGACTAGTATCCTTTGCAATTAGAAGCTCTTAGTCTCTAAGACTAGCTAGACTAACAACAAGCTTAGAGTCGCGTAGTTAAAGCACTTTAACGCGTATATAAGGCCGCGTATAGTAGAGTTATAGAGGTTACTTATTCTAGACAGCTATAAGAGCCACTACTTCTAGAATTTTAAGAATTATTACCTAGAATAGAAGATCCTAATACTCTATATACTAGCGCACTTATCTTATATCCTCTAGCCGCTTAATGTGGTCTGTTTTGCGCCACTAAAGCTAAAGTACTCTTAGCGCGTGTAGGACTTAGCGCGCTAACGCGTCTTTTATATTGACAAAGAGGGCTTTCTACTAGCCTTTTGCGACGCGTTTTTTAATATGTTTACACTAGAAAACTATAAGAAAGCCTTTAAGGCCTCTAGGCTTATTTCTTTACATATATTAGTAGTAGTAGATTGCCTTAATGTGCGTATTCACACTCCACCTTAGGGTACCCTACTAGATACACTATGGTAAGCCAAGACCCTAAGTAATACCCTTGAGTTTAGATCCCAGTCAAAAGCTCGTACGCGACTCTTTTATTTAGTCTCTACCTAATACTAAATTAAGCTACTTATAGCTTATAAAAGGTGCTAAACTTATACTCTACTATAGTGTACTTTAAGAGACCTATATTAAGAAACTTAAGAAGCAAATTAAGGTTCTAATAAAGCGAAAAACGCGTAAAAGAAAGCGCATTTAGAAAGGTAGGATAGTAGGCTTTGCTTAAGGAGCAGATTTAGGAGTAGAAAGCCCTTCTATTAGGGTAAAGTTATTAAAAAGAGCGCGAGATAGTGGTAAGAGAAAGGCAGGTCCCTTAACATAACGCCGCTGTAGAAGGTGCGAAGAGCCTAGGCATAACACAAGGACCTATTAGATAGATAAAGAGATAGAGGAGAAGTTAGATATTACCCTTAGTAGCTTATTTTTAGATAGTGTTAATAGTAAATTAGAGTGATTTTATTATAGGTTACTATAAGGCCAAAAATAACGGATTAACTTTATCTTACAATAGTACGCACTTAGTAACTAAAAATTAAATAAAGTACTACTTAAGATATAGTATGCTTTACTATAAATCATAATAAGTATACTATATATTGCCTATATATAGTATAGTAGATAATATATTGTATATTATAGAGAGTCTTATTATAAGTTCGTACTGCCAAGAAAGACTCCTTAGCTTTGCGCGGCTGCACGACATAAAAAGTAGACTAAATAGTAACTTAGTATATTATAAGTTATAGTAGGTTATTATAAGTCACTATAAAGTAACGTTGGTAGTGTTCTATAATAAGTTATGAGGGACCTCGAAGTTGCCAAGAAAAACTATCCGGCGAACTAATCTGTCCGGGCTACTAATAGAATATATTAGTGTAATTATTCTTATTTTTCTAGCTAGCTTAGTCTTACTATCTTATTTACTATATATAATAGGTTTATCTCTTAGTAAGTATATAATTTAAATTATTAATTAAGGTTGCAAAGTTAAGAGTACAGTAGAGTGCTATAATAAGTCATAGTAAGTAATTTTATATAAAGTATTATAATAGTAGCCTATATATAACTATAAAACTTAAGATTTTATATAGTAATATTAAACTCTCTAGGCTTTCACTAAAGTAGGTAAGACTTATTAGAATTACTATAAGATTTTAAGACTTTTAACTACACAAAGCAAGTACGCCTAAAAAAATTAAGTTTACTACTATATTTGCACTAGAGTAATTTACTAGATGCATAGATTTTACTAACTTAGCTGATAACTATACTTTAGGCTATAAGTTATTTAGGTTATTATTATCTACTATTATTGTAGAGGTCGTGTGTATTATTACTATCTACTATTATTATAGAGGTCTTATATATAGTCGCCATCTGCTATTATTATAGAGGTTCTATATATTATAAATAATAAAGAGGATATTATAGTTAGAGACGTTACTATTATTAAAACTAAGTAATAATATTAACATTGTCTTATCTCTTATTAGTAAGATAAGTAGAATTATAGTAATTTATAGTAACTTATAATAAGTTTAATAAATTATTATAGGTGGCTTATTTAAGTAAGCCCAGGCTTATAGTTATAATAATAACCAGGTTCGCTTATTAGTAAGCTACTCTTATAACTACCTTAGTAGTTATTATATATAAAGCTTAGTAAGCTTATAGGTTATTATAGACAGCTATATTACTTATAAGTAAGTTATTCTCCTAGGAAATATTATAGTAGTGCTAGAGGGCTAGCGTCTTATAAGATATAACCTACGTGCCATTATAAATAAGGCAATAGCTATCCTTTATCTCCTACTACTACACCTATATTAATAGGTAACCTATAGATAAGCGTTGTCGTTATATTAGTAACGCTCTAGGAGAGGCATCTATACTCCTAATACATAAGGTACTCAAGGACGTAGGGAAGCCTACCTACTATATTAGTTTAATAGGCGTTGTTATTAATAACGCCCTAGAGATAGGCTATAGATAGTTAAGCTACAGCTTAATAATTGCTACTATAGTGTAAGGGCACTATAGAGGTTATTACACTATATATAAGATAATAGTAAATATTAGAATCTAAATATAAGATAGTAGTAATACCTATATAAGGTAGGCATATAGGCAGGCTATATATATAGCCTCGCTTTAGAACCTCGCTTAGTAATCGCGCTAGTCCTAAAAGGGTAGTATAATATAAGCAAGGGGCTCGCACCTTAGATTAGTAATAGAGTTTATTATAATATTATCTTAGAAAGTGTAGCTAGCTATAGTTATTTAGTGTTTAATTATAAGAGATAGTTAATATTAAAATCTTTTATTTCACTTTAGAGTATTAACTTAAGACTTCTAGTTAACTTAAGTTATAATTTATTCTTCTAGGTCTTTGTGTCTAGTTTACCCTTCCTAGCTAGGCTTTTAAAAGCCTATAAATATTATAATATAAAGCTAAAAGTAATTTTACTTTATTAAGCCTTTATTTTATATGTGGCGTTAAATTAACTACCTAGAGGTAGTACGACAAAGGCTTTTATCTCAAATAACATAACAAAAGAAAGCAGAGCCCCCCTGCTTAGTAATTAAAACAAGCGTAAAAAGGTGGTCACAAAAATGTGTTTATTTTATAGTAATACTTATTATCTATTATATAGTTTATACTATAGATTATATAGCAGTGTAATAAGTAGTTACTTATCTTTTAGCTTATTGTCTAGTTTAAGATTAGACAAAAACGGACAGTCTAGAAAGTCTAGACTTTAGGATTTTCTTTATCTTATTAATCACGTATTATTGCGTAATTTTAGATAAAGAACTATTAGTTTCCTAAAGTAGAACTTAATAACTTTCTAGCACGTGTATAGTCACGTAAATTTATCTATATAAACAAGCCAAACCCCCGAGTTAGAAAATTTATCTAAGTTAGTTATCTTACTATCTTACTAAGAATACTATCTACCTTATTATATAAGTATTTTATACTTATATATATTACTACCTATCTACCTTTCACTATAATACGTAATCTCTTTCGATAATAAAAATATCTAGGTGTTTATCTTATTAAAAAAAGAGCTTATAAAACTTTTTATATATTTGCTAGAAAGCAAAGAGATTATAGTAAATTGTTTCTATAAATTTAAAAAGTAATTCAAGTCTATAATCTTTATTAAAGACCTAATTTATTTAATACTAATTTCGCGTAGCCTTTTAAGGCGCGCCTTTAAGGCGGCTAAGTATAGCTTTTATAAGGTTATCTTAATTTTTTATATAATTATTACTCTAGTAATAGTCTACATTTACCTAAAGCTTATTACGGATATCCTCTAGCTAATTTTTAATACTAAGGCTAAATTAACCTTTTTTATAGTACTTACTAATAGTAAATAGCTTTGCAAAGCATTCTAGCTTAGATATATTAAAAGTAGCAAAAGCGTGTTTACCTTAGAGTATATCTATCTAGATGCTATTAGTAAGCTTAGTTTATATATATTTAGAAACTAAAAAGTAGTAGAGGGTGTTATCTAGTTGTAAAGTAGACACTATAAGCTAGGGTGGATAATAGGGTGTATATTAGAGCGCTAGCTAGGGCGCACGTTAGAATATAATTAGATAAAATAAGCTCTACTTAGTTATATAAAGGTAGAGTAAACTATATAGTAAATTAGGTGTTTTTAGGCTAGGGTTTTTTTAAAGGTATATAAGTGCAGTGCTATAAAGTATAAGTATTTTTAATAGAAAGGAGAGCTTTATTAGAGGTAAATAAGTTCTTTTTAATAGCTATATTATTAGCACTATTAGAGTAGAATTAATATTCTTTCTCTATTATATATATTATAGTATAAGGTATTAATATCTTAAGTATAGTAAAAGCTTATTTAAATATATTAGCGCGCTTATGTAAAGCCTAAATAATACTTTCTTATTTAGAGTTATTCTTAGACTTTATAATAGCCCTAGCTACTAATTTAGTAACTTCTTTAAAAGTAGGCCTTAAGAAAAGTAATATTAAGCTTAAAGCTAATAGGTAGCGAGTAATTATTTTATTTCTAGGCTATACTAGAGTAATTAGTCTAGTTTAAATTATGCTAAAAACGCGATAAACTTTCTAGTAACTTTAAGTTTAGCTTTGCCTTAGTGCGTAAGCTACTTAATATCTATTAGTAAAAAATTATTACCTAGCTAATTTGCTTTAAGTGTAGTAATATATTAATTATGCTTAAAAGTGTTATAAGAAATTTTATTAAAGTAGAACTTTCTAAGTAGTTTAACTATACTCCTTTTTCTTTATAAGGCTAAGAAGGTAACTAGTAGTCTTAGAAGCAACTATTAGTTGCTTTTCTTACTTAATAAATAATAGATTACTAGTAAAGTAAAGTAGGGAAATTCTACTATAAATATTATATAAACTATTATTAGTAAGGTGTAGGCAAATATCCCCCTCTATATTATCTATTCTAGAACTATCTCTAGGGGTAGAGAGAATGCAGGAAACGTTTTAAAAGTCTCCTAGATTAAAGGGTAGTAGCTTACTATAGTATAGGCAATAGTAGAGTTAAGTAAAATAGGAATTATAAAGAGGGTATAGTAAATAGACCTAAAGTAGTAAGTTTTATATAGCGTATAAGCTAGCGTATAGTTTAAGCTAGATAAAAAATAAAGTATAAAATATAATATATAAAACTTTAACCTCTATATTACCTTTATAGCCTAACTCTAATTTCCTAGCTCTATGCCTTATGTCCTTACTATAATAGCGCTAGAAGGTAATTATTAGGCACGTTAGCTCTATAAGGTATAGCGCAGCAGTTATTATTTATTAATTATTATTTATATTTAGAATATTAGGACTTTTAGGACAGCCTCTTTAAATAGACTTTAGCGTAGTATAATAACTACCTAGCATAACTAGTAACTAACAAACTAATACAATAATACACCCTTACTAACTTATAGTAGGCAAAGAAGTATAGAAGCAGCCTCTTAAATAGACCTTAGCGCAGTATAATAATTACCTAGTATAACTAGTAACTAATAAACTAATACACCCTTACTAACTCGCAGTAGGCAAAGAAGTTATATTAGTAGTCTTATAGACCTTAGGTAGTGTAACAACTACCTAGTATAACTAGTAATTAACCTAATACACTCTTACTTACTTATAGTAGGTAGAGAAGTTATATTAGTAGTCTTATAGACCTTAGATAATATAATAACTACCTAGCATAACTAGTAACTAAACTAATATACTTTTACCTACTTAGAGTAAGTAGAGAAGTTATATTAGTAGTCTTATAGACTTTAGCATAGAACTACTATCTAGTATAACTAGTAACTAATAAACTAATACACTCTTATCTACTTATAGTAGGTAGAGGAGTTATATTAGTAGTCTTATAGACTTTAGGCAACTACCTAGCATAACTAGTAACTAATAAAGTAAAACTTTTACTAATTTAACTGCCTATAAGCAGCGTCTTAAAGAAGAAGTAGATATATATTATTATCTATAGCTAAATAAAAAGGTTAATCTTAAAATAATATAAGGGCGGTGTATAGCCTTATAGGGCTAACCTATTAGGAATAGCTAGAATAGTTAAAAGAGCTAGTTAAATTAATATACTATTCTAAGATAGTAAATAAGAAAAAGATATAGGGGGCCTTTTTTATATAAATGGCAGTATAGAGCATAAGCCTACACTAGCTATACACTAACACTAACTAGAAAAGACGCTTTTAAAAAGATAAAAGGCGTAGATAAAGGGAAATAGGGTGTAAAAGAAAGGTAATAGGGTGTGCTTAGTAGAGAGGCCGGTATAGAAACTATTATACTAGTTACTAAGGCTGCGTAAAAAGCGCCTTATAAAATACTACCTACTATACTAAAAAGGAAACACTACTAGAAGCTAGACATTATATTATCATTATAGCTATTTATTAGTTGCTTATAAATTTTTTTAGTTGGCTTACTAAATACCTTTTTTAATCTTTTTTTAGTTTAAGGTTAAAGTAGATTAAGAGAGAAGGTTATTATATACTATATATAGTATCTAATTCTAATTAAAGACTAACCTTAAATATCTTAATAACTCTATATTCTATAAGCTTCTAGTCCTAATATAAAGTTTACTTATAGCATATATAGTACACCTAGCTTATTGCTGCTACTATTATTAGTTATCCGCGCTTACACGCCGCTTACGCGGTGTACTTACTTAGATAAGCTAACTTAATAGTAATAATAATAGCTAGGAGAATCTTGCGGATCTATGCGACGCTTTTATTATACTAGAGCTTGTTAATAAACACCTTATCCTTTATCTTTTGCCTTCTGTTAGAGATATAGGGGTATTCTTAATAAGATAAGATAGAAAGTGGTACGGAGGTGCCTTTTAAAAGTCCTTGCCTACCTTGGCGAGTAGGGGTCTGCGCGCCACATTCTTAATTTGGATATATATCTAATTACCTAAGTCTATAAAGATTTCTGCCCTCCTTATACTCGTTACCTCCTTCTACCTTAATAATCTTTTTGATATGAATAGGAATACGCTCAATCTAAGCCTGGATTTTCTCCTAAGGTAGATCTTGCTAGCACTGCTCCCAAGCACGGACAGCCTTTGCTCTGCTCTTTGGTGCATCTTTCTTTGTAGTAGCTCTCTTTATCTATGGCTAGTAAGGTTTAATAGCGTTTAAATTAGGTGAATTACTACACTAAAGCAGCTTCGAAATATTATAGATGCTATACATATAGTTCTAGACGTGATAATTGTAAGGCGCCTTATCTTCTTGTACAACTATTCCTAGCCGCTCTGCTTTGCACTCCTTAGCAAAGGGTATAAGCTTTAGAAGTAGGACAAACGTCTGGTATTAATACTAGTTAATACCTAATTCTCTGCCCCAGCTAACCTTTCTAGTCTTCTTGTTCTACGTCTATTAAGGTTGTCGTCTAGGCTTATTACGTAGAGCAAGGCGACGCATTCTATTTTTGAGCTCCTATTGTGCCTTTATAATAGGCTCTAGCTCCTAGTTAAGCCTCTTAATTTAAGTAGTAGCAGCCTCCTTCTCTTTCTTTATTTCTGGTGTCTAGCAGTAACAGGGCCCCTTCTTATTATATAAAAAGCACCCCTAGAATATAAACTTAGAGTAGCCCTTCTACCTCTTATGGATACAACTTTGAATAAATGCCTTATTAGCCTTCCACTATATTTTGTATCCTCCACGCCTATAGAGGAGAACCACAGACGTTTTATTAGACTAGATAACATTCTTCTAATCCTTAATTGTCTAGTGTTTATACTAAAGGCACTAGTTATACTAAGCCTCCTTTATCTTCTTTGTTAACCTAGGTTTCCTCGTCGGCTTTGTCTTCTTAAAGCCTGCCTTCCTTAGGATGCGCCAGACAGTTGTAGCGGAGATGTTAAATCCTTCTTGGCTAAGCGCGCCAGCAACGTTAGCGCAAGACTTCTCTCGTTTATAGCGGTTAGTGCGTACGCTGTTAACTACTTTCTATACAACATTATCCTGCTTTAAGGGCCTCCCAGAGCGATGGCTATCTTTAAGATATTTATCTATAAGCTTAAGTGGCCGCTAGCATGGATTAAAGCCTCGTTTAATTGCTCGCGCAAATATTAAGTTAATCGTTCGCTTTGGAATCTCTGTTAGACTAGTGATCTCGTTATTAGGCTTTCTAGTAGCCTTAAGAGTGATTATTAAAGCCCTTGTAGCAATATTGTAAGGAGCTATCGCAAAGACAGTATTAATTAGAGAGCAAATAGTATAGAGGGGTTGTAAGGTTAGAAGTAAAGGCCACGTAGGCTCGGAGATGCTTCCTAATTAAGAATGTGGCGTATACCCCTACTCGCCAAGGTAGGCAAGGACTTTTAAAAGGCACCTCCGTATGGTTAATTAATTGATATTTTTTCTTCTTGCATCTTAAAGAAGCTCGGCTATCGCGAGAAGTATTTATCTAGTGCTAAGACACACTAGTACTATTTGGAATAGTATAGGGGCAGTGCAAAATAGTGGTGCGCCGGCCTCTTTTAATTTCATAGTAAAAACACTATAATTTATACTAACTACTAGTGTGTAAAGGCTATATAATCGAACACACCTACCTACCGTAATTTATAGTAAAATTATAGTGATTTATAGAAACTGTCTATCTAATACCTTCTCTCTTAGATTTAGTTACTAGTAAGGAGTAATTATATCTATTAGTATAGAAATATAATTATTTTATCTTTAGTAAACTAGACTATTTACTAACCTAACTAGTAGATAAGAATAGCCTTATAAATAGTTAAGTATACCTATCCCTCGCGCTAGACGAGCTTATAGATAGAATAGAACTCTAGCGTAGTTATTGTTTAGATAATAGTTATATAAAACTTTAGTATATACTTTTTAGTATTAGTAAGTACCTTAGCGTTACCAAGGCCGCTATTAATTCCTAGGTAGATAGTAGGGCAGAGAGCTACGGCAATAATAGGAGATTTATTAAGAATAACCTTAATATAGTAATAGAGTAATAGTGTATTTAGTATATATTACTCTTATCCTACTTATAAAGTAGTATATACTTATTAATATATTAACTTATATTATTTATAATAATTAGAATAGTAAAAAAAAAAGATGGATAACTTGTAGCGTGGCGGCGCTAAAGCTATTTTATTTCTTTTCTATTAAAGTTCTAACTATAGCCTCTTTATAAAAGTTTTGCTTATAGGAGTCTTACGCGCTAAGACCACTAAGCTTGCTTAGTAGTTTAAATACGTATTTTTGTAACTACCTTTTTACGCTCTTTTTAATTACTAAGTAGGAGGCTCTACTTTTTTTATTATGTTATTTAAAATAAAATCCTTTATTGTTCTATTTCTAGGTAGATAATTTTATAATATATAGCTATTACGTTTAGAAAAAATAAAAAGTACTAAAAGAGTATTAAGCCCCTTATTAGGAAAATGCTATTCTATTGCCTTATTAAGAAAACAGCGTAAGATAAAATATAAAAAATCTATGCTTCTAGTCTATTATACTAGCTACTCTCTAGAAGGTAATAGAGGCTTTTTTAGTTAGAATATTTAAAGGTATTTCTTTATATATTATTAACTTAACTACCTAGAGGTAGAACGATAAAGGCTTTTATCTTAAATAATAATAAATAAAAAAAGCAAAGCCTCCTACTTAGTAATTAAAAAAGAGTGTAAAAAAGATAATATAATTATAAAAAAAGCGCGTTTAAACTGCTAAGTAAGCTTAGTAGTCTTAGTGTAGGAATACTCCTATAAGTAAAATTGTTATAAAGAGGCCACTTAGAAACTTTAGTAGGAGAAGAAATAAAACTTTAGCATAGCCATACTATAGTTATTCTTCCTTCTCTTTCACTATCCTAATTATCGCAAATAATATAAGTTAATATATTAATAGGTATATACTACTTTATAAGTAAATAAAAGTAACATATCCTAAATATACTATTACTCTATTACTATATTAAGGTTATCCTTAATAAAGCTCCTATTACTATTTCTATCTTTCTACGCTCTACTATCTACTTAAGAATTAACCCTAAATTATCTAAAACACTAATATACTCACTATTATAGTAAAGTACACGCTAAAGATTTGCAACGCTACTATTAAGGTAGTTACTCTAGAGTTCTATTCTATTTATTAGATACTTATTTAGCGCGAGGAGCGAGTATACTTAACTATCTATAAGGTAGTCCTAGTGTACTAGTTAGGTTAGTAGCTTATCTAGTTTATAAAGAACTATAAAGTTAAATTTCGACTCTAGTAAATATAATTACTTCTTATTAGTAACTAAATCTAAAAGAGGAGGTAAAAGGTAGAGAATAAGGTTTTTATTAATAAGCTCTAGTGTAATAAGAGTGTTGTATAGATCTATAAGATTCTTTTAACTATTATTACTATTATTACTATTAAGTTAGCTTATCTAAGTAAGTACACTGCGTAGCGACGAGCGCAAATAACTAATAATAGTAGTAGTAATAAGCTAGGTATACTATATATATTAGGAATTAGCCATTAGCCCTAGTTTAGCCTAATATTAGCCTAACTATGCGTTAGTTTGCACTAGCGCGCCCTTAGGCTACTGCTATATAAGTAGTATACAGCACCTAGTATCTTTATTATAGCAATTTAACCTATTTAATAATTAAGCCTAATTGCTTTCTTATATTATACTAGGTTAATAAAAGCAAGCTTATAATAGAGCGTAAGCTATAATAGGCTTTTAATTAATTTATAACTCGCAATAATATATATTACGCTCTTATAGTAAGAGGGACTATACTTATAAATATTATATAGCTAGGCTTAATAATCTTAAACTATTAGTTAAATCTTATAATACTATTAGTACTACTAATAAGATAGCAAACTATAAAAACATTTCTAGTAGGTAGCGTATAAGTGGGCCTGCTATCCTAACTAATAAGAGCGCAACCTAATAGTTTAGAACTGCCCTATAGACCCTTACACCTTATATTATAAAAGATCTAGATAAGAAGAACTTAAATATACTTAGTGTAGGTAGCGTAAGCGACGCTAGTAAGTATATTACTTTAAATAGCTAGCCTATAGAAATTTCTATTAGTAGTATAGTAAAGTACTCTAAACTAATAATAGATAGGCTATTGCGTAGACAGTGTTGTAGTTCTAGTAGAAAATCTATTTTTAATATTATAGAGTAGCCTACTAAAAATACGCAACTATAACTTCTATATAATAAGAACACTAATATACTACTACTCTATTTTAAAGTCTTTTACTTACCTACCAAAGATAATAAGCTAAAAATAAGAGATAGTAGTAAATATTTACAATAGTAAGTTATTATAAGAAGCTATGTCTACCTATAAATAGCTAAAGTCGCTTTTTAGCCATTTTGTAGGGTACGCTAACAGTGCTACTAAGTTAAAAAATAAGGTTTACTAAGAATATTAGTAAGAGGCTAAGTTAGAAAATTGCTATAACTATACTATAGAGTTAGTAGAATATATATAACTTTTCTATTAAAAGTAAAGTATAACCTATAGGTTAAGTATTATTATTTAGCCTAGCGTAAAACCTAGATAATAGAGGCGCTCGCTTGTATTAACTAGTTAAAGGAGCTTAAAGAACTATACTATACCTTTATAAAGAAATAAGAGCGGAAAGTTATAAATCTAAAAGATTAGCTAAAGGTAGTAATATTTACTTTACCTAATATACTACTATATATATAATAACCCTTCTAGGCATGAGTATAAACTACCTCTACTTATTAGTTTTTAAGTAGCCCTACTGCGTTTAATTACTATATTTTTTATTGCGTTACTAGTGCCTATATAACGTTATATAATATTATGTAGTAATAAGCCTAGAGCGCGTTAAAGCTTTTTTTTTAATATCTCCCCTAGCTTCTAAGACAACTAACTCTACAATAATAACACCCTAACTTACTTACCCACCGCCGCGTTACTAGATAATTAACACTTACCTTTTAACCTTTTGCCGCGTTACTAGATAATTAACTACTTAGAACTCTTACTCTACTCTACTATTGCAATATATAACAAATTACGTGCGCGTCTACTTCTAACACTAAATAGCACTCTACTATCCTCTACTAACAACCTATTAACTTATTAACCTCTAGATACCTAGCTATTACTCTACCTATCTTCTATAGAAGCAAAGATTCTATAGTATAAGCGCGTACCTATATATACCTAACACTTCTTATAGCTATTCTATATAAACCCTACTCTAGTACTTATACTACACCTTTTCTAGGTTGCATAGCCTCACTTTATTCTTCTAGAGTCTCTTATAATATTTGCCTATCCTCTCCTATTGCCTTTAAAACTATATCTAGTAACCCTTATTAATATAGCTAAGCACAAGGCAGCTAAACTAGCAGAGAGCAAGCTATAAGTTAAATTTTATGCGTGTGGTCCCTATATACTTATTAACATAGTAAGACTCTAACTTATTAATATAGTAGGACTCTAACAAACTAGCTAAGACAATCTATTCGCTACTACACTACTTATATCCTACTACTCTATAGTTAGCAATATTAGGTGTTTAACCTTTATAATATACTAATTCTAGCTAGCGCTATTATTATTATCTTTTTTATTATATACGTATAGACGTGTAACTTTCTACCTAGTAGTAATAGTGTTATTATGGCGAGAAATAGCTATACTAGATTATAACCTTAAGGTCTTGCGCGATAATTAGTTATATTATATATGTAAGAATAGATAGATAAAGATAATTTATATCTAGTTGCGAATTTTTATACTTTGTGCATAGGCAGCCGCGTTATTATCTTTAACTTTAGTATTTGTGGACTATAGTATAGTACACTATAATTAACTACCTTATTAGTATAAAGGGCTAATTTGCACGTGCTAATAAACAGTCCCTATCCTAACCTATCTTACTACTTTACCTTTTTTAATATATTTTTAGCACACCTACAGCTTTCCCTTATAGCGTTGTACTATATACTAAAAGGTCTACGATGTTTCTCTTCTAGATGTATATAATAAAATCTAAACGCTAAAGATCTTAAGATTATTTAATAGCGCTACGCTTAAATATATACTACGTTGTAAGTAGGCACCCTATAACCTATAATACTTACTATAAATACTAGCTATACTGCTTATACTAACATGCCTAGTAGTTAGTTAATATTTATATTAATAGGTGTTAGCTAGGCTTCTAGCTATTATCTTTATAATCCTAATAAGTTTAAAGGCTTAGATAATTATAAAATGATAAACTATAGAAAAGTTCTTTACACTTATACCTAAGCGTATATAACTATGTCTTTATAACTAAATATACTAAAATAGAGTTTATTTTTAATTATACTCTTAATATAGTGTATTAACACTTAGAGTATTATATAGACTTTAACATGCCTAGTGTCTTTTAGTCTACTAAAGATTTTTTTAATATATTAGACCGTAGCTATATAGTAGTAAATTCTATAGGTAAGGTGTACGTAGCTATATAGGGCAACTAGTTAAAAATTAAAGACTATAAAAGCTTTAAAGGATAGCTATTCTAATTTAAGATTATAACTACACTTATTAAAATTTCTAATTAATAGAAAATTATTACTACTATCTAACTCTTAAAACTATTATAGTTAGAGGCTACTAAGTAATAGTTAAACTTAGACTTATAGTTATTATTTATTAAAAAGATATATTATTAGGCTATAAGCTTAAAGCTATAGGGCCCTTCGTAGTAGTAGGGCAATAATAATAGTAATTAAGGTAGTTGTAGTAGGGGAGGTAGTTATAGTAAAAGTAATAATACTAGTAGTAATATTTCTTCTAGTTAGACTAACGCCTAGGTTAAGTTACTAATAGATAAAGGACACTATATTAAATATAGTAAGAAAGGCTACTATTATAAGGATAAGGACGCTTTGTATAAGAGTAAACTATAGTAACTAGCTAATAAGATTAAGGCTCTTATTAATATAGGCCTTGCTATAGTTAATATCTAATCTTTATTGCTAGCTTCTACTGCGTTAACTAAAGCTAACCTATTAGAAAACTAGATATCCCTATTAAAAGTTATTAGTAGGAACCTTAAGAGTTATTACTAAAACTTTTATATAAGATTAAAGAGCTAGAGCTGCAGCTAACTTAATAGTTATTATAGCCTTAGTAGATTATTAAACTCTACGCAAACTTGCTTACTAATAACATACTACTAATATATAGAGTATAATTTATCTTTAAGTGTTAGCTCTAGACTACTAATAGAGATAGAATTACTATTAATAGTCTTATAAATTTAGGCGCAATAAATATATGCGTAAGTAAGAACTATATTACTTATTATAGACTTTATATAGTTTTACTTAAGAAGCCTATCTGCCTACGTCTTAGTAATAGTGTTATAAAATAAGTATTTATAAAGGTAGTAGTATTGCCTATATACTATAGGGACCACTTCTCTAAGGAGTTAGTATACGTTGTTAATATATTAGAATATAATGTTATTTTTAGTATATTATAGTTAAGTGTGTCTACAACCTAAATATTAATTAGAAAGATAAGACTATAACCTTTAATAAGCCTTATTATATAAGTAACTACTATATAAGAAGGCTTTTAGTTATTATTATAAGTAAGGATTATTAATAATAGTTGTCTAAACTAAGGATGCCGCACCCTGCGTATACTAGAATAGATATTAAAGTTGTCTCTAGGTATACTGCTTTGCTTATAGCCCTTAAGGCTAACTACTATACTACCTAGCTATATTCTAAATATATATAGTAACTTAAGAAGCTTAGTAGAGTTAATAATAAGAGTAAGTTAGATAATACTACTAATATTAAGGCTATATTTATAAAGCTGTTTTGCGTTAATCTTATAGTCTTAACTTAAGAAAACTTTAATAAGTTTTATTAGAGAATAAATTAACCTAATAAGATAAGGGAGAAGATACTAAAGTTACTACTTATTTAGCTTTAAGATAAGTAGGGGGCTTTTATAGTGCTAGAAGACTAGCTTCTACCTTATTAGCCTAGGGTGGACTATAAGATTAACTTAGAATCTAGGGCAAAGCACCCTGCTACCTAGCTATATAGTATAAGTAGAAAAAAGGCTCTAGCAGTAAAGGCGTATATTAATAAGAAGCTTAGTATAAATAAGATATAATATAGCGCCTTAGATTTTGCGACTCTAGTACTAGTTATTAAAAAAACCCAATAGAGGCTAGTGTATCTACATTAACTACTATTAGCTAAACGTCGCTATAGTAAAAAATAAGAATACGCTATCTAATATCTATAAGATACTTTCCTAACTATTTAGGGTGTAGTGGTTTAGCATATTTAATATTATTATAGCCTTTTATAAGGTGCGTACTAAAAATAGAAATAAATATAAAACTACCTTTATAATATAATATAAGTTATTTAAATACCTTATTATGTCTTTTAAATTATATAATATACTAGCGACTTTCTAGTCTTATATTAATAAGATACTATAGAAATGCCTAGATAAATTTTATTTAGTATATATTAATAAATATCCTAGTCTTTAGTAAGATATTAGTTAAATATAAAAACTATATTTATAAAGTCTATTAATACTTATAAAAGGCTAGACTATACCTTAATAATAATAAGTGCAAGTTCGTAGTTAAGAAGGTTAAATACCTAAAACTTATTCTTACTATTAATAGTATTAAGATAAATCCTACTAAAATCTGTGTTATAACTAAATAGTAGCTCCCTACTAATATACGTAAGATATAGCTATTTTTAGAATTTGTAAACTTTTATAGGGCAATTTATTATTAGCTACTTAAGCTTAGTAAGAGCGCTAATAGATTTAACTTATAAAGAGGATTTTGCAAAGTTTCTTCTTAATTATAAAGCTTTACTACTAAAGTATTTAAGTAGCTTAAGAACGTATTTATAATAGCCCTAATCCTAGTATATTTTAATCTAGACCTAGAGATATAGGTTAAGATAGATATGTTAGATTTTATTATTACTATAGTCTTATTTTAGATATATAAGGGCGTTCTATATCCTATTATCTTTATATTTATAAAAATAATACTAGCGGAGTATAACTACGCAATTTATTAAAGATCTTCGTCGTGTTAAGATTCTAACCAAGGTCGAATCCGCACTATACACAGAGAGAAGTAAAATAGAAGGCACTAAAACCTAGCACCTAGCACACAGTGGTAGTAACAAAATATACACAAAATAATAATAATTTCGTCGTCGACGTTTTGTACAGCGGCATTATTAATAGTAGTCAAACTATATAATTTATAAAAAACTTCTTACAATTATTAAGGCTTTTAAAGGCTAGCAACCTAAGCTATCTAATAGGTTACTTATTAATTAATAATATTAGACTATAAAGTACCAGAGCAGTTTATAATTATAAAATAGTTAAACTATTATTAAGCTTACTAGGCGGAATTCCTTTTTAAGTTTAACTTTAAGATTACTTACTAGTTAGGTAGACAAAGTAGAAAGCTTATTTCTTTTACCTATTATTTAGATATCTTGCTACGCAATATATACTAAATAATTATTTTTAATACTAAGCGTAAATAATCTTTACACCTAACTATATTAAATCTACCCTACTAGTAGTTATATCTAAACCTATCTTAAAGATAGTTATACTACTTATAGAGCGTCCTACTAAAGAAGTGTTATACGCTACTTACCTTGTATAAATACTAGTAGGAATAGAGAAGTTAGTAGTTAGTCTTACTTACTATAAGGTTATCCTATCTTAGTAAGGAGGGACCTATTAAAGATAGGATAGTTAATAATAGCCCTTTAGAGAGTTGCGAGGCTACTTTACTAGAATAGACAGAGTTACTAAATAAGAATCTCTTTATATAGAGTTATATTAATATAATAGACTAGTTAAAATAGGTAACTACTAGGGATTCTATTTTATAATAGATTATTGCGGCAAAGTAATAGGGTATACAACGTCTTTTAGTAGTAGTAATATATAATTATAATATTAAGGTAAAATTATAAGACTATAATATTACTAATAGTTTAGTGTTTTTCTAGAAATAGATTTTTATCTTCTTTAATAATATTCTCTATATAGATATTGTATAGTTATGTTATGAACCCCTAGGAGTAGGACACGTAGGAAAAAAAGGAATATACTATAAGATTAGCTAGCACTATTACTAGCCTAGTATAATAAATATAGTTACTTATTATACACGCGATTGTGTTACCTACTACTACTTAAAGCTATTTAAGAAATAGAAGTAAGAACGTCTTTGCCTACTACTAGTGCTAAAGCGTTTTTAGAAAGATATCTCTATTAATTTTATTACTTTATTGCCAGATTGCACGTGCGGTAGAGCTACCTATTATTATATTATAGTAGTAGTTAACTGCCTATCTAAGCAATATAAGTATATTACGCTTCTATTGCTAGTTATTAGGATTGTTATTAGAGCCTTTATTAAGTACGTATGGCGTAAGAAGGGGTTTCCTAACACTATTGTCTCTAACCGCAGCGCTTAGTTTACATCCTACTTTTAGAGAAAGCTTTATAAATAGGTAGGTATATAACTTACGCTTATAATAGCTTTTTACCTAAAGGGTAATAGGTAGATAGAAATTATAAATACTGTTCTAAAGGCGTATTTGCGTTATTACGTTAATTATATATAGAATAACTAAATTAACTAGTTGCCTATTATATAACTTACTATAAATTATAAAGAAAATATATCTACTAAAGTTGCGCTATTGCTTGCAACTAAGGGCTACTTATTATAATAGGGCTTTAAACCTGTTACTCTAGTTATATAGCAATAGACTATTATAAAAAAGTTATAGTATAAGGACGCCTAGTAGATAGTTTATTATATTAAAGATATTATGCACTTTATAAATAAAAATCTAGCCTAGGCCTAAATAAAAATAGACTTTTATATAAATAAGGGTTAATAACCTATACTAGTATATATTAGAAATATAGTTTATCTAGACGTATATAATATTTTGTCTCTCTATTCTAGTAAAGGTCTAGATATTAAGAATTTGGAACTATTTCTTATTATAGAGGTCTTTCGCGATTATATATACTACTTAGAGCTTTCTATAAGTTACTATAATATGCACTTATAGTTTTACGTCTAGTTATTATATAACGCTCCTAATACTATCTAGCTTTCTAATAAGAAAGGTATAGTTGTAATAGACGCGCCTATTACCCTACTAGTAGAGTTATAGGACTACTATGTTAACTCTATAGTTAATAGCAAGGTTAACTATTACTATAAAAATTCTTTAATAGGCGATAAGAGGCTATTTATATATAAAGTTAGGTATAAAAACTCTCTTAAGTAAAACGCTAACCCTAAGTAGTAGTTCTATATAGATATATTAGGTTGTAAAAAAGCTATTAAAGTATATTATAAAGATAATAATAGGAAACCTAGTCTATATACCCTATATAAGAATCTAGTATTATATAAGGATCTTATAGTTATATATCTCTAAAATAATAGAGTTAGAGACTTTAAGCTTCTAGCCCTTATATACGCACATACGTAAGATTAAGGTACCTCTTTAATATAATATTATACTGTAAGACTGCTAGGATAGGTATATAGAGCGCCTGCTAACTAGCTATTTTAGATAACTTTTTTAGGTAATAGGCCTATCTCTAGGCTACACCTAAAGGAATGCCTAGGTTGTCTTATTAGTTGTAACTACTATAATGCGTAGTAGAAGGGACGCTTACTTTACTAGCTTGTGTTTTAGAGAAGGTTATTTTTTTAGATATTTTTTTACCTATTATAATGTTTCTAGATACTTTATAATAGTTCCTAATAATCTATAATAGAGCGTAAGAGATAGTTAGATCTTTAGCTTACCTTACTAGAGCTAAGGCTTATAGAGGGGGGAGTAATATTAGGGATTATTAGTTATTAGCCCTAGTTTGGCCTAATGTTAGTCTAACCTATGCGTTAGTTAGTACTAGCGCGCCCTTAGGCTGCTGCCATATAGGTGGTATGTGGCACCTAGTATCCTTATTATAGCAATTTAACCTCTTTAATAAATTAAGCCTAATTGCTCTCTTATAATATACGCTATAAGTAAACTTTATATTAGGACTAGAAGCTTATAGGGTGTAGAGTTGTTAAGGTATTTAAGATTAGTCTTTAATTAAAATTAGGTACTATATATAGTACATATAAACTTTCTATCTTAATCTACTTTAACCTTAAACTAAAAATAAGAGATTAAATAAGGTATTTAATAAGCCTACTAGTATTTCTTTATAACACTCTACTTCTACTATAAAATAAATACTAATATTAATACTATTTATATAAAATAGGTTACTATATAGGCTAAGAATATGCAGCTAGTAGATAGATATTATAAGAAGTATATAAATACTAGGTAATAGTAAGGTGCTTAGTTAGGTTTAGAGTAGCTAGGCGCTTAGTTTAGGTTTAATATATATATTTAATACTAAAACTGTATTTTTACTATAATAAGTAAATATAATATTTACTACTATAATAATAAGGGTAATCTTTATAGTAATTTACTATAAGAATTATATATAGCTAATAAAAAATATAATTAGTTAAACCTAATATAATCTAGTCTATATAACTTTAACCTAACCTATAGTCTATACAACTCTAATCTAATCTATACCTATTACTAGCGCAAAATCTATAGGTAGAGGTTCGGTTAGAGTTAGGATCTTATATAAGGGAACTTAACCCTAACCTAACCTATATCTATTTGCCAGCCTACTAGTTACGTAATAGCTACTCCTACTACCTTATAAGAAGCTCTTACTATCTTATACAAAGTTCCTATTACCTTATAAGATAATACTAATATGCCTAAGTAAACTAGACTATATAATTAGTATATTTAAATGGATAGAATTATTAGAGAAAATACTATGTAAGGAAAAATGACTTATATATTAAAAGGATAAGATTAATATAGCAAATAATTCTTTTTAGTTAGAAATATAATTATATATAGTATATACTATTGCTAAATATTATATATTATACTAGAAAGAAATAGCTTTCTTAGAGTTATTCTAAAAAGACTTTAAAGGATAAAAAGAACACTATTTTTTAAAGTTAGGCTGTGTGTATAAAAGACAGCTTATAGCAGTCTTAAGAGAAAAAAGTATTAAGCTAAGGATAGATACTAGAGCTATAAGTGCTAGAAAACTATATAAAGTAGCCTAAGGTATTATAAATACTACTTATATAATACTATCTTTACTAGCGTACTTAATACCCTATATATAGACACTAAGGCTAATTCTAAAAATACTAGAGCTAACTAAGCTATTATATACACCTAAATAGAGTAAGCCGCTACTACTATAGGTACCTATATAGCTATAGATTCTTATAGATATTTTAAGAGAACCTTTATATAAGTACTAAGAACAATCTTATTTGTATAAATAACTAAAAACTACTAAACTACTACTTTTTATATATAGTACCTAACTACTATTTTGTTTATCTATTTACAACTATTAAATATTATATAGAATAGAGCTACTACTAGTTAAACACAAATTATAGGCACTATACTAATCTATACTACCTATGCCTATACTATAATTTAATTTATATAAGCTTCTGCCTAAGTATAACTTACCTCTTTAGAGACTTCTAGCTAATAAATAATTTAATTCTAAAAGATATAGAATAAGAAGAATAACTATATAAGAGCTTTATATAATATTTTAATAGATAAAACTAGGATCTTTATAGACCTATATAGACGCCTAGATATTACTAAGGATTAATATCTAGATATTTTTCTAGATATTCTTACTAGCTATAGAGTATAGTATTATTACCTTTATACTATCTGCCCTAGATAATTGTAAAAGTGCTTATACAAAGCACTTAATAGTTACTTTAATAATACTATTAACTATAACTAGTATTAGATAGACTAGACTATAATAACTTTTATATAAATACTAATATAAGAACCCTAATAAGAGTTTATATAAAGTTCTAAAGGTAATAATTAATAGGCTTACTTTTATATATAGAGAGTATTAGATATAAACTTTACTAGAATAATTCTTTTATATATTACTATTATATAAGTAGGCTAGCAAATAGGTATAGGTTAGGTTAGAGTTAGAGTCTTATAAGTAGGGTTAGGTTAGGGTTAAGATCTTATATAAGTAGGGTTAGATTAGGGTTAGAGTCTTACGTAATCTAACCTAATCCTAATCTAACCCTAGATTATATAAGACTCTACCCTAACCTAACCCTAGAGTACCTATTTAGTCTGTAATAAATAGCTATTATAAGTAATTAAAAATATATTATAAATAATATTAAACTAAGTTAAATTAAGCTAGGGTCTTACGTAATTAGGTTAGGTATAGGTTAGGTTAGGTTTAGAGTCTTAAATAATTAACCTAACCTAACCTAAGGTCTATGCGACCCAACCCAACCTATACCTATAGTCTATACGACCCCAACCTAACCCTATACCTAATCTAGGTACCCCGAACCTATTTACTAGCCTATATATAAGTATACTGTAGATAACTAAAGCTAAAGTAGGCTATATTTACTATTAAGCCTACCTATAAAGCGCTATTTGCTAATTTCTATTCTATGCGTTAATTTAAGTTACAATTAATCGCTAATCTTATTAGTACTTATAAGAGGCTAATATATACTATACTAATTTTAAATATAACTTTTCTATATAAGAGGTAGTTTACTAGGCCCTTATAAATAAGAATTTTATAGACAATTTGTACTATTATTTTTGCAATATAAATCCTAATTAAATAATATTTATATAAGACTAAAGAAGTATTTTATATGCTATAAGAAAGGTTATTAGTTTTTAAACTATCTATATTAGGAGTGTACCTACCTACGTAATAAAGTAGTATGGTTTTTTTTTTTGCGACTAAGAGGTTTCTAATAAAAATATCATAATAATAGTAGTTATTTCTCCTACTATTATATATATAGAAAAGCGTTTTAAGGTATTAATAAAAAGAAGTTATAAGATAGTATAATACCTTCTATAAAGAGAGTATAATAATAAAACGCCTTTGTATAAAACTATTTAGTCCTATATCTAGAAGTTTAAAGGCTATAATAATAAAGAATATACTTTATATAAAGAAGTAGAGTAGAGTAAAGATAATAAGGATAGTAATAATTTAATTTAGTATTCTACCTAACTACTACTTTTCCCTTTATTTAATATTATATAAATTACCTAATATTTCTGCCTAAATAGATAAGATAAATAGATCTATTTATTATATTATTAACGTTTCTATTACTTCTAAATTTTCTGTAAAGTAAATACAGCCACAGGAAAATTGTATAGGTAGACAAGGGGCACTTTCCCCTAGTGAAAAAAGCCCTTTAAAGGAGGCTAAGGGAAAACTAACACTAGTGGCCTATTATCTGTCTAAAGCGTGAATTAAAATTTCCAACAAAGTTTTTTCCTAAATTAGAAGATAGTAATATGCCTTAATTAACTTTCTCATCCTATGAGTTTAAATCTTAATAACTTATTAAGACTAGTAACTAGTTAAAGATTTCTTAATTATTAGAGGTACTTGCTAATAGCTTTCCCGTCCTATAAGGTTAATCTAGTAACTTAGCTAAGACTAGCTCAAATAGTTAGAAATTTCTTAATTATTAGAGATACTAGCTTATTTAGGGCTACTTTTCTTCTTATTTACAAAGATTGGTTATTTGGTGTTTAAAAAACTAGAGGGGGAAAGGGCGAGATTCGAACTCGCTAAGGACTATTTATTATATAAAGAAATAAACTAAGTAAAAGAGCTCTATATAGATAATATATTGTTACTATAATTATATTATTAACTATATAATCTTATTCTTAACTACTATTAGCTAGATAGCTATTTTACTATTAAAAAGCCTAATTGCACCTCTAACAAATGGCAGCAAAGTATAATAAATAGTTACTTAATAAAATCTTTCTACTAACTAGAGTAGCCTAGCAAAATTAGGAAATATATAGATAGGGAAATAATATATAAATAGGGTAAATACTAGTAAGTAGATAGTTTATATAGAGAAAGAGAAAACTACTAATAGCAACCTTAAAAATAAAAATTACTAGTGTCTATATACTATATAGGCAAGGGCACCTAAGAGGGTTAAGCTTTTAATATTATTATATAATAGTATTATATAGGAATTATATAATGCCTATGCGCTATAGTCTATATGCTATAGTATCTTCTTTTTTCTATCTACACCTCTTCTAGATATAAGTAATTTAATCCTAAAGTTAGTTTTATTATATTATTTCCTTTTCTCATATAATTATTCTATATACCCTCTACACTTACTAGTATAGAGTATTAGATATTAATATCTATATAGCTAGCTGTAGAGTCCCTATTTAATACTAAATATAATTAGAATATATTTAATTAACACTTATCCTTCTCCCTAGGAGTAGCCTAAGAAGAGCAGCCTAAGAAGTAGCCTAAGAAGTAGCCTAAGAAGTAGCCTAAGGAGCCTAAGGAGCAGCCTAAGGAGCAGCCTAAGAAGCAGATTAAAGTTCCACAATATAAGATAAGCAACCTAAAGTATTAGTAGAAAAAGGCAAGGTAAGGCAATTAAATATATTCTAAATATATTTCTACTATATTTTAGATTAACTTTAATAAATATTATTAAATCCTTTACTAAAAGGAATGTCTAATATCCTATTTAATCTATACTAAGAAGGATAAGCAAGTCTACACTATAAAGAATAATTATAGGAATAAAATAGTATTTTAAGTTTAGAATATATTTTTTTACTTTTTTATTTAATTACTTTATATAAAAATTTTACCTAGAGAAACTTTATAGTAGTATAAAGAAAATAGATTTATAAATATATATAGCGTTAATTAATCTACCTAGGAGTAGGACGACAAAGGCTTTTATTTTAAATAATATAATAAAAAAAGCAAAGCCCCCTACTTAGTAATTAAAAGAGCGTAAAAAGGGTAATTATAAAAAAAGCACATTTAAACTACTAAGCAAGCTTAGTAATCTTAGTATAAAGCTCTTATAAGCAAAATTTTTATAAAGAGGCTACTTAGAACTTTAGTAGGAAAGGAATAAAATAGCTTTAGCACTGCTATACTATAGTTATTCTTCCTTCTTTTTTACTATTCTAATTATTATAAATAATATAAGTTATATTAATAGGTATGTACTATTTCTTATAAGTAGGATAAGAGCAATATATACTAAATACACTATTGCTCTATTTGTCTATATACTATATAGGCAAGGGTACCTAAGGAAGTTAAGGTTTTAATATTATTATATAATAGTATTATATAGGGATTATATAATGCCTATGCGGCATAGCCTATATATTATAGAATTTTCTCTCCTTTCTATCTATACCCTTTCTAGAGATAAGTAATTAATACTAAGTTAGTTCTATTATTAATATATCTTCGTTGTGTGAAGATTCTAACTAAGGTTAAGTCCGCACTATATACAGAGAGAAGTAAAATAAAAAACACTAAAACCTAGTATCTAGCAGATAGTAGTAGTAATAAAATATATATAAAATAATAATAATTTTATTATTAACTTTTTTTATAGTAGTATTATTAATAGTAGTTAATATAATAGTCTACTATCTAGTATAACTAAGTTATATATTATTTCTTAACTAGTAGACTATTAAAAAACTATAGTGGACCTACGCAAAGTCGCAACCGCGAGAGTAGTGTGGGCAATAGGACGCTTAACTATAGTTTAGTTATTGCGTTTGCAATCTAGTAGTAGCGCAACTATAGTTTACTATACGCATAGGTTAGTTCTATTATATTATTATTTTTTCTTATATAATTATTCTAAATACCCTCTATACTAGTAAGTGTAAAGAGTGTATAGAATAATTATATAAGAAAAGAAAATAATATAATAAAACTAACTTAGTATTAATTACTTATCTATAAAAAGGGTATAGATAGAAAGGAGAAAATTCTATAATATATAGGCTGTGGCGTACAGATATTACGTAATCCCTATATAATAATATTATATAATAATATTAAAACCTTAACCCCCTTAGGCGCTCTTACCCATATAGTGTACGAACACACTATTACTATATTAAGGTTGTCTTTAATAAATCTCTTACTATTTTTTTACGCCTACGCCCTACTATCTATCTAGACATTAATATTATTTCTAAAGAAGTACTTACTATTATTAAAAAGTGCACGCTAAAGATTTACTACTACTGCTACTAAAGTAATACTAATAGTAAAGTTCTATTCTATTTATAAGATAATTATTTATAGGAGACTAGTATACTTAACTATTTAAAAGGTAATTCTTATATACTATTTAGATTAGCAGCTTATCTAGTTCTTAAAAACTAAAAAGACTATATTTCTACTCTAGTAGATAAAATTACCTCTTATTAGTAATAGAATCTAAAAAGGAAGGCAAAAGGTAAAGAATAAAATATTTATTAATAATCTCTAGTGTAATAAGAGTATTATATAGATCCGTAAAATTCTCCTAGCTATTATAGATGCAGCTTATCTAAGCGCGTACGCCGCGTGAGCGGCGTGCGAGCGCGGATAGTTAACAATACTAATGGCGACAATCTAGGTAGGAGGTATTAGAGGGTACGAGTAAGTTTTAAACTATTGTTACGACGTTGTTAGGTAGTATTTAAAGTTAGTCTTTAATTAGAATTAGATGCTATACATAGTATATAATAACCTTTTATCTTAATCTACTTTAACCTTAAACTAAAAAAAAGGTTAAAAAAGGTATTTGGCAAGCTAACCTATAAATATATACTAGAATATATTTTATTACCTATAACCTAAAGTGTCTAGTACTCTTATAGTAGTTGCTACTAGGAATATAGTTGCCTACTATATTAATTTTAAAATTAAACTAGCATTCTTAAAATATGTTTAGAACCCTTCTTACTTTTTATACTTTTAACTTACTTACTATACTTAGATATTATTACTATACCTAAGCTATTATAATATATATAAGCAATAGCTAATAGAGAATATATATATATATCTAAGCTAACTAGAATCTATATATATTAGACTATATATCTATACTATTATACTATATATTATTATATATATTTACTTACTAATATATACTAGTATAGTATATTTTAGACTATATATATAGTAGTATATATATTATCTACTAGTAACTACTTCTTAAAATATGTTTAGAACAGTTTTGAAATACGTTTTAACTTACTTACCTTAGATATTATTACTATACTAAGCCTAATAGATATTATACAAAGTAGCCTTGCCTAGAATATAGAAAATTCTAATTATCTTAGCTAGATTATACTATATAGTATTAGTAAAATATATTTAAAATAGAATTATAATATATTCTTACCTTACTAGTATTAGAATTTTAGAAGATAATTATAGGTAGTATATAGGCTAGTATATCTAAGTTTATTATAATATACTAGTAGTGTGCGCTATCTATATAGTATTCTCTAGCTCTATATACCTATTATACTCCTTTATTAAGGCCTAGTACTATTCTAAAATATATTTAGAATAAGATTAAATGATATTTTACTAATGCTTACCCTTTTAGATCTAGATAAAGATAGTACTAGACTAGTTAATAGGATTATTAGTCTTATCTACCTCTAATAAGTACTGCTTAATAATATAGATAACTAGTACACTCTAAAAGGCAAAATAAGACTATAAAATTATTAGCACTCTTAGAATATAGTCTAAATAAGATTATAATATATTTTAACTTATCTAGTAGAGATTATTACTATTACGTATATAACACTTTATCTTTATATACTTAATATAGTTAGCTTGCCAAATATCTTTTTTAACCTTTTTTTTAGTTTAAGGTTAAAGTAGATTAAGATAAAAGGTTATATATACTATGTACAGCACCTAATTCTAATTAAAAACTAACCTTAAACACTACTTAATAATGCAATAATAGTTTAAACTTTAAACTTACTTACACTTTTTCTACACTCTATAAGCTCTCTACTTACACAAGATTTACTTATAATGTATATAGTATACCTAGCTTATTACTACTACTATTATTAGTTATCTACGCTTGCACTACTACGCGGCATACTTGCTTAGATAAGCTAACTTGATAGTAATAATAGCTAGGAGAATCTTGCAAATCTATATAATACTCTTACTATACTAGAGAGCTTATTAATAAAGACCTTATTATTCTCTTACGTCCCCTACTAAAGGATTCTATTATTAATAAGGAGCAATTGCGTCTACTAAAGTAGAAATATAGTTTAGCTATTCTTTATAAACTAGATTAGCTACTAGCCTAACTATTATATATAAATAGTGTTATAAATAGTTAAGTATACCTATCTATCGCACTAAATAAGTATTTTATAAATAAAATAGAACTCTAGCGTAGCTATATTAGTAGTAGTAGTGTAAATCTTTAGCGTGTACTTTTTAGCAACAGCAAGTACTTTTTTAGGAATAATATTAATGCCTAGATAGATAGTAGGGCTTAGAGAGATAGTAGGTACTTTATTAAGAATAACCTTAATAGAGTAATAGAGTAATAGTGTATTTAGTATATATTACTCTTATTCTACTTATAAGTATAGTAGTATATACCTATTAATATATTAACTTATATTATTTATAATAATCTAGATAGTAGGTTTATAATAATTAGAATAGTAGAGAAAGGATCGCTTATAGCGTTGCTGCACTAAAGTTTTATTTCTTTTCTAAAGTTTTAACTATAGTCTTTTTATAAATTAACTTTATATATAGAAGCTATGCGCGCTAAGACTACTAAGCCTGCTTAGCAGTTTAAACGCGCTTTTTTTTATAATTACCTTTTTTATACTCTTTTTAATTACTAAGTAGGGGGCTCTACTTTTTTTATTATATTATTTAAGATAAAAGCCTTTGTTATCCTACTTCTAGATAGATTAATTAACGCTATATACTTAATAATTTTCTTACTATTAGTATTCTTTTAAAACTCTAAATAGCCATTAGAAAGGCCTATTATAGCTAGATATTTCTAGTAGACTTACTATAATATATATAGAATATAATATAAATATATTTTAAGGTTTATACTTATAAAATTACTAAGAATAGCTATAGTAGTAGTAGTAGTAGAGATAGTAGAGGTAAAGAATTATAGGAATAGGAAAAAAAAGCAAATATAGTTAGTGTAAGGGCGGTACACGACCTTATAGGACTAATCTATTAGAAATAGCTAGAATAGTTAAAAGAGCTAGTTAAATTAATACTATTCTAAAATAGTAGATAAAAAAGAGATATAGGGGACCCTTTCTTATATAGAGGGTAGCATAGAGTATAGGCCTACACTAACTACTACGCTAATACTAACTAGAAAAAGCGCCTTTAGAAAGGTAAAAGGCGCAAATAGGGAAAATAAGGTATAAAAGAAAGGTAATAGGGCGTGCTTAATAGGGAGGCTAGTAAGTACTATTACATTTAGATCTTAATTTTAACTTATTTGTGGGCGCTATTCTACTTTAGTAGGTAGGGTACACTAGCCATATTTTAGGTCACCTAAGCTCGGCTATATAGTTGCCGGCCACATAGGGATTCCGGCCACCCCACCGAAACGCGCGACACCTGCACAAAACACGCGATATCTCCCAACAACGCTGATCAAAATGGACGCCCGTGAGCTAGCTATACAATCAGCTATCAGCGATTTCAACGCAGGTCTTTATTCTAGTCTACGCGCTGTAGCAAAGGCATATAATATCCCTCGATCCACGCTTCAAGGCCAACTAGGTGGCGCGACAAACAGTGCGCTCAGCCATCAACACCAGCAGCGATTGACTCCTCTACAGGAGGACTTCCTAGTAGACTGGATCCTCGAAGAAGACGCGCGCGCTTGCCCTCCCTCACACGCTCGCGCTCAAGAAATGGCGAATCGAATCCTGCGTATAAACGGCGACAATCAGCCTGTCGGCAAGCTCTAGCTCTCACACTTCATCCAGCGCCAGCCACGCGTCGCCTTAGTAGTCAGTAGAAAGCTAGAGGCTTAGAGAGCTAAGGCAGCGACTCCAGAGCAGGTGCGCGCCTTTCTAGAGCTCTTTGAGAGGACTAGAAAGCGCTTAAATATACGCAATAAGGATATCTAGAATATGGATAAGACAGGGCTTGCTCTAGGAGTATGTACAAACACTAGAGTACTCTCTAGTAGTCAGAAAAAGAAGGCTTACATTCGGTCTCCAGAAAATCGCAAGTGGGTCTCTATAATCGAGTGTGTATCGGCGATAGGGCAGAAACTACGCTGCGCAGTCATCTTCAAGGGCCAGAGCCTACAGACTACCTGGTTCCCCTCGTCCTACGTACCTAGCTAGCTCTATACAACCTCAGAGAACGGATGGACGTCAAATGCAATAGGTGTTGAGTGGCTACAGCGCATATTCATACCTGAGACGGCTGTAGGTGATAGCCAGTACCGCCTCCTTATTCTTAACGGGCACGGCAGCCATATTAGTATAGAGTTCCTATGGCTCTGTAAACAGCATCGAATCGAGCTCCTCTACCTACCTGCGCACTCCTCACACGTCCTACAGCCTCTAGATCTTGCTCCTTTCTCTATTTATCAAGTCTAGTTACCGACGCCAGATCCAGGAGCTCGCGTCGCTCGACGACGCCGCGCCTGTCAAGAAAGAGCGCTTTATTGCCTGCTACTATCAAGCTAGGGAGGAAGGCTTCACAGAGCGTGTGATTCGAGCTAGCTGGCAGGCCACTAGTCTCTGCTCCTCATTCAACATCAATCACGTGCTCAGCTCGTCGCAGGTCTCTCAGAGGCCTACGACGCCTACGCCTCAGCAGCAGCCCCAGCAGCAGCCTCAGAGCTTCCTCTCTACCCCTCAAGGCCCTCGGGATCTATCTATACTTGGCGCAGCGCGCGACATCCAGAGCCTTAAAAACCTAGGTCGTAGCACCCGGCTACTCCTACAGAAAGCAGGTAAGGCGCTAGCAGCTGCAAATACTCGAGCTGCAGGACTAGAAGCAGAGAAAAGACGCCTTAAGCAGCAGCTAGAGACTTCTAGCTCTCAGCGTCCTCAAAAGCGCGTTAAAGTAGACCCAAATCAACGCTTTGCAGAGGTAGAGAGTATTAGAGAGGCTATACGCGCAGCTAAGGCTTCAGCTGGTTAACAGAGTAGATCTACTATATTAAGCACTGCAGAGAGAGCTGCAGTAGCTACAGCAGCTGCAGCGCTTGAATCTATGTGTAGTCAATGGCAATTGTAATAGGCGTTGTTGAGATATCGCGTGTTTTGTGCAGGTGTCGCGTTTTGGTGGGGTGGCCGGAATCCCTATGTGGCCGGCAACTATACCCTGTCTCGGCAGTCAATGTGCACCGTCACTCAATGCGCAACCCCAACGTAATCGCTCAGCCAGCAATATGAGGCTATAGAGCTCTACACAAAAGCTTTTATCGCGAGATTTTCTAGAGTTGGCTTCTTATAGAGCTATAGATGATTGCTAGCTAGTCAGATTATAGATATCTGCTTGGTGTTCTGATTATACGGCCACAGCGCGATGATGGCGTTGATGGCGCAGATGCCGCCGCATCAACGCGTACAGGTGCTGGCGTAGATTTCTTCCTCTTTTGTAACTGTATGAGTAGCTTTTAAAGCTTTCTGACTTCCTTTTTTGGCAATTTTGAGACGTTTTTGAAGTTGTTGTTGAGTCTTGCGAGCCTGTTGACGGAGGCGTTGCTTAGCAGCTTGATTAGCTTTCTCCTTGGCGCGCGTATCTCTGGCTGCTGCCCGCTTAACGCGCTTCTCCTGCTGTAAACGAGCTTTAAGCTGTTTATTAGCTATATGGATCTCTTGCTGCTGAGCTTTTTGGAGTTGTAACTGTTGTTTTTTTTCAGCCTCCTGCTGGCTGAGCGAGTTACGCGCCCTCTGTACGCGGGCAGGTGACTAGAAAACTGCTCCTCCATGCCACTCCTTAGGTTGCTCTAAGCGCAGAGTCTTGCCTTTTGTTTGACGCCGTTTCTGGTTTGCAAGAGCTTCTCGGAGACCCTTATTTTCATGCTCTAGGAGCTGCTTTTGTACAGAGATTGAGTGTATCGTCTGGCTCAGCTTACGCGACTCCTCAGTCGCGATATCCTTTACAGTGGAGCGTAACAGTCGCTCTATTTTACGCCAATCTGACGCGCTAAGTACTGAGGTAGAGCTCACTGGTGATTCTGGCTCTGGCAGAGTCTCTTTGTTAAACCTTTTGAGGATAGGCGTTGGATCTGGTGGCGAGATACCTGTACACTCAAAAGCTTTGGTAATCAACTGCGGCGTAACTGACGTCGTCCAGGCCTTCCAGAATAGCGTAAAGAAGTCTCTTTTGGCGATTGTTGACAGTCCTTGGCTCCTATACAGGTATCCGGAGAGCTCGTTAGAGTAGGCAGCTGAGAGAGACTTAAATACGCAGACGTCAAGAGGCTGCAGCGTATGAGTCGCATAAGGGGCAAATATATCGCAAGGAGGATCTTATTCTGATCGCAGTAGTTGATAAAATCTATAGTAACGTGAGATCCATGCCCATCAAGGACTAGGAGTCGCCACTGCCGTCGAGCCTTCTCCTTTGTACAGCGATCAAACACCTGTTTAAGCCATTGAAGCCCTATCTTATTGTTTGACCATCCAGAGGTTGATAAGGTGATAAAGACTCTGCGAGAATTGACGTTGATTTCTTCAACCCAGCTTGATTGTAGAGTCGCGGCGTCAGATCGATAGATTAGCGCTAGATCAACAGTAGATCCGTCGGCGCATATATATGCGATGAGCGAGATCCACTCACGGCTGCCGTCCTGTATAGATTGCCTTACTTGGCGACTCTCATATAGAGGCCTATCGAAGATCCTTTTTGAGCGGCCAATGATACTAAGGAGGAAGCCTTTCTCGTCCATATTGTACGTATGCTGAGGCTCTACACTATACTCTGTAATTTTCTTGTGTAGAAGCTCAAAGTAGAGCCTGTATTTTGCCTCTAAATTAGCCTTGTGGCGATTGCTGTCAAGCCCAGTCGTCCATCGTGAGATCAAGGAGTCGGGGTTGCGCCTAACAAAGCGATCAACCCAGGACATGCTAACGTCTCTTTTTGCCATGTAGGAAGCAAAATTTTGTATCATCTGCCGTGTAGGAGGAAGGCCACGCTCAGTAAGGTAGGTGATATATTGTAGAAGCCCCTTTTCTTGTTGTGGATGGAGTAGACGACGTGTACCATCAGTGATAGTACGCGCCTGCGTGACGCGTTGGTGCCTGCGCGTCAACGTAGAGCGTACAACACCAAATTCTTTGGCGATTTTATTGTATGATAAAAATTCTCCTGGTTCTTGCGCTTCGATTGCTGCTATCGCGGCGTTAATTGGGTCCATATTGGTGGAGTTGGGGCGCGTCAAAGTTGGGGCGCGTCATGTTGGGGTTGCGCATTGAGTGACGGTGCGCATTGACTGCCGAGACAGGGTATAGCTGAGCTTAACCCTAATTTCAAGTTAGGTTAACGTGTAATTACGTACGAATGAGTACATACTCTGCTGCCTGGCACCACGCGCGCTAGCCTTCACATGCGCAAACCTCTGACTGAGCCGGACCAATCGGCACAAATGGCTGTTTATCCAGTCCAGTCATCCATCCATCCCTACCATCTGCAGAGGAATTTTCTCCCGGGTCCACCGCACAAAATGAACGAGCTCCTGTGCGTCGAGGCTTTTTACCATGTGTGCGTTAGGAGGAGGAGTAGTTCTTTCTATAGATACTTTTGATCTTTGCAAAACTTTCAACCAATCAGCATCAGGCGGGCGTGGTGGCGGAGTGGTTATCGCGCAAGCCTAGAAAGCTTGTTCCTTCGGGAGCGCAAGTTCGAATCTTGCCTACGTCGTCGTGTTTGTGCGTGCTTGTGTGTGGATTTCTTTTTCTTTTTTTTTCTTTTTTGGTTTTCCTGAATTGGTTGGTCGGTGGGTTTGACTGGTGGATGTGGGTGGAGGATTGGGTGGGGATGGTGTTGTGTGGTTCTTTTTAGGGGGTAGGGGTTGGACTGAAGGTATTTATGGCTGGATGGCATGTAACATGTGGTACGTACGTGAACTTCTTTTGTTATGTACTGCAGGGTCGATTGTTAGACCTAGTACCACTCAACTACGCATTACCTACACTATTCCAGACGGGAGCATTGCTACAATGACTTCCTCTGCACACTTAAGCCCCGCGTGAAGGGACGTGGCGCGAAGTATCTTCGATCCTCCGATCTTCAGAGATCTGTCCATCTTGGATATTGATGACCCTGGTGGCATATCGTAGTAAATGCATTTTATGCACGACACTAAGAATAGTCCAACCTTTGAACTGGTCCACCAGCACACTCAGTGCTACATCTTCTGTCTCACTATCGAGCATGCTTGTAGCTTCGTCTAGAAGAAGAAGGCCGCAATGCAAGGCACAATGTTGGCGCCTAAGAACCGCACGCACGAGGGACAGCAACTGTGCCTCTCCGCCCGATATGAGTGTAACGCCCATGTCTTTATCGAGCTCCTGAAGGTGTGCCAGGCCAAACTTGACTAACAACGGTATTATGACTGTGTCGCTGTGATTCTTGTCCGGGTCCAGATGAGATCGCAATGTTCCGACGGGGTGGATAGCGTCTCCTGGCTAACGCCGATGATCCGGTGCCGGAGGAGTGCGAACGGGATGTCTCGAGTATCGATACCGTCAATCAGAATCGTCCCTTCGGTCGGTTTATACAGGCGTAGAAGTAGGCTCAGGAGGGTGGACTTGCCACTTTCATACCAGATGTCAGATTGGAAAACCTCGATGCTCAGGAATACATACCTTCCGGTCCGACCACAGATAGCGATGTGTGTTCGCCGGGGCCGAGATTTAGATTGATATCACGAAGAACTTGCCTTGAAGGTTGACTGTAGGGATATACTGTGTCAACGAACCTGGCCCGTGAACAGGAATGATATTTTTCAGACCTGCAGGATGCCGAAACTCTGGTAAAGACAAACTTTGCCCTCTGACGGCCATTCCGGGCAAACAGCCATCCCTTCTCTGCCTTGTGGCTCGCGCGGCGTACTCTCTACAAAACCCTCGAAGTCTCGCAATAGACCCTAGCGATGTCTCTAGGCCCGTCCAGGCCAAAACGAGATTGGCAATACTTTGATTGAACCAGCGCTGACAACGTAGCGTAGTACGGTACGGTTGATCGTCATTGCTCTACGCTACGGCTTGTATGGGCGCTACGTACATATAGGAGCTGCTAGAAATGCTAGATTACGCCCTGTAACTGTAGTACGGCCTAAGAAGAAGCTCTTTCCTAATTAGGTAATTAGTGATTGTTATTTAGTGTTGAGGTTGTTAAAAAGTTGTCTTTTTAGGAGATTAACTACAATCTAAGCTTATACTACACTAAAAAGGGTAAAAAAAGGCTAAAAACAGCCTTCTAAAATACTAAAAGGTTATATTAAAATCTTATAAAAAGGCTCCTATAGAGCTATAACTACGCCGTAGAGCTGTATTGAAGATCTTCGTCGTGTGGAGATTCTAACCAAGGTCGAGTCCGCACCATACACAGAGAGGAGTAAAACAGGAGGCACTATAACCCAGTACCTAGCACACAGTGGTAGTAACAAAATATACACAAAATAACGAAGATTTCGTCGTCGGCGTTCTGCACGACAGCATCGTCGACGGCAGTCAATGGACAATCTGCCATCTGGCATGACTGAGTCACATGTCATCTCTCAACTGGTGGACCGTTGGAGAGCCGCAGTGGAGCGTGGAGTCGCAACCATGGTTCGCCGTACGCACATTGTATAAGTCTGCCTGCTCTTGCGACGTCCGCGACGTCCGAAAATTCTTCCCCTTCGACACACACAACACCAAGTCTTTCGAATCCGACTCTTCAATATGTGTGCGGCGAGCCAGCTTTCTGGCGTCCTGAGATCGAGTCGTCCGATACCCGCGGTCAGACGGCTGCCAGAGAATTTGAAACCGGCATGGACGACTGGCTGGGCAACGTTAGCCATCTAGCCTACCTGCTGCGCCGTAGAGCTGTATAAACTACGGCTACGCTACGGCCTAGGAGGTAGCTACGTACGTACGGTGTACGGGACGTACTACAGGACGTACTATTACGCGTAGTACGGTACGTTGTCAGCGCTGGATTGAACGACAAAACATTGACGAGGGCGACTCCAATGGCACCTGCTGTTGTCGTTTCTTTGCGAAATAGCGAAAATGCGGCTAAGATGACCGCGACAGCCGCTACAAACAAATCCAGCACGACAGTTAACCACCGCTGAATGCAGAGAAGAAGATAGTACGGTTGCTGTGAGAGGTCGAGGAGCTTATTCATGGACGCTTCTTTTGTTAGCGAAGGTTGATTGCACACGAGTATGGAGCCAGTACCCGTGCTCTCTTGTGATTCGAGGAAATCCTGAATTCGCCGAAAACAACCGAAGGTTGAATAGAAGGCTGGTATGGAACTGAGCAGTGATGCAATAGTAGAGCAAAGTAGGGTAATGATAGCAAGCGCTGCAAATGTTTTGTTCATCCCGTCACCTGCTTTGGATTTACCAAATGTGGCGATTGTGAAGGCCACGGCGGGTGAAATCACCGCGGGAGTGTTGGCTAAGAAGGGAGTCAACGATTCTATCGACAAGACGAAGCAGTCCGAGGTCGCACTGACAGATGACATTCATGACTGCGATCATCGACCGGAATTTCTTGGACTGCGTGACTTCTTCTTGACGGAGAGAGTGGATCTGTTGATGTCGAGCGTCGCTCATTGACGAGAATTTGATGTGCTTCATAGATGCCAGAGTGGCTGTGATGGCGGATACGCGACGCTGCACAGCTTGATTCCAAGCAGCTTGATATGTGCTCATTCTTGCAGATATGCTTATCGAAGCAAGCGTGCAGGCTATCATGGATATACTTAGCATAATTTATATCGAGGCGTAGATGTGCGAAGTAGTTCCTCACCTAGGGCTAAAGCGACTGGAGCGATGCATGCAATACCGATCTGAATTTGCAGGAGGTATATGGCAAAGCCAACCTCAACAACATTAGCCCAGATTTCATGCATGTTTTGAATGCCATTGCTGATTCTGTTGACGTCTGTATTGGCAAGTGTTATAGCGTCTTTGCCGTCAACATTGAGAATACTTAATCTGAGGGATTTCTCGTAGATCTCACAAACGAGCATACCGCGAGACATGATAATGGCTCTATGCACCGAATGCTCGTACAAAGATGTGCTTATCTAGTTGTTTATTAGGATTATACCAAATCTTAGCATTGGATAAGGAGCATATACCGCCGTTCCTATGTAGATCAGTCCAGTTGCACCTACGAGGCCGAGTCTGGCATTTGCACTCGCTGTCCGTTGCCCACGCTCAATGGTATCAATCACCTCGCTAATAAGTAAGGGTTGCGAGTATTGGAACACGGCTAGCATCAATCTTGGAATGACGGCTTTCAGGATAGGAAACATGAGGGACCGAAAAACCGAGAGTAATAGAGAAATTTTCCTAAAGGGCGAGGCTGCACAGCCGGGTTTTAGTGAGCATCCGACTTGAAATTTACAGGAACACGGACTTTAGACCAACGTCTGTGGAATCGGTCAGAAAGACGTCCGGAGAATAGATTGCTATCTATCTCCCATAGATCGCCGACAGCTAGTATGGTTTTCGTTCCCCGAATTAATAGGCGATTTATCCACCAGAACAAAGCCCGATTGGGAAGGCTTGCCATTGATTCTGGTGGCGAGAAGCTGAAATGATTCTTGAGTACATTCCGCTTTTGTCGTAGTTCAAGTGAAAGCACGGTAAACTTAATAGCGATGATACATGATGCCAAGATTGGCATCGTGGTGCCGAATTCATGCTTTCGAAGCCAAAGGGAACGTACTCGCGCCGCATCGAGCAAGACTGTCAGTCCAAGAAATACTGTTATTAAAGTCGATGACCGTAATGTTCGAGTATGCTCTACAAAAGAGAGCATAATCAACGTCAATGTGCTGACGAAGGCAACTGAGTAAGCTGAAGGAGTGAATAAGGCGACTTGGTTTGCGTGAATCGAGTATAGTATAAGCAGGGCAAGCTGAAAAATCGCTAGCACGCTCAGCGAGGCCTATGTTTGCAATCAGCAGGTGTTACTTAAGCCCGTCTCACTGTAACATACAAGCTTGAGAACTGAGAAAGCAGATTTTTGAGTTTTCACTCTAACGGGACGGAGGTAAAACAAACGAGCAGGAGACGAAAGTAGGAACAGGGCAGATGGTATCAACGAGAAACAAAGCTCTTCAAAGAATAGGGTGAAATCAGAACCACTGGCGCAGTCCCGGACGATAGGACCGAATGAGTGGTCATTAGGGCAATTCCCATTAACGATGCTAGAATTGCTCATGATGGGATGAGTAAATCAAGTAGCAAGATGGCAGAATCTCATGGGGACCTCTACAGGAGATCTAACATATATACATCTATGTCAAATCCGTGCGGGTTCGAGTAGGATGTGACGCACCAAGCGAGATTATTAAAATCTGCTAGCGCGCTGCGCACTCACTTAATTAGGTGCAGCACATAGAAGGACAAGGTGCAGGTGGCGCCGGGATGCAGCTTACAAGGGGCCGTTGCAAATGGGTTGCGGCAAAACTGCAGCAACGCCGCAACAATACCTATAGACGCTTGTTGGAAGCGTGGTACAGCATACGCGGCTTACGCTAAACAGATCTTTTCCACGGAAAGCCGTTTTAGGTAGGAACATATACTTAGTCCAAACAACGCTAAATTTTGACGCTGTTCCGGAGTGGACCGAAGGTAGGGTCGATTGTTGGGCTTGGTGCAGACACCACTACTCGACTAGTCGTTACTACACAGTTCTAAGTAGTATGTGTGACCGCAACATGAACAGTACGAAGGTCAGATATACTCAAATCTTTTTCCTGTGGCTATACTCATTATTTTTTTACCAACCAATTCAATCCCGTTATCTTCCCAACCTAGGAAATCGTACAGATAACCTTGCCTTTAGTTTTATTCTCCTCCAGTAACCGATGCGCATCCTGTATCTGCTCCCAAGGAAGCACTTTGTCGATTAGAATCTTGAACCGCCCGTCCTTGAACCGGGGCAGTGCGTGTTCCACAAGCTGATCTCTCAGCTTTCCTTGATACTCCTCGTCCCTACTTCTCAGACTACTCCCTACGAACGTTGCTCTCTTCCAGACTAGGGCACCTATGTCCGCGCCCTCGGGCACCTTGGTGCCACCCATCATTCCTAGGTTGACACACACGCCATCCTTCGCAAGCGCCTTCAAATTGTCGCCAAAGTAGGGGGCGCCGATGAAGTCGATGATGATATCCACCCCCTTGCCGTTTGTCGCTTTGAGTACTTCATTGGCCCAGTTCTGTGTAGTGGTGGTATTGAAAGCCGCCGTAGCTCCCAGCTCTTTGACGACCAAGTCGCATTTCTCGTCCTGTCGGGCGGTTGCGTACACGGCGGAAGCGGAGTCCGCGAGCGAGAGTTGGATGCCCGCAATGGAAACGGACGACGCGGCCGCGTGCCAGAGAATCGACTTTCCCGGCTTGAAGTGCGATATCAAGTACAGTGCTTGCGTGGCTGTGATCCACGTCTGGCGCACTCAGGAGTAAGCAAAGCTCTGTGTCTCAAGTTTTATCAAACAGGCAAGATGAACGACACGACGCATACCTCGGGGATCGCCGCGCATTGTTCCCAGTTCAATTCCCTCGGCTTCCTAACCAACATATGCGTACTAACCGCCACATACTCGGCATACGCGCCCCCATAAGCCAATCCAAACACTTCGTCGCCCTTGCTGAAGCCCTCCTTTCCTCCCCCGTCTGCGCCTAGCTCTTCAATCGTACCGCTGAATTCTACGCCGAGGATCTTGGATGCGCCTTCGGGGACGGGGTAGTGACCTTCGCGCTGGATGAGGTCCATGCGGTTGAGGCCGAAGGCTTTAACGCGGACAAGGGCTTGGCTGGGGGCGAGTTGGGGCCGTGGGACGCTGGTGAGATGGAGAGAGGAGATGGGGCCTTTGCCGTTTTTGATGTCTATAGGGTGGGGTTTTAGTGGTGTGGACGGTGGTGGTGAGGGGTTGGGGAATACGGACCTATTGCCTTCATTGTGCTGGACATGGTGTGTGTTTGGCGTTTGGTGCAGATATAGGGCAGCGAGCAATTCTTAATGGATGGAAACCAAGATTGTAGATTGATTCGTTTAAGGGGCTTCGGGCGTGGAGGAGAGCTCTGGCGGTGATGGGAGATGCAGCCTTTGAATCATGGTTCCGAGCCGTTCCACGATACGGAATAGGTAATGTGTACCTAATGACGTAGCGGGGTAGAGCTACACCCCTGACCCCTGTGCGATCTCAGCAAAAGGCGGGGTCTATACTCACCGCGCCACCGGAAATAAAAACATGCTCTTGCATTTGCAAATACTGATTATGGAAGTCGCAGCCAGCACTCTGGTCTTTACATGCCGTGTTATACGGCTCCTGTCCGTACACCGTACGGGCAAGGGCAAGGGTGTTGAGGTTTCAATGTTGTCGCACGATGGCATCACGTGGGGATCACGTGATGCCCGTGCGCCGCAGGATCTTCTCCATCCGCACCCTTTCTAGAGACAAGCAATCAATACTAAGTCGTTCTGTTATGTTATCTCCTTTCTCGTACGCTTATGTAGCTTGCCAATATAGAGTATTAGATATCGATGTCTAGCTAGCTGTCCCCAGCTCCCGGAAGGTGAAGCCACAATTTCGAAAGCTGGATGCCGAACCTAAGGCGGTGTTGAAAGCTCAAGGACTTCTCTGGCAAGGAGAGCAAGTCGAGCTGCTCTATCTAAAAAAATAGGTATGTGCATTAAAGTTCATTACAAAGGATGTCAAGTTCTTACGAATTGCGTCTTTGATGACAAGATTCAAAGTATGCTTTGGCTCAATGGGAAGGATAATGAGTACTCCCAGATTTTTTTTTACATGGATGCGCAGTTGGAGTTACGGACACATTTGCGATCACATGTGCACTGACCTCGTAGCTGTTTCCCTTCTTAAAATCCAGCCCGTGTACAAATGTTAGAGCAAACCTATCGTCTGTTATATTCAGGTGTATTATGATAGTAGAATTCGTACCACGAATGTATATCTGACCATGGTACGTTCCACATTCTAGTCTGCCAATTTCATCCGACCTCTTAATTTAGGTACCATACAATTTCGATATTTTAGAGGAACCCTCGAATGCTCACTTTTCTTTCTTCGCACTAGAGCCCTTCTATTATCCAGCAGGCTAGCGCAACTGACGAAATCGAGTTGCCGTTCATTTCCAAATGGCGTCGCACTGACTGTGTAGCGCGATTATCGCATGGCCAAAACTTCAATCCATCTGCTTGCAAGCTCTCAAGCTCCACACTTCCCCGCCAAATGTTTGATAATTCTTGAATATCTTCCCTGAGTCTTGAAAGTCCCAACAAAGCCATGTCCCGACTTCTAAGAGCAGATTCCATTTGCGCACCTAAGTTGAACATGTGCTGCAAACTGAAGCGCCGGTGCAGACTGACGCACCCGTTCCATGCTTGTAGGATATATTTGACGCGCAGATTCGAATGGGCGTTGCAGATGCCGGCTAGATTGGAGAGAGTGATTGCAGAATCAGACAGGATGCGAGGAAAGTACGACTCCTGGAAATTCGAGAGTTCGCGGTCATAGAGCACGACGTTGTTGATCCACCTCTGGTATCCTGCACTCAACGACGAGAAGAACGAGACAAACACCTTGCCTGGAAATGTCGTGCCAGAAGGAATGCGAAGGGTGTTAAATTTTAACTCGAGAGCTGCCGTTTCATTATATAGGCTCTTGTTGATGTATTTGAGCATATTCCACTCTATAAGCTCTGGCGTTGAATGATCTTGGGCATGTTTCCGTGGAGCAACACAGAGAGTTGGCTTGTCCTGGCTTTTCTGTTGGACGAGTGTTCAAAAAGGGAGCGTGGCAGGCGTGTTGACGTATATTAAGTCCGATGGCGCGGTCAGGACGTACTCGTAGATTTTGTTGCGAAGCTCGGGTGGGAGACTCAGGAAGGGGCCAGAGTTTGACATTTTCATTGAAGGTTGATGATGGGGGTTGTGGAGAAGACCGAGCTGGCGAGAAGGCGTGGTCATGAAGGGGAAGGTTTGATATACTTGGGGGTTCTGGGTACTGAGTGAAGTGAAAGTAGCAGAATACCTAGGTATCGGTCGCCGCCAGCCGGCCGCTAGTCACCTGACATGCCACAAGGGTTCGTTGAGCTGCCGCCCACGATAGCTCACATGTGCAGCCAGATGCGAGTTACAAGTAGCTTAACTACCTTAGGTACGATAGGCAGTCAATGGATCCATGTTCATCCGAACACAAGCACAAAAGTGAAACAGCTCGGGCTTCATTCAGACCACGTGTGTTTTCATCAACATCTTTCAACGTTGTTGCCAGCGCGGTCGGTATTTAAGAGCTGCTCCGTGTTTGTGTTGTGTCTAACCTATCTTGAATAGCTACCGCTGCCAGTATCATAAAAAGAAGTAACAAGTCAAATGTAGCTGCCAAGCTAAAGTATAATGTAGATGATTGCCAAGGTTGTAGAATAGGACAGTACCGAAGGTATACAGCGATTCGCATATCGCGGACCGAAGTAAGCAACTTGGGCTGCCGGGCAAACTTGAGCCAGCTTTTTACTGTACCCAACCTTTGATTGCCTGTCCGTGAGTAATTTTCAGCTTTCCTAGCATTTGAGCACGCTGCAAAGAGTCTGGTTGCCCACACTATCGAAGTATTGAGACAGGCTGGACAATTGATGGCGGGAGGCAGCCCGTTATATAGTCGGATCGAATTCGCATTCAACATCTCCTCTGTGTTGATGATGGAACCATGCTATAGCCAAGCTATCTTCTCATTACGCTATACTACCCCGAAAGGAGATCATATGTTGGCATGTCACTTCTAAGGCGGGCCTCAAAGGCGGACATTCATTCATAAACCATCTATATAGCATAGATACCATGGCTTGTTGACAATGAGTGTATCATTGAATTTTCTAGAGAGTGAAATACTAACTTGCCCCACACATACTGTGATAGCCATTCTCGTGTATGTAAAGGACTGTGGTACACAAAAAGACCGGTTTCGGGTAAAATCATCAAAATCACCGAGGTAACCTCAGTATTTGCAAGCAACTGCCGACGGCGCACCCAATTGGCCCACCAATTCCTGGTCGACACCCGTCCACGAACATTCCGCAATCAACTTCACCTGTTGACAATCGGCCAGAAACCTTTGACCTGGCGCCACATAGCTGAGGTACATCTGGTCCGAGTTGCTAAAAAAGCACGCCTGGAACCTCCCATCAACCTGGTGCCAAAGTGTGCTGTCTTCGGTGATCTTGACATTGGTCGTTGCATTATTGTTCACGAGTTCGATAGGCTTGCCATCGGGCACCGTGGCAGTACCTCCTGGGGTAATCGTAATACCTGTGGATGCTGTGGCGATCGAGGAAGAGGCGCCGTAGGCATATAAGAGAGAGGCCTTGTCCTGGCTCGGCAAGAGCACAGCCTGGTTGTCGTCGGACCCGACGTACCTGGAACCGATGTACCATGTACCGGTTTTGGGGGCTGCGAAACGCTCGGAAACTCTGGTGGTGCCGTCCCATTCGTAGAGCAGGTTGAAAGCGGGCGGAGATGGAGGAACTTCGGGGGTGAGGATTGTGGCGGGAGCAGCGGAAGTGAGGCCCAAAAGGACGGCGAGAGCGATGGAGGTGGTGAAATGCATAGCTTTGGATTGGCTTAAGAGCTTGTGGGATATGTTTTCGTTTCAACAGTTGGAACCATGTATTGTGAAGTGAGCCTTTTGATCGTTGAATGTTGTTGGCGTCTTTTCGACGACGGAGTTATTGCAAGCTTTATACTTTTGAACGCTACACAGCGCACCACACCGCCTGACTCAATAATTGCCTTGTGTGTGACGTGACGCAGATCTCTGATTCTGTAGCATTCATACGTATTGAGTTGCACGTTAGGTGTATCTGTATTTGGTAGGACTGCAGGGGCAAAGCCTGAACTGTAAGATCGGATGGATGCAAAAAGATGTTGTCCCGTCTAGACTTGGATTAGAAATGTAGCGACATCGTAAATGGTTGGACGTGTCACTACAGCTTGGACATTGAAGAAGCCGATCATCCTAAAAATATAGTCAGCCTAAACGAGGTATTGCATGCTTTTGCGAAATAAGACTGCTCGTTGTGAGAATCACAAGGAGATAACGCTCGAATTTATGATCAGACACTACGTCATTTAATGGATTTGATGCACGTGAATGGAACATTATCTGGCTCTGCCAATGCTTAGCTAGTTATCAAAAGCTAGCTACTGACGTGAAGGATTGTTGCCCCTAAATAATAAACCAACAGTATTACGCGCTAATCGCCCACACGTACAGCACAGACTATAGCAAGAGCTTTTTATTGGTGATTTATTCTAGAGGATTCCCACCCCAGCCAGTCTTTTGACAATCGACTGCGAATAAAGGGTATTCAAAATTGCGGACGTACTCGTTTAAATACTCGTTTAAAATCGTGTCTAGTGCGACAAGGCTTTCAATATTTCTTAGATCAGACGAATTGGTTCATTCGCTGACGATCAACCAATCATAAATAGACCTGAGTAAGATAATCCCAAGCGCTGAATTGCTCCAGTAGCCATAGACCTCATCGTCAATCGCAAGAGTCGATATTTCTTACACTGCCACATGATATATCGGGAAATTTACTGAATTTACACATGCTGCCTCGTAGTCTACTTTTGTGGAATACATCCTCAAATTCCGATTAGATATGAGGCGCGTAATGATTTTGTAAAGATGACACCGCTCGATTCGCTATTTTCGGCTACCTCGAGAGGAACAATTGGCGGACTTCTGGTCCACTTGCGATTCTCGTTGGGTAAATTAACGTGCTGCCAATGATATACAAGACAGGGAAGAGTGATGACTGTGTGCAAACATTAGCGTAATGCAAATTGGTCATCTCCCATGTGAACAATGTTCTTCACAGAGCTGATATACCAAAAACAGGGTATGGCTAGCTTCAGTATCATCGCATGGTGTACTTGCGAAATGCACTTGGATTTGCCAATCTTTTTTGCTTACTGATGCACGGTATCGCAATATTTGTGGCTTTGGTTCCAGGAAGTAAACTGCTGAAGAGAGTGGTTGGAGAAAAAGCAACGTACACAACGCTATGCTTATTCTAGCGAATGCAGAACCACAAAACCAAATTCCCACGAGCAGACCAATTTTGCATCCTGCGCCCCACTTCCAAACTTATTGGGTATGATGTAATTACTCCTACCACCAGCAATGTTCCAGCACCCTACAACCCATTCTTGATCCAATCCTTGACCACAGATACCACTCCTTCCACCAGTTTTTCAATTTGCTCTTCTTGGACTCCTGCCGTCTTCGCTCTAGACCTCCAAGCTCTCTGAAAGTCTTCCCCAAGGAGTTGATCCAGGTGCGGGAGAGTATATCGGACATTGGGAACGTTTGTCGTCTCCGGAGTTTCTTCCCAAGGCTTCCACTTCATTGCAGCCTCAGGGGATAGCCACTCACTCATTTTTCGGTCATGGCGAAACACATGCCCGTAAGTCTTTCCACGTATCGCGATGCTGAGAGTAGCAGCCTCCACGAACATCCAGATGCCGGCTTGCCCGTCTCCGTCTCCGTCGGAATACCGGGTGGGTATGCTGACCCAAACCGTGGTTTCTGGATGGAGCCTACCGAAGTCTCGCAGTCTCTTGGAGGGTGCCCATTCTTCCATTTCGACTTCCTCGGTATCGTGCTGCCGCATCACCTTCGCCTGCTGCTGGAGTACTTCCTGCGTCTGTTCCAACTTGACCACTTTCAACCATTGCTTCTTCTTGTCTGTGCATTTTTTGAGAAACTTGTGGAATTGGTGCAGGGCGGGCATATCCATGGACGGGGTTTCGACAAAATGCAGATCGTTGAACTTCAAGCCCAGGCCTGTGGTTTCCTTGTAAAGCTGTCGGCACACGTATTTCAGTTGGTTGGAATCGAGCGCTTCGAGTGCGTTGGATGCTGCTTTGTATGCTTTGTCTGCTGCTCTAGCTTTTCCAAAGACTGCTCCGGTCACCTCTGCCGCTTTATGGAAAGCTTCGGCTGTTACTTCGGTTGCATGCTCTTCTACTGCGTCGTATGCATCGTACGTTGCTTTGATTGCATTGTTCGCTTCTACAGTTGCCATGTTCGCTGCTTTCTTCGCCGCGGCGACATCGGGTGCATCGGCTTTGTGGAGGGAGGCATACATCTTGAAAAGACAGGGCTCTTTGTCGGTGTAGCGACAGTAAAGGCCGTCAGGCTCCGACAGCACATATTCGTATATCATATCTCGTATCTCTCGCCGGATCACAAAGAAGTAGCATCTGCCTTCAGTGCGTGCGGGCTCGTTACTATCTACATAGGTGTTGATTAGTAAATGCTCCAATGTGTAACCTCAGGGTTATACCTGTAGACCGCAAAGTTCCGTCCATGTCGTTTTGAGCTTCGTGCCAGGGCTCTTCACTCGGCGAAAACTGCAGTGAGCTCAGTTGCACACTAATGTCGGAGTTGGAAGAGTCGGCCGCTATATTGACGGCCATGTCTTCGTTTGAAGCTGTCGGCCGCTGTAATGAGCAGTTGAATGTCGAGGTAGGTAAAAGAATAGAACAGATGTATATGTAAAATGTGTCCACGGGCCGGTCCCGCTCGAGAAAAGGGTAAACAATTAATAGAGGGAAACCCGGAGAGCTACTAGTGGCTGCCTAATTTGGAAATTTGGTGCTCCAACGCTTCCCTAGTCCCTACTTTAGGTAATTTCAAAGCGCGCCTTTCTCACCCCCGCCTACGGCGCAGCATTTGACACTGCAAGGCCTTTTCAACCGTGTAATTCGGGGCGCCTGAAATTGTTGACACGCTCCTACGCCGCTTGTTGCCACTTCTGAGATGACAGTGGAAGCCATATATTTTCCAGATATTGCTTTTTATGATCTCATACACGTGAACCGTGGTAACCTTATCAAGGTAGCTTCGGTATGTCCACGGGCACCAACTTATCACGCCACCTGGAAATTCCACAAGCGCAATAAATTGTCCAATCCTCCTCAAAAATCAGCACGACTGGATCAGTCGTATCAATAGAGTCCGGACCGATTACTGAGTATGCCGTTTTGTTTTTGCAAATTTGAACCAGGAGATTGAAGAGGGCAGACAACGGTTTAACAGCGAAAGAAACTAAGACAACGCATCATCCAGAACCAGTCAGTTATTCAGTTCAATATCACAACCAACAACTGCGAGTCAAAGTAATGACCTCTTCAGCGAAGGTCAGTGCCTCTCTCTCACCCCAAACACACGCCGTCTCACTCACCTTACTGAAGGCTGTGCAACACGACCTGCACTTACACGTTGCACGCTCCAGATGCATAGAGTCGTATATATATCCTTCATGGAAGGTCTCGTACAAAAATGCTCAGTAAAGTCTAAAGTAACGCGTTGCACGCTCTAGACGCATAAAGTCATCTCCATGTACCCATCGTCAGTAGTTCCATCAACAAATGCAACATTGCACACAGTTGTCGAAAGCATCAAGATATTATACATAACATACATTACCAATAACTACAACAACTAAATCAGACAAGATCTGAATCCCCGCGCCAACCCAACCCAACCCAAGCACACCCCCACACTCTCCTCAATATTCCTTCCGCATTACACAATGATGCAACCGAGTATGGCATCCCTAAGCTAGCTCACACACAAGGTCCATCCGCCTCCTTCCCCACATTACACCAACAGCGATCAACTAGCCGAATAACCGCTTTGCTCCCATACTATATACTATGTACTGCAATTTTTGTCATCACCTTTTTACGCTCTTTTTGTTTACTAAGCAGGGGGCTCTTGTTTTTTTGTCATGTTATTTGAGATGAAAGCCTTTGTCGTCCTACCCCTATGTAGATTAAATCAACACCACAAACTATGTACAATTACAATCTATTTACGACGACCAGCGCCTAATAACATCAGCAAACTAACGCTGAGATTCGCATGAGAAGGGTGTAATACATAATGAGCCATCAGATCCAAGCAAAAGGGTATCGAACAAGTCCCCCTCCCAAAAAAGAAAAGAATTACCATACCGCGCCCCACCCCTCCTCACTTTCGCCTCCCCACCCACTCCCCAAGGCCATGATCCACAGTCGCCCAATACTCCCTCGTCCTCTTATACAGCACCATTCTCTCCGCGAAGCTCGAAACAGCTAGTATCTCTTTGAACCCCAAGGGTCGCTCGTCTACGGGTACATCGGCGAAGTCGATGGCTGTGCCTGAATCTGCGCGCGTGGACCGCACGGGTGGGAGTTTTTTGTGAGAGTCGACGCGGGGGGGAAGAGGGGGGCGGACTTCGGGACGGGGCGGTGGTGGCGGTGGCGGTCGTTGTGGAGGGAGAGGCAGAGCTCGCGATACGGACGGCGTCGTTGTGGTGGTGGTTGATTTGGAGGGTTTACGTGAAAGCGAAGATTTGAGTTTAAGCACGGGCGAGTCCTTCTCTATTGGTGGTGGAGCGGCGTCCTCTGGGGATGGGGATGTATCCTCCTTTTGCGGTTGTTCCGCCACAGCCGTCTCGTGGTGTCCCCTCTGCCACGACCTCGACGTGCTGGGATTCTTTTTCAGACTCTGGACGGGCATCTCAACCCGTGGATATCCGTTTGACGACTCCGACGCCGAGCGGCTCCCTCCCCGATGATGCGCACCCAGAGAGATTGAGTTTGATCGTTCTCGGAGCCGCGATATTGACGTCCTCAGCTTCAAGCTTGGTCGACTGAATGATGTCGCGATTGTGTGGGATCTCTGCGGGACTTCGATTGTACCGCGGGCAACGTACGTATGAGAAGGAGTTTCGTCTGGCTGAAGTGATGTACCTGATCGTTCTATGCCGACCATGGGTCTCGCAGTTCCTGATACATTTACACCGCCGACATGGTGCGCATCGAAGGGTGCTGAGATGGCTATTGACTTCGGCTTAGTCATGGCGACGCGACCGTACACACTGGACGAAGGGATGTAGTGTGAGGTAGGTAGTACAACAGGTTTTTCGGGCAAAAGCAATGTGTCTCGACCTGGCGAAATGTACAAAATCGAGAGGCCAGAACGAAGAGTGTGAGATTGTGACAGGGCTGGGGCAAGGCGGAGCCCTGTCACGGATCAAATCAGGGGTACGGGTAGAGATTTTCCTGTCGCGCCAAAAGTTCTATGACGCGGGCCGAACAAAGAGGTTGTGGCTGAAGTTTACATTCTTACCGTGATGTCGAGGAGCGTTGCCTGAGACGTGAGCTGTTTAGGGATGTGTCGGGTATACGATGAGCAGTGTGGATGAAGACGTGACCGTGCTTCCGGTCTAGCCGTATCAAGCATATCGAGAGAAGGCGATGAGGTTTGGGTAGACTGGCCGCCAAAGATAATATAAGCGCACGGGGTGACTATAGGCACAGGATATGAGGCTGTACTCAGTTTTCTGTGTACCAAAAAGTTGCGAAGATCTTAGTCCTGACTCAGTTTTCTGCCACCTGGGAAGGATGCATCGGACCTTGCACGATCCGGAATACAGGATCAAAAATTGGTCGTGCGAGAACTCCCACAACTCGGATGCTATGTTGGGCCGGCACTACGCCAGTCTCCACGCATGCTGTGGACCATGGACTGGCCGCATCGAGAGTAAAATCATCGCAAACCTTTCTGTACACGGTAAAACGCTGCGAGGAAAAACTGTCGGGGTGCTGAAAGACGCATTGAAACAAGGTAAAGCAGCATACAAGGTGTTGTAGCTGCAAGCATCGCTAACCAAGCTGTTCGGGCAGTCCGATAGCCTAATCATTCATTTATTCGTATCTGTTTATAGTTAACCTAACCTTTTATAAATTATAATTTTTGTTTACTAAGCAGGGGGCTCTGCTTTTTTTGTCATGTTCTTTGAGATGAAAGCCTTTGTCGTTCTACCCCTAGGTAGTTAATTTAACGCAACAACATAAATAATAAAACTTAACAGTAAGTATAACTAAGGCTTAATAGCTAAAGTATTGAACATCTTCATTGTGTGGAGATTCTAACTAAGGTCGAGTCCGCACCATACACAGAGAGGAGTAAAACAGGAGGCACTAAAACCTAGTACCTAGCACACAGTGGTAGTAACAAAATATACACAAAATAACGATGATTTCGTAGTCGACTTTCTTCACGGCAGCATCGTCGACGGCAGTCAAAATAGCTAAAGTATATAAACTATTGCCCACGACCGACCTTGCCAGCTTAAAGGGGTTTTAACCGCTTGTTCTTCTCGTATGAGTCATGTATGAGCAAACGCCGTCATACTTCCCGCAATGTTTGACTTCCAAACCTTTCTGTAGTGGACCGTTCATCAGACGTCGGTAGCCATCTCGTCACGCACGCGGACGACACGAGCTGGAGAAAGCTGCAACGCCATTGCGCATCAGAGCGTTATGCCTTTGTCTCAATATACTATAGCCGCGCCCTGTATAGTTTAGATCCCGGTGTTATTCGGGTTTGCTCGACAGACATGAAGCAGACATTGTCTCCAAGCTTTCGGCAGCGTTTGAGCCCCTGTCGGGACAGCTTGGCAAATTTCCACCAATCAGCTTCTACCGCACCAAGCGCTCCGGGCCTGAGGATAGCTAGACGGACATTCCGTTAACCTCCCCAAATGCCGATCGCGTAGTGCCCGTAGTGGGCGCCCATTACCAGGAGGTCCTATCATGCAACACTCCACCTTTTGGCGTTTGGTGCCCCTACCTAGGCACCGAACGGACAGGTACAGGGGGTGCGGCTGCTAGATGGTGATAGCCAGAAACAGCATGATCGCAAGATGTTTCTGCCGGTATATAAGTGCAGTGCAGCCTCGCAGCCTGGTTTTTCATTCCATCAGAGCATCCATCCGCTTGCCAGAGTCTGTCGTTTAGCCGTCCGTTCTTTCACTTCAACTTCTCTTCTTATCGTTCCTGGAGAAACGATCTCGGCGGCCGGTCCTTTTCGATCCTGTATTATTTTTTCTCAACGCTCTTTTTCAAGCATAAAATCTACGAGTAGACAGAAATCTTCACCATGAGGCAATCCATCGTCGCTCTTTCCCTCGTCGGTGCCGCAGTTGCCCGCCCTGGTGTCAACAGCTACAACTTCGGGAAGCGGGAGGTTCCCCAAGAGCACGCCCACAGGAACGTCAACCTTGTTGTCTCCGACCTTCTCTCGCGTTAAACAACCCGGATAATATTCAGGACCCAATCTTCGGTCTTCTCGGCGCTGCAGCAGCAGCTACTGGAGCTGGCAACATCGCTGATCCTGGTGAGTAATGGCTTCTTACCCATAGACATAAGGGACAACACTGACTCCGCTAGACTGCCTCCAGCAAGCCACAGCCGACCAGGCCTTCACGAATGCCAAAGAAGCTGGTGATGTAAATGGAATGACCTTTGCACTCATCTTCCGCGCACTGGAGCGCAACACTGGCTCTGTTGGTCTGGAATCCGTTCCATGCACTTCAATCCAGGCTGTGAATCCAGAAATTGCCGCTCTTCAACAGCATCAGGACCCTGCTTCCGACGGTGCTGCGGAACTCAACAAGCAAATCGCCACACTGAGCTTGCCAAACAGATAGGCGCCATCGGCGGTGACCCAACTCTTGCTAACGAGGCGAGTACGTTCGCCCCTGGTGAGATTGGTGACCCAACTGGTGCAGGCAACACTTGCGATGACGACCAGGACGACCTTGGTTGCATCAATTCCCTCGGTCTCCGCGTGGATGACCTGTCAGAGGACGAGATCCTCGCTGCTATAGGAGACGCTGGCGCTGGAAATGCTGCCGGAAACGCCAATGGCAACCAGAACGCGAACGCAGGGAATGCGAATGCCAACCAGGGTGCCGCCAACAACGGCAACAATGCTGGTAACAACAACAATGACAACAACAACGGCAACAACGCTGATAACAACGGTAACAACACTGAAGATGCCGCCCAAGGCGCCACAGGAGCCGCTTCTGGTGCAGCCGACTTCGGCAGCTGCAGCGACCCGACCATCGTCTTCGGCGCCCCATCTGACGGTCGCCAGGAAGACGCATTCGAGGCCGCCGACCTGACCAACTTCCCCCACGGCTCTGCCCTCGGCATCGGCGTCATCTCCAGCTTCATCTGCGACCAGCTGGTGAACAAAGTGCGACGCCAGTCAAGCTGCTGTCGACGCTTGCGATCAGGCTGACGCTGCTGTCAAGGCATCCGGCTTGTCGGGCCAGGCGGCGGCGGACTCGTTCAACCAGGCTCTTGGTTTCTAGTCCTCTACATACCTTGAATATGGGTTGGGCAGATGGGTACAAATGTAGGATCTGCATATAGTCGGGATGGATGTGATGGATGAAGTTTTGCTGTTACGACGTACGTCTCTTGAGAGCGTCTCTGTATTGTTATTGTGGCTGGAGAATTTCTGCGATGCCTTTTGAAGGTCACGATTTCTTGCGTATATACCAAGTCGAGTTTTTTATGACCAAATTTTTTTCATCTTTGGCAGATATCTGCATCAACTTGGAAAGGTGCCCTGATGTGACGACGAGGCTAGCAATGTCATCTCATCGCCCTCTGCCTGCGTAGTGAAGGTATCCTACACCCCTATAGTGTAAGCATCATTGTGTAAACAATGGATTAGAATGTGATGCAACTGTTGTGCACATGATGCCAATGATATCAGAGCCATTTCCCCACCTAGCATGGACAGAGCGCAGCTAGCCGACGTGCATGCGGGGCTCTGCCATATGCCAAGACACAAATGGTGATCCAGGCCTTCTTTGGGACCCACTGCATACGACCAGATGAGCGGCTAGGTATACATAGTGACGATTGGGAGTCGGATCGAGACGGTACTCGCTATCGATACGAACGGCAACATGAAGCGGGGCCTAAGACGGGCAATCGTCGATGAGCAGAAGACTGGATCCATGCATCCCATCTTATCCGGCCAAGAGGAGCGTCTGGGGCGGTGGCTGTATGACTGCATGCTGTGTGTATGGGACGGTAGTGTGTGTACCCCACAGCCTCGCCTGCGGCCTCGAAGCAATGCAGTGACTACCAAAATAAAAGGCATAATGTGACCAATGAGGGCTGGCGATTGGAAAATGCTTTCATCATCACATTGCCCGATTCGGATGGCTCGTGGAATATTGGTGTGTGATGGGTAGCAGAGGGCGTGAAGCGAGACCGTTTCTGGAAAGGGCGGCTAGTCAACGGCCTCTTCGGGTTTCGACTGCACGGCGGGGTGTGCAGACTGCAGAATCGAAATGAAGGGCGTGCGTGATGTAGGTCCGGACGAGCATTCGACAGGATGATGGTGGACAAACAAGGAGAGACCTCAGACGGCCGAACGGGACAGCAGTCGTAGCCAGAGGCTCACGTCTGCACCTCTGGATCGAAACGGAAACGAACAGGACGGTAGTCTAGCGGCGGAAACGGCAGCGTCTCGCCAGGGGGCGGCCTGGAAAGAGAGAGGCAGCGAATGGCACAGCCCTACGTAGGCTCGCGACGTGTTAGGGTGGAGCCAGCGGAGGGGCGCATTGAGAAACACACTCCAGACGGAGCGCCGCCGCTGTTCCGGAGCCATGGCGTGGCAGCGGGAGTGGTGAGGATTGCGGGCTTGACAAGTGTTCGTGCATGCAGGGGATGCCCAGCCAGCAGCTAGCGGGCCGGATCGGGCCAGGCGAGTGAATTTGCGCGTCGTGGACGCGTCGGGGGTGCAGCGCCATCGACGGTCAGCTGCTGGGACGCCGGCACGAGTGCGTGGAGGACGCGCAGAGGCAGCCGCAGACGCGCCCACAGCGGGCTCGTGATGCATCACGGCGGCCAGGAGGTTCCAAGGTTCAAATTTCAGGAATGGCGTCTGCCGCTGGTTGGTGGTCGCCGCCGTCGAGTGGTGGAGCGTCCACGGGTGTGCCCAGTGCACACTAGGCTCGCTAGCGCGTGGCCCGAGTGGCCCGAGTGGCGGCCAAGGCGGTGCGCCGCTGCCCACCATGATGCCACCATCTGCCCGACCTCACCCTCGTCCGCACCACGCACCACGCACCACCTGCACCTCTCCCTACCTAGGTACACGCCCTTCCGCCCTCGCCATGCCCTAAGAACGGCCCGTCGACGACGACTCCCGTTGCCTTCAGCGCCGCCCATGGACCGCTCCGAGTAGACGCGCGCCCGAGCCGCCGCTGTGCTTGCGCTGTCCATCGCCCGCACGCCGCCATACGCCGCCATCCGCCGCCATCCACCGCCCGCCCGCGCACACCCCAGGACCCCAGGCTCTCCCCTCTCTCTGCTGTGCCTCCCCGCGCCCGCGTCTGCTCTTGACTGCTCGTGCTGCAGTCACCGGCCGCTGCCGAATCTCCCTTGCGCCGTCGCCGCCGTCGCGCCTGCCGCGCGCGCGAACCTACGCGCCCGCCCCCCACGACTCCACGACTCCACGGCCTTCCCTTGCCTGCCTCGCCACTGCGACTCTCCCAGAGCGCAGCAAAGCGTGCGCGACGCCTTACGACGCCGTGGCGACCGACAAGAGGGCGGCGCAAATCTCCTCGACCGCTCGTGCAACCTGTCGTGCAGCCGCACCGTCGCCTTCGCAGCTTTCGAACGCGTGTTGGTACCCGGCGCCACCCTGCATACCCAGCAACCTCGCCCTGGGACTCGAGCTCCATCTTGTTGGCCATCCTTGCAGACACCTTGAGCCTCGGAATCAAGTGCATTGCTTAGCACCTCCTCCACTGCTTCCAGGACACCATGGAGGAACGCCCCCACCTATCCATCACCCTCCCCAGGAACTTCATGTTTCATTACCAGGACGGACAACCGCCCCGAACCCCGGAGCCGGACGCGCAGCCAGAAGACCTTCAACCGCCACCTCCGCCTCGACAGACGCTCAAGGTCCGCCGCCGCCGCGCCACCACGTTCGTGCCCACCCACGACTTTAGCGAGTTCAACGACTCGGCCGACGGCATGCCCGTTCCGACCATCGAGGGTCCTGAAGTCCACTCAGATGCCTCGACTGAACTCCCTACCTTGCAGCCCGCCCTGGACAGCGATTACTTGTCTCCAGCTTTAACTTGGGGTCGCATGCTTTCCCCGCCGAAGACGCCTGTGTCGCAAATGGGTAGCTTAAGTAGCTTCGACGGCTTGCAGCACTGGTCTGAAATGGATCAGGCCAGCTTGAGTGAGACATCCAGCAGGCCGACTTCGTCCTCGGGCTTCTCTGATTCGTCTGTCTCCTCCCTGGACAGCTTTGATTCGTTCCCGTCACTTGGTGGGAGCTGTACCAGTCCAGAAGACGACACGGCAGATCCATTTGTCTTCTGTCCTATGGCTCCCAAGTACTCAGCGCCCAAATACACTCCTGCGCTGAGCTCACCTCTCGCTACCCAGCAACTACAACAGCCCAAAAAAAGCTAAAGCTCAGGGCAACCTTTACCGAAGAAATGGACTACCACCTGTGGATGACCTACATGAAATACCTCCAGGACCCTACCGTGACACCCTTCAAGGCCTTGCCTAGCACTGTGCCGCCGAACGGTGTTTGCCATCGTGTAGCTCGTCTGGCAAGACGCACTTGGAAAGGTGGCAGATCACCCTCCCTCGTTTCTGGCGTGCGCTCGGTTTCGCGACTGAACCCTCGATGCGGAACTCCAGATACTATCAAACCAAATAAGAGCGGCAGCAGCACTCCGATCCCTGGCACAAAGCCGTACGCCCGGTTTCCGACCGAGAAGCAGGTGCGAAAGCGTCTTCGGTATCTGGCTAGACAGAAGCCGACGCTTTCGGCGCATTATCAACGCTTGCTTCATCGTCATCGTTCACCTTCGCCATTTCAATCTTCACCACCGGCGTCGGAGTCGTCTAGGCCCAAGGGATTGTCCTCTCCGTTCTCGCAGGAGGCTTCCAGCTTTGCCACGCGTGACATGAACGTGTGTCTCTCACGACTACCACCGCGCCGTCTATGCAGGTCGGCAATCCCTTGGCGCAGTTGGCAAACGACGAAACGCCTCGCCCTGTAGAAACCGAAAGGGCCCACATGCGAGCCTCAGCCCATCAAAAGTCACAGTCTCTACACATTGGACTCGGGCTCGGCTTGAGTAACGTCTTTGGGTCTTCTTTGGAGCCCTTGTCTCCGATGACCGACGTAGTCATGACACAGCCCAATTCTCGAACGTGGCACGCAGCCTCTGCTCGTCCACCTAAGCTCGGCTCTCCTTTGCAGTTGCACGCGCCGCGACCAATGTCCCGTGCGTTCAAGCGTAGAGCTCTGCACAACTTCGAAGAGCAGAACCGGAACCGTGGCAACAGCTTCATTACTCACGTTTTCGGTGCTCCCGCCGAGTCCAGCCACCGCCGTGTTCGGAGTCGGGGCTTCAGCTTGGGTGACATGGGCGAAGGCGCACGCCGACTGCCGTTGTCGACGAATGGGCCAGCAGAGCTCAACCCTTTTGCCAACCCACCCGCGACCGCGCAGGATTTTTCCCAGCCGTCGCCGGTGAGCCCGGAGATTCACGGGCAGGCTACCATTCGACTCGGTTCGCCCTTCGGTAGCCGACCGGGCAACACATTCCCGCGAGCATCGACTTCGCATGGTTTCGAGCCTCCGGCATCGTTCGAGCAACGTTTCGCCGCTTTGCCAAGCGGTCCTGCGCACTTGTCCAATCATTAGCGCTTGCTGTTGATGCCTTCTCTCCCAAGCAACAGTTATGCATAGCATCATCGGCGTTAGCATCGGCAGCCTTCCGGCGCCGCCCATTGCGTGTCGGATAATTTTCCGGAGTACTCGCGTTGGCCTTTGGCCTGATATCTGTCAACGAAAAGCGTCTCTTATGTGTGTTTATACTGCACTTACCTTCCAACTTTGTCGGCATCCTCACACTTTGGTGTGTTTACCTTTCTTCGGGGATTATACTTGACTGCATTGAGGATGCCGGGTTCTTCTTTTCTTTGTCTTCTCGACAATCTGGGCATGATGATATGGCTGCATGATCTCCTTATTGTCCCCATCATCTCTTTCCATAATTGGGGGGCGATCGATTAACCTGGTCGGCAGCGGCGCAAACTACGCCGTTGGGTCGTTTGCTATCAGTTGCCTTGCGAGCCCTTGCCCCCAGACGGATTCCTGCCGACCCAACTTCGCCTCCTTTGTACATTCCACGCACACACTGGACGATGCACTTGCACTCTCTTTCTCAGCCCATAACACTGGAGCGACAACCCTCTATTTCCTTTGTCTTTCCCATCTTCTCTGCTCATGATGGAACGCTCAATCTTACGAACGGATGCGGGGTTTGAGGCGGTAACGGGACTTTTCTCTTATTTTCGTTTTCGGGCGGTCTTCACGATGTCAATGACGGTTCGGAGAAACGTGACTGGCTAATCCCTAATTCTTTTGTTATCGATCGATCGAGTGGTGGGCACAATTTGTTCAACGTTGGCGAAGGAAAGCGGACCAGCGAGCGAGGTGGAAGAGGATGAAAATGAGGGCGGCGGGGTGGTTGGGTTTTTCCCCTCCCCTAAAGCAAGGGTGGAACTGACTGGGGTCGAGCTGGCTGGTTCTTCGTTTTCTGGAATTAACGTTTGAGCGGATTCGTTTAGCTAGACTATACGGGACGAATTGACAGACTTTGTGCATGAGAATTGGGCGGCTGGGTTGGGGCTGCGGTGAGACCGAGACCGTCGTGATACTTGGTATGGAGGGTGTTGAGTAGAGAGGTAAGAGTGACAGCTGGGACCACCACCGGGATTGGGCCCCCCCCGGCCACGCTGGAGGCACTCACCTTAGCCAGCCAGTCAGTCTGCATCCATCCGCCGTGAAAAGTCAGCGTGGCATCCGAATGAAAAATCAAGAGATGAAAAAAAAAATTCCGCACGCATGCATGCATGGAAAAAAAAAACGGGTGCGCCCGCGGCCGGTGAGGGAGGGTCCAGGGACCTCCACCTCCGACCGGGACCCAACCCAAACGTATGGGAACTTGTTTATTCCGTTTAAGTTAGCGTACCCACTTTGTTGTGTCACGACTTCAGGGTAGGTCCACGGGTAGTCTAGTGTTGGAGCACCCTCCCGCTCCGCTGCTCTCGCTGCTGGAATGAATACTAATGTGATGGGTTATGGTTGAGTTGAGGCGATAAATGTGTCATGTGCGCGCGCGGTAGCGTGGTTGTGTGCGTGGGGACGAGTTTAGGATTAGTCTTCTCTTCCTTGTTTTTCTTTTTTTCGTCTGGGGTTGAGAGGGGGTTGGTTTTAGGTGGGGGTTTGAGAGGGGTGAGATGCATGGTGGTGTGGTGTGGTGTGGTGCGGGTTGAGAGAAAAAGTTTGAATAAGGAGAGAAGGGGTAAGTTTGTGGTTTATTAGAAGACGGAGACGGGAAGGTTTGGCGTTGAGGTGGCGGATGAGATGAGATTGATGTGTAAGGTAAGGTAAGCTTATCTTACTCTGCGTATGGTATGAGCGGGTTGGTTCCTCGGGGAGATCATTTCGGAGCTTCAATTTTTTTTTTTTTTTTTTGTTTTTTTGTTTTTTTTTTTTTTTGGTTTCGCCGCGTTAGTTTGATGATTGAATACATGGCATGGGCTTCTCCTGTGAGGCGAGAATTGGTTTGCCTGACTGACAGACAGACACGCAGTATTTTCGCTCGCTCGCTCGTGGAGGAATGAATGACGGGTCTCCGCTGGGTGGGTATTGGTACTACCGTGCGCTGACGGTATCGATACGGTTACCTTTTCGGTGGCTGACAACTGACCGCCGGTACTAAGCAGACTACAGTATGAAAATTATTCATCAACCATGAAGAAATTCTTCCACCCCCAGTTCACCGTTCCGAAACTGCAGTCGTGAAAAGCACCCGTAAAACTAATCACCTAACCCCACTCACTCACACAGCACAACAAGTCCGTCCGTCGTCCAACATCATGACCCCAACCACCAGCAACCAAAAACCTCCCTCACTCAAACTCCCAACACTTTCCACCGCACTAGATAAATACCGCCCACCACCCCCCATCCACCCCACCCAAACAAAGTACCCCCCTCCCGCCCCATTCAGAACCCCCTCTCCGGCTCCCCATCATTCTCCCTCCTGACCATCTCCCAGCCTCCTCAGCCTCAGCCGAATACCCCTCCTGCTGCATACCATACCACCGCTGCCTAAACGCCACCGAAGCCGCCTTCAGCAACAAAAACCATATCCACCCCATCCACGTGTGCACCGTCGCGAGTACGAGTGCGGTCAAGAGCACGGCGCTGGAAACGAGGAGTTGTCGTGGAGCTGAGGTGTGGCGGAAGGTTTGGGATGGGTTCGGGCGGGCGGGCGAAGAAGCCTTCTCGGAGGGTGGGGCGGGAGTTTAGGGTTAGCTTGTGTGCGGTGGGAGTTGAGGAGAGAGAGAGAGAGAGAGAGAGAGAGAGAAGGGGGGAAGAGAAAAAGGAGTATTTAGTACGGCGCACCATGCTTTTCCAACGCCAACGCCTCGTCCTCCGAAAACACGACATGTGTCCGCATGCGTGCGGAGGTATACAGCGCGAGCGAGACGAACAGCAACACACGGGTAGGATTTCCGAGTTGCTCACGTACGCCGTGTACGGCGCGTGGGCGTATCCGTACCGCAGCCAGAGGAGATGTAGCGTGTTGTCGATGAGCTGGATATAGGCCATTCTGATGTCGACGTCTTGTAAGGGCACGAAGTGGGGTGAGTAGGGGTGGCTCAGATTCTCCTCTTGGGATGAGGATGTAAAGGTTCAGACGGCATTTCCAGATTCGTCGACGATGGTGCGTGAGTTCTGGACTATGTTAGCGGGCGGGTAGGCGGGAGCGCGAGGATGGATGGATGGTTGGAGACGCACAGCGCGGAAGTGCAGGTCCTTGTATACACCCAAATACGTCCAGTTCCACATGGCAGCCTCGATCAGAAACCACATGCACACCGGTCGTCCGAACGAGCCCCAGAGGAAAGGCACCCAGTAAAGCCTGGACAAGACGAAGTAGCCAGAAAACCCAGACAGGCACTGTATAACCAGCGCCAATCCCAAACTTACCCACAAGCAGTACGCTTTCAGCTTCTGCGGATACGCCCCGTAGCTAACGAGTACCACGGCTATTGCGTACGCGAATGCTCCGCACAGATATATGTTTGGTCGTTCGTTGCAACGTTCAGCACCATGCCACACCCCTCATTTCCACGGGTAAGAAAGTTTCTGACATTGGCAAGGATAGCCGCTTAAATAAACTGAGCCAAAATTTGCATCTGCATTCTGTGTACTGTAGTTGGGACAAACAAAGCGTAGAAGCTGCCCACTCTCGTAAGCAATCCACATGCATAGAATCTGTCCACACTCAAAAGCACTCCTCATACTCACCACCCTCAAACCTACCACCCACACCCCTCAATGCTTCTCCACCAACACAGCACTATCCTCCACCCTCCCCTCACTCGGCTGCACAACCTGCCTCCCCTTCCACTTCCCCATCAACGACCCCAGCCCCTTCCTCATCCCATACTGCATCCACAACGGCAACCCCCTAATCTTGGGCACGCACGAACCCCCAATGATTCTCAGGCAACATCAAATGCGCGCTCTTCCCCCTAAGCACTGCCTTAACAATCTCCTCGGCCACCGTCTCAGGCCACAAGGCACTCCCCTTGAAGCCCTCAAACAGCGCCGTGCGCGTATAGCCCTGGCACATGATCACGGTGCGCACCCTGTCCGCTTTATAGTTTGCGACGAGCTCGGCGCTCAGGCCCTCGTGGAAGGCGAGGGCAGCGGCTTTGCTGGAGGCGTAGTCGACCATGTTGGGGGCGGGGAGGTAAGCGGCCAGCGAGGCGACGGTGACGAGCATGCCATGGTTGTGGGCGATCATCGAGGGGAGGAATTGCTGGGCGAGGAAGTAGTGCGACAGCGTGTTGACGTTGAAGGTGAGGCGGATGTCGGACTCGGTGGCGGCGAGGATGGATTTGCCGCGGGCGCAGGCGGCGTTGTTGATGAGGACGGTGGGGGCGCCGAGTCGGGTGCGGATGGCGGAGGCGGCGGCCGCGATGGACGGCGGGGACGCGAGGTCGCAGCTGAAGTAGTGGACCGAGGGGGGCGCTGTGTCTATGCGTTAGAGCTCATTTCGTCCGTGTATGCGATGGGGAATACGGTACCCTCGTATGTCAATGGCTGCACGTCGAGGACGGCGACGTTGATGCCCTTCTCCGCGAGCAGCAGGACCATGGCCTTGCCAATGCCATCCGCGCCGCCCGTCACGACGACGACCTCTTTCGCCCAGTACCACGTGCCATCGCCCTTCCAGTTGTTGATGACCTTGTCGTCGAGCCAGCCGCTGATGGTGCCCAGCGCGCTGAGGGCAAGCAGCGCCTTCAGGCTGCCGAACGCGGCGCCATGTTGCGACGCGAGGACCGAGCCCTGCGACGTGTAGCCGCCCGCGAGGACCAAAGGAAGCGTGAGGTACGGATTGAAGACTGTGTTTTTGAGCAGCCGGATGGTCGTGTCCAGCGTCCAGCCTGGGCCGCGAGGTTAGCATGCAGCAGGTGTTGTGCATCAGGTCCCTAGCGCGCCATGGATAAACGTACCTTCGCGCGCAAGCGTATACTCGCTCCGGATGGCCATCTCTAATAAGAAAGTAATGGATCCGTGGGGTGCCCTTGGTAGCTAAGACAGGGGAGGGAGCCGTTTATTAATCGTAACATTCACCCTGGTGGTGCTGGCAGCCAAGCTCCTAGAGCTTACGAGTAAACGCCGGGTTTCACGCCTCACCCACGACCAACAACCGAGGGTTCCGCATTCGACAGCCATCAAGTCCTCTACGAGGTAGTGAACGAGCAAAGACGAAATGTTGCACATTGTACACTACTAAGAATTACAATGCCTATGCAGGTATATGCACGCGCCAAACGAAACCACAAACACACGAAATGAAAAGGAATAAACATACGAGATTCGTCACCGAGGTATCCCGTCCCAAACGCCATGAAGCCAAACCGCCCTCGAGTTCCCATCCCAACCAATCCTATCGCTATGCAAAAAGAGACAAAACAAAGGAAAACACCTAGCTAACATTGCCCCCGCTCGTATCCATAATCGAACTTCCGGGTGCAAGACTCATCGAGCTCCTCTTCCGACTGTCCAGGCTCATCGCCCCGCTCATCACTCTCACCACCTTCTTATTACTCGGCCGCGCAACGAGCACCTGCGCGGGGCACACGACAATCTCATCTTCTCCCTCTCCAAAATCATCGCCCTTCTTCACCACCAAGGGGAACAGCACAATTTTTACGATTGCGTTGCGCGCTTCCAGCTCATCGTTGGATGTTGCTTCACCGGAGCGCTCGTTCATGAGAGACGCATTGAACGTGACTTTGGCCACGAGGTCGCCGTTGGTGTCGTATTCGGGCTGGAGGGGCGGTAGCATGATGTATTCTGCGCGCTGGGTGCGCATTTCGATCGAAAGGCTAACCGCTACGTTCATGACGTTGCGGAGAGACTCTTGAATCTGGCGTTGAAGATGGGAAGGAGGCGGAAGAAGGGTGGCAAGCGTGCTGTAGATTTCGTGCACAACCGCTTCAGTATCCTGGGCGCGTTGCTGAACAAATGGTTCACGCTTTGAAAGTAGGCTAAGGGTTATGGCACGCCATTGAGCCACTGCGCGTGTAGGGCCTGGCAGAGGATTAGTGGAAGGATAGCCAGGAGTTATGAGTATGCACTTACCGACTTCCGACAAAGTCTTCTCCAGCGACTTGAGTTTCTGTCGCTGTTCTCTATCCATACCGAAGAGATATCTCGTAAACACGTATTCCCAAATCATGGTCATGACAACCGACATGAAAACGTCTCGCCGTTTCACACGATCTGCAAGAAGGGCATCGACGTCCGAGCCATCGAGGATGGCATTGTCCAAGCGGGTGTCGATCTTTTGTCGCGTCGCAGAATCCAGCCTGGTATCGGCGGTAACCTCCGACGACAAGCGGCAAGCGCGAGCATCTGAGTACTTGGAGAACCGCAACACCCATTGCTGTACGTGTTGACAGAGCTTCTGGCACGCGCTATCAAAGTAGTCCTCATCGCGCACCGTGAGGAAGCTTTCGTTTGGCTGCTTCGTAGCTAGTATCTGCTTCTGCAGCTTCTGGATCTCTTGTCGCGCGCTGTCGAGCTCACCGTTGAGGCGATCGATTTCTGCATTACGTTCGTCGAGGGCAAGTCCGATCTCAGCAGCTATGGCAGCCTGCATGCCACTCGTCAATTGGTTGTGCTGAGCTCGCAATTGCTCGAGCTCTCTAGCAGACTGGTGCCATTGGTCTTGCACTGCCTGGCCCTCTGCCTGAAGTTGGGCGAAACGCGCGTTGGTATCGTTGGTAAGGTTGCGGTTAGTGTCCGTGAGGGTATTGTTCACTTCAGTAAGCTTCGCGATTTCTTCCTGTAGACGTTGTAGGGTGTCTCTGAGCTGTGCAATCTCAATGTCCCTCTGGTGCAGCTCGCGATCACGTGCTTCAGCGGCTTCGCTCTCCAATTGGTAGTCAACTTCGCGCTGGTGGGATGCTTGTTGGAGTGTCTCTTCAGCTTTGAGTCTAGCCTCTTCGAGTGACCTGTTCTGCGCTGCTAGACCTTCGAGTTGCGACTGCAAATCCATGATCTGCATACTTTGTCGTTTGCGCACACTGGGTGGCCGTGTCGGTGACATCGGCGAGCCCTGGGCCTCTCCCCATGCCTCCTACAAACCTTGTTAGCTATCGTCCGAACGACGTCGAGACGTGGAATTAAACTTACGTAAACATCGGGCATGTCGGCGCGACCCTTGCCTTTGTCTTTCACTGGGTCGTACTTGGAAGAGCTCGCGATGCCCGCGGCGATGGCTGCGGTTGCTCCGGTAGCGAGCGCGATGTTTGCGAGATTGGGTTCCGTCTTAGCGTCCTGAGCACGGGCCTCGCTAATCTTGGCAGAAGATCTGAGGTCACCTGACTGGCTTCGGTCTATCCTGCGCAGCGATGGTGTAGTTGATCTGTTGCTCGCTGCGCTGAGAGGACGATCTGCATCTGGACTCCTCAACTTGGCGGACCGGTCGCTGAATACGCTCGGAGACCGCTGCTCAGCCATGTACTGTTTGATCGGATCCGTAGTAGAGGGAGAGCGTTCGTGTGGGAGCCGCCGGGCCGGACTCAAGGCCATAGAACGATCGACGCTCTCGTGTACTTGTTGCCATGGAGTCCCTTTAACAGTTGATGAAGCGTCCAGATTTTGAGGGATAGCCTTGCGACTTGACGGAGTTGGTGTCACCGGAGGCGGCGACTTCATGCGCTCGGAGAAAGACTTGGGACTTTGACTTCGTCGAGCTGATTTCACGTTTCGATCAGGAAAGCCAACATCGGAGGGTTTTCTTCCATGCTTTTTCAGCAGTGGCGGCTCATCCGGACTGCTCTCCTTGATGGATTCGAGATGACTGCTGGGGGTGCGCACATGCTTATGTGTTGGCGTCGATAGCGTGCTAGACTTCTCAACTTTCTTCTCGCTCGGATCTCCAAATATTGACTGGTAGGGCTCCTTTTGCGTGACTTCTCGCGTAGGCGAGCCGTGCATCTTGCGAGAGTCTGAACGTGCATGTTTCTCGTGCCGTGGAGAACCGTGAGCTTCTCCAGACGATGCCGCCGCTGCGACAGCTGCTGCCCCGATAGTTGCTGCTCCGATTGCCGAATTGCCATGTGCCTGCGATTGCGACGCGGCTGGAGATGACTCCCCATATTGACGAGTCGAGGGCGATGAATTGAAAAGATATGAAGTTCGCTCCTTGGTAGCAGAGTCGATAGCGTTCGGTGATGATACTCCTGCTAGAGGTGGGAGTTCGGGGAGCGAGGGGCTTCGTGATCGCACTTCATCATAGCCCTCAAAAGTGCGCGATTCGCGCGGTGTGTTCGGCTCTTTGGAACGCCGTTTCTTATCGGAACTGGATTCCTTCAGTGGTTCGCTCGGACCCTGCAGGGCCGATGGAGCGTCGCCTGCATCATGATAACCGCTGTCACGAGTGTTCGTGTACGCGGGGAGCTGCGGCACGCTTGTTGTGATCGGGGAGTCTGCCACGTGTACAGCACTGTCGCGCACATCACCAAACGACCACGTAGGTTTGATGACAGGAGCATGGCTTCCAGCGGCGGTTGGTTGCGCTCCAACATCCAAAGTGGATCGCTCTGCGGTCGGGTGAGCCGTAGTGTCAGATCCTACAGAGCGTTCTGCAGCTGGTTTTGTCGAGAAGTGGGGTACAAGTGAGAGAGACACATCATCTTGAGGCGGTTCCGAAAGGTGCACACGCTTCTCTTCTGGCTGTGCCTCTGGGGAGACAGGATGTTCACGTCGCTTTGTCCGTTCGACGTCTGGTGGGAAAGTGGTTACTTGCGAGGAACGCGCAGGCTCCATTGCGCCTTCCTTATTGAGCGACCACTCTGCTGCGTGCCTTGGTGATCCTGAGACATCCGCCTGTGACACGTGTACGTCTCTGTTGTCAACCGCGTCCATGGCTCGCCGGTTGTGGTCGGGTGCTTGCTCATCTACCCCCAAATCATCTAGTGACACGCTGGTCGGAACGACGTCTGTTTCTTTCTCGGTAGACGTTCCGATCCGCCCTTTACCCTTCTTTTCCTTCTTTCCTTTCTTCTTAGACGGCAGTGCCCACTCGTCTTCCTCGGCCTCGTTCTTCATACCAATATTTGCATCTGGCGTCGACACGGCTGGGAAAGGATATTCCGTCGGTTCAGCGGCGCTCACAGACCTTGGTTCTTGTTCGAATGTAGGCGGCAGTTCCATAACGTTGCCAGTGTCTACGCTTTCCTTCTCTTCATCCTTGTTGAGCGCGACCGCACTAAGTGCCGCTGCACCTGCCGCCACGATCGCACCAGTCTTGCTTTTCTTCCCCTTCTTACCCTTTTTCTTCCCTGATGTCCAATCCTCTTCTCCCACGCCCAATTTCGGCTCCGCTACTTTCTCTTCCACCGACCGTTGTTGCTCAAAGTCTTCTTCAAAAGGGGTGACAGCCCCTGAGGGCGTCTCAGACTCAAAGGCTTGCTCTATCGTACTACTTCGCTTCCCCTTCGCTTTATCCTTTTTGCCCTTCTTCTTCGGTTGCTCGTCCCAACTGGCGTCTGTAGTTTCCGGTATGGGATCAGGTTGAGGCTGGTTGCGTTGCAGCCCGTCGCCAGATGGCTTGCTTTCACCTAATGATTTCGCCTCGGGGGGCATGGACGTTGTGTTCGATTCGATAAGGGCAGGGTGCTCAAGTTCGACTTCCTTGGCGATCGGCTCAGCTGGAGTCTCAACGGCGAGAGGCACAGCCGTGGGAGCCTCAATCACTGGAGCCTCAACAGCTGAAGATTCGAGGTTGTCTTGTACCAAGGAAGCTCGATTCTTGTCCTTTTTCGCCTTCTTGTCTTCCTTACTTGTTGGCGCCCATGGATTATCGGCATCGTCATTGGCAAGCGTAGGTTGGACAGGCGTCACTAGTTGTTCCGAGGGTGTAGTCTCTGCTAACTGCACACCAGGCTGCGTTTCCAAAGCCGCGACCGGCTCAGAAATGTTCTTATCATCAGACCGAGAAACAGCCACATCGCTCTGATCAGCCACCCCCCGTCCGACATCAAGCGGCGTCCCAGGGACAGAAGTACGTTTGTTCTTCTTCCCCTTGACCTTCTTCGCCGTATTCGTAGACGACCACAGCTCCTCAGGATCAGCTTCCTCGAGCACACCAGGCGGAGACTTGCGTTGCGCAAACGTAGGGTCGTTGAGAATGTCCATGGGGTCAAACGTTGGAGCGCTCGCTGCACCGGCTGCAATATCAGATTGAGGTACGTCGTGCTCGGTTTCTTTAGCAGCTTCATGTTTCGGAGATGTTGGAGAGGGTGAACGGCCCATGGTGCCGAATCTGGACTTGCTTGCTTCTTGGCGGGCTTCAGCGATATCGTCGTGGGGTGAGACGTCGCGGACGCCTTGCGAAGAGGCGGATCGATGGAACGATGGGTCGTCGAGTACTAGATTGGCGTCAAAACCGGACTCGTTCAAGCCTGCTGCCACCGTGGCAGCAAAGTCAATGTCCTGTGCTGGAGAGTTGGTACGAGGCTGATCTGGCTGGCTGCTCTGGGGCATGGCTTTATGGTCGTCTTCGACTACCACATCCCCAGACTTTGGCGGTTCCAGTTTCGGAGATGAAACCTTTTCGGGTGTAGCAGCTTCGAACATAGCCGCCAGTTTGTGCTTCTTGCCCTTTTTGCTAGCCTTAGCTGGGGCGGATGGTTGTGGAAGTTCCGACGATGAAGTCGCATCATCCCTGGGAACATCGACGGCTTCCACAGTACTAGACTCCCCTAGGGTAGGTATATCCATGCTGGGAACTACAGGAGGAGATTCGATTGGAGTGGCAACCTCGGCCTCGGAAGATTGCTTGACGGCTTCCACGGGCTCGTTGTCGAAAGCAGGGTCGGCCTTCTTTGACTTGCGCTTTTCCTTTTTGCTCTTCTTAGACGGAAGCGCCCATTCATCCTCGGCTGGAACTTCGGGAACATCAACTACCATCTGCTCAGGAATGGCGTTGGTCTCCGACACTTCGGTGTTCTCAGTAGGCTCCTTTGGCAATGGCGTCGCAGCCTTGGACTTTCGCTTGTCCTTGCTTTTCTTGGCTGGAATTGCCCACTCGTCCTCCGCTAGAGGCTCATGCAGATTTTCGGTGCTGTCAACCGTGATAGGCTCGGCTGCAGGCTCATGCACCTGAGAATCATCCGCAAGAGGCAAAGATCGATCCATTGGAACCTCAACGGATTGTGGAGGCTCAGTGGCAGGCTCCGGTGGTGCGTCCAACGCTACAGGTTCTTGGCCCTCGGTGGGAATCTCAGTGCCTTTGACGTCCTCCACGAACTTTGCGTTTTGAAGCTTCTCTGGCTCGGTGGATTGTGTACCGGAAGCTTCTTCCTTTTCCTCTTTGCTGAGTTGACCTTTAGATTCGTCGATTTGAGTAACCGCCGTGGCCAGAGGTTCGGAAGCCACCGCCTCTTCGACCGAGGTGGATGGCTCGGGGATGTCAAATGCAGCAGCTTTGCCCTTCTTCTTCTTCTTATCCTTTTTGCTCTGCTTGCGCGTCAAGGCAGGAGCAACAGCGGGCTCGTCCTCAAGCGGCATTGCCACAGTCGATTCTTGCTCTTTAACGGCTTCTCGTGCATCGGTAGGAAGTGGCTCGGATGTCTCCACCTTCAGAGCTGCGGGCTCCTGCTCTTCAAGGGTCTCCTGGCGTTCGGTCGGGAGGGTTTCGGGTTCTGGAACTTGCTCCGATGCTATAGCATCGATTGTATCAGGCTCTTTCGACACCTCTTCCGGTTCGTCCCACGAAAAAGCACCTTTCTTTGCTTTCTTCTTCCCTTTCTTTTTAGCGCTGGAAGACAGAGTAGGCGAGTCGTTAACAATAGCAGAGTCGTCTTGTTGTTCAAGGACAGGTTGAGACATCATCGTCACTGGCTCTGCATCATGCGCCTCAGGAACGACGGAGACATCTTGCTGTTCTGCGACTGGTGGTAATTCCGTCGTGGTTGAGTGGACCTCTTGACTCTCGGGCGCAACGACAGATTCCAAAGTTTCAGGAGCAGCATCGTCCCATGCTGTCGCAACAGCTTTAGCTTTCTTCTTCTCTTTCTTGCTGAGCTTGCGAGATAACGGCGTGGGTTCTTCCATGACAACCTCTCGCTCCTCCGGAACGCTCGCGGTCAAGCCTTCATTGTCATTGGCAACAATCGGATCGGTAGAAGCGACATCAGGTTCATTGGTGGAGATGTCGCGATCATCGGATACAGGCGTAGCTTCCACGACTTCAGCGCTGGGCTCATCCCATGCGACAGCCTGCTTCCCCTTCTTCTTGTCTTTCTTACTGAGCTTGCGAGCCAAAGCAGGTGCTTTATCGACTACCTCTTCTTGCGCCTGTGAGGCAATGGGCTGCGAAGGTTCTTCGGTCATCGGGACATCTGCAACTAAAGCGGCTTCTGGCTCAGTCATAACAACATCTTTGTCTTGGGAAACAGCAGGCTCAGCAGCCTCTGATTTCGACTCGTCCAACGCGGGCATCGCCTGCTTAGCTTTCTTCTTGTCTTTCTTGCTAAGCTTGCGCGGAAGGACAGGCGCCTCTTCAAGAATTGGCTCTGGGCCCTCTGTCGCTGTTATACTTGGCAGCGGCTGCTCGGTGTCGATCTCTGTAGTATCGGCCGGTGTGGGCTCAACACTGCCCACGGCAGGTTCTTGTGCTTCCGTCTCCGCGACTGAGGTGCTCGCTTCGGGCTCAGTCCAGTCCATTGCAGCAGCCTTGGAGGCCTTTTTTTTATCCTTTTTGCTGAGTTTGCGAGTGGGTGCGCTGATATCGGCTCCCTCGGCTAGCTGCACGTTTTGAGCATCGTCTTGAACAGTGGTTACCCCCTCAGCCGGCTGTCCGGTTGTAACATCAGCGGCGTCGGCAGTCAGAGCAGAAGTGCTCTCCTTAGTAGGCTCATCTTCACCGAAAGCAACAGCCTTGCCCTTCTTCTCGTCCTCTTTGCTCGGCTTGTGCAATGGAATAGATAATTCTTCCTCGTGGCCTGGCTCTGGAACAACCGAGCTCCCAACAGCAGGTTCAAGCTCAGCCGGAGTAGTAGGTCCCGGCAATTCAATCGCGCTAGCCTTGCCCTTTTTAGCCTTCTTCTTCTCCTTCTTGCTAAGCTTGCTGACAACATCAAATACCGAGGTAGGCTGCGACGTGGAACGTTCAGACTCATCGGCCGCAACCACCTTTCGATCAAGCGCTTCGGAACGTTGTCTGAAGTCGGCGACTTCATCGCGGATTGCTTGGAGCGAGGGGGAGAGTTGGCCAGCTTCAGCTTGGTTCGGAATGGAAGACTCTGCTTCCCCGGCTAGCTGCATGTCCTTGTCGACTTGCTCCGCTTCCGAAACTGGTGGGATCACATCCATTGACGCTGTCGGCAGTGACTGGGTTGAAACGTCTTCGGCAATACCTGTAGTGGCAGGCTCTGCAACTGTGGTGCTTGGCTGCACCTGCACTTCCTCTGTCAAGGGAAGGTGCTCGTCGGGTGAAATTTCCTCTTTGACCGCACTGGCAGAAACATCTTGGACACTGGGTTCAGCCAGGGTCTCGGTGTCCCTTTCCATCGAAGGCGTAGCAGCTTGCGAAGTAGACTTGCTCTTCTTCCCCTTTTTCTTGTCTTTCTTTGACTTCTTGGATGGAACAGCCCATTCGTCCTCTTGTTCGTCCTGGGGCGTGTCTGCGGCTGTGACGGGGTTGGAGACGGACTCGGTCGTTGAAAGAGTACTTGTTGGCTCGACTTGTTGTTCAGGCTCGATAACAGTGGATGGCTCGACGTCTTGCACAGGCTCAACGACAGACGACGCCTCGCCTTGCGGTTCAGCACCAGGAACGATAAAGCCGCTCGGCTCCGCAATTGCGGGTTCCTCGCGCACGTCGGAAGTCATCTCTTTAACCTTCTTTCCTTTCTTTTTCTCTTCCTTGGAAGCTTTGCGGCTGATAGACACCGATGCATCGTTGGCTTCAAGCTTCGGTGATCCTTTCTGAGCAGACTCCACTGTAGGCTCATCTTGAATTGGGTGCGGGAATAATGAAGCGTCTTCGACTTGAGTTGACTCTGTGGATGGCTTGGTGAACAGCTCACGACTCGTGTCCGAAGGTTGTTGGTCAGCTAAGACGAGAGGAGCTTCGTTCTGCGGTTCTGGGAGGACTGCAGATTCGGAAGGTTGCTGCTCGCTCTTGATGTCCTGGGGAACGTGCGAAGGCTTCGTTTCGATTCCTTCAGATACCGATTGCCGCTTAGCCTTCTTATCTTTCTTGCCTTTCTTCCCACTCTTGGGCGCAAAATTAGCCCAGTCATCCTCAGGTTCCGTCTTTTTGGGCAGCGAATCGGTGGGGGCTTCAACAGTCTCTTGCGCAGTACTAGCGGGTTGTTCTTGTGCGCTTGTAGCCGGCAAAACTTCCGCTGATGGCACGTTTTCAATTACAGCGTGCACCAGATCGTCCGAAGGAGGTTCGGATGCCTCGGCCGTGGGTATGTCTGTAGCTGGATTCACAGGCTGCTGGATAGACTCAGCAATAGGCGTGGGCTTCGAAATTGGTTCTTCTTGAGAAGTACTGCTCTCAGCAACTGGCTCGTTATCCAAGATGGAAGATACAGCTTTCTTCTTAGCCTTCTTCTCCTTCTTGCTGAGTTTCCGTTCGAGCACAGGCTTTTCGGTCGCATCGGTTACTTCTTGCTGTGCGGCGTCAATAGAATCATCTCCGTGCGTTGGCTCTAAGCTCTTGTCGAGCTCACTGGGCTGGAGCTCTATCGGTGGTTCAGGTGCGGACGAAGACGTGTCGAGAACGGGCTCCATGACAGGCTCGGTGATTTCAGCCATAGGCGTTTGCGGTTCGGATTTCTTGCCTTTGCCCTTCTTCCCTTTCTTTTTCGAAGTCGGCGTCGTAGCCCACTCATCTTCGGGCTGCGGCAGAGGCGCGGTTGCTGTGGATGACGTTGCGATGTTCGGTTCCTCTTGTTCGGCGATTGGCGCAGGGGCATTCTCATCTGGCTGCTGAACCACATCCTGTTGTGTTGAGGATTCGGGCTCCGCCACCACCGGAACCACTTCTTCAAGAGGGGGTTCGGGCTCGGCCGCCGCTGGCTGTACTTCCTCTACAACGGGTGTTGGTTGCACTTCCTCTACAACGGGTGTTGGTTGCACTTCTTCGATAGCCGGCGCAGCGAGAGAAGATTTGCGTTTGCTCTTCTTGCCCTTCTTCTTCGAAACAGGTGCTTCTGCACCATCCCCAAGCTCTGCGGAGGGTTCCTCTGCCGGCTGAACGTCATCGAGAGTGTTGCTCTTCTCAACAAGCTGCTCGACTTCAGGCTGCTCTTCGACATTCAACTCTGGTGCAGGCTCAGTTTGAGACTCGGCTGCTTCGATCGGCTTACTCTCCTCGCCGGGCGGCTGGATTGTCTGATCCTCTAATGAAGGTTCTGGGACTGATCCAGAGACAGGCTGGACAATGTCGATAGTTGCAAGTTTCTCAGACTCGGACAGCTCTTTCGGTAGCGTTTCAGTGATCGTCTCAGTGATGGGCGTAGCTTCTCCGGATTTCTTTCCCTTCTTGCCTTTCTTTTTCTTGGACGATGCCTGGGCCCAATCATCCGTCGCGGGCTCGCTAGGCTCGACTGACGACTGCAATGTTGATTCAGGTACATCGCCGTCGCGCTTTGCATCTGGAGCAGGCTCGGCTAGAGGTTTATTGGTCGGCTCGGTCACATTGCTTTCTTGGATTTGTTCAAAGGGAGGCTCGTTCAGCGGTGTACTAATTGCGATATCCTCAGGTATATTTTCCACGACGGGAGTGGTGGCATCGGCCTTCTTTCCTTTCTTGCTCTTCTTTTTCTTGGAAGGCAAAGCGGCCGAATCATCAGCACCATCTCCTTCTTTAGCTTCGGATTCGGGTACAGACGCCACCTGAGCATCGCCGATGTCGCGCACTTCATCAGATACAGGTGCTGGTGTACTATCCACGGTTGGTTCAGATAAAGCCTGGACGTCGGGTTGAACGTCAACTGGCACAACCTCCTGCGAGGTCTGATCCTTCACTTCAGCGACATCCACTGGTGCAGTTTCGACAAGAGGAGTGGCTGCGCCTGATTTCTTCCCCTTCTTGCCTTTCTTCTTGCTTGGAGTGAGGGAAGCCCATTTGTCGGTTACGCCTTCCTGCTCATCAATAGGCGGAGATGTGGGCTCAGTATTGCCGAGACCTTGAGGCAGAGAGCTCGAATCAGCATTCTCGCTCGCGTGTGCTTCAAGTGGAACGACATTCCGGTCACCATCCAGCGGTATCTCAGATGTACCTTGTACGACCGGCTGAATGTCAGCTACCGAGAGGTCTTGCGAGCTCTCGGCCTGCACTTCGGGAACCTTTTCGGTTATCGGCGTAGAAGGTTCTGACTGTTTCGCCTTGCTCTTTTTGGCCTTCTTCTTGGCCTTCTTGGAAAGTGGAGTCAGCTCTTCCTCGGCTTGTTGTTCAGATACAGGAGCTGCGGAAGTAGTAGGGAGTACTTCTGTAACATCAGACGGGACGACGTCCTTGCTTCCACCGTCGAGCGCAGGTTCCAATGGCACTTGTTCGTCCGGTGCTTCAGTGGAAACGCCCTTCGACGATTCATCGGCTTGTACATCGGGTGTAGGAATAGCCTGCTCGCCAGCCTGGGCTTCCAAAGCGGGCGTAAGCGCTTTATCTTCCGCTGGGACCTGAGGCAAGTCTTCGCTCACGACTCCACCAGGGGTTTCAGCCGTCTGTTCCGTAGGTTGAATCTCAGGAGCCAAATCGGCCTGCTTGCCATCGTGTGTAATCCCAGGCACATTCTCCGTAACCGGCGTACCTGGCTGCTTGCCCTTCGCTTTCTTGCCTTTCTTCTTGTCCTTCTTCGAAACGGGTGCGGCCCAGTCGTCTTCAGCTTGTGGTTGAAATGCCGTGGGAGTGTCTAAGGCGCTCTGATCCTCTCCGGACTGCGAGGATACAGTCTCATTTGGCTGCGGGGGAAGGAGCTCTTTGGACAGCGACGTTGCTGGTTCCTCGGGCTGTGAGACTAGTGGCTCTTCCACTTGCGAAGGTACAGGCTCCTCAACCGTCTCGGGCTGCACTTCGGGAACAGTCTCCGAGATAGGCGTGGCAGTGCCGGATTGGTCTTTGCTCTTCTTAGCCTTCTTTCTGTCTTTCTTAGAAAGTTTGGGCGCTACTATGATATCGTCGACAGTGGACTCTTCAACTTGTACAGGCTCGGTGGGGGTCGGAATGGTTGGCTCTGCTGGTTTGTGACTTTCAACTGCTGCATCATGGGTGTCTTGTGCGAAGTCTGGCTGTGAAGCGACCTCGACAGGGTTGTCCAAACGCAGGCTTGATTCCTCGAGAGGTCTGTCGGACTCAGACTGGGCTTCTTGCCGCACGTCAGGTACGCTAACGGGAGGCTCTTCGACGGCGCTTTTCTCCGTGACTTGCTCGGAAGTAGCTTCAGTGGCGGGGACGTCCGGAAGGGGTTCATCGATTGTCGAGGCACGCTTGCCCTTTTTGCCCTTTTTCTTTTTCTTGGAAGACATAGTGCCCAGCTCGGCATCAGCCGCCTCTTCAGTTGTGACCAAGGGTTCGATTTGGACATCATTGCTAGTTTCCTCTGTCGTTTGAGCCTTTGGGTCAGGTACGACAGGCGGCGCATGCTCTGCGGCGACATCTGCGGCTAGAGGAAGATCTTCAGCAACAGGCTCGGGTAACGCTTCGGAGGCTTGGGTGTCTGAAGGAACAATGTCGGTCGGAGCCATCGTTGTCGAAGATTCGGGTGCAGCCTCTTCATCAATAGACTCTTGCTTCTTTCCCTTTTTGCCCTTCTTCCCTTTCTTGCTAGGCACGGACATCCCATCATCCACAGCCGCCTCTTGGGGCTCACTAGGCGTAGAAGTCCCCGAAACCTCATCTAAAGGAGTCGAGCTAACAAGTTTTGCGGGTATCGCGTTGTGTTCCTGATTCCCCTCGATAGACCTATCTACCTCAGCGAGTGCGGTATCCGATGAGCTTTCCGCAGCCTGCTCGGGTTGAATGGTGTCTGCAGCCACAGCAGCCTGTTGCGCTGCATCACCAGCGAGACGCTCACCCGTCTCAATTGCTAAAAAAGCATCGGGTTCTTGCGACTTTGCAAGCTGCGATTCGTCTTCCTCGGTTCGTGGAGTAGGCTCTTCGATTGTATTCGGATCAGGTGCAGGTGGTTCAGGCGGTTTGTCCAAGACAGGGTCTTTTGCTTCTTCAGCAGGCGTAACTAGGGGTGTTGAGGGTTCGCTTTCAAGGACGGAGGCCCGTTTTCCTTTCTTGGCCTTTTTCTTCTCTTTTTTCGAAAGCGGAGGTGCTGAAGAATCCTCTTGACTAGGCTCGTCCTTGACCTCGTCCAAAACCGATGTCGAAAGCGGTTGGTCATTCTTGCGCTCTTCATTCAAAGCCGATGTCGAAGGTGGATGAATCTGATCCTTGTTCTCATCCAATGCCGGTGTCGCAAGTGACTGCTCATTACTGGTCTTGACTGCCGGTATAGGAACAAGCTGCTCATCCCTAACCTCCTCACTAGCAGTAGGCGTCGATACAAGCTGCTCCGTCTCAACCTCTTCGCCCAGTACGATCGCAGACCCAGGCTGTTCGTCCAAGGGGACATCCCTAGCCTGTTCGATAGATGCATCGACAGGAGTAGACGGTTCACTCTCCTCCAAAAGCGAGCTTTTCTTGCCCTTCTTCCCTTTCTTTTTCTTGTCTTTCTTGGTAAGAGGCGCCGCCCAATCATCTACATCTTCCTGCTTCGTCTCGGGTTCGACAGGTGGAGCATCAGGTGTCTGCTTTGTCTCAGATTCGACTAGCGGAGGAGCATCGATTGGCGCTTCAAGGGGCTGTTCGAGCAAAGCGGGTTCGTGGACTTCCTCGGCAGTAGTCACAGGTGGCGACTGCGCAGACTCTTCAACGACAGAGCCTCGCTTGCTCTTCTTGGCTTTCTTCTTGTCTTTCTTCGAGAGCGGGACCGTGTCAACGTCCTCCTGCTTCTGCTCTGGCGTAGTTTCCGTCAACGTTGGCTCAGGATCAACCTGTGTCTGCTCAGGCGCGACCTCGACCTGCGTTGGATCAAGCTCGACCGAGGGCGCTTCGGGGTGAGACTCAGAAGACTGCACCTCCAACACCGGCTCCTGAATCTCCTGAACGGGCGTTGCTGGTTCGCTCTCGAGAACAAAAGAACTCTTCCCCTTCTTTTTCTGCTTCTTGTCTTTTTTCGAAGTAGAAGCTGGTTCTTCGCCACCTTGCTGTTCCTGCTCTGGCTCAATTGAAGGAACGTCTGGTCCAGGTTCTGAAACTTGACGGTCCAGAACGGTGGTGTCGGGCTGAGGATGCTCTTCAGGCTGCGGTGGTTGGCTTTCAGTCTGGGACTCGGGTGGCGCGATGTCTTGAGGTTCAGAAACAATCGGGGTGTCGAAGACTGGCTGATCGTCGAGGGAAGGCGTTTCTGGTGCAGGTGTAGAAGGGAGTGGCGTCTCGGCCTCTGCTGTGCCCTTCTTCCCCTTCTTCTTTTTCTTGTCTTTCTTAGACATGGAGATTGCATTGTCATCGCTATCAATAGTCGTCATTTCCACAGGTTGTTCGGAAGCAATAGCGTCAGTCTTCTCCACCAGGCCAGAATCAGTACTGCTAGGCTCGACACTTGCAACCGGAGCGGGCTCATCATCTACTAAAGCCTTCTTCCATTTCTTGGCTTTCTTTTTGTCCTTCTTAGAGAGGGTCGTGGCTGACTCCTGTTCAATACCTGGCTCTTGAGCTACATCCGTTGTAGGCTGGTCCTCAGGCTCAATGGAGGTGAGTTGGGCGATAGGTCGGGCTTCGGACGCACTGCGGACATCTTCAGAGATGGGTTGCACTTCGGGCTCTACAGCACCTTCCTGCAATATCGGCTGCGCATCAACAGGGTCGGGTGGCGTAACCACGCTATCCTGAACACCAAGTTCGCGGGCGTCGGCTTCAGCTTCAGGTACGCTAGGTGTCGCGGTTTCCGAAACATCCTTGTTTTTCTTGCCCTTCTTCTTCTTTTCTTTCTTAGACAGTGCTGCCCATTCATCTTCGGCCGGCTCAGAAGGCTGAGATGCGAGTTTTTCGTCCACGACGGTTTCGCCCACAGTAGGTTCGGAAGGGTTTACGTCGCTTCCAGCAACATTGGGCGTGGGTTCAACAGACTCCGAAGGTTGTGAAATGTCCTCTCCCGGTTCAAGCGGTTTGTTCTCCTCGACGATCGGCTCTTCTACGACGGGAGTAGAGGATAAATCGGGCTCGGCATCCTGGGAAATCGATCCTTTCTTGCCCTTCTTTTTCTTGCTTTTCTTAGAGACGGGCACGGATCCGTCATCTTCTGGAAGTTGTTCACTTGCTACCGGGCCCGTGGGCTGCTCAGTGGCCTCAGATATCGTAGGATGTTCAGGAAATTCTGATAGGTCGCGACTACCCGCATCTTGCACAGGCATCAAAACCGCAGGCTCCCCATCCTTCTCAGTCGCGCCAGATTCCCCAAGCTCAGCAAGCGGGTCAAGAGATTCATCAACAGCCGGAGTACTAGGCTCACTCAGCTCACTCGACTTCCCCTTCTTACCCTTCTTTTTCTTGCTCTTCTTCGAAGAAAGCGCATCCGCCACATCATCCGGTACAGTCTCCAAAGACTTCGAGCCCTCCAGAGGCTCAGCCGTCCTAGATTCGAGTACATCAGCGCTTGATTCGCCTATGGCGGTTGGCGGCTCCGCAAGCGACTGAAGCTCCTTCTCGGCAACATCCGGGGCAGCCGGCTCAACTTCGGCCACATTTCCCTTCTTGCCCTTCTTCTTCTTGTCTTTCTTCGAAGGCATGGCCCACTCATCGCTTTCGACAGGTGCCCAAGGCTGCGATGTGTTCTCCACGGGTTCGCTGGGAAGCGGCTCATCTGGAGTAGCGGTGAACACGTGGACGCTAGGCTCGATGTGAGAAGGATCTAACAACTCTAACCCCTTCCGCTGGTCGGTTGAAGCGAGAAGGACGGGATCGTTGCTGGTGCTAGGTTCATTGAGCTCTTCAATGGAAGCTGGAACAATGGACTTGTCGTTTTCATCATGCTCTTTCTGCTCCTCGGCCGTAGCAATAGCGGGCTGAATGTCAGAAAGCGGCTGCTTTTGCTCCTCGACATCTGCAAGCTCCGCGGCGACAGGCTCAGTCTCGACAGATTGGCTCTTCTTACCCTTTTTCTTCTTCTTCTTATCCTTCTTAGAAAGAGGCATTGTTGATTCGTCTTCGGCTTGTGCGTCTGCAGGTGTAGCAATATCTTCGACTGACTTGTCTTCGGAGATCGGCACAGGCTCGATTTGAGCGGGTTCTACAGGTAGCTCGGACTTCTTGAGTTCGTCGTCAACGATTGGGATGGAAGACTCGAGTTGAGTTGTCTCCGCAGGTACTTCGCGTCCCCTCTGCTCCTCGTCGGCCTTTGGAGTGGAGCGCTCCATGTCAGTAAATCGAGGTTCCACCGGTGCGCTAACATCTTCAACGGGCTTGTCTTCCGAGAGTAATTCAGGCTCGTTCTTCGACGGCCCCGCAGGCACTGCAAGTTCCTTTTGCGGCTCAGTGACATCTGGGGTGCTAGGCTCGGTCGCAGACTCAAAGTCAACAGATTTGCCCTTTTTCTTTTTCTTTTTCTTGTCCTTTTTGGAAAGGGGAGCGGTCGATTCATCCTCGGCTGGAGACTCTATAGGCACGAGGATTTCCTCTGCGGATTTGTCTTTGGCGGGTATATCGAGCTCGACTTGCGATGATTCTGCGGGTAGCGTAGGTTCGGGTTGGGATGGTTCTGCCTCTTTCTGCTCCTCTAGAGTGCTAGGCTCAAGCGTAGGATCAATGCTAATGGATTTGCCCTTCTTGCCCTTTTTCTTGCCTTTCTTTGTCAGGGGTGTCCACTCGTCAGCTACTGGCTGCTCAACAAGTGTATTCACATCCTCTACCGGCTTCTTGTCGGAGATGGCATGAGTTTTTGGTGGGGTGGAGATGTCTTCCACGGGCTTATCGTCAGGGGGTACCTGGGGCTCCGTTTGCACAGTGTCGTTCTCAACAGGCTTGTCTTCAGAAATTATCTCGGGCTCGACTTGCGACGACTCTGTGCGTACCACATTTTCGATCGGCTCCTCAATCGCTGCGACATCTGCAGTGGAAGGTCCAACATCGACCGACTTCCCTTTCTTGTCTTTCTTCTTTTTCTTATCCTTCTCAGAAAGAGATGTCGCCTCGTCTTCAACCTCAACCTGCTGCTCCGCGGACGTCGGTATTCCCTCAACTGAGATTTCATCCGCAGGCACGGCGACCCCGCGTGATGCTTCTAGAGTATCGGCAGGAGGCAGCTCCGTAGCTTCATCGAGCGCTGGTTTGTTGAGCTCAGTTTCGAGCGGGGTAGACGGCTGAGTAGATTCACCCTGAGCTTTCTTCTCCTTCTTGCCCTTCTTCTTTGGCGCGTAGGATCCCCAATCGTCTTCCTGTGCTTCGGGTTCCAGCTGAGGTACAACGACGCTACGAGATGCCTCCGACGCATCAGGTGCAGGTAATTCTTGGGACGTCTCCAGGGGTGTCGAAGGCAGATCAGATTCACGCTGCGCCTTCTTCCCCTTCTTATCCTTCTTCTTGGGAGCATAAGACCCCCAATAATCCTGCGCTCCAGACTCCCCCAACGACACGCCCTCTTGCGCGGCGATCGGCTGAATAGGTGCTTGCTCATCCCCTGCACTAACATCGCGAGATGGCTCTGGGAGACCGGCAGCGGGTACGTCTTGAAGAAGCTCAGCGGTAGACGACGGCACATCGCCGACGCTTTGACCAATATCGCGCGATGACTCTGATACTTCAGTCGGGCCTAGTTCCTGAGACAATTCAAGGGCTGGCGTGCTAGGTTCGGATTCAATCGGTGTGGATAGTTGAGCACTTTCGCGCTTGGCTTTCTTTCCCTTCTTGCCTTTCTTCTTGGTCGGTGCGTCCCATTCGTCTTCTGGTGCGGTTTGAGGCTCAGCGGGCAGCTGTTTGGGTTCAGCGATGGGGATGGGGTCACTTGGCATTTGCTCAAGCTCGGGCTCCACGATAGGCTGGGTATCAGCATTAATGTGCTCGGGCTCGTCGACTTTAGCTGACGGCAAGGGAATTGACGCAGCCTCTAAGACGGTGCTGGCTGGCTCTTCGACCGAAACACCCTCCCTCGGCAACTGGACGCCCTGTTCATCCTGCTTCTCCCCGACCTCATCATCCTTAGCCGAAGACGAAACATCTGGTACAGGCTCTGGCTCAGCCAACTCTGACACCGCAAGGCTACCCCGCTTGGCCTTCTTGGCCTTCTTTTCCTTTTTCTTTTTGGATGAAGAGGTGGCAGCCCACTCATCTTCTTCGGCCGGTGTAGAAGTTTCCGGGCTGATTTGTGACGGTGCATCTGTCGAGATGTCCTTCGCGAGGTCTGTAGGAGTTTCGACGGGCAGTCGAGAAACATCTTGCTCATGCTCTGGTTTGACGCTCTCGGACAGTGGCGCATCTACCTGGGAAGACGGGAGGACGACGTCCTTAGCTGCTGGCAAAGACTCGGTTGGGGGCTTAACGCTTGTCTCTTCCACCGCAGGTGCTGGCGAATTCTCCGGCGCTGGCTCAACACTCTTCTGCGTAAGTACGGGCTCGACAGGACGTTTCGCTTCAGCCTTAGCCACCTCCTTCTTCTTCCCCCACCCAAAAGCCCCCAACAAACTCTTCCCCCAAGAAGCCTGCGCAGGTTCAACCACACTCGCCTTACTTTCCTTCTTCGAGGCTTTGCCTTTGACTTCCTGAACAGGCGCGACAGTTGCAGGCTCCGGCACAACCTCCCTAGACACCTGCATGGGTGTTATAGTCGACGTTTCAAGAATGGGCCCCTTATCTTCTTCAGCAGGAGAATCAGACGTAACGAGGTATGGAGACACCTCGCCGGCGTCGTAAACTGGTGCAGCCTCCTCGGCATCATCGGTGACGAGGTATTTCGACACTGCTCCGGCGTCGAACGACGGCGCGAGAATGTTATGCTCGACCTGGGCCTTTGTTGAGTCTGCCGCGGGGAGAAGAACGCCCATGTCTCTCGGCAGCCCCGGTTCGGTAGGCGGAGCTGAAGGTCCAGACTCGATGACTTGACTTCCACGTTTGCCCTTCTTCGCCTTCTTCACTTTCTTGTTCTTAGACGCGGGAGTGGAGTCCTCGGCCGTAGACTCGGATGGAACTTGCTGGGGCCCCGAGGGAGTAGGAAGAGTTCCTGTCTCAGCAGGGGGAGGTAGCGCGATCTGCGGCTCGTCGGGGACTTGGTTCTCGGCTTTGGGCGTTGCAGCGGTCCAAAGATTATCGCCCGGTTCTTGAAATTGCTTAAGCTTGTTCTGCAAAAGCTCATTCGCTAGCTCGGACGAGTCGTTGTAGCTAAATTCTGCCCTCCTGATGTCCATATCCTCATTGCCCTGCGGTGCCGTACTGTCCAGCACTTTGCGCCTGAGCTCTTTGCTAGCCAGCACAGGAGACGTTCCAGCGTCTTGATCACCCACAAGGGTGGCATCATCAGTAACAGCTGTTTCGGCACGGTTCTTCACCCAATTGTCTTCATTGTCATTGAATGTGGGAACGAACTGCGTGGCAGAACCAGGGATATATCCAGTCTGGTTGACGTCTTTAGAGGAGCTGGATAGCGAAGGCTGGTCTACGCCCCTAGAAGAGCTGGGCATGAAAGATTCGTCGGCATCCTTAGAAGAACCAGGCACCTCGGGCTGATCCAATTCCTCCGTCGGGATTGGCGCAGCCGACTCAGCAGCTGAAGAAATGGAGCCCTTCTTCCCCTTGACCTTCTTTTTCGCTTTGCCTTTGCCCTTGCTCTCCCGACGGAGCAGGTCTGGATTAGCCTCGGTTTGATTAACTTCCACAGGCTCAGGCTTTTCTTCCTCGACAGGCTTGGGCGATTCGGCAGGCGCACTGAACCACCCGTCGATAGCATCCGCAGCATCAGCTTCGCGAATCTTCTGGTGGTCTTCGGCAGTGAGTTCCTTCGGTGTTTCATCGCTGAGATCGACGCTTTTACCCTTCGATCCTTTCTTGCCCTTTTTGATCTTCTTAGAGCTTGACGAAGGGGCGCGCACGAGAGCTGGTCGTTCCGGCTCCTCGGGCTTGGGGACCGGGGCCGTTTCTGCAGCTGCTTCGATGGTGTCTTGATCGAGGTCTCCGCCCATGAAGTCGGACTCGTGGCCTGCAGGCGATGAAGAGCGATGACGAAGCGCAGCGACAGTAGCGCCACCTACAAGGGTACCAAGAGCGGCGTCTCGGAAGAATGACGGGGACTTGGAAGGGGAGGGGTCTCTACTTTGAGTCGTAGTAACGTCTTGCATGGCGGTGTCGTCAACCGGAGCGCTAGTGAGAGGAGAAACTACAAGGTCTTCCACTGATACACCGAGGCCCTTCGTCTCTTCGTCCTTGACTTGCTCTAACCTAGCAGAAAGATCTTCCGCAGGCAACGCAGTATCATCTTTCCTCACGTCCAGTACACCGGCCGGAAACGACGAGGCCTTGGGTGTCGTCTCTTGCGACTCGGTCACTTCCTCGAACTCACGATCCGCAAGCTCGGGATGTTGTGATTCTGGCTCAGGATGAGGCGGTGAGACGAAGTTGAACGGATCCATGTCATAGGCATCTTCAAAGGCATCGCTCACACTCATCTCAGGTGACTCGTGGGCAGACTGGAAGTCATCCTCCGTCCCACTCGTAGATGATGCCCGCGAAGGGCTTCCGCTTGACGGTAGCGCAGGTAGCACCTCATCATCAACGTCCGCAGACTTGCGATTACGCTCTACCAGGTACAAGGGCCTGTATTCACGTGAATGGGCAAACTCGCCAGAATGACTCTTTGCATGTCGAGGGCCTGTCGGGCGAAGCGGTGAGCTTCCGGTACTAGATCCATTCTTCAGATCGAGCGTCAGGTCGCTGCGTTGCGCGCTCGGGCTTCCCGGAGGTCGGCGGAAGCGAATGGGTACTGAAGTAGTAGACAGTCTCCGCCCGGACAGAGGGGCTGGTCGTTCCGGAGTCTGCAACAGTGGACTTGTCGGTCTGCTAACTGGGAGTGGAGGCAGCTCGTCGGGAAAGGCTTCCAGTTGCCAAGGATGCAATCCAGTGAGCTTGCTTAGGAAGGTGCGAGGGTCTTCAATAGAGGTCGTAGCATCTTCGACATCTTGGGTCTCATTAGAAAATGCGCGGGAATCGTCGATCGAAGGAAGGTGATGCTCAAGTCGGTCGGAAGTGATGTCACTATCCAGTGGTTCTTCAAGGTAAGACGACGTCTCATCTGCGGGCAGTGGTATGGTGGCTGCCACTGCCCGATCGTCTAAAAAAGCCTGGTCTTCGTCTTCAAATCGTGATCGGGAGGAGTGGTCCTATGTCACCCAATATATTAATATCTATACTACATGATGGAGAATAGTACAAGCGGAAAATGTGCTATACCTTTTCGTCCCAGCTATCAGTGTGGCTCCTCCGCTTCTCGCGACGACTAGAAGACGATATGGTGGAGCGCGCATCGTCGTCATCCGAACCATACGCCGAACCCCTCTCCCGATGCTTCTTCCTGCGACGCCTGCGCTCCTCGTCATCTTCACCATCCTTCGATTTTGACGACTTGCTGGATGTCTCCGCCAAATTTTCTTTCGATCTACTAAACAACCCGAAAAGTCCAGACGATCGCTTTTCCTTGTCTTTCTTCGGGCTACGCTCTTCATCGTAACGTGCCGGTGAGGATACAACAGACATGTTGTCATCGTCGTCCCGTTTTGACCTGCGCTTAGAGGATCTGCGCTCGCGATCAATGTCTCCAGGTTCTGAGGTGGCGAATGATTGACGATAGTCTTCAGGTGAGCCATTGCGCTCGCTATGGCGCTTCTTGTGTCTGTGGCGACGCTCGCCAGTCGCTTCTGATCGAGCTTCAGAGATCACGGATCGGGAGTCTCCGTCGTCCGAACGATCATCCGTTCCGCGTCTGCGATGATGCCTTCGCTTACCATCGCCATCGTCGAGTGCGTATCCGCGATTGCGGCTTTGGGAGCGGGAGCGAGTTTCGTGGCGTCGGTGGCGTCGCTCCTCGCGGTCTAGGTCATCGTACTTGTTACCTGTCGAAGCGACAGATCTCGTGTCCCGGTCATCAAATTTGTCAGCTGACGCTGATTTGTCCTTCGCAGACTTCTGCTCGTCCGATCCCGCAGAGAAGAACTCATCTGAGTCTCGATCAGCTGCGACTGGCTGAAATTGGTCCTCCGGCGCGTAGTAGCCCGAATCATGGACATCACGAGAGGTCGTTGGAGGTAGGTCGCTTGGTCCAAGATCCACAGGCGGTTTAGAGGCATCATCACCCGGTGAATTTGTGGAAGGAATAGGTTCGACTCCATAATCAACATAATCCTGGTATTGGACTTCGGAACGGAGTGGGGATCCTATCGAGGGTGACCACCTACCACTCGATCTCTTCTTTTTCTTGGGCGTCTTGACATCACCCAATTCATCAACATCGTGGAAAGCGGTGCTCGGGAGGGCCACTCGTCGGCCAGACTCGTCGAAGGAGCGCGTACCGTTTGTGGTCGATGCAGACTCCAAGCTCTTCTGCGCGTGGTTAAAATCGGAGACTATTCTGTCCTGGTCTTGCTTCATAGAGGCAGCAACCAACCCAGCGAAACCACCAGCCAAGGCAGCGTTCGTTGAGCTGCTCGAACCTCCCTCGGGTTGGGAATCGCTGGACGTGGCACCACTTCTGTCACTAGATTCAATGTCCCTAATGTCACGCTCGACAACCGGGGTAGAAGGCTGGCTGGTCTCGGTATCTTCGGGGCTATCCGCGGCCCCTTTCTTTGCAGCCTTAGCCTTCTTTTTCTTGTCTTTCTTGCTCAACTTAGCAGGCGCAGTCCACTCGTCTTCCACTGGTTTCTCAGGCTCCGGCTCTGGTGGTGCCTCCCTAAACACTTCAGGCTCGGGTGCAGACCGCAACTCCACGGTGCTTGGCAAAGGTTGGTCAAAGAAGTCCTCTTCAGCACCCACTGAGTTCTTCTTTTTCTTGTCTTTCTTGCTGGGTTTCGTTGGCACGGCCCAGTCATCTTCCGCAGGTTTCTCGGGTTCGGGTGCGCGTTCCTTTACATATTCCGGTTCCGGCTCAGGAAGAGAGGGCGAGTAAACTACACTGGGCGATTCTTGCGCGAAGAAATCCTCATCAGCACTCTTGGACTTCTTTTTCTTCTTGCCCTTTTTGCTCAGTCTAATCTCAAGCTCAGGCACAACTTCTTTAATGGGCTCCGGCTCAGGTATCGGTGTCCGTTCAACGGTCTTTGGAGATTCTGGAACGGCGAAGATGGCATCGTCTGTGTTTGACCTCTTCTTCTTACCCTTCTTATCTTTCTTCCCAGAGGATGCCCATTCGTCTTCCGCCGGCTTCTCCATCGCCGACGTTGGCGCATCGTCGAAGCTGCCTGGAATATGCATCTCGTCCGGTTCTGACGCGATCTCGCCCTCCACAAAGCCCTTCGGTTGGGTAGGAAGGATACCAACATCTGAGGTGGATTCGTAGTAGGGAGCTGAGTAGACGCTGCTTGTCGAAGGGACCGCAGACACAGTAGAAGCGGCATATTTATCAGCGAAAGGATCGGTCATGATGGACGAGTTATCAGAGTTATCGCGAGCAAGGACAGCTGTGGTTGTTGCTGCTGCTGCCGCGGCAGCAGCAGCTTTAGCCTTCTTCTTGTCTTTCTTGCTGGCCTTCTTCGACACAGTGCTAGCCCAGTCGTCTTCTTCTTGGCCGGGCACATACTGCGTACTACTAGGCACTTGAGGCTCAGGAAGTCGGGATTCCGATTCTGGTCGGTACGTCGTAACTTTCTTGCCAGAGTTCGGTGAATCAGCTTCGACAACAATCTGATCGTATGCCTGCTTCGATTGATTGCTGAGGTCACGATCAGACATGAATTGTTCGCGGTAGGAATCCGGTGTGGGGACATCATAGTTGGGGACATCATAATTGTGGAACTGGTTTTCGCCCCAGCTAACCCGTGACCCTCGTGGAGTGGACTTCTGCTGCTTTGGCTCCTCTTTCTCCGGCTCCTGCACAGGCTCGATGGCCGGCGACGGAGGTAGAGAAACTCCGCGTACCGAGTTCGTCCTACTACCAGGAGGAGTCGGCTGGATAAGATTGAGTTCCGGGACAGGATAAGGTGTACCCACCGGTCCGCGACCATCTTTCGTAGCAGTGAACGAGTAGGGAGGAGGGTAAGGCGGGACTCCTGATGGTCCCAAATCGTGATCGTCGTGGGCGTAGAATACATGGACATCTGGAGCTCCCTCGTTTGGGTCGACCTTAGCCACAGGAGCTGACGTATTCTCAAGGAACTCTTTCGGGCAAAAGAAGTCTGCTTGAGATACAGGCTCATGCTTCGACGTGTATCTGTCTTCCCATTCTCGCAGTACCTCTTGCGCGCTATCGGGTTCGCGGATGGTAGAAGGCGCGCTCTTCTTCTTGAACAAGTCGCGATCGAAGATATCGTCGTCAAAGTAATCCACAGCGACCTTACTAGGTGCAATGGTTTTAACAGCGGCTGGTTCGATAGTCTTGACTGAGGATGGTTCAACTATTTTGCTGGGACGTCTGTCGCGCTTGGAAGACGATATGGCAGCACTGGTGATTGTGGCGGCAGCTACAGCGGCTGTAGCGCCAGCGGCAGGAGATTTCCACATATCCGGCTGAACAATTTCACGCTCACGCACCTCAAGCTCCTGTTCTTTGCGTCGTACATCACTAGCAACTGAGCTACCAGTGCGTTGTTGCTCCAATTGGCGTCGTTCGCGATCACTCTCGTACCGTTGCGAGTATTCTTCCGCCTCACGCTCTCGCCGCCGACGTTCCATGTCTTGTTGAATTTCAGCCTCGCGCTTCTCTGCTTCTCGTTGCTCGGCTGCTTGTCGATCTGCGTCCCGGCGTTCCCGTCGCTTCTGCTCTTCTTCGAAATCCAGGTCGCGCTGTCGTTGCTCAGCGGCACGAGCTTCATTCTCACGGCGCTCATGCTCTTCAGCTTTCTCCCTAGCCTTGCGAGTAATACGCTCTTGCTGGTCACGACGATCCTTCTCCTCTTGCTCGCGACGGTGTTCAGCCTCACGGTGCTCAGTCTCAAGCTTTGCCAACCGTTCAGCCTCGAGGTATCGTCTTGCCTCCTCCTGCTGGCGCTGCAGTTCCTGCCTTCGACGTTCCTGCTCTTTGCGATCAGCGTCGTCTCGGCGACGACGTTCATCTTCTTCTTCACGAGCGTGATCTTTGCGGCGCTCCCGCTCTTTTCGCGCTTGCTCTTCGGTAAACTCGAAGCGGACATTGGATGGAGAGCTAGATGGCCTATCGTTGTTCTTTGCAGCAGCGATGGCAGCGCCAGTAATACCAGCACCAACAGCGGCGATGGCAGCGTCACGCTTCCAAGTAGACTGTACTGGAGATGAGTTCGCGCGCCGTGGTGGGGCAGGATGATAAGGAGAATCGAAATTAGACGGGTACCGGTTAGGATAAGACGGGGCTGTTTGAGAGAAGACGGGCGGGCCGCTTGGGACAACATAGCCAGGCTGGGGTGGAGCTTGCGTCGAGTAAATGGCTCCAGGAACCTGGTGAACAGGTTGGGGTTGTTGGATATTAATCCCACCCGACTGAGAGGTGACGAGCGGTTGGGGGGTCGGAAGAGAGCTTGTACGTCTGGCATCGAAAGAATTAGGCTCGCCGGACGCCACAGGGTATACGGTCTGTAGCGAAGGGATGCTGCTTGCACTACTATCTTGTCGATGAAGACCCGTGCCGGCCACCGCTCCGGCGATAGCTCCGGTTGCAGCAGGACCGATAAGCGAATTGTTCGCCCCAGCGTTATACAAACTCTCAGTGGAAGGCTTCTTTTGTTTCTTGCTGCCCCATCGCCAACCCCACTTATTGGTACCAGAACCGTTGGAGGCAAGGGACTCTTTACTCTTGCTCTTCGTCAAACCGTAATCGCCGAAGGCAAGACCAGAGCTGATGCTCCCAGAGTCAGTGGTGTCATCATCTGGCAGATCTTCCCAATCATCCGCATCTACACCTCCATAGCGAGAAGCACCAGATTGGTGACTATATCTGTTGGGTGACTGATGCTTCTTGTCGCGAACCGCAACAACTTCAGGACGACGTCTACCCTTATTGCGTCCAGCTTGCGCAGCAGCAATAGCAGCAGCAGTCGCGCCTAATCCGACGAGAGTAGCATTGAGCTTCTCATCGGAGCTTCGTCGCGAGGGGCGCTCCTTGCGTCTGACAAACCCTTCACCAAAGGCAATATCAGAGTCGGAAGACGAAGTTGATGCATTGCCAAAGTTGAAGAACCCTTTCTTTTTCTTAGAATGGCTGTGAGTCTTTCGGCGTTTCTCCTTTCGCTTCTCCTTAGGTGGCGCAGCTGCAAAGAAGCCACTCAAGAAACCACCCTGCGGTTGATGCGAACGGGAAACATCGATGACAGAAGCAGACCCAGCAGAGCTCCGGGAAGACTTGTGGTTTAATCGATGGTTCTTCGAGTACCTCCGGTCGCGGTCACTGCTGTCATGCCGATGGCGTATAAACACGTTCTGGGGAGAATTCGAACGGCTGCGGCTGCGGCTACGACTCCGATGCTTCCTGCGTGTAGCACCAACAGCTGTCGCTGCAAGACCGGCACCAAGCGCAGCGCCCAAGACGCCAGATTTGCGGTCTCTAGAATGCGAGCGTGACCGCGAGCGGGAGCGATGACGAATGATCTTGTAGTCTTTACGATCACGGTCCCCAGTAACTCCCACAGACATTCGAGATCTGCGATCCTCAGATCGGCTTCGCGGTCGAACCTCTGACCGGCCAGAGGAGTAGTGTCTGCGATCACGGGATCGACTTCGGCTACGGCTGCGACGGGACACTCTTGAACGAGCGTCTCGACCCGACTTGACGCTATAAGTATCGTCGAAGTCGTTCCTCTGTTGGCTTAACAATGCTTTCCCAGCCTTTGCAAGACCAACTCCGCCTAGACCAGCAGCAATCCACCCAGCCGTGCTTGTATTGGTGTTCTTCCGCTTATCCCGCCTCTCGTCTCCAGACAATGATAAGCGCGACGACTTCTCATTCAAACCATAACGCGATTGCTTCTCCTTGATGCCAGACGGGCGGAATTCGCCCGAGCGTTTCCGTCCGTAGTAGTGTTTGCGTGGGGCATCCATCGGCGAAGACCGGGGGTCGAAGCAGCCTTTGCATACTCCAATGTACTCAGTATACTCTTCCATCCTTCGAACATCGTCGTAGTTCTTCCACCAGTCCGCAAACTTGGATACAGGTCCCTTGTGCTCATGCTTCTGGGCCATCCCACCTGGCATAAGCGGACTAGCTGAAGACGCGTAATCGCCATAATGCTGTCCCGGGAAGCCCCCAGGCATAGAGTGGGACTGATGGTGAGAGTCGTGTGAGTTGTGCGGGTTGTGATGAGCCAGACCATAAGCTGCAAGTCCAGCAGCACCAGCAGTGTACAGTCCAGCATGTGACGAGCCGGATGACTGTTTCCCAGGCTTGCCCGGCCTGGGAGGTTTTGGAGGGGGCATATCCTCCATAGCGTCCGAGTACGTGGGCATGTGGCTGCCGTCGGTGGCTGCTGTTGACGGATTCTGGCCTTGATAATACATGGATGCCGGGGCACCCGAGGGCATGTAGCTGCCGTCGGTGGCTGCTGTTGACGGATTCTGGCCTTGGTAATACATGGATGCCGGGCTATCCGTGTAGCTTGTGGAATATTGCGTATGTGAGGTGTGTGAAGAGTTGTGTCCGACGGCGTATCCGAGACAGGCAACACCAGCCATGGTAGCGGCCGAGCCCAATTTGCCTGGCTTGTCAGGTCTCGAGGAGGGCATTGGTGGTCGGGAGGGTGAAGGCTCGTCGTTGGTAAAGGCGCCGGGCATGGACGAGGGCCGCGGCGGCCTGGGGGTTGTTGTGTCGATGTTTGCAGTGCCGTAGAAGTCGGCAGCTGCGCCAGATCCCGTGTCGGGGACGGGATTGGCTTGAGCAGAGGCAGTCGTCAGATGCTGCTGGTCGTGGGGGGTGATGACCGAAGGGCGGTCTGGTCGCACTCCAGGCTGGTGCAGAACAGACTGGCCTTGGTCGCCGTAGTAGTCTGCAGCCTCTCCGAACGAGTCGGCGTGCACGGCGGCTTGGGGCACGAAAGGCGGCGCAAACTGGGCCGGGTTCTGGCCGGGGAACTGATCGTGCACCTGGGACGACATGGCAGGCAGCCCGCCCGACATCATATGCTGCCCGTTCTGGTCTGGATAGTGCGAGAAGCCTCCGCTCTCGATCTGGCCGGCCACAGACCGAGCCCCCCGCCGCGGGCTCTCGACGATTTCCTGCGGGCGCGCGCCGCCAGCCTCGGAGCAGCTCTTCTTCCTCTTGTCGCGCCCGTCCTGGTCCTTCTTCCCGTCTTTGTCGCTGCGCTCTCTGCGGGAGACGGTCGAGCGCACGTCGTCGTCGTCGTCGTCGCGGCGGCGCCTCCTGCGTTCATGGTCGCGTGGGTCCTCGTATAAGTCGGCATTCGGCCTCATCTCGTCGCGGTCGCGTTCATCCCTCACCGTCGCAAAGGACGTGACGCTGTCCGAGGCTCTCGATCGTGATTCGCGTCCCGAGGGCCGCCGCGCAGAACTCGACGACACGACAGACGCGGCGCCCTTCGATCGACGCGTCGCCGACGAACTGCTCCGCTTGCGCTTCTCTTCGTCCCGGTCCTTTGCGCCATCGCTCTTGCCAGTGATGCGACTCCACATTATCGCGCTGGCCAAACAGCGACACCGCTCGTTGTATGTGCGCGGTGTTGGGCAGAATTTATGCTCGTCGTCGGGTCGCGGCTGCTGGACGTGGGATGCTGGGCTATCGAAACTCGGAAATCGGAGGCGCAGAACGGTCGCGTCGTAACGTCGTTATAGTGTACAGGGAGACACGAAGGAAATGCAAAGGCCACTGCAACTGCACACAGACGGGGCTGCCTCATCGACCGCTTCGATTATGCGCGCAACGATAGCTGAGTTGTTCAGTGGCGAGCCGACCGTGGAGACTGACCGGTCCCCCTGCACGCTCCACTTTCAGCTTGGGGGCTGGGCCAATGGATGCCATCTGCCGCCTCGGTGGGTCCAGGCATGCGAAAACAGCCGGAACTGCATCGTTGTGCACCGCAGTGTGCTTCATTAATTCTTCATATATCTATGTTCAACTTGCATCGAGGGCCTCTACATTGCCTGAAGGCAGAAGAGAAGGAATGTAGCTACGAACCGCCGCGCGTCGACTGTGCTTCATTCCTGGCGGGAAGCTTCATTCGACTGCATCTACAGGCGTCCACGGGTCTTTGTTTTCCACGTGAACACATGTATGCACTGCTGTCGTTCGTCGGGCAGCGAACACATGGGATCATCTCACTCACAGCCCAGTGTTGAAAGCAGGCGCTCCTCGTTGTGTAGCTCACGCCAACTCATCATTTTAGTCAGGGAAGATGCTGGTTGCTCATGCACAGCATGCTAACTAGGTAGTATTCTGCCAAAACCCATTGCTCCGAGCAAAATGCTTCCAATCCCAAGATTCCAGCCTAGACTCCGCGCTCTTGTTTAAAAACCACATATTTCATCCCAATGCCCTCCATAACCCGTGACGCCGTTTACAATTACACCATTTGTCGGCCAATATGCTCGTTGGCCTATCTCTTAAAACCAGTGTAGTAGACACCATGCTCCTCCCGCTCGCCGCCACGGCGGCTCATCTATGCGCGCTGCCCAGAGAACATATTCCTCAACGCCATGATCTGCGCGCGCATATCCGGGGCCAGTCCATCGATTTGTTGTTGGGTCAGTGACATCACTTGCTGATACGCTACAAGCTGTTGGGGATCCAAAGCCGGCTGGGCGGGTTGAGGGGGCGCATATGCCTGAGGGGGAATCTGCGGCGGTGTAGGAACAGGCTGTGGGGAGTATGCGGCGAAGTTTTGCGGCGGTCGTGGAGGCTGTGGTGCAGGTGGTTGTACTTGCGGCGCAGGTGCTGCTGCCACTGCTGGGGCAGACGAATCTACCAGCGCGCCCAGCACGTTCGAATCCACCAAGTTGAGCAGAAGCAGTGCCTGGAATATCGCGTAGGCAAGCTGCGGTGCCTGTCTCAGCAAATCTGTGGCCTTCGCAGGATCCGACATGACGAGGCCCTTCATCTGTGAGAGAATGTCGAGAAGCTGAGGCGCAGGAAGCGTGGAGAGGGTGCGCGAAATCGCATCGGGGCAAGTAAAGTTGGGTGGCAGCTCAGCGCCGGGTGGGAGAGGAGGGAGCGTGGAGGACTGCGGTGCAGCAGCAGGAGCGTCTGGCTGTCCGTTGACTGGTGGCGGCGCATTATTCGCGGGGGCGTTGTCGCCTGCACCGTTATCGTTGGACCAATCCACCCGCAGTTTCCTGCCCATCAGGTCGTAATCGTTGAGGTTGCGCACGGCGGAAGCTGCTGAGTCGGGGTCTGCGAACTCTGCGAAGCCGAATCCCTTGGGTCGTCCAGAATCTTTGTCGTACACCAGTCGGAAGTTGAGCACCTGCCCAACGCGGCTCAGTGTCTCTATGATGGCCTCTTCGGTGCCGCCTGTGGGGAGTTAGAGGGTGCGCACGGGAGCAAGAGCAACGGGTGGCAGGTGCAGGTGGCTGACGCAGAACTTTGCGCCATGCGCCAGCCGGATTTCACTTACCATAGGGAATGTTGCCGATGAATACGACACGACCAGCCTTATCATTCGGTGCCATGGCAGCAGTTGTGGTCGACGTAGTGGTAGTGGGAGATTCTTTGAGGGTGAGCCGCACGTCGCGACTGCTTCAACCTCGGGAGCTCGGGCCATTTGTCTAACCAGAGATGGCTAGTGTGTACCTTGATTGAAAGAGGCGCACCGGTGCGGGTGTGCGTATGCTTGAACGTGAATGTGAACGTGAAGCTTTCTTACAGGCTCTAACCATACACCAAACTTACCTGTAGGATTGTTCAACTTTTGACGGCCCAGTATAGGCGGGTCACTATACCACCATGCTACAACATAATTTCCCGTCTTTCTCCTCTAGCTGCTGCAAGCAACGGACATCAAGAGACATTCTAAGCTTGACCTATGTAGTATAGACTCTGGAGTAACCTGAAGGCCAGAGCACTTGCGTTGATTGGATACATTCGTGATTTCCGCCGTCCCAGAAGATCACCCACACCAACCGTATCCTCCGCACTTCTCGCTTGAGTTACCCAAGGACAAGTAATACAACTGATACCAGCTCACTCATACTCATTGCAGTGCATGGCTTACAATTTTGGCCCGCAGCACGCACCCTCTTGTCCAATGGTTGCCTCCACCGCCGGTTGGTGGTGCTGCTCGCTCACCAAAGTACTCTTGTTGAAACTCTGCTCACTGGGCGGCACATCCAAGGCCGGGTTCTTATCAAAGAAGTTGACCGGCTTCAAATGGATCTTCAAGACCTCGCAAGGCATAACAGGAAAATCCTGCAAACCCGTTAGTTTCAAAAAATCACGGAATTTGGAGATAGCTTACCTCGATTCTTGGGATATGGTTGATGCCAGTCTGGATATACACGACCAAGTCGTCATCTTTCACATTCTCCTTGCGATCTGCCCATGATCTTACGCCAGTGCCACCTCTTGATTGATTGGTATACCTGCCTCCAGCGTACAGTTCGTCATCACGATACTTCACCACGTAGATGTTGTGGTCTGAAAACTCAGCGCGCTTGTAGTTGAAGCTGTCTTTATCGGACAAGATCTTTTGGAAGGGTGGTGCTTGAATTTTGTAAGCTATGGGCTTGCCATTGACCGGGTTGCGTTTGTCCACATTCTGTATTTTGAAAGTCCGGTTGTTGTCGTAGTCGGTATCGTAGCCGCCTGATTGCTCGATGACAGTCTCCTTCACGAAGTACCCGGTACCGTGCGGATTGAAGTCTGATCGAGGCATGGGGAATGCTTCGTCGTATACTAGGCGGTTGTCTGGCCCATCCAGGAATGGGTCAACTCGAAGTGAAAATATGTGCTGGTGATGGACGGCAAGGACACCGGGATGGACCACAGTGCCGAACGGTACATCGATACCCTCATCGATGGGCTGCGTACTTAGAATGCCGGTAGCTCGTATCTCGTAGTCGACCTCTCTCCAGCTTGGTTGAAGATAAAAGCCAGGATGTACTCGTAGTTTGATACCGTGATGATCGACTGTAACACTAGTTCGCGAGAGCGAGCTACGGCTGCGCGCCCAGTCCGGTAGTTGGTATGTTTCCAAGCGATGCCAGCATCTTGCTCATGAATGCAGACGCAGTTTTCCATCGGGGTAGTAGTACCACCATTGTCGTCTGAGAGCACTGCATTGAGATAATATATAGAGCCTAGGCAATCGCAACCAAGTTTGAGGTTGTTGCACATGATTCCAGCTCCAGCGTCCCCCAGGTCGAATGCGGATTTCTTGTGGTACGGGTGGCGAGGGTCTGCGTAGGGGATGTTCATGTCGCTCAAGCTCATCCGATAGAACAGGCTTCGGCCGTCATATCGCACGTCATACAAGACCGGGCCCTCTCGTTGATTGAAGCCAACCCTGAACTTCCATTTCTGCCACTCCAAAACACTGGAAGTCCCCTCGTGTGTGACGGAGAAGCTAGCACCTTCCGGTTGGACGACGTTCAAAGGCTTCAGATCAGTTCGCAAATTTTGGTACTCCGGGATGTACTCGTTTCCTGGCCGGATGGGGTATGGTCCAAGTTCCTTGATCGTGTTGTCTGTACCTGTCGGCAGAATGTCGATGCGAATGACCTTCATGTTCTCGGTGGTAATCACCGGACTGATGGGCAATGGCAGCGCATAGTGGTTGGAGTCAGTTTCTGAAGGGTTGAGCGGATCTCGCATGTAGAGGAAGCATTGGTACAACCGCTCCTCATCATTTACGCCGTCCGACCCTGCACGTACTATAAGCTTCACTGATAGAAAATTTCGAGAGGCCTCATACCGTATATCCATGGATCGCTTATGACTACCGTACCCTCCGGCAGCTGTAGTTTCGCGATCGCATCCTTGACACCCTGATCTTTCAAGCGCAATCTTCTCGATGCGCACAATCTCTTCGCCATCGCCATTGGCATGGATGAAAGGCCCCAATAGCACATTACGGAGCACACGACCCGAGTTAAGGTCGACAATAGCTTCGTGAAATTTATTCGTGTTGCGGATGTAGTAGTTCAGGAACGCCTTCCTGCTGACCGGGGGTAGCTTCGTACCAGCGTGCTCGGCTTCCAGGTATTGAATTACCTGCGCTTTCGGAGGCTCATCCAAAGTGACAGCTTTGAAATGAAGATCCGTATGCGCCGGCCAAGACGCCCTGACCGCTGCTGAGGCCGATTTGATTTCCAACGCCGAAAGCGGCGCTAGGGGGTGCATAGGCATCGCTTTCGTTGGCTGCAAAGCTGTAGAATCGGAGAAGGTTCCGGTAGACATTTGTGTTTTGTTTTGAAAAGCCAAAAATCTCCGGGAGTCGAGGTTGGAAGGTGTGATTCCAAGAAGAGGTGTAGTTGAAAGTGCCTTCCATCCGCGGCAGAAAGAACTGTGCCACACTAGCCGTTACCTAGCGAAGGCCAGTGTGATGCGATGTTGGCTGTGATATGTGTGAGATAAGAAGCGTGGACCCATTGGTGTCTCTCGGCTCGCATGTACCTAACAAACAAGGCTAGTGCCTTCTGCAGGTGGTGAATTGCATTCCGCTACCAAGGCTCTGTTCGGTAGGCATGATTTCGAATCGTGATTCCGTTGGGCCTTCCTGTTACGGCAAGCGTTATAGCAGAATTACATTTATTAGGAAAGTTTTTCTGCTTAACTATGCGCAGACTTGCGCAGACTTGCGCATTTGTGGCAATTTTGTGCGCATTTTTGCACAAGCAATTTACTAGCACAAAAATGCTTAGAGATGCATAGACATGCGCTGACTTGCGCAGATGTGCACAAATAGTCTAAATAAGTAATTTTTTAAAGCGTTATGACTTTTTTACTAGTAAAGCTATAATATTTTAAATTTTTAATAAAATTTATAGAGAAAATACTAGTCTTTAATTATTAAATTTAAAAATACTATTCTTATTATAAAATTAGTTAGTAATTAATAAAAAACTCTTTATTTTACTAGTTATTATATATATTACGTAATATTATTATATAAAAATATAGTACTAATAAATTATTATATAAATTTTTTAAAAAAGTTATAATAATAATAAAGTAGTTAAAAAGTTATTAAAGTTTAAACTTTTTAAAATAGTGTTCTTTGCTAAGCCACTAATTTTTATCAAATTTAATTCTTTTAAATAATTATAAAACTATAATTGTTCTATTTTTAAATCTATATAATCTAGAAATTAGAGTTAGGTAGTAGTTCTATATAACACGCTAGTAATTAATACTATTATATTAACTAGTAATTAGTATCTAGTAAAAGACTTTAACTTTATACTTTAAAATCTAACCTCTTTTTATTAATAACTTAAAATGCTTTTCAATGTATATAATAGTAGGAGGAATATCTGCTATTATTGTAATAATATTTTTATTAGAAACCCCTTAGTCGCAAAAAAAACATATTAAAAGAAACTACACCTATAATAGTAATAAAGATCTTTATTATATAGAAATTCTAACTAAGATTAAGTCTACACTATATATAGAGAGAAGTAAAATAAAAGGCACTAAAACCTAGTATCTAGTATATAGTAGTAGTAGTAGTAATAAATATATATAAAATAATAATAATTTATTATTAACTTTCTATATAGTAGTATTAGTAATAGTAGTTAATAAATAGTCTACTATCTAATATAACTAAGTTATATATTATCTCTTAACTAGTAGTAGACTATTAGAAAGCTATAGTAGACTACAAAGTTATAACCGCAGAAGTAGAAGTAGTATAGATAATAGAATACTTAACTATAGTTTAGTTATTACGCTTATAATCTAGTAGTAGTATAACTATAGTTTACTATATATATAGTGTATAAAGTCTACCTACTCTTATAATATTAGTAACGCCTAGTATATTAAATCTTTATCTCTTTATTTATTATATCTAGTAATATAATAACTACTTTCTAGCGATCTAATATTATATCTAAGTCTAATACCTATAGTAATATAGCTATTATTAAATTTAGTTAGGGTATAGATAACTAGCTAGGCAAAGTTAAGAATAATTTCTAGAAATTTAGTAACCTTATATAACTAGAAGGATTATTAAAAGGGCCTCTAGAGCTTATCTTTAAGTACCCTATTAGTAATATCTTTAGACTAATTTGCTGCGTCTTATGTCTCTAGATTTTAAAGTATAAGACACTTCTTTAGTACCTAGATATTAGCAAAGACACAGTTTTTATAATATAATAATAGTATAGTTTAGTTTTTTTTTACGACTAAGAGGTTTCTAATAAAAATATTATAATAATAGTAAATATTCCTCCTACTATTATATACATAGAAAAGCGTTTTAAGGTGTTAATAAAAAGGGATTAGCGCGTTATATAGTAAGCTTGGCGGGCTTAGCGGGCCCACTCTAACTAAAAAAATCCACATATAAAATATGGTAAGGCCACTTCGCTATACTAGTTTACATAATAATAATAGTATAATATAGAGATTATGCTATAAAAGCTTAAAAATATAACTAAAAATAAAGGTAATAAGAACTATAAGAGTGAGAACTAGAGTAAAAGTAAGAAAGAGTTTATTATAATATATAAGACGCTAGAGGCATAATAGTAGTATAAGAAGCTTATTAAAGTAGTAGTAATTATTTAGGCTATTATTAAGGCAGAGAACTATAAGTAATAAGGATAAGAGTAAGTAGTAGTAATAAAAGCATAAGGGAGATAGGTAGTAGTAGTAAGATCCTAGGTAGTAGTATATAGCTCGCTAGTTATAATAGTTCTATGCCGGCCACTCTACTAAGCACATTCTATTACCTTTCTTTTACACTATATTTTTCTCTTTTTGCGCCTTTTACCTTTTTAAAGGCGCCTTTTCTAGTTAGTATTAGTATATAGCTAGCGTAGGCCTATACCTTATACTGCCCTCTATATAAGAAAGGGTCCCCTACGTCTCTTTCTTATTTACTATCTTAGAATAGTATTAATTTAACTAGCTCTTTTAACTATTTTAGCTATTCCTAATAGGTTAGCCCTATAAGGCTGTATACCACCCTTATATTATTCTCAAATTAACCTTTCTATTTAGCTATAGATAGTAATATAATATCTACTCCTTTCTTAAGACGCTGTCTATAGGCAGTTAAATTAGTAGAAGTTTTACCTTATTAGTTACTAGTTATACTAGGCAGTTGCCTAAGGTTTATAAAATCGCTAATATAACTCCTTTACTTACTATAAGTAGGTAAAAGTGTATTAGTTTATTAGTTACTAGTTATACTAGATAGTAGTTCTACGCTAAGGTCTATAAGACTACTAATACAACTCCTCTACCTACTATAAGTAGGTAAGGGTATATTAGTTTATTAGTTACTAGTTATACTAGGTAGTAGTTCTACGCTAAGGTCTATAAGACTACTAATATAACTTATCTGCCTACTATAAGTTAGTAAGGGTGTATTAGTTTATTAGTTACTAGTTATACTAAGTGGTTATTATACTACCTAAGGTCTATAAAACTACTAATATAACTCTTCTATCTACTATAAGTTAGTAAGAGTATATTAGTTTGTTAATTACTAGTTATGCTAGGTAGTTATTATACTATACTAAGGTTTATTTAAAAGGCCACTTCTACACTTATTTGTCTATTATAAGTTAGTAAGAGTGTATTAGTTTATTAGTTACTAGTTATACTAGGTAGTTATTATACTACGCTAAGGTCTATTTAGAAAGGCTACCCTAGAAGTCCTAATATTCTATATATAAAAAATAATTAATAAATAATAACTACTACGCTATACCCTATAGAGCTAACTTGCCGAATAACTATCTTCTAGCGCTATTATAGCAAGGGCATAAGGTATAAAGCTAGAGGATTAGAGTTAGGCTATAAAGGTAATATAGAGGTTAAAGTTTTATATATTTTATTTTATACTTTATCTTTTATCTAGCTTAGACTATACGCTAGCTTATACACTATATAAGACCTACTATCTTAGGTCTATCTACTATACCCTTTCTATAACCCCTACTTTACTTAAACCTACTACTACCTATACTATATAGCAAGCTATTACCCTTTAATCTAAGAGACTTTTAAAAATATTCCCTGCGTCCTCTCTACTCTTAAATAGTTCTAGAATAAATAATATAGAGGGGATGTTTGCCTATACCCTACTAAAAATAGTTTATATAATACTTATAGTAGAATTTCTCTACTTTACCCTACTAGCAATCTATTATTTATTAAGCAAAAAAAGCAACTAATAGTTACTTTTAAAACTGCTAGTCGCCTCCCTAGCCTTATAAAAAAAAGTATAGTTAAACTACTTAAAAAGGTCTACCTTAGTAAAGTTTCTTATAATGCTCCTAAGTATAATTAACACATTACTATACTTACAATAAATTAGCTAAGTAATAAATTTTTACTACTAATAGACTTTAAGTGGCTTACGCACTAAGGCAAAGCTAAACTTAAAGCTACTAGAAAGTTTAGCATATTTTTAGCGTAATTTAAACTAGACTAATTACTCTATCACAGCCTAGAAATAAAAATAATTACTCGCTACCTATTATCTTTAGGCTTAATATTGCTTTTCCTAAGGCCTGCTTTTAGAGAAGTAACTAGAATTAGTAGCTAGGGCTATTATAAATTTAAAGATAATTCTAAATAGGAAAGTATTATTTAGGCTTTATATAAGCACGCTAATGAATTTAAATAAGCTTTTACTATACTTAAAGTATAGATACTTTACACTATAATATATATAATAAAAAAAGAATTCTAATTCTACTCTAATAGTGCTAATAATACAGCTATTAAAAAGAACTTATTTACCTCTAGTAAAGCTTTTTTTCTATTAAAGATACTTATAATCTATAGCACTACACTTATATATCTTTAAAAAACTCTAGCTTAATACTATCTAATCTACTATATAGTTTACGCTACCCTTATATAACTAAGTAAAACTTATTCTATCTAGTTATATCCTAGTATACGCCCTAGCTAGCGCTCTAATATACACCCTATTATTTACTTTAGCTTATAGTGTCTCCTCTATAACTAGATAACACCCTTTACTACTTTTTAGTTCCTAGATATATATAAACTAAGCTTACTAATAGTGCCCAAATAGACGTGCCTTAGGGTAGACACACTACTATTACTTTTAATATATCTAAGCTAGAACGCTTTGCAAAGCTACCTAATATTAATAAGTACTATAGAAAAGATTAATTTATCTTTAATATTAAATATTAGCTAAAGAATATATATATAATAAAATCTACATAAACATAAACTATTACTAAAGCAATAATAATAAGAAAGATTAAGACAATTTTATAAAAGCTATCCTTAGCTGCCTTAAAAGCGCGCCTTAAGAGGTAGCGCAAAATTAGTGTTAAATAAATTAGGCCCTCTAAGAAAATTATAGGCCTAAAGGACTTTTTAATAGGCACGTAAGAAGTTTTATAAGCTCTTTCTTTCTAATAAAATAGACGCCTAAATATTCCTATAAGCTTTTAAAAGTCTAGCTAGAAAAGGTAGACTAGATGTAAAGCCCTAGAAGGACAAATTATAACTTAAGTTAACTAAAAGTATTAAGTTAATACTTTAAAGAGAGATAGAAGACTCTACTATTAACTATATAGTAATTAAACGCTAAATAACTATAGCTAGCTACACTCTCTATAATAATAGTATAATAAACCCTTTCTAGGCGCATATAAGAACTTCTTATAAGGCACTACTCTTTAGATTAATACTTTTATATATAGTAATTAGAAAATAAATACTCTATTTTAGACCTACTTTTTTCTTTTTAACTGTTTATAATTAGACTAAAGTGTAGTGCATAAAGTATAACGTCTACTTTAGCTATAGTAAGAAACTTAGAGGCCTACACTTACACTACTGCTATAAGACAGCTATATAAGTAAGTATAAAAGTAGAAAATAATCTTAATTTAAATAAACCTAGTATTGCCTACTACTCTAATTTAGAGGTAGGTAATTTGTTAGACAATAAGGCTTTAAATATGCGCTACTAGACTACTCTAACCTAGTAGTTTATATAGAAGCTACTAAACTAATTAATCTAAATAAACTATAATTTTAACTATAAAATATAGATACTAAACTAAAATCGCTGCCTATAGGTAGTAAGATGGTAAGGGTTTCTAAGCTATTTAGAGGCCCCTAACTAGTTATACTAGTGCAAATTAAATTCTAAGGATTAGCTTTTAGGTTATAAGCCTTAATAGATATTAGTGCTAGCGCTTATAATCTTATTACTTTAAGGTATATAAAAGTAGTATAAAAATAGCTTAAAGCTAAACTTCTCTGCCTAAAGACACTAATTCCTTTTAAGAACTTTGCAGAAAAGAGAAGTATAAAAGTAGATATCTATTTTACAACCTAGCTTAATATTAATAGACGCAGTAATACTATATAGTTTATTTTTTATAAAATGGAGGACTATAATCTTATTATTAGTAGGAAATTTTTTAAGTAAGTTAACTGCCTAGTTAATACTTAGGACCGTCGCCTTTATTAGAAAGATAATAAGAATCTAACCTTTACTAGTAACCTTATTCTATTATAGACTTTTTTACTACCTAACCCTTTTTACTAGAATAACACTACCTAATAGAATAGCCTAGTTAAAAAGTAGAACTATACTTACTAAATAACTTGCTTATTAAAAGCTAACTAGAGCGTCTCTAAGGAGACCTCTATCTAGCTTCCTAGTCCTACTATCTTAGTTAGTAGAATATACTTAAAGGCTTATTAGAAACTAAGCTATAAGAATATCTTTAATAAAGGTAGTAGCGTTAAGGCTATTAAGCTATCTTTTTTAGACAAGGAACTATTAGACAATAAATTGCCTTTTAGTTACTCTATTCCTACTACTTAAGGAAGCTACTAGTAAAACTAGTCCCTAGAAATTATATAGTAGAATCTAGGTCTTACCTCTAACCCTAGACCTAAAGACTATAAACCTATTAGAGAAGCTAATCTATAGATTAGGCAGCTCTTGCCTATAGAATTAACTATTTAATTAAAACTGCCCTAGCTAGAATAACCTAGGTTAGCACCCTTTTGCCCCACTACATTACGAATTTAGAAAGAGAACTTAGTATTACTTACTATAGTAATAGCCCTAAAGCTTATAGCGCTGCCTATTATAGTAGTAGATTAGAAAATAAAGAGCTTACCTATTATAACAACCTTCTTAATAATAACTCTAAATTTACTAACCTAATTAATTCTAAGTCTAACTCCCTATAGAAAGGATACTTAAATAATAAATCTAATAGTAAACTACTTAATAAAATCTCCTAGAATGCTAATAATTAGGAGCTGCCCCTAACTATTAGCCCTTACTCTAATCTACTAGTTACCTAACTTAGTTTGCCCCTAGGGGCACTCTAAGCTACGAAAATAGGTAGTCTAGTTTACTACTAGTTAAGTAGCTCCCTAGCTAGCCTACTATATATAGGCACCTATTACTTTTAGCGCCCTTACTATAAAGGATTAATAGTTCGAGTTAAGATAATAGTTAATTAAACTCTATGGGTAAGATACTGCGTAGAGATCCTAGTGATTACCCACGCCTACTATATAGTGGGCGCATGGTGGACGCTAGGTGCTAGGCCTAGTTAGGGCTAGCACTAAAGATAAGGCGTTATTTCTAGCCTGCCTTAGGGTCACAGCACCTCTGGGCATTAATTTATTATACTACTCCCCCTCCCCCCCCCTTTAAAAAGAGTAGTTCTATCGCTCTTATAACTATACAATTCTTACCTAATGTCTCTAGCATCTTAGGCATTAAATTGTCACCTTATTCCTAAGTTTCTAATAGGTTTTTTACCTATAGTGAGACCTATTATCTATTAGGCATATTACTGTGATCGCATATAAAGAATTGCTAATAGTGCTATAGTGTTTTAAATTGTGGAAGCGAAGAGAATTAACTAGGTAGAGTTATTAAAAATAACGCCTTATATATTATATAATAGAAATTAACGTTATAAACTATAGCTTATAAATTATAACTTTTATAAATCTTACCTTTAGGTAGTAATATTAATATGTGCGTATATAGTAAAGTACTATTATTAAGTATAATTACTATTATTGGGCGCAATTACTATTGTTAGACTTAACCTTATAGTTTTTAATATATAGGCAACCTCTAGTATATAAGTAATTTCTAATATATAGGTACTTAATATTATATACACACGCTAATATCCTAGGCTATATTACTTAAGAGTGTAACTATTACGTAATAAACAATATTGTTAGTAATATAGGTAGTAGAGGCACCCTTTCTACTTACTATAACTTGCGTTTATAGAGGAGAACGTAAAAGCTTACTATGTGTATATTTACTTTATTATTAGAGCTAGTAGTTCGCTTATTCTTAATAATAATATATCTTATTTACCTATTAGTGTGGTAAACTTCTTATATATAGGAAGAAATAGGTAACTCTAGTGCTAATTATAGACTAGGTTTAGCGAGCTAATAAGTTTTATATATAGCTTCTATAATAGGTTATTTAGTCCTAATAGGTAGTCCTTCTATTGCACTTTATATTAAAACAGGCCCTTTCTTTATAGTAGTGGGTCTTTTAATCTATAATTAAGTTAAGTATCTAGAATTACTTTAACTTTATAGTCTAAGTCGTCTTATATATTAGGGTTGGCAATCTCTATAGGCCCTTTAGGCACTAGAGTCTAACTAGATATTAGCGGCTTATATAAGTGTAATAGCCAAGAGTAAAAGACGTTGTAAATACAAATTTCTAGTAGAAGGTCTACTTAGTAAGCCATACTGTTAATAAACTTAGTAATTATAAAGGGCCTATAGTTTTTATAGTCTAATAACTAACTAGGGTAGGTAGTACACACGTAACAAAAGTTAATTATTACCTAATTACCTACTTTAAATACTATAGAGGGTTGGCGTTTTTTATTTGCATACTCTGCCTATTTAGTCTATAACTATTTAAGACTCTTATAGAGATTATTGCGTAATTTGTTAAGGTGCTTAGTAAAGTAGTTAATATGCACGTAATTAGCTTTAGTAGGCATAGTAAGCATCTAGTTAATTAGTAGTAGGGGCTCTAAACCTAAATATAGTTTATAGCTTTTAGTGGCGTAAAAGGGCATAATACTAATATTAACACTTATTAATAAGTTAGCTATAAATTTCGCTATAGGTAGTAGAATTACCTAGTTATCTTATTTATAGTTAACAAACGCGCGTAAGTACTATTTTAAGAAGGCGTTGGCGTTCTTTATCTGTCTATTAGTTTTAGGATAATAGAACGTTAATAGTTTAGGCTTAGTACTATTATATTAACATAACTATTTCTAAAAATAAGATATAAATTACGCTCCTCTATCTAATATAATATTCTCTAGATAGCCTTCTTTGTGCTATATAAATTTAACAAAGGCCTACACTAAAGTATTAACACGCAAGTCTATAACTAGTATAAATTTTTACTTCTTACTAAGTTAGTTAACTACTACTAAGATGTGTTAGCATATGCAGTCATTAACTATGTAAGGAGAAAGCTTAGTAATATAATTAATTAAAATAGACGTCTAATACCTCTTAGGTATAGGCAGTAGATAGAATAAGCCTTATTTTTTATTATAGTAGGTCTTTATACATCTGTAAAGCGGGCAGGCTTTAATATACTACGCAATATTACTTATTATATTTAGCCAAAAGTACTAACACATTACTTTTGTATAGCTTTTATACTTTCCTCTATATCCTCCGCATAGCAACTTATAGACCTAATTAATTACCTAGGCTTAAAGGTTTGCAACGTTAGAGACATATACTTTACCTTAGACGTATAGTAGTTTACTATATAGCTAATAGTCGCTTAGCTCTAACTATATTTCTCTATAGATAAGTTTGTATAGTATTCACTATCTTCTATTCTTTAGAGCTATTATAATTATTGTTAAGTCTTTGTCTTATAAGTAGGCTACGCGGATTTTATCTATTAGCTCTACTATACTTAATATCTTAGCTAGTAGTTATTTGTTTAACTATACGGTAGGCATATTAAATTTAGAGAGCTGCGTCGCAGGCGTAATAGATACATCTAGCTTAGAGGATTACGCTATAAGTGCGGCAGATATATTAGGTTTAATAGGTTGCTTAGTAGGCGCATTAAGTTTAATAGAATTTTTATATAGGTTACTATTATAGTTATGTATTAGGCTGTTAGGCGTTAGCGATAATAAGTTTCTATTAGAGAAACTTTCTTCCTTCTCTAGTACACATAAAGTTAACCTATTAAGTGCAACTTTCTTAGTAATATTAGTTCTTTTACTATTATTGTATATATTGTGTACGATATCTATAATGCCTTATATAGAACTAAGCATAGCGATCTATACTAGGTGTATAGTATATTATACACTAGCGTCCTATTTACTTATTATATAGGCTACCTAGAATTCTAGATTAACCTAATATAGTTTAATAACAACTTGCTATTAGTGCTATTATTAGGCGTTCTTAATATCTTATAGCAAGTTATTAGAGTAATACGTTAGCGTGTTTAGCTTTATACCTTATACCCTAGGATAATACGTAATTTTAAAATTAAACTTAGATAAGAACTTAGCCTATCTAACTTATTAATAGTTTAAGCGTTTATTTATTATAAACGTCTATAAGGCTTAATAATCTAATAGAACCTTAATTAGGTTATTAGTACCTGCGAGTTTAAATCGCCATTCCTTAAAGGCCTAAATAATCGCTAGGAGTTCTTTATTATAGATCTTATAGTTATATTTAGCAGGAGTTATCTTATATAATAGGAAAGTAACTAGCTATAATACGCTATTATGTATCTGAGATAACACTATAGCGTAAACAAAGTTAAAGGCGTTAGTTTCTAACTAAGTTTCTAAGTTAGAATATAAATAAGCAAGGATATAACTATTAGCGTTGCTAAACGTTTTTTTTAATATATTAAATATAAGTAGCCCCTTTAAGTTAGGCTGTAAAAAAAACTCCTTATAAGCGCTATCTTTTATAAGTTCTATAAGTAGTTTTACTAGGTGTGAAAATCTAGCTATAAACTATCTATAAAAATTGGCGAATCCTAGGAAGGCCTAAACGTCCTTAACACACTTTAGAGTTAGCTAATTAGTAACTATCTATACTTTCTTAGGGTCTATTTTAATCCTATCTATAGTAAGGATAAGCCCTAGATATTTAATACGTTTAACCTTCTATGTACACTTTGTAGGGTCTAGATAAAGGCTAGCGTATTTAAGTTTAGTTAGAACTTATAGAAAGTAACACTTATAATCCTCCTTATGCTTAGAGTAGATAAGGATATTATCTAGGTATATAGTATAGAAGTTATTAAGATACTCTTAAAGTATTTTATTAATAAAGGTCTAAAAAGTCCCAGGCGTATTAAACAGGTCAAAGGACATTATAATATACTTATATAATCTATAGTAGATTATAAATATAGTCTTTTCTTTATTGCCTTCTTTAGCACAAACTATATTAAAAGCTATAACAACGTTAATAAGGAATATAATTAAAATTTAGGCCATCCTAGTAAGGGTCTCCTTAATAGACAGTGGAGCGTTCTAATTCTTCTTTATAATAGCATTAAGTTGCTAATAATCCACACAGATTTAAAGACCCCCACTAGACTTTCTAACTACTAGTACTAGAGCTGCCTATAGTAATATGCTAGGGTGGATAAAATCCTTGCCTAGTATTTTATTAATATATTTTTTAACTGCCTTAGTCTCTATGCGTGTAAGCCTATAAATCTTTAGCTATAGGATAGGCGTAGTAGGGTCTACATTAATAGTGTGGTTAATACTCTTGCGCTAAGGTAGTAGGGTATTAGCCTTTATTACACTAAAACCCTACATTACTTTATTATATATAAAGGCTAGTACTATCTTCTTAAACTTCATATTAGACTAAGGCGCTTAGTTTAGTTTATCTATATATTTATTAAAATCCTCCTTTGTAGTAACTGCTGCTAGGCTAGAAAAAGCTTCTTTAAGAGCTTTAAGCGAGGTGTTATTATTAGGTGGGCAGTTAAATAGATTCTAGTAGTGTAGTTTTACCTAAATAGTGTTCTTAAGATCTTTTATAGCTAAGCACACTATAATATACTCGCTAATTATATATATATTACTAATAAGGGATGTCTTATATAATTTATTCTTTAAGGGTCTGCTATTATATATAGTCTTGAGTTATCTATAATATAAGTAGTTAGTTCTATATTAATCTAATTTAAACTTTATAGACTAGGTATTACTAAATTAAATTAAGGGTTTATAGTAATTAGTCTAGTTTATGGTAAGAATAATATTATAGTTTCTAATATTAGTAATATAGTATAATATAGTAGATGTATAACTGCCATATCTTATAACTATAATAATAGCTTCTATTAGCTTATCTACCTTACTACTATTAGTAAGTGCTAGGCGAATAGGTTTTACTATTTTTATTATCTTATAGCGATGCTACTTTACCTAGCGTTAGCTTATAAAGCACGCGCTTACTCTAGTGTTAATTAATATTAAAATCTTTTACTATCCTTATAGTGTTTGTACTTAACCTAGAAATATTAGTTAACTAATTATATTAAAGGGCCTATTAATTAAAGATGTGGCAAATACTTAGTGTCTACTAGAATAAGCCTAAGAGAGTAAAACTAAGAGGGTAGCTATAGCTTTAAACTAGTTGTAACTAAATTAAAGCTAATTTAATATTTGTTTAGCACTACGCTAGTCTAGCTTCTGTGTACGGTTTTACGTAAAAGCGTCTAGTTTTCTATATTAATAATAAAGCCATTCTTATTAACTTTAATCTTATTATTATTAGTCTCTTTCTTAGTGTTAGAGCTATTAGCGTGTATGGCTTGTAGAGCGGCAATTAATACAGAAATATTGCCAAAAGGTACAGCTAGTTTGTTTTAGTATGGGGCGTTAGGGTTATACTACTAATAATTAGTCTTTCTATACTTAAAATATAGCCTTAAGTGTGCTAATATGCGGCGCTCCTTATTAGTTTGTCTAAACATAACCTTATTAATATTTTACTTTAAGAAGGTGGCTACAAAGTAAAATTTAACTATCTTCGCTGTCTAGGATAAAGCTATATTAGTGTTTAGAGTCTAAGTAGCTTTTAGGGCAACTATATACTAATATTGTTTATTAGTATTACTAGCGTTATAAAGGTATTAAGTAAGACTATCTTCTTCCTTCTTTTAAATATTAGTAGCGTTAGCGATTAATTAGTTTATAAGCTTCTACGCATAGTTAATTATTATAGTGTTGGGTATAAAAATAAGATTACAGACTACTATAAATTAAATGCGCCATACTATAAAAGATTTGCCTAACTTTTATTTAAGAGGTTATAATAGGTTAGCAAGATTATTTAAAGCCTAAGTAATCTTATCTATTATAGTATTACTATAAAATTTATTCAAAACTTTAATATACTCTATATAATACTAGGGTTATATATTCTTAACTAATACCTAGGCGTTATCTTTAATATAGTTTATAAGGTAGGCGATACGCTAGTTTTTATCTTTAAAAGCGATAGTGCATTTATTAATAGGTAGTATACGCTATTACTTAAAGTTCTTATTATTCTTACTAGTAAACTTCTCTAAGTCTAACATCTTAGAAGTATACTTGCCACTAGAGGCCATTATAGAAGCGACTATAATTAACACTACTTAAGAAATATAAGATGTATAAAAAGTCTCACAATAGTGTCTAGATTAATTATAGCTAGGTTGCTTAGTTATAGGCTAGATAAAGGATACGCTATAATTATAATATAGAGAAAGCTCTAGGCGGGCTTATATAGGTAATATATATTAGGATAAGTAAGAGTCTCCCTAACTATTTATATTTTAACCTAGGATAGTATACTTATAAAAGTTAGGTTTGTAGCACTAGACCTTATATACTAGATCTATAACTTTATTTTACTTATTTTGCTTAAGCTAGTTATGGTTATATTAGAGTTTATTTAATTTATAGGTAGCTTTATTATAGTTAAACTAGTATTCGCGCGTCTATTACTGCTCTGCCTTCTATTCCTAATAGTAATTGCTAGCTTTATTGTTGTACTTCTTAACGTTAGTCTTTGCCTTTTCTAGCTCTAGCTTAAGTATCTTAATCTAATAATCGCAATTACTAATTAAGATTAAGTGTTCGCTTATCCAAACCCATAGTTTACTATTACTATAGCGCGCTATAGTAAGATTATTACAAATAGTCGCAATTTCTTCTTAAAGTTAATTAGTATTATTCTTAGCAGTATTTTAACTCTTATATAGCTATTTGTACTTCTTTAGATCGCGCTAAGTAAAGGCTAACTACTTAACTATTTCTATTACACTAAGGGTGGCTATTACCTCTTATAATAGCTTTTGTAAAGTCTAATTCTTAAGGTTATTAGACGCACTATAAGCGGTGCTATAGAGGGTAATAAAAAGAGCTAGTATATTAATTGCCTAATTATAGGGTTGCTCTATTACTTATTTTAATAACTTATTACTACTATTAACTATATTATTAATAGTAGTTTTGTATTTAATAGAAAGTACTCTATTATTCTTAGAGCGGTTAGTGCCTAACTAAAACGTATAGACTAGGTTACTATTAGAATTATTATATTCTTATAACTCTATTTACACCTTTCTATTATTATTATTTTTAGAAAAGGTAATATAGAATTATGGGTAATTAGTCTCTAGGTATATAATTTCTAATTAGATATTAGTAATATCTAGGTCTATGTGTTCTAATATTATAGGTGTTATATTAATAAGGCTACTACTAGTCTCTAAGGTTTTATAAATAGTGTTATAGAACTAACTTAGTTGTCTTACGCGTTGCTAGCTAGGGATACTAGTAATAGGCTAGCTCTAAGTCCTATTATTACTAACTATAGTCTGGGATTATGACTATTGTAAAGGTTAAGGTTGCTATAGTAGACTATAGCGCGAATAGCGCACTTGCTTTTACTTATTTACTATCTCTATATTAATTATAAGTTTTATTAGTTATGTATGCTAGTACCTAAGGCTAATTCTTTAACTAGTGTAGTGTTATTATCTTCTAATTAGTTGTAACACGTTACTATTATTAGGCCTAGATGTTTTATTTACCTACTAGGCTTCTTTTATAGATTTTATTTCTATTTACTAAATAGCACTCTATTATTCTAATATATAAGAGCTGCAAATGCGCAAGTTTATATATAGGCTATCTATTAACTAATAACTTTTTTAGATTGCTAGGCCTAATAAGATATTATATAGAGTGTAAGGTAATATAGTATAGTGTAAAGAACTAATAATTAGAGTTAAAATAATAGTTAATTAAACTCTATAGGTAAGATACTATACAGAAATCCTAGTAATTACTCACGCCTACTATATAGTAGGCGCGCGATTAGTGCTAGGTGCTAGGCCTAGTTAGGACTAGCGCCGGAGATAACGCCTTATCTTTAGCCTACCTTAGGGTCGCGGCACCTCTAAGTATTAATCTATTACACTTACCTCTAGTAGTTTTTCTACTAGCTAGCTTACTACTAATTTAGTAATATCTTAACTAATATATACACATAGGGTATTTATAATTTTTAGTATTTTTACCTCTAGATATTTCTACTACTACTAGTAGCACTCTCCTAATTAAAAACTATATAGTTAGGTTATATTAGGAAGCTTAGATAACTAATAATTAAAAAAGTTAATATTAATAGAATCTACGTATGGGTGCCACCTAAAGGTGCTAGCTAAGCTTATAAGGCGCGCGAGACGCGCTAAAAACACGCTAGTACCTAATTAGGACTAGCGCTAGAGAAACCTTAGTAGTTAGTACAAGGTAACTCCGACCTAGTTCTATAATACTATTCTCTTCTCTAATAAGCTTTGTCCTCAAAGCTCTATTTTAAAGTTAACCCGCTAACATAATTATTCTATTAGTAGCCCGGACAGATTAGTCCGCCGCCGACAGTTTTTGCTAAGACCACAACACTTACACTATAAATCATAATATCTTAACAACACAACGCGTTATTATCTCTAATCAAGAAGGCAGAATTAAGCTTGCCCTTCACGCCTATTAGAATAAGCAAATTTCAAGCCTGCGACGCGCTGCTACAGCATATAATATCCCAAAGTCTACACTAAGCAATCAAATCAACAGAATTACCGCCTAAGTAGATACACAATTAGGCATGGCAAAGCTCACCACAACTAAAGAGCAGACGCTTATATAGTATATCCTTAACCTAGATTCGCAAGGATTTGCACCCTAGCTAGGTAAGGTAGAAGATATAGCCAACAAACTGCTAGCTGCGCAGCACAGAGACCCTGTAGGACAATACTAGGCTTAGCGCTTCATAAAGCGCGTACCTAAGCTTAAAATAGCTTTTAATCGAGCGAAGAACTAATAGAGGATATAACAGGAAGACCTAGAGGTTATAAATGCGTAGTTTTAGCTAGTAGAGGACACAAAAGCTAAGTATAGAGTACAGGATAAAGACATCTATAACTTTAATAAGACAGGCTTCTAAATAGGAGTTATTAGCTTAATAAAGGTTGTAACTAGTTTAGAAAGACGTTCTTAACCTACGCTTGTTCAGCTAGGCAACCGCAAGTAGGTTACAGTGATTTAGAGTATTTGCGCTGCTAGGTATGCTGCCCTGCCCTTTATTATCTACAAAGGGCGAGTCCACATCTTAGCGTGGTATAAGGAGACCAGTATCCCCCGCAATTGGAAGCTCTCAGTCTCTAAGACCGGCTGGACCAACAACAAGCTTGGAGTCGCGTGGTTGAAGCACTTTAACGCGTATACAAGGCCGCGCATAATAGGGTTATAGAGGTTTACTTATTCTAGACAGCTATAAGAGCCACTACTCCTAGGATTTTAAGGATTATTGCCTAGAATAGAAGATCCTAACACTCTATATGCCAGCGCACTCATCTCATATCCTCTAGCCGCTTAATGTGGTCTGTTTCGCGCCACTAAAGCTAAAGTACTCCTAGCGCGTGCGGGACTTGGCGCGCCCGACGCGTCTTTTATATTAACAAAAAGGGCTTCCTACTAGCCTTTCGCAACGCGTTTTTTAATGTGTTTACACTAGAAAACTATAAGAAAGCCTTTAAGGCCTCTAGGCTTATTCCTTTAGATGCGTTAGTAGTAGTAGATCGCCTTGATGTGCGTATTCACACTCCACCTTAGGGTACCCCACTAGATACACTATGGCAAGCCAGGACCCTAAGCAATACTCTTGAGTTTAGATCCCAGTTAAAGCTTGTACGCGACTCTTTTATTCAGTCTCCACCTAATGCTAAATTAAGCTACTCACAGCTTATAAAAGGTGCTAAACTTATGCTCTACTATAGTGTACTTTAAAAGACCCGCATTAAGGAACTTAAGGAGCAAATTAAGGTTCTAACGAAGCGAAAAACGCGTAAAAGAAAGCGCATTTAGAAAGGTGGGACGCTAGGCTTTGCTTAGGGAGCAGATTTAGGAGTAGAAAGCCCTTCTATTAGGGTAAAGTTGTTAAAAAGGGCGCACGGTAGTGGTGAGGGAGAGGCAGGTCCCTTAACACAACGCCGCTGTGGGAGGTGCGGAGAGCCTAGGCACACACGCAAGGACCTGTTAGATAGATAAAGAGATAGAGGAGGAGTTAGATATTACCCTTAGCAGCTTATTTTCAGATAGTGTTAATAGTAAATTAGAGTGATTTTATTATAGGTTACTATAAGGCTAAGAATGACGGGTTAACTTTATCTTGCAATAGTACGCACTCAGTGACTGAAAATTAGATAAAGTACTACTTAAGATATAGTATGCTTCACTGCGAATCATAATAAGTATACTATATATTGCCTACGTATAGTATAGTAGATAATATATCGTATATTATAGGGAGTCTTGTTGTAAGTTCGTACTACCAAGAAAGACTCCTTAGCTTTGCGCGGCTGCTGCAGCCGCGCAAAGAGGCTGCACGACGTAAAAAGTAGATTAAATAGTAACTTGGTATATTTGTAAGTTATAGTAGGTTATTATGAGTCACTATGAAGTAACGTTGGTGGTGTTCTATAATGAGTTATGAGGGACCTCGAAGTTGCCAAGAAAAATTGTTCGGCGGACTAATCTGTCCGGGCTACTAATAGAATATGTTAGTTCTAAATAGATAACTAATATATAATCCTTTAGTCATAATTATCTATACTACGTTCTTCTAAGAAATAGGTTATTTCTAAGCGTGTTGCGCATATAATAAGTAGTTAGCAGCTAGCTACAAAATAAGTTTGCTATAATTAACTATTAAAAGTAGCTTACTTAGTAAGCTAGGCGCCTTTTTTATACTAGTAATAATAATAATAATAGAGATCTTTATACTAAGTAATAATTATAATAGTAAATACAACTCTTACTATAATTTACTATAAATTACTATAAGTTTAATCTATTTCTTATCTAATCTACTAAACTACTATATTGCTTCTCCGCTCTCTCTAGGAATACTATTATAGGTAGTTGTGGGGCGTTAGAATAATAGTAATAAAAGTCTGTTAGTAACTCTTAACAACTAGTAATAGTATAATAAGGCGCCTAGTTTAGCTTATTATAGCTTTTCTATTTAACTAGATAGTGTAAAAGGTCTTTGCGACTATTAGTAAGGTTCTTATACTACTAGTCTACCTTATAGTCTAATATATCCTTTATATTATAAATAAAGAGATTCTTTTCTATAGCTACTAGCCCTTATAAATCCTAGCGTTAATCTAGTAGAAGATTTATCGCTTAGGGGTATAGCAACTAGAAATAGAACTAAGAATAGATATTTTTTAAACTATTATAGGCAGTAAGGGTCTAACTTAAACACTTTACTATTAAAGTCCTTAATAATCTTAAAAGGCCCTAGATTCTCATAGGATAGTCTATAACTATCCTTACGTATATGGATATTACACGCGTCTAGTATAACCTAGTTATTTACTTTAAGCTTTAGCGTGAATATTCTTTTATTATTAGCGTACTTCTTTATCTTAGTTTACACTTACACTAAAAGCTATGCTATAAGTAAACCTTTAAGTCTTTTAATCCTTACTAGTACTAGTAATTAGCGGCCTAGACGTTATGGGTAGCTTTTATCTAAGCGGTAGTTAACTAGTAGGCTCTAACCTAGACTGGGTAGGTAGCTCTTTATAGCTTTAAAAAGCATAGTGTCTATAGTAGTGCTTCTACTACTATTTGCTTTAAACTTCGCTATTAGTAGTATTTTTACCTAGTTATATTAGTAATATAATAAATAAATAACTATAAATATTGCTTTAATGCCTAATTTGCTATTTCTGTCTAACTATTTATTTTAGAATAGGTAGTAGTAAATAGTAAGGACTTTGTCTCTATATGGTTATAAAGATAGCACTAGAAAATATAATATAAATTGCGATTTGTAGTCTAACACTATCTTGGCTAGATAACCTTTCTTACACTATATATACTTAATAAAAGCCTATATGTAGATATCTACGTTTAAGAATATAAGTGGCACGAATTTTTTCTTTTTAGATAATTAGTCTACTATAACTATAATATGATAATAGTCGCGACTATAACAGTGTGACTTTGGCAGGGGCGAGATAAAGTTAACTAACACGCTAGTCTAGTAGAAGTCTAGAATAGATAGTGGGTAAAGCAGTCTGTGCTTACCTTTCTACTTTAACTTTAATCTAGAGTAAGTTAAGTAGTTTTTTATATATATCTAGTAATAGTGTCTATACTATTAGACTAGTAGTAATAGTGTAATAGCTTATAAAATATCTTGTGCTTACTACTATAACCTCTAGGCATAGTGTTATAATAAAGCTTAATAATAGACGTACGAAGTTTGTTATTAAAAGAGACGAACAGTTTATCGCGTACGTACACAAAGCTGTTATTAATTTTAACGTCTTAGAGTTCTAGGCGAATACCTTTCTCGTAGTATATATTATATAGTAACTAATAAGTACTATCTATCTTGGCTTTAACTATCCTCTATATAACTTTATTTATTATAGTAGTGTTGTATACTTGCTATATACGTCTATACTAGCGTTAAGACTATTTTAAGTAAAGGCTTTATTTTAACTATTAAATATAAAGATCTTCTTACTAAGTGTATATAATATGTAAGCGAGATCTATAACCTCTATTACTAGAAATTTTATAAGGATTTGGGCCAGGTATATAGCATATTGCAATCTGCTATTATGACCTAGATAGGCCTTAATAACTTCCTTTATTAAGATAGTTTATTACTAGTGCTAAATGCAATTTTTTTATTTTTTAACACCTCTACTACGTTACCTAGTTATTAGGTAATGGTGTTAGGCTTAGTTCCTTATCTACTAGGCTAGTACTTAATAACAAAGTTAAATTTTACTAAGAACTTAGCCTAATAAGCTTATTTATAGTTAAGTTGCTTTGTTATTATAAAGCACTCTAAGGCTTTATAATTAGAAAAGATCTCTGTAGGGTCTGTAGCACTAGCCAATTTAGGTCTCTATTCTTTAAAGGCGCAAATAATTGCTATTAACTTCTTATTGTAAATAGGATAGTTAATCTCTATAGGCTTTATTTTTATTAAAAAGAAGGCAATAGGCTATAATATACTATTAGGTTAATATTGCGATAGTATGCTGGCAATAATCTAGTTAGACGCGTTTGTCTTAATAATTAAGCGTAACTCTAAGTTAAAATGCGCAAGTATTAGCGTGTTAATAAAGGCTTTCTTAAGGGCTTTAAAGGCTATTTTAGTAGTTTTGGTAAGGTTAATTTTGCCTACTACCCTCTTTGCTTAATTAATAGGCGGGCTAGTATTAAGAAATAGTGTATAAATCGCTAATAGAAGTTAGCGAATCTAATAAAGGCTTTTATGTCCTTTATAGTCTAGGGATTAATTTACTCTAATATAGTGTTAATTATTTTTAGATCTATTAGTAGTCCATTTATTAATAGAATTATTCCTAGGTACTTAATCTTCTTAACTAAGAACTCGCACTTATAAACGTCTAAGAATAGACTAGTATCTTTAAGTGTGTTAAGGACTATAAAGTAATATCTCTTATAGTTCTCTTTATTGTTGCTATATACGAGGATATTATTTAAGTAAGCTAAGTAATAGTCGTTTAAATATTCTCTAAGAACGTAATTAATATACTGTTAAAAGGTGCCTAGTGTATTATATAACCCAAAGGGCATAATAATATATTTAAATAATCTAAAGTTTGTTAGGAACGCTGTTTTGTATTAATTACTCTCCTTAATAAGGATCTTGTTAAACGCAGCAATAATAATAAATTTCGAAAAGATTCTTACCTTATTAAGTTGTGCTAAAGTCTCTTTAATTTTAGGCGGCGTATTACAATTCTTAATTATAATCTTATTAAGTTTATAGTAATTAATACAGATCTATAAACCTCTTTTAGGCTTTCTTACCACTAGTAGTAAAGTAGTATAGAGTAAATTACTTTCTTAAATATAACTCTTATAAAGCTTCTATTTCCTTTTAAGCTAACTTATAAGCGCGCTAGAATATTAGCTCTGCGCCTTCTTTAAGCGGTATCTTATAATTTAAGCCCTTATAGGGCGGAGGTATATTCATAGCTAACTTAGGATTTTATAGGTTAATAATTAAGTGGTAGGCCTTTAGGATTAATTTCTTTAACTCCTCTACTAAGGACGGTGCCTTGCTTAGTTTTACTATAAAACTTCTTAAAGTTCTTATATAAAGTGGTAGCGACATCTGCAAAGAAGGCTATTACCACTAGGTATTTGTCTAACTTCTTAGAGTGCTATTTATATTTGTCCTAATTCTTAGAATAAATCTAGGCAATAGAGTTAGGGTTACGTCGCACAAATGCCATTGCCACTTTAGTAGAGATTAGCGCAATCTCTACGTTGTTCTTTATCTTTACTATAGGTTAGGTTATCTTAGTGTAACTCTTACTATAATAATTATAAGTAACCTTCACTAATAGGTTACTATGCAAAGAGTTATAGTAGTAGTAATTAGACTTAAACATTATAGATTGTTTCTAACTACTTTATAGTGGAGTTGTGGGTCTTAAGTTATAGTTAACTAATAATAAGATTAAAACCAATAATATCTATAACCTAGAACTAGTCCTTGCTACTATAGCCTCTAATATTAATTCTTACCTTAGCTATGTTGCTTAAAGGGCTAACGATCTTTCTATCTGCTAACTTTAAGTACACACAGAGCTCTTAGTAGAGACTATTATTAGTTTGTGTGCTATCGCGTAAAGGCTCCGCTTACTACTACTTTCCTGGTTATATTATTATTAGAGAGTAGCGTGGCTTTATAGAAGCCTTCTAGGATAGATAATATTATATTACTTACCTTTATTTATAAGCTATGTGGCGGTTAATTTAGAGGCTTAGGTTCTAGTAGATAGTCTATTGTATTAACTATAGTAGACGCAACTATCTCTTCTAGTCTATAAGTGTTTTTGTATAACTTACTTAATAACGTAAGTAATAACTATACGCTTAGTTAACTTACTAGCGCGTTAGAGCAGTACCTCTTAAGGGTAGTAACAACCTTCTTATGCGCTGGTAAGAGTTTCTAAAGGCGACTATTTATAAAAACTACTCTTTTTCTAAGCCTATATTAGTTAGGTTTGCAAGTTTAAGATTAATAAGGTCTGCGGTATTAAGAAGCTTATAGTAGAAAGGTAACTTTATCTAACCCTTATAAGGAGTATTTGCGTTCTTAGGGTTGTGTTCTGGCTTTAGATAGTGGGCGTACTATTCCTTCTTAATAATAAAACAGAATTTGTTAGCAGCTTGCTAATACTTATCTTTGCTATATTTCTTTTATTATTTCTTTTTAACGTTAGCTTCTTTTCTTCTTTACTACCGCTATTGCTATAAGAGTAGTTATTAGAGTTCTTTTAGCTATCCTTATCTTTGTCTTTGCTAGTAGCCTTATTATCTCTACCTCTACTACTAAAGGCGGCGCGACTATGCTTATCTTAACCACTTAAAGACAATTTATAAAGTTAGCCTAATTCTTATTACTTTAGGCGCCGCAGACAGTAGGGCCTTAGAACTGCGAATTAAGGTTTATTAGAGCTTAGAACTTCTTAGATATTAGATCTAGTTTGGCGCGGAATGCAACGTTATTATATTGGCTTAACTACTAACCTAAAGTCTCCTTATTACCTTGTTTAACTATGCTGTTTGCTAGCTTAGATATAGCGTTGCCTTATTTATTAGTAATACTAAGCAACTTCTCTAAGTTATTATATAACTGCTAGCACGTCTTATACTTATTATTTAAGTTTGGCAGCAACTAATTCTTAATAGCTTAATAAGCTATCTTGTCTATATTCTCTTACAAAGATATTTAATCTTTGTCTATTTATTAGTAAACTAGTTAAAGAAGCGATTATACTTAGTTTCCACTAATATAATCTATTTCTTTAGGTTCTTTATATTATTACTACTAAATATCTTAATATTAGAATATTAAGGGTTTAGAGCAACGTGTTGTAGTACTAGCCTTACTAACTATAGAGGTAGAAGTGCCCTAGCGGACGCGTTAAGAGTCGCGTTTTCCTTTACTATTAGAACTGCTACTATTACTACTATTATTACCTCTCTATTATTAGAGGTATTAAGGTTAGTAGCCTACTGCTTACAGGGCTTTATCTTCTTTTTACGCTGGTTCTTTTAACTTACTTGCGTAAGAAGCTCCTAGTTAAGGGCCTTAGTGGTATTAGCGCGCTAAGTGGCCTTATTACGTTATTAGCGCGCGGTGTTATAGTCCTTATAGAGGCGCGCGACTATAGATTTAGCCTTATCTAACTAGGCATCCTTGTCTTGTAACTTGTGGCTAAGTTTACGGATAGCCTAGCTTTTTATCTTAAGTAATTATTATAACTTATTAAGCGCAGCTTTAAATAGACTTAATTGTTTTACTGCTATCACTAGGTCTAATTATAATAATAGGTCTCGCTATAGGTACTTCATAATAGCGTTAAACTATTTCTATGAATAAAGTGGAACCTTAGTAGTAAGGTCCTTAATTATAGTAATCTTGTAAATAAGGGTGTCCTTATAAGGTACCCTATTACTATGGGTATTATAGAATAGAACAACAAGTACTTCTTTAATAGTGTCCTTACCTTTCTTATCTATAACTACCTATATAAAGTTATTTATAACCTTCTTATAGTGCGCCTATAAGATATAGTAAGTAGTGGCAAAGTTATACTTATTGCCTACTATAGTCTATTTCTATAACTGCTATACACAAGAGCGAGGGTTACTAGTTATCTTATTTTTCTACTTTTTCTAACTTATAACCTTCCTCTATAGAGGCTAGCTTTGACTTGCTACTACCACAAGATAGGCTGTCTAAAGTAAAGAATACCTTTGTTAGGTTTAGTAGTAAGCCTATTAGCGTGTGCGAGGTGTAGTGGCCACTAAGAAATCTACTACTAAGGGATCTAAAAGGTCTGCGTATAGACTTTGCTAGTGCTATATAGGAAGTATTATTAAGGTTACTATTATCCTCCTTATAATTACTATTAAATAAGTAAATCGCGCGTAGGTTAAGTGCTGTTATTTATAATAGTTAATATGGACGCTTACTATTTACCAGGGTCCTAAGTTATAAAGGCTTCCACAGCCTTAGGCTTACTAGTATTCTTATAGCTAGAATCTTTTCTACTAAGCTATACTATTATTCTAAATCTATATATTAATTAAATAAGTAAGGTGAGTCTTATGTACTAATCTTTATAGGCTCGCTAGCTTGCCTAGTCTTCTACGCTAAGGAGACTCTAAAGGTTAATATATATAGATTATATTAGGAAGCTTAGGTAACTAATAATTAAAAAAGTTAATATTAATAGAATCTATATATAAGTGCTAGCTAAAGGTGCTAGCTAAGCTTATAAGGCGCGCGAGGCGTACTAAGAACGCGCTAGTACCTAATCGGGACTAGCGCCAAGGAAATCTCGGTAGTCAGCGTAAGGTAACTCTAACCTAGAGTTTCATAACAGGCTAAATATATTTTTTAACACTCTTTTATAGTACTAGAGAATACTATATAATATAATTACGCCTATATATAATAAACTAACTAGAAAGTTTTTAGCTAACTATGTTTTTATATAGTGTTAAAGCTAAAAATACGCTCTATTAATAAAACGCTAAAGACTAAAATATAGTTTCTACTATATTTTTTCTACTAATCTACTAATTTACCCTTAATGATTTTTCTTAATATTTCTACTAAATAGTAACTAAATTAAAATCTAAGGCTACTATTAGAACTATAGAAGCCTATTACCCTTATTACAACCCTTTTTAGTCCTAAAATAGCGCTAGTTATATTAAAAATCTACTAAAACACTTTATTTTTATATACTTTTCTTCTTAGTTTTAGACTTTAAAAGGGGGGTTATATAATAGTTCTATACTAGCCTACCTAAGAAGCACACCCTATTACCCTTTTTTTATACCCTATTTTTTTTTTTTTGCGTCTTTTACCTTCTTAAAGGCGTCTTTCTTAATTAGTGTTAGCGTGTAGCTAGCGTAGGCCTATGCCCTATACTGCCATCTATATAAGAATGGGCCCCTTATATCCCTTTCTTGTTTACTATCTTAGAATAGTATTAATTTAACTAGCTCTTTTAACTATTCTAGCTATTCCTAATAGGTTAGCCCTGTAAGACCGTATATCGCCCTTATACTAGTTATAAGAAGAAAATCTACTATAGAAAGAAAGTTAGATGAAATAGTTAGGTTAGTTACTATTATAATTATTATTATTATTATTATAGCAAAAAATATTATTAAAGAAATTATTAATTACGTAACATGGTGGTTAGTTAAATAGTCGGCCTAGAGTTACGTAATATTACGAAATTTAATAAACTAGAGGCTTTTAAGTCTACTAAAAATATATTTAAGATACTAGATTATAGCTATGTAGTCGCAGATCTTATAGGCGAAGCCTATGCAGCTATATAGAGTAATTAGTTAAAAATTAGGGATAAGAAGAGTTTTAAAGGCTAGTTGTCCTAATTTAAGATTATAACTAGTTTTATTAACGTGCTAGATTAGTAAAAGATTATTATAGCAATTTAACTCTTAAAGCTATTCTAGTTAGTGGCTAACAAATAATAGTTAAATAGTAATTCTTAGAACTTATTTATTAAGAAGATATAATATTAAGCCATAATCTTAAAGTTATAAGACCCCTTCTAGTAGTGGGCTAATAATAATAGCAACTAAGGAGGTTATACTAGAGGAGGTAGTTGTAGTAGAAATAATAATATAAGCGGCAATATTTGAGGTTATACTAACGCCTAGATTAAGCTTCTTATAGACAAGGACGCTGTATTAAATATAGTAAGAACGGCCACTATTATAAGGATAATAACGCCTTATATAAGAGTAAGCTATAATAGCTAGTAAATATAATTAAGTCTCTTATTAACGCTAGTCTTGCTGCTATTAACTTATGGTGTTTTTTTTTGCGACTAGTAGGTTTCTAATAAAAAGATAATAATATTTATAGTTTTCCTCCTACTATTATATATACAGAAAAGCGTTTTAAGGTATTAGTAAAAAGAATTAGCGCAGTATAAGCTCGCTAAGCGAGCTTGGCGCGCCGCGATTAACTTATAACTATTATTACTAGCTTCTACTACCTTAACAAAGATTACCTTATTAGAAAACTAGATATCTCTATTAAAAGTTATTAGTTAGAACCTTAAAAGTTATTACTAATACTTCTACACAAGATTAGGAAGCTAGAGCTTTTGCTAACATACTAGTTATCTTAGCCTTAATGAGTAGTTAAGCTTTATACTAATTTAATTAATAAAGACTAGTTATTAGTCTACATTGCCTAGTTTATTTTTAAGTGCTAACTATAGGTAGCTAATAGTGCGAGGTTTACTATTAATAGGCTTACTAACTTAGAAGCAACTAATATCTATACTAGTTATGCGTGTGTTTTAAAGCATAGACTATAAATAATAATGCTTAGATAACTAGTGCAACTATAACTAGGAGATAAAGTTACAAAGCAGGTCCTTACTAAGGCCGCTTTGTTGCCTATCTATTATAGAAATTATTTTAGCAAGGAACACGCATACATTATAGACATAACTAGGTTTAATATTATTTTTAGCATATTATAGTTAAGTACTTATAATCTAAATATTAATTAGGAAAGAAAGACTATAACGTTTAATAAACCTTTCTATATAGGTAACTATTATATAAAGGGCCTTTTTATTATTATTATAAGCAAAGGTTATTAATAATAGCTTCTAAAACTAAGGGTGCCTAATCCTATATACGCTAGAATAGATATTAAAGTTATCTTTAAGTATAGAGCGTTATTAATAGTATTATATTTTAACTATTAATTAATAATATTTTTATTACTTCTAAATTTTCTGTAATGTAAATATAGCTATAGGCAAATCGATTAGGTGGATAAGGAGCACTTTCCCCTAGTGAAAAAAGCCTTTTAAAGAGGGTTAAGGGAAAACTAACACTAGTAGCCTATTATCTATCTAAAGCGTGAATTAAATTTTCTAATAAAGTTTTTTTCTAAATTAGAAGATAGTAATATGCCTTAATTAACTTTCTTGTCCTATAAGTTTAAATCTTAATAACTTATTAAGACTAATTAATAACTAGTTAGAGATTTCTTAATTATTAGAGGTACTTGCTAATAATAGCTTTCCCGTCCTCGTCCTATAAGTTTAATCTAATAACTTAGTTAAGACTAGCTTAAATAGTTAGAAGTTTCTTAATTATTAGAGATACTAGCTTATTTAGGCTCCTTTTCTTCTTATCTATAAGATTAGTTTTTTGTGTTTTAAAAAACTAGAGGGGGGAGAGGGCGAGATTCGAACTCGCTAAGGAGTCTAAGTTTTCGCTTATTTCTAGACTAAAATCCTCGCTTATAGTCCCCCACTATAGCGTAGATTTACTATCTAGACTTCTACTATACTTAGACGGCCTTACGCCTATACCCACCACAATACGCCCCTCTATATTTTCACTATAACGCTACCTAGTTATACCTAAAACATCTTAATAAGCTAGAATATATTAATAATACTCTCTAAATACTAAAAGTAATGCTACTAGTATTAAAGTATTATTTGTATAACTTTTTCGCGTAGATTTTGTTGCGCTAATATAGAAGAACTTTAATAAGTTTTACAAAAAAATAAACTAACTAGATAAAACTAAGGCTAAGATACTAAAGACTTTACTAAGTTAGATTTAGAATAAGTAGTAGGCGTTTATAGTCCCTAAAGACTAGCTGCTATCTTACTAATCTAGGATGGACTATAGGATTAATCTAGAACCTAGAGTTAAGCACCTAGCTGCACAACTTTATAGCATAAGTAAAAAGAAGACTTTTACTATTAAAGTATATATTAATAAGAACTTTAGTATAGGTAAAAGCTAGCATAGCACTTCTAACTTTGCTGCCCCTATACTAGTTATTAAGAAACTAAATAGTAGGCTCTAGATCTATATTAACTATTATTAGCTAAACTTAGTTACTATTAAGAATAACTTTTTACTAAATATATATAAGACGCTAGCAAAGTTATTAGGCGTCTAAGAGTTTAGTATTTTTAATATTATTACAGCCTTCTATAAAGTATATACTAAGGAGGGTAATAAACACAAAACTATATTTATAACCTAATATAGGCTTCTTAAATATTAAGTAATGCCTTTTAGACTATATATTACTCTAGCTATATTCTAGTCTTATATTAATAAGACTCTATAGAAATATCTTAATAACTTTTACTTAGCGTATATTAATAACATTCTTATTGTTAGCTAGACGCTAGCGAAGTATAAGGAGCATATCTATTAGGTCTACTATTATCTAAAAGAGGCAAGACTCTACCTAAATACTAACAAATACAAGTTTACTATAGAAAGCGTTAAGTACCTAAGACTAGTACTTACTATTAAAGAAATTAAAATAGATCTTACTAAGGTTAGTATTATTTCTAAGTAGTGTTTGCCAATAAATATAAGTGAAGTTTAGTTATTTTTAAGATTTATAAACTTTTACTACTAGTTTACTATAGGCTACTCTAGCCTTATATAGGCACTTACTAATCTTACTTATAAAAACGCCTTTACTAAATTCCTATTAGCACTAGATAGCCTAGCTACTTAGGCGTTTAAGTAACTAAAGCACGCGTTTACTATTGCGTCTATACTAGCCTATTTTAACGTAGACCTTAAAACCTAGGCAAAAAGCAACACTTTTATAAGGGCGGTACACGGCCTTATAGAACTAATCTATTAGGAACAGCTAGAATAGTTAAAAGAGCTAGTTAAATTAATACTATCTTAAGACAGTAGATAAAAAAGGGACTTAAGGGGCCCTTTCTTATATAGAGGGCAGCGTAGGGCATAAGCCTATACTAACTACTACGCTAACACTAATTAGAAAAGCCGCCTTTATAAAGGGAAAAGGCACTAATAGAGAAAAATAGAGTATAAAAAAAGATAATATAGCGTGCTTAGTAGGTAGGCTAGTAAGGACTATTATATAACCCCCTTTTTAAGGTCTAAAAATAGAAAGAAAAGTACGTAAAAATAAGATATTTTAGCAGATTTTTAATATAACTAGTATTATTTTTAGGGCTAAAGAGGGTTGCAATTAGGGTAATAGGCCCCTATAGTTTTAATAGTGGCCTTAGTTTTTAATTTTATTACTATTTAGTAGAGATATTAAGAAAAGTAGTTAGAGGTAAATTAGTAGAATAGTGCTAGGTTAGAAACTACCTCTTAGCGTTTAGTGTTTTACTAATAGAGCGCATTCTTAGCTATAATACTATATAAAAATATAGTTACCTAATATAAGATAGTAAAGATCACAGTAATTCATAGTAATATGGGTTAACCATAAGAAAAGAGGTGTGTTATTACTATAGAGGACCGAGGGCCTAAAGGTGTATGGGTAAGGCTAGGCATAAGGTTATTCCGGCCGAGGTCATGTAACTAAGGACCGACCATACAGCCATGCGGCAGTCTTACACCTCAAATTTTTCTAGTTAGTTTATTATACGTGGGCATAATTATACTACATAATATTCTCAAGTACTATAAAAAAACGTTAAAAACGTGTTAATCTAACTATATAGCTTTTAATTAGGGTAGGGCAGCTTCTAAAGCTATAGGGGCTACTAGTAGTAGTAGAAATATCTAGATGTAGGGGTAGAGGTGCTAAAAGCTATAGGTGCCTTACGTGTACTTAATAGCTAGAAAGCTGCTAAATTAGTAGTAAGCTAGCTAAAGAAGAGATAGCTAGAAGTAAGAGCGCTAAAAGTAATAGGTGCCTATATATAGTAGGCTAGCTAGAAAGCTACTTAATTAGTAGTAAACTAGGCCACTTATTTTAGTAACTTAAGGTGCCCCTAGACATAGAATAAATTAGATAACTAGTAGATTAGAGTAAGGGCTAATAGTTAGAGGGCAGCTCCTAATTATTAGTGTGCTAAAAGACTTTATTAAGTAGTATACTATCTAATTTATTACCTAAGTATTCTTTTTATAGAAAGTTAGACTTAGGATTAATTAAGTTAGCAAATTTTGGGTTATTATTAGGAAGGTTATTATAATAGGTAGTCTTTTCATTTACTAATCTATTGCTATAATAGGTAATATTATTATCTTTTAGGCTATTATTATAATAAGTAATACTAAGTTTATAAAGATTATTCTTATTAAGCGCCTCTTCTCTAGTATAATTACTATAGTTCTTATTAGGTTAGTTATCTTCTTAGCTAAAGTCATTAGGCTTAGACTCTGCTTTAGAGTTTCTATTATTAAAAGAAGTAGTTAGAGTCGCCTAATATGCGTTAATATTAGCACCCTTAGGGAATAATAGTATAGAATTATTAGATTTAGAGGGCTTTAAAGGCTAGCTGCTAGTAAGTTTAGAATAGAAGTAGGGTTTTAGTAAGGATATTTAACTATAGTTTATTAATAAGCTAAACTAAAAGGTAACTAGGTAATATTAATAGCCTAGTAATTAGTTAACTAGCTAAATACTTAATAGGTAGTAGGTAAGAGCTAGGGTAGTTATAGTTAGGCTGGCAAATAGGTATAGGTTAGGTTTGGAGTTAGGTTCCCTTACGTAAGACCCTAACCCTAACCTAACCTCTACCTATAGATTTTGCGCTAGTAATGAGTATAGGTTAGGTTAGGGTTGTATAGGCTATAGGTTAGGTTAGGGTTGTATAGACTAGGTTATATTAGGTCAAACTAATTATATTATCTATTAGCTATATATAATTTTTATAGTAAATTACTATAAAAATACCTTTATTATTAGAGTAGCAATTATTACGTTTACTTAATATAGTAAATGTATAGCTTTAGTGTTAAACACATATATTAAACTTAACTAAGCGCCTTACTATTTATCTAGTATCTATATACTTCTTATAGTACCTATCTGCTAGCTACATATCCTTAGCCTATATAGTAACCTATTTTGTATAAATAGCGTTAGTATTAGTATTTATTTTATAGTAGGAGTAGAGTGATATAATAAAATACCTTTAAATAGTCTAACTAGAAAAGTCTGTATTGCCTCTTAGAGAGCAGCTAGCGCAGTAGACTAGAAGCGTAGATATTTCTTATTATTATCTTGCGCTATTTTCTTAATAAGGCGGCAGAATGGCCTTTTTCTAATAAGGGGCTTAATGATCTTTTAGGACTTTTTAATTTCCCTAAGCGTAATAGCTATATATTATTAGAATATATATGCAACAAAAATAGCTATAATAATAATATACTATCTAGCTTCTAGTAGCGCTTCCTTTTTAGCGTAATAGGTAGTATTTTGCGAGACGCCTTTTGCGTAGTCTTAGTAGCTAGTAGCTTCTTCTTTTTTGCTTAAAATTTGCTAGTAACTAGTTAAGAGTATTTAGCTAGCCTAGTATGTGCTATTATCTTAGAAATTAAGGTTATATAGTAGTTAAGGCTGTAGAGAGTATTAAAAGTAGCTAGGAGAGTAGTAAGGTAGAGTAGCTAAGTAGGCAGTAAGGTAAGTAAAGAAAAAACACCCTAGTGTTGTTAGCACCTCGCTTATATGTATAGGCCCCTATAGCTACTTTTTATAATAATAATATTATTTTTATTATCCCTATAATATTAACTACAGTTATTACATACTATTATTACACTCTATACTATAGCCTCTATTAAGAAAGAGTCTTCTAACGTTCTAGAGGGCCTCCTAAGTAGTAGCCTATAGATACTAGCAAATTTTAAGCATAATAAGTAGGAGGGTCTTACTAAGGTACCTAGTAATTATAGCCTTTTATTACACTATATACTAATATAGATAGGGCTTTATATTTATAGATAAAAAGGTTAGCACTATTCTTTTGTATTATAGATAAGGTAGCTTTTTAAAATGGTCGTTCTACTAACTATAAAGTGCTATTTAAAGGTGCACTTACTTAGTAATAGCGCCTATACTATCGCGTAGAGGTCTTTTAATACACTCTATAGTAAAGAAGAGAAGATACTAAACTCTATTAGATTAGCTAATTAAGCTGCATAAGATTAGCTTAAGAAAAAGCTTTATAATAATAAAGACTACTAACTACTTTCTAAAGCGCAAAAGCATTAATAGCTTATATAGAAAGAAAAAGAGCTTATATAGTCCTACTTTAAGAATTAAAAGAGTATTATATTATTATATTCTATTATTATATATTAGTTAATTAATAAGAAGTAGGTAACTAGTTAGAGGCGAAACTAATAGCTGTGTATAAGAAGTAGGATAAGATTAAGAATAAAGTTAATCTAAGGGCCTACTAAGCAGCCCTAGCTAAGTATAGGATTATCGCTAATAAGAGAAAAGGCCCTCCTACACTATAAAGCTGCGTAGGTAAATAATAAATTTTTAGTTATAGTAGTATATATAAGAAGCTCTTATGCGATATATATAAGGCAGGCCTAAGAAAACTTAAGGCTAATAGCTTTAAGAGTAAGGCTAATAAGAAAGAGTAGGAGGACTTCTGTAATAGCATAGGCAATATAGATCTAACTACTAAGAAGCTACTAATAGTTACTAATAAGAAATAGTTATAAGTTTATTACACTTATTTATTACACACCTTTACTAATAATTATTAGTTACTATAAGCCTAGTCCTTCTACTAACCTTATTAACTATAGTAAAGATAGTATGCTTAATAGTAATATGGCGTATATTAAGGGGAATAATAATAAAGAGTGTAAAGAGAAAATTAAGGATAATAAAGAGTTACTTAAGGCTTATTTCTAGAAGCTGCTAGATAGGTACAACTCTAATATTATAGATAAGAATATAGACTTTAAGGGTTTCTTAGACTTTAGGGGCTTAGGTACTAAGGGGGGTTTAGATAATAAGGGGGGCTTAGGTGCTAAGAGGGTTTTAGACAATAATTAGCGCGTAGAGTAAGATAAGCTAGAGTTGTAGTTTTGCTATAGCTAATTATTATAGCTAATTATTATAGCTAATAATTATATACTAGGTCCTAAGAATACTATCTATAGTAGTATAGTAATAAGCTAATTACTACCTAAACTAACTCTGTAATAAAGGGCTATATACTAGTCTAGATCTAAAACTAACTTTATTAGTATACTATGCGCTACATATATTATTTCTAGCTAACCTTAATATTAGTTAAATACTACTATAGTTAATATTATAGAATTTAGTTTGTTCTATCCTCTTCTTACTACTATTCTCTCTACTATAACTATTTAACTAGTTATTATATCTTTTTATTACACTAATATTCTGAAGTGCTATATAGTGCTATATTAAGTGCTATATCTACTCTCTAGAAATTAATATACAGCCCTATATTAATAAACTAGTTACCTTACTGCTTGATGCTTTCCTTAAATATAGAATTCTAGCGCTATAAGCTAATAAGTTAGAAAGTAGAATAAATAATTTGTCTTATCTAATATCCCACCTTAGACTTTTAAGAGTTAAAAATAGAGAAAAAGATATTTGCTATATATAGGACGTCTAGTGGTCTAATACTTAATAGGCTAAAGATAAACAAACCTATAACCTATACTAGAGCTCTTATTTTTGCATAGGTATTATCTAGACTATATTTTAGGAGGGCGTAGAGTACCCCTCTAGTTGTCTAGTCTATATATTCTATCTTAACTATAGCTATGCACTATAATACCTAAGCGTTAACTCTACTAGTACCTAGCTAATTAGTACTAAGCATCTTATTAACTATATAAGGTCTCTATTATACGCATATATAGGTAACAGTAGGATAATACGAGTAATAAGCCTATTTATAAAAGGACTTTTACTTCTTAGTATTAAAAAAAAAGCAGATAGATAGCTATTTTATATTCTATATACTTTCTATAGGTATTTAAAACTAAAACTTATATAAGTAGTAATTAATACTAACTAGTCCTTTTTAATAGTAGAGCGACTATTCTTTTAACGCTTTCTCTATTTTTTAGGCCTAACGCTACAATAACTAGGTAATATAGGTTTTGCTAGATATTTTTAAATAAATTTAACGCGCTGCTAAGGCAGCTATCCTTAGTAATGTTAGTAGGGCAACTAAAACTCTCTATCTTGCTTAACGTATAGTCTGTAGCTAATTATCTTAGCTTCCTAGCTATTAATAGTTACTATATTAATAACACTTAGCAGCTTAAAAAGAAGCTACTTATTATTATACTAATATGTGGTAGCTATACTAGAGTATTAATAGTATTAGAGGTACTATATAGATCTTTAAAGATATAGAAACTGCGTAGAAGCTTTAGCAATTATATATAATAATACTAGTAATAATAGCACCCTAGCTTAGAGCGTCTAGTATAAACTATTAGAGAAGAATATTACCTAGAACTAAAAAGAGAATATAATTCTATATCTTGCTTATATTATTAACATTGTAGTTTAAAATATTATCTATTATCTTAGGTTATTAGCGCCTATTAATCTTAACTTTAGAGAGACACTATAGCGGCAATATGTAAATAAAATCCAGGCGTAAATATTTGTCCTAAATTCCCTTTGTAAGGTATGTTAGCTATTATTATAGAAAGTTATTATAGAAAGTTATTATAGACTAACTAGCGCGCAGCTTTATGCTATTTATATAATAACTAATAAATTACTATAGTATAGCGATTTAAGTAATTTCTTATAATATAGAACAACACACTACTAAAGAAGTAATAAGTGTAAGTAATAATTGTCTATAATCTAAAAAATGTCTAATTAAGATAGAACTCTATATATAATATGTGCGAGCGCGCACGCGCACTAAAGCTTTAGGCAAATATTAATATATAGCTAGAGAAGGAGATTATAATAAGATAACTAGAAGATTAACTAGAAGATTAAATACTTCTGCTTATAGTAATACTATAGAAGCAGATTTTAAGGACCTTACGAAACTTTAACTATTAGCCCTAGAATAGTTGCATCTTAAGTTAATTACTTCTATACTCTAAAAGTTTAAGGAGGCTATAAACTTCTTCCTAAGTAAGAACTAAAAACCCTAGGTTCTATATCTAGCTTATATATATAACTAGCTCTTTAATTTTCTAAATAAGATTAATAATAAGCTTTATTAAAGAGTTAAATAATATTAAATAGCTAGAAGAAGCTATATAGGCTAGCTACAGATAAGATATGACGAGAGAGTAAGATATTATTACGAAGAAGACGTTAAGAATATATTAAGACAAGTAGAAAGAAAGGTTAGAAAGAAAGGTTTTTATTTAACTATATAATAATATTAGATTTTTCGCCAAAGCTTATAGCGTATAAGGTATAAGGTATTATAATTATAGCTATTTATTATAGTTATATACTAATAGTTATATAGAATAAGATATAAGAGACCTAGGATAAGTATATATACTACTAATAATTCCTAGAGTACCTTAATTGCTATAATAGCCTAATAGCTAGAGATCTCACTCTAGTCTTAAACACTAATCTAAGATAGTTATAAGGCAGTGAATGGTTTTAAAAGTAAAAGCCTCCTTTGCTACCTAGTTTATAGTCTAGTAGCCTCTAGTAGCCTCTCTACCTCTAGCTAAAGTTTAGCTACGCTAGACATTAATTATAACTTAGGCCTAACTTAGATAAAAGAAGAAATATATACCTAAGTACTCCTATAGTTAAAAAGAGTAATAGGTTTAATATACTAGCGTAGTACGTAAAGTAAAAAGGTTATTAAATTATTAAATATGTTACCCCTAACTTACGCAGGTTGCAAAGAATATCCTAGTAGTATAGATTTTATAAGTAGGTGTTAAGCGCGTCTTTAACACTAGTAGGAATATAATTAGAAATTAAAGGCACAATCTTGCTGCTTAAATAATATAAAAGGTTATAATAGTTAAGTTTATAATAGCTAATAACTATAAAGTTATTAGATTCTATTATAAGAGAGAATAATTTTGGAAACATAGTGCTGTTAGATAAGAAGGATAATTTATATAAGGCTACTAGCTAATAAGAAGACTATTAAAATTATATAAGGTTTTCTAAGGTTTTAGATAGCGAGCTACTAACTTCTTCTTACTAGGAATAGCTACCGCGAAAGTAGTTAAGGCCTTAGCGCTAGCGCAGTACCACAGTTTAGTTAGTAATAATAAGACGTAATAAATATATATATTAATAGCAAAATAGTGTTAAATTTACTTTTACTTAGATCTCTTTTTCTATACACCTTTAGAGAGTAACTAAAGTTACTAATCTTTATTACTATTAATTTTATATAATATAAGTTACGTAACCCTAATAAGTACTCTAACCGAACCTACACCTAGAAGTCTATGCGACCTAACCTAACCTATACCTAGAGTCTATACAACCTAATCTAACCTATACCTAGGGGTTTATATAACTCTAACCTAACCTATACCTAGGGTTTATATAACCCCAACCTAACCCTATACCTAAGCTAGGTACTCTAAACCTATTTACTAGCCTAGCCTAGTTATAGTAAAGTAAGTAGTAGATTTTTATAACTAGTGCTACCCTAGTTTAAATATAAGCTTAACTAAAGTCTAAAGTAGTAAAGATTAGAGTAAAGTATATAAGACTATTTAGTAAGGTAGAGTAGTAGTAAATTAGGATAGACTAGATAAAGCTAGATAAAGCTACTTAGTAAGGTTAGCGCTAGAGCAATCTAGTGTTTAGGTTTTCTAAGTGTTAGAGCGATTTATTAGAGGGGGGTCTATTATAGAGGTAGTAAGAGATAATAAGAAAAAAATACTTAAGAGGTTAATAGTTAGGCGTAGTAGAGTAGTAGCCCTAGATTTAGTAGGTCTAGATATCTTATAGTTTTTTTTTTTTTTGTAACTAAGAGGTTTCTAATAAAAATATTATAATAATAGCAATTATCTCTTCTACTATTATTAATATAGAAAAGCGTTTTAAGGTAGTATTAATAAAAAGGGGTTAGTAGGTATCTTATCTTATAAGTGCGAGCTAGTACGCTTAGTAAGTAAGGTAGAGTAGAGTGCTTTATAAAGAGGGTAAAAGTATTACTTATATAAAATTCTTATAGGTAGCGCTATAGCGCCTTTAGAGCCTAATTCTAATTTTCTTTACTTAGTGCCTTTAGCCCTTATAGTGTAACACTAATTAGGTGTTATAGGCAAATTAGTCTTTAGAGGTAGGTAATATAGTTATTATCTAGGAATATTTAGAGCAGCCTTTTAATAGACTAGAGAAATCTCTTTTAGTAGATTTAAGTGTAATTTATTAAATTAGAGTATAAAGTCTTATAGGAGTAACTAATAGGACTTTCTACTACTTATGCTATAACTAGTAGCTAGTAGACTTAGAATTCTAGCCTATCTAAATAGGCTTTAGTAGTGTCTTAATCCTACTAGTATAAAGTAGTACTACTACTTCTATAACTTAGAGCAATTTTTCTTAATAGACTATAGTGGCGTAACCTATTAAACTAGTCTTTTATAGAGATAACAACCCCTTTTTATTAATACTACCTTAAAACGCTTTTCTATATTAATAATAGCAGAAGGAAAAACTACTATTATTATAATATTTTTATTAGAAACCTCTTAGTCGCAAAAAAAAAAAAACTATAGAAATAACTAACTAGATTTTCTACCCTTGTGCAATAAGTAGAGAAGGAACTTAGAAGTAGCCTTTCTTAATAGATTTTAGCGCAGTGTAATAACTACCTAGCACTAAAGTAGTAATTAATAAACTTTTAGCCTAATCTAGTAAGTAATAGCCTAAACCTACTTTAGCGTAGTATAATAACTACCTAAAACTTTTAGCCTAACCTAGTAAGCTTAGCGTAGTATAATAGCTATCTAGCACTAAAGTAACTAATAAACTTCTAGCCTAATCTAGTAAGTAATAGCCTAACCTATATTAGCATAATATAATAACTGCCTAAAACTTCTAGCCTAATCTAGTAAGCTTAGCGTAGTATAATAGTTACCTAGCACTAAAGTAACTAATATACTTTTAGCCTAACCTAGTAAGCTAAAACTTCTACTAATTTAACTACCTGTGGGCAGCGTCTCTTAAGGGAGAAGAAGTAGATATTATATTACTATTTATAGCTAAATAAAAAGGATTAGTCTTAGAATACTATAAGGGTAGTACACAGCCTTATAGGGCTAACCTATTAGAAATAGCTAGAATAGTTAAAAGAGCTAGTTAAATTAATACTATTTTAAGATAGTAGATAAAAAAGGAACCTAGAAGGCCCTTTTTTATATAGAGGGCGACATAGGGCATAAGCCTATACTAACTACTACACTAATACTAACTAGGAAAGGCGCTAATAGGGGGAAATAGAGTGTGAAAAGAAAGGTAATAGGGCAAGCTTAGTAGGTAGACTAGTAAGGACTATTATAACTTTAATTTTTATTGTAGTAGCTATTTTGTTATAAATACAGCATAATTAAATTTTGTAACTAGTGGCGTTTGTATTAATAAAAATAATTCTAAGTATAATTATACTATCTATAATAAGGAATTACTCGCTATTATTAAGGCTTTTAAGGAGTAGAGGCTAGAGCTCTTAGATTAGCTTACTTATTAACGTTATCTTAGACTATTATTAGGCCTTAGAATAGTTTATAAGCACTAAAAAATTAAATTATTATTAAGTCTACTAGGTAGAATTTCTATTTAAGTTTAATTTTATTTTAATTACTTATTACTCTAGTAAATAAAGTAGCAAGCTAAATTTGCTTATATATAGGCCTAGCAACCTTTTACAAAATAATTATAATAATTATTTATAGTACTAGGCTTAGATAATATTTACACTTAATTGCGTTAATTTTAAACCTACCCTACTAGTAGTTACCTATAAGTCTATTCTAAGGATAGTTATACTTTATACTAAATAACTTACTAAGAAAGTATTATATATAGTTTATTTGTATAGATAGATACTAGTAAAAGTAAAAGAATTAGTAGTTAGTTTTACTATAAAGTTATACTATATTAGTAAGGAGGCACCTATTAGAAATAGGATAATTAATAATAGTCTTTTAGAGAGTTATAAGATAATCTCGCTAGAATAAACAAAGTTGCTAGATATAAATCCCTCTACATAGAGTTATTTTAGTATAATAGACTAGTTATAATAGATAACTACTAGGGACTCTATTTTATAATAGATTATTATATAGTAAAATAGAATAGTATTTTTTTAATTTTTTTTATTAGGCTATTCTTACTAAGAGAAATATTAGCTAGCTATAGTAATTATATATTATATACGCTTAGTTATTAATTATATAATATTAGTTTAGTGTACTATGCCTATATATATATTAGTAATTACTCTATACTTATATTCTATAAGTATATATAACGCGTTATTCCTTCTAGGCAAAAGTATAAACTGCCTCCACTTATTAGTTTTTAAGTAGCCCTACTGCGTTTAATTATTGCTTTTTTTTATTACGTTACTAGCGCCTATATAACGTAATATAATACTTTATATATATTAAGTTCTAGAACTAAAGCATATTAAAGTTTCTCTAATACCTTTCTTAGCTTCTAAGATAATCTATAATAATAACACCCTACCTACCTACCTACCTACCACATTACTAGATAATTAATACCTACTTTTTAACTTTTTACCGCATTACTAAATAATTAACTACTTAAACCCTTTAGATATATACTCTACTACTATAATATATAATAAATTACACTATACGTTAGGATAAACTCTTTCTTCCCTTTACTCTAGTTCTCGCCCTTATAGTTCTTATTGCCTTTATTTTTAGTTATATTTTTAAGCTTCTATAATATAATCTCTATATTATACTATTGTTATGTTATAAAGGCTGCGTCTCTTCTACTAATATCTAGATACTAAAGAACTACTTTACACTCTAGAATCTAGAGATATAAGACGCGGCGAATTAGTCTAAAGATATTATTAATAGGGTACTTAAAGATAAGTTCTAGAGGCCCTTTAATAATTCTTCTAGTTGCATAAGGTTGCTAAATTTCTAGGAATTATCTTTAACTTTGCCTAGCTAGTTGTCTATTCCCTAACTAAATTTAATAATAGCTGTGTCGCTATAGGTATTAGACTTAAATGTAATATTAGATTGCTAGAAAGTAGTTGTCGCGTTGCTACACATAATAAATAAAGAGTAGATAAAGATTTAGTATACTAGGTATTACTAACGTTATAAGAAATAGACTTTATATGCTATGTGTATAGTAAACTATAGTTATGCTATAGCTACTAGGTTATAAGTGTAATAACTAAACTATAGTTAAGTGTCCTATTACCTACACTACTCCTATAGTTGTAACTTTGCAGTCTACTATAGCTCTCTAATAGTCTACTAGTTAAGAGATAATATATAACTTAGTTATGCTAGATAGTAGACTGTCTATTAACTACTATTAATAATACTGCTATAAAGAAAGTTAATAACAAATTATTATTACTATGTATATATTTTGTTACTACTATTGTGTGCTAGGTACTAGGTTTTAGTGCCTTTTATTTTACTTCTCTCTATATATAGTATAGACTTAACCTTAGTTAGAATCTCTATATAATAAAGATCTTTAATAATAAATTACACACATATCTACTTCTAACACTAAATAGTACTCTACTATCCTCTACTAATAACCTATTAACCTGTTAACCTCTAGACACCTAGCTATTACTCTACCTATCTTTTATAAAATTTCTATAGTATAAGCGTATACCTATATAGTTTTTTTTTTTGCAACTAAGGGGTTTCTAATAAAAATATTATAATAATAGTAGATATTTCTTCTACTATTATATACACAAAAAAAGCGTTTTAAGGTAGTGTTAATAAAAAGAGTTAGTATATTATAAGCTTACTAAGCGGTATACCTATATATTCTCTATACCTTTAGTATCTACTTAGTATAGCTATTATTATAAAAGTAATAAGCTATTAATTAGAAATCCAATATTACTTATAGCTCTTAGTAGTAATTACTTCTATAAGCTACGTAGTAGTATATAGCTACTAGCCTAGATCTTTACTTTATAAAAATATCTATATTCTTTTAGTTCTTATTTTTAATAGTTATAAGTACCTTACACCTAAACTAGTATAGGGCAATCTATATTATAAGGCTTATTTTACCTTTAATCCTAAGCTTTTACTTACTAATATTTATATTCTACTTAATATAGAAATCTAATTCTATAGTAGCTATCTACTTACTATATAGATCCTTAGTATAGACTATAGTGTTTAATAATAAGTAGCGTCTAGCTATTATATTTAGCCGTGTTATATCTAGCTATATTATATCTAGCTATATTATACCTAGCTATATTATTATTTGCGTCTTCTAGGTAGGGACGTAATACTGTATTTTTTTTATTTTTTTATTAGGCTATTCTTACTAAGAGAAATATTAGCTAGCTATAGTAATTATATATTATATACGCTTAGTTATTAATTATATAAATATTAGTTTAGTGTACTATACCTATACACGTATTAGTAACTACTTTATACTTATATACTATAAGTATATATAATATATTAACTTACTTATAGGCAATAATACTTATTACTTATAGTTCTCTATAAGTCTACACTATACGTTTAACTACTTCTTAGCAACACTTGCCTATTATATTTTCTACTCTACTATCTCTACTATATTAAATTTATATACACTTAAGGAGTTAACGCACCTTACCCTTATACTTATAGAACTCTAGCTAGAAAGTATATATATTAATAAAGTAGTAATACTATAATATACTAAGACGCTAAGAGGGTATATTTAAAGAGATAGGTATATAGCACCTAAGAGGCCTACTAGATCTGTGCTAGGTGTAGACAAATTTCTAAATTATCTAGCTTTAGAAGGTTAGCCTATAGCTACTATATAAGTAGTTATATAATAGTTTAGCGTACACAGTATATAGTAGAGCTCTAGGACCTTTGCCTACTAAAGAAGCACTTTTCGAATAACTATAACTATCTTATTATATATTACTATATAGTTTAACTACTATTAAAGAGAATAATAATAAGAGGTACACGCACTAGTACTTTTACCTACTTACTACTTATAACACTATATAAATATACTAGTAATAATAATAATAATAATAATAATAATAATAATAATAATAATAATAATAATAATAATAATAATAATAATAATAATAATAATAATAATAATAATAATAATAATATAATAATAATAATAATAATAATAATAATAATAATAATAATAATAATAATAATCTAATAATATATGTCTGCACTCTCTTGTCTTCCAAGTCTACGAGAACTGTTGTTAGATAGAACAAGCGCGTTGAGGTCGGATCTGCATAATCGTGCAGGGACCACCGTGCTTGGCGCACAAGGCGCGACATTAGAGCCAGCCGAACATAGGGGTGACACAACACAGAATACAGACACCAGATACCGAAGACAGAGACCAGTTTTTCCTTGCTACCTGTGAACCGACACTGATCAGTAGTTACCCTCACAGTCGATGCTATGAGATAACTACAGACAGCAAGGCGAACCAGAAGAGACACGACGAGGGGTATAGCGATACCCTAAACCGTGTGCTAACGAGACCCTAAGCGTTTACCTGGGTCTCCGCGTCCATCACGCCTTCGCCGGAACTCGCGCGTCGTAGCCCACTACTGAGCAACGAGGACTCTAAGCGTTTACCTGAGTCCCTGTCCATCACGCTCTACAGTACCCGCCGCTGACGGTACTATCAACCTGCGTCCCACGCTTTCGAAGAGACGCCCCACGAAATCACGATGCCTTTCACCGACCACCTCACGAAGGAAGAACAGGCGCTCATTGACGAGGACAGCTGGGGCCAGCCCCTAGATGTTGACGAGAATACGGACATCAAGACAATCGACACAAAGAGAGTTAACACATACATCCTCTTCTACTACCGAATCTCCCAAGATAAAGGATGGGAGGACTACGAGCTCTAGGACAAGATAACTGTTATCTTTAAAGGATGGCCAAAAGAACTATTCAACAAAGGCGATAAAGCTCTTGTTACTAAATAGAGAGACTACCTGCGCCAGCAAGGCGTCTTCGTAGCCAAGGACGGCAAATCGATTGCCTACAACATAGCGGAAGCGCTGCAGGGCGACTATCACAAATGGACTGACGAAGAGGTCACTCACCAGCTCAAAATAAGCAAGAAGTTTAACTCACGCTTTAATCCGAATCATGCGCCTCCATACAATACACCTTTGTCACGACAATCCTCTCAACAACCCTCTGCCCACCTTACTTCCCCTCGACCAGCTCCAACAGCACGCACCGTCTACCCACCCATACCTCCACCACAACAGCAGCCCACTCCATACCTGCCTCCTCGGCAAACAGCACAACGCGCATCTATCCCCTACACAGCAGCCGAACCTGTACAATACGTACAACCCTCTACAGCGCGAAAGCCCTACAGACGCCACGCGTCTTGACAACACACATAGGCTTATTACAGACCTCTGCAAGCTGTACAACAATAAGAAGCGCTTTGGAGGTGGGCTATACGACGTATTTGACACCAAATTCAGGATCTTTCGCGACAATTGCAGCAAGATTGGACTACCTAAGCGGCACTAGGATCAAGCCTTCTCTATCATGCTGAAAGACAGAGCGTCCAGTTACTACTATAACCGCCTCGCTGGCCAGAGCTATGACCTCGAGACGATAATAGGTATAATAAAAAGCCATTTCCACACTAAGGAGAATCGTCAACTGTACCTCAGCGAGTGGAGAACGACTACGCTGGCGCGTACAATCAGCGCCCACCCTAACAAGTCTCATCTTGAAGCCCTTCAATTGCTCATTGACAAGCTCCAGAAGCTTCAACGTGGAGGCCATAACTACCAGCTTCAACGTGGGTTAGCCATAACTACTACACACAGCGTGTCTCATCTTGAAGCCCTTCAATTGCTCATTGACAAGCTCCAGAAGCTTCAACGTGGGTTAGGCCATAACTACCAAGGTGACAACGTACTGCGCGAAAACTACTCAACGCGTGCAGCGGTATTGAAGACTGTAACCTTGCCCTCTTTGCCCCAGCGCCTACTTTTGAAGGCCTCTGCTCTACTCTACGCTCATCTATTAGCGCTGCTACCCGCTCGCGCGAGGCGCGTAATCCAAACCCAACGCAATACACCGCTGACGGCGAGTACCGGAACAAATACAACCTCCAACACCCCTACGAGGATGACTTTAACAACAACACAGAGGGCTATGAGCAGTACTGGACTAATAGGACCTACGGAGGTCAAGGCTCATAGAGAGGTCGAGGAAATAGATCGCAAAGATTCTCGTCGCGTTTCTCGCCGCAAGACGTTAACAGCCGAGGACTCTATCAAGGCAACTCTCGAGGACCACCTTTTCGACGGCCACTGCCACCTAAGCAACACAGCAATCTCAGAAGAAATGCTTCATCTGCAGTAAGCCTAGCTGCTGGTCGACAAAGCACTCTAGGGACGAGCGCAAGCAATCCTACAATAGGTTTCGCCAGACAGCATCAGCCTACTCACACGACGCACAACCCAACGTCGCTGACTTTCACGCTTTCCTGACCGAGTACGAAGGTCTCGAAATCAACAACGAGGCCCAGCAGATGCTCGCTGAGATGACAATTGAGGGAGACCAGTTCGTCACTGAGTTATCTGGTACAATTGACGGCAAACCAGACGATTGCCTATCTGAACGACCAGGCTGTATACCACGCGACTACCCGAATTGACGCGTTCAGAGCTGTCGATAACGCGCCCGCCACACTGTATTTACGTTCGAGGATCAATACAATGAGAAAGTCTTCCAGGGCATCATGCCTAACACACGGGAGCCTCAGGCGTCTCGACAGCTAGAGAACTACAAGCAACTGCTCTACAGGCAGCTACAAATTTGCAAATGGATACCTCAACAGCTAGGCAGCACCAAATCCGCTTTAGCAGAGGCCAGGCAATTACATCCATAGGCACCCTACACGTCAACACGGCAATTGGTGATGTCACGTTCCACGTACTACCTACCAATACGCCATTCTTGCTCTGTCTGGCCGACATAGACAGACTAGGCGTCAAATACGACAACCTGCGCAACGTACTAATTCAGGGCAACCAGCTACACCCAGTTGTACGTAAATAGGGCCACCCATAGCTCCTCATCAATCAACCTAAGCGCACCGCAGCCGCCAGCTGCCACCTTACAGAGACTGAGCTACGCCAGCTACACCGACGATTTGGCCACCCATCAGCTCGTCGGCTCTACAACTTGCTCATCCGCGCTGGCTATGACGACGTCCACAAAGAGCTTATTAACAAGCTCGTTAAGTACTGTCAACAGTGCCAACTGAACCAGAAAGCACCCGGACGCTTCAAATTCAAGCTCAAGGAACCAGACCTAGACTTCAACTGCGAGGTAATTGTTAACGTTATGTACCTAAATGGCAAGCCTGTCCTACACGTAGTTGATGACGCGACTGCCTTTCAAGCTGCTCGCTTTCTCAAAGATATATCAGCCGCAAGCACCTGGGACGCTCTACGGCATTGCTGGATAGATACCTACGTTGGACCGCCTGAGTACCTTGTCCATGACGCCGGCAGGAACTTCATTTCTACTGAGTTCAAGCAATTTGCCAAGTCACTGTCGATTGACGTCAAAGAAGTACCCGTAGAAGCTCATAACAGCGTAGGCAAGGTGGAGCGGTACCATGCTCCATTACGACGCGCTTTCGAGACTATCCGAGTTAACTTACCTACGACAATAGACAAGCGGCTCATCTTGCAAATGGCTGTTAAAGCTGTCAACGACACTGCGGGTCCCAACAGCCTAGTGCCTACACTCCTTGTCTTTGGCGCCTACCCACGTATGACAAAAGACTCTCCCCCGTCGCCATCAATTACTCAACGCGCTGCCGCCATCAGAAAGGCTATGAGAGAGGTCAGACAAATACACAAAACACGCCAAATCAATAACGCGCTGGCGACGCGCAATAGACCTGCGACGATTGAAACAACTACACTGCCTATCAAACTCTGACGTGCGCGTCTGGCGCGAGAAGGATGGATGGATGGGCCCCTACAAGCTCATCGCTGTGACTAATGAAACCTGTACAATACAGCTACCGCATGGCCCTACAAATTTCCGCTCAACAGTCGTTAAGCCGTACTACACTGATACCTCCCCAACGAACGACGAACCAGCCACGCCCCTAGCGACAAACAACGATAATGATGGCCACCCGATAGATATGCTAGACAACGTAGACAGCTATCACGACCATAACGGCGACACAAGTGGGTCCGACTAGCAACCAGGACCAGAACCAGCTTTCGAACCCCCTCGACGCAAACGCGGCCGACCCAAAGGCAGCAAGAACAAGCCTAAAGCCCCTACAGCCCGCGCGAATCCTCCTCGGACAGCCCATGTGGCTCCTACAGCGTACACTGCCTACGCACTGCGTAACGAGGCTTACATGATGGAGGTCTTCATAACGCACAAAGAAAACACCGACTGGCTACTTGCTGTACAGCTACGCCAAGAACAAAGGATAACTACACCTAGTCAACCATTTGAGCTGTCAGACAACAAAGAAATTGATAGCCTTATTGCTAATGGAGTCTTCCGCTTTGAGCAATACGATCCCTGCAAGCACAAGGGACGGATTTTTAAGTCGCGACTAGTACGCGAAATCAAAGGCAAGACTACCGCTACCCCATACGAGAAATCACGTCTCGTAGTGCAAGGATATCAAGACAACAGCAAAGCGACAATCCTCACCCAGTCGCCGACTATCCAGCGAGCTAGCCAACGAATTATCCTAGCTATTGCTCCTTCGCTCATGCGCAATGGAGCCCCGTCGCTGAATGAAGAAATCTCGCTCTGGCTGCGAGACATTACCCAGGCGTACGTACAGTCACGCACAAAGCTCAACCGAGTAGTCACCGCCTACTTGCCCAAGGAAATTGAGTACAAGTATCCGCCTGACACAGTCATGATAGTCGAGAAGCCTCTATACGGCCTGGCTGAAGCTGGTACCCATTGGTGGGCAACGTACAGCGCTCATCACAAGGAAAAACTTCACATGGAGACTTCAACATACGACCCATGCTTGCTCGTGACCAACACTCAGGACACCTTTGGCGTAGTAGGCATGCAGACTGACGACACTCTTATCCTCGCGAATGAACGCTTCTCTGACCTAGAGGAGAAGGAGTTGACATTTACAGCCAAGCCAAAGGAGAAGCTAACACCTACTACTCCATTACTCTTCAACGGATGCATCCTATCAATTGATCACAACGGCAAGCTCTCACTACGACAGAAGGATCAAGGCAAGAAGATTCAGCTTATCGACACAAGCTCAGCCAACTATCAGCAACACAATACATCGAGCAGAGGGCTCGCGGCGCCTACATCGCGAGCATCTGCCAACCAGAGGCGACTTTTGACCTCTCTGTTGCCGCACAAACTCAGGAGCCTACCGCCGACGACGTCAACGCGTTAAACAAACGCTTACAGTGGCAATTGAACAACCTCAATCGTGGCCTTACCTATAAGGCACTTGACCTAGCTCAAGCCAAGGTCTTTGTGTTTGTTGACGGCTCCTTTGCCAATAACAAGATTTAAGTAGCCAGATTGGCTACACGATTGTATTGGCCACAGAAGATGTTGCTGACGCTGAATTTACAATTCACGGCAATCTTATCCACTGGAGCTCTGCGAAGAGCAAACGCGTGACCCGAAGTGTACTTGCGTCAGAGATCTACGCAATGGTAGGAGGCGTCGACCTCGCCTACTCTATCACCTCAACGCTCGCCATGGTTACACAGCAGCTTAGCCTGCTATCTCTCCCCCTAATAGTTTGTACAGACTCATACTCACTGTATGAGTGTATCGTCAAGCTAGGATCAACCAAGGAGAAGCGACTAATGATCGATATCATGGCTTTACGTCAATCGTACGAGAGGAGGGAGTTGTTTGAGGTTCGATGGGTGAATGGCCAAGACAACCCTGCTGACGCCATGACAAAGGCGTCGCCAAACAAAGCTCTCGAAGCCCTCATTAACACTAACTCGCTGCGCGTACGAGTTGAAGGATGGGTAGCACGCAAGGCTCCCGCAAACTAGCTCCAACCAAAACATAACTATTAACGACAACAACAACCACCACAGTCACTACCTTCCTTCTACACTCCTTTTTCTATAAAAGAAAAGTTGCCAGTGTCTGCACTCTCTTGTCTTCCAAGTCTACGAGAACTGTTGTTAGATAGAACAAGCGCGTTGAGAGGTCGGATCTGCATAATCGTGCAGGGACCACCGTGCTTGGCGCACAAGGCGCGACATTAGAGCCAGCCGAACATAGGGGTGACACAACACAGAATACAGACACCAGATACCGAAGACAGAGACCAGTTTTTCCTTGCTACCTGTGAACCGACATAAATAATAATAATAATAAATAATAATAATAATAATAATAATAAATAATAATAATAATAATAATAATAATTTCTAAATAGAATACTAACCCTAAGTAGTAACTATATATAAATATACCAGATTGCGAGAAAGTTATAAAGAAGTACTATTATAATAATAATAGTAAAGCGGGTTCGCACGCGCTAGGCTAGTAAATAGGTTCGGGGTACTTAAGTTAAGTATAGAGTTGGGTTAGAGTTGTATAGACTATAGGTATAGGTTAGGTTAGGTTATATAGACTTTGGGTTAGGTTAGATTAATTATATAAGACTCTAAACCTAATCTAATCTAACCTAACCTAATTACGTAAGACCCTAGCCTAATTATATAAGACCCTAGCTTAATTTAACTTAGTTTAATATTATTTATAATATATTTTTAATTAATTATAATAGCTATTTATTACAGACTAAATGAGTACTCTAGGGTTAGGTTAGGGTTAGGGTCTTATATATAATCTAACCTAACTCTAACCTAACTCTACTTACGTAAGACCCTAACTCTAACCTAACCTATACCTATTTGCTAGCCTATCACGCGCTATATAAGAATCTAGCGTTATATAAGAACTTTATAGTAATATATCTAAAGAAAAATAGAGTAGAGAATTCTAAGCTTATCGCCCCTACGCATATGCATAGAATTAAAGTACCTTTTAAGATAATTTTATATTGTAAAGCTGCTAGGATAGGCATATAGAGCTTCTACTAATTAGATCTCTTAGATAACCTTTTTAGATAATATATCTCTCTCTAGGCTACATCTAATAAAGACGCCTAGGTTATTTTATTTTAGCTATAACTACTATAGCGCGTAGTAATAGAGCGCTTCCTTTACTAGCTTATATACTAGAAGAGATTATTTATAATAGTCTATTATATAATATTTCTAGATAGTCTTAAATAGTTCTAAATAGTCTATAATAGTTTATAATAAATTATAATAGTTTTATAATATTTATTAAGCTACGTAATTAGCGCCCCTAGTATATTTTCTTAGTTTGTCTCGCTAGAGCTAAGGCTTTTAAAAGGGGGGGATAATATTAAATATTGCCGCCTATTAGCCTATTAGACCTCTAGTTAGCCTAATATTAATCTAGCCTAGTTGGCCTAACGTTAATTTAGCCCTGTGCGCTAGTCCTAATTAGGTAGCACTAGTGCGCTCTTAGGGCTGCTACTATATAGGTGGTATGCGGCACCTAGTATCCTTATTATAGCAATTTAACCCTATTTAATAATTAAGCCTGATTACTCCCTTATACTATTCTACTTTAATAATATTATTACCTACTATAATTGCTTACTCTAAGCTTACCTAAGTAAACTATTAACCTACTTACTTCCTTACCTATATTTTTTAGAGCGACTGTGGTATTAAACTTAAGTATGTTTTTTTTTGCGACTAAGGAGTTTCTAATAAAAATATTATAATAATAGTAGATATTCCTCCTACTATTATATATATAGAAAAGCGTTTTAAGGTAGTGTTAATAAAAATAGTTAGCGCGTTATAAGCGAGCTAAGCGAGCTTGGTAGGCTTAGCGCGCCTACTCTAACTAAAAAGAAAATTTATATACAAAACTATGCGTAAGACTACATTGCCATACTATAGTTTAGAGCGAGTAAAAACTTAAGTATAATTTAGCCTAAAAAATATTATTAAAATTTAAGATAATAGGGTATTATAAATAGAAATTAAGCGCACTATAAGTTTTTAAAAAGTCGATTATAGTCTTCTACTATATATTTATTAATAGAGCTTTAACTAACCTACCTAGCTTACTAGCTATTTTATCTACTTGCTTACTTAACTTACTACTAGTAAAAAGCTTTTTTAGAAACCTTTTTACCTTTTCTAGTCTCTACTATATAGCGCGACGTTTACACTATTTACTCTCTCTTTTTTCTCTTTTTTATTACTATTCTTAGCTAGAGCCTTAGTTATATAGCAATCCTTAGTATAGTATTTCTTAATTATATAAAAAATAACTTTATTAAATCTAAAAGCACTCTTACTATTAGTAAGTACGCCTTTAAATAAATATTAATAAAGATCTTTAAATTATATAGGCCTTATTTAAAACTTTATAGCCTTTAAGTAGGTAATAAAGTATTTATTAATAGCGTCTCTATAGCTATTAACAACGCTATTACTATTAACTAAAAAGCCTAAGAGGCTTATTAAGTTCTACTAGATCTACTAGTCTACCTTATAATTATTATGCTTACTTTTTACCTTTAAAATAGTTATAATAATAGTACCTAGCGTACTAGTATTAATAGCGTTAATATTAGCTATTTAAGTTATTAATTTATACCTAGAGCTAGCACGCTGCCTATATACTTCTATCTACTTTACTAGGGCTTTAAGTAGAGTGTATATTATTCTAGAAAACTAATTTATTATTATTACTACGTCTCTTAGTAATAGCAATGCTATTAAATTTACTATAGCTAATAATACACTATGTTATATTAATACTAAGAACGCTACTATTATTAATCTAAAAGGTATTAAAGTTATAGTGTTACTAAGTACGTAAAAAAGTATTAGTTTAAGTTACTAACTTAAAAGTATATAGCAACTAACACCTATATATATAAAAATTTAGAAGGTAATAATACTACTAAAATATTTTTATATTTTGCTCTACTAAATATATACCTACAGTTTAATATTAGCTGCGTTAATACCCCCCTACTGCGCTACCCTAATAGCGTGTTTTGCACCCCTATATGCACTTTACTTAAAGGGGTTTAAAATTATAATTCGAAATATTTCGCACCGAACACAGCCTTGCAAGAAGCGAGGCTAGTGGCGATGCCAGGTACCTAGCACGTGCCTAGGTACCCCCTGGGGCCGCTTCTCACGGGGACTGATATATCTACCATACCTACATAGGTAAATTTTGTGATCTTTGCAAAGCCAACGATGCCATTGTTATTATGAGGTAGAACTGTGCTAACAAGCGAAAATGCTCGATCTCTTTCGCCACTTCCGTTCATGTGTAGATGCGCTAATCCCGATACCGCCGGCCGCATCGTGTTTTGAGGCCTGCGCTCACAGTCTGCCCATTTGACCAAGACCGTGGGCCACGAAACCGGACACTGTCGCACTTGCGCTCGGTCGTACAGGCTACCTGAAACATTCGCATGTTCCCTGTTTTGTCACCGACTGTGCAGTTTGCCGGCTAGTGCTACAACCAGCTACCGCAATAACATCTATTGAATAAACTCAGCTTCTCCAGCCTTTATGCAGGACGCCCCATGATTTACAGTGTATCAGTGACGCTCTTTTGTGCATGTCGCTTGCGAAGTTGCGATTATAAAAATCTCTCTTCGTACTATGCGCAGTGAAATACTTTGCTGGAACACGAACCTTTCCCTCGAAGAAACATACAAACACCTAGTATGGATAAGCCCTCACTTCCTCCTCCTTGCTCAAATCCAACCCATTCGCAACCTGCTCCTCATGCTTCTTGTCCAAATACTCCAGCAACACCTCCCCATACCGCTCTTTCCCTTTATACCTCGACACGTCATCGCCCCAGCTGCGCACAGCACTCGCCAACCTCCCCGGCACATACGGCTCCTCACAAATCTCCGTAATAGGATGAAAGTACGTGCGAATCGTGAACACGACACCGCCTGATCGCGGAAGCCTGTTCGAATAACCACTCAATCAGCCTTTTTCGTACTAACAAACAGATAGATAGGCACGAGAAGAAAAGAAAGCGGAAGGAATGGATGGGTGCGTGAACTCACCTCCGTAAACTCTGCCTCTCACTCCTAAACATATGCTTCTCAATAACCTTGTTCTTCTCCGCCGTAAACCACCCAATCCCCTCGTCGTCCTCACGGCCGATACTCTCACTCCACGCCAACCCATCATCAACCTGGATGAAGTAATTGTTCCTCAGCACCGGTGCATCAGGCTGCACCCTACGAAAAAAGTTCACCATGCCTTTTTCCAGCTTGCTCTTGAACTGCGGCACATCCCCGCTGGTATGGATTTCAGAGAGGGGCATGCCGAATTTGTCGGAGAGGCGCCAGAAGCCCGCGAGGAGGATGGCCCCGGCGAGGAGGTAGTATTGGCCGTCTGGCTTTTCGAACATGATGGCGAGGTCGTCTTGGACGAGGCGGGCGCACGTTTGCATGGGGTCTTCAGGGAGGGGCCGTGTCGTGATGTCGAAGGTTTCGCCTGTGGCGAGGTTGGCGATCCCCACGGGAGTTTTTTGGAAGAGGGCTGGGTATCGCTCCGGGAGGTAGGAGCAGAGTTCCTCGAGTAGTTCGATGGCGCCGTCGAACGCTTCGGGCGCCGTTTTGCAGCATTTGGGGCCGCGCTGGGCGATCCGCTGGGCTTTGGTGGCGTGGTAGGTGAGGTACGCGTTGTCGAGCTCGATCCAGTCGTCCCAGTGCATGTTGCGGAGGCCGAGGGTTATGTAGTAGTTGGGGCCGTGGCGGAAGGGGCGGTATGGAAGGGGCTTGGCGTTTGTGAGGGACCAGTTGGGGTAGGGGGTTGCGGTGGGACGTTTGAAGGGATGGGGCGTCCATACTGGATGGTGTGGTGTTAAAGAAATATGGATTCCACCTGGTGAGTGTGGTATGGGAGAGAGAGGGTGGTGTCTTACCTCCAGGTTCTCTTGGAAGCGCCTTGTAGTGACTTCTCTTCTCTAGATCTGGCGTGCTTGGTCGTGCGACTTGCTTCTTGGTACGCAGCCGACGGAGGCCGATGCTTACGGCCCAGCAGACTGTTATAAAGGCTAGTAGGCCATAGAGAAGGTGCTGTGGATCCATGTCTGCGTCCTGGAGAGCTCCGTTTAGTTTCTGGAGTTGATGTGGTCTGGGGAGACGCAGTAAAAGAGAATTTTGGTAGAACTGAACTTGTTTAAAGCGTGTCATTATTTATGTGGCCACCCATATCTATACATCTATAGGGACAGTTCGCATACGATGGGGATGGACTGGCTGTCGACTAGCATGATCAAAATGTGGGGCCCCCACGAATCACACCAGCTGTACAGGCGTGGGTCGGGAAAACATTGCCCGATCAAGAAGACTAGCTTACACTTATCTACGCGATTGCAGCACTTGGCATTGCACGCCGTCAGATACGCGTATATACCACAAGGCGGCGTGGGCGAACATGCACCGCATGCCCTCGACCTGCCTTGATGCAACAATGTGATAGGTAGCGCAATCAGCCTCTGCGGCGCAGAAGGCAGTACTCACCCCACGCCCGTCGGAACCGTGGTGGTATGAATGGCGAATCCGGCACCCAGAGCAGGCGACCCATCGTCGGTGTGCGACTTGCATCTAAGAAGCTTTTGCAAGTGACCTTCTCCCAAGTGTTCCCGTCGGCAATGTAGTTAGCTTCTAAATCCGTGGCAGGGACGCTGGGGAGGTGCGAGTCGATAAGGTATTTGCAATTGTCGATATCCGTCTGTCCAGCATTAGCAGCTATACACACTGGCTTTTGGTCAGTCCAGGCAGCACTCACATATTTTCCAACGTCTTCCAAGTTCTCATCGTTCATACCGCTTGGTGTTACCCACGCACCCGGGAACGACCCGAAGTCGGCCTTCTCTTCGCTGAACTCCCCTGGGAGCAGACCAGAGAACTCGCTCTTGATGAACTTGGCACGACTCTGTTCTGGAAGGAAGTACGAAGACGGAAAGCGATACCATTCTTTGCCCAGACATATATAGTCACCGTGCTGTACCGCCCCTTCGTGCTGCAGAGGTTTGTATATGCTGAGAGGAGCGGAATATGCAGTCATAGTGCCAATCGTTCGGAAAGCACCTATGTCGAAGGTTACGAGGATGAAGGCACTAACGACCATCAGCTTCAACTGAGGGGGTATTTTGCTAAACAGGCTCTTGGGATCGGTAGAGCCGAAATTTGCGAGTATGAGGTGTAGTGACGTCGCGGCATTCAAGGCCAGCGCAGGGTAAGCTGGATACATGAACCTTTCTTCCTTATGCGGTTGCAGTGTGAAGATGGCGAGCCACAAGTAGAAAGGAGTAAGAAAAACAACGCCGCGGAGCAGGGTGTGTCGAGGGAAGACTGTTTTGTTGACAATGTGCTGGACCAAGAGTAAGGGAAGCGCGGCCATGGCTAAGAAGAACCACGAATTGAAGTTGAGCGCAAGGTTTCGTATGTAAAAGTGCCATGGCTCTACGCCGTAGATATTGGGACCTCTGCTTCCGCCGCTGAAGACATTGTAGAGCACGATATTGAGCGGTACGCATACGAGTTTCCTATAGAAGAAGGTGTCGACACCAACTTGAACTGCCTATAACGAGATAAGCATAAAGCTTTGGACAATGGTTGGAAGCTTACTAGGACGAAGAGTGACGGCAGCGTACCATGCAGTAACCTCCTAAACCCGGCCGCAACTTCGCCGGTGGATATGGCCAACAGAATTTCTTCGCCAACGAAGGGAAGGAGAAGAGCACCGGCAAATGGCCAACCGAGGAGACTACCCACAGCAAACCAGAATATGCCCTGGGCTGTTTTCATGCCGCCTCTCCAGTCCATGAAGGCTGAAAATCCCAGCATAGTAGTGTACATGGCGAAGCTGGACGGGAGATAGGCGATCGAGGCGTGGTACATGCCGGGACTGAAGACCAGGGCCATGAGAAAGAACATAGCGACGCGCGGATTCAGGATTCTTGAGACGGTGGAATACAACTTCGTCTCGCATTGGGCGCAGATAAACCCAAGCACGGTTCGGAGAAAATAGAACTGCCTGACCTTGCTGTCTAAAAACGGCAGCCACCGTCCCAGCTGTATGATGAGAGCGTGCAGGCCCGTGTAGGCCCAGCTCCGTATCGCATACTCGGGCGAATATTCCCACGTCTGCAATCCGCTTCCATGGCTAAGATAGTGGGTCGGCTCCCAGTAGTTGAACACTTCGTCACAGTCTTGGATGGGCGAGAATACGGCGGCAGCGACGTTGGCGGCGAAGAAGATGAAGAAGGCAGCGAGGGGCTGGAGCTGGGGCGGCGGTTGCTGTTGCAGGGCTGGTCCTCTACCGGCTGTTAGAAGGACGCATTGCCGGGCAATCCATTTGCGAGCTCACTTTGCAGGACGTTGGGTAGGCTGCCGAGCCGCCGAAGCCGCCGTGGCTGTCTTGGGGGGCATTGCGGCTGTTGCGACAGAATGTGAGTGCAAGTGTAAACGGACGCTGTCACAGGCCAAACGAGGAGCAAAATGCCGAAGAGAAGGGTGTTAACAAGCGGGATGCATGCGTAGAAGTGAAGCGCTATGTAGGCCGCGCAGGGCAAAGGAAAGAAGAGCACGTCGCCGCGCTGGATTGGCACAACTGCGCACAGCGGCTTTTCAACGCTGTCTCCAGACACGGCGGCCGTGGTTGCTGTTGCGGTTGCAGTTGCTGTTGCGGTTGCAGTTGCAGTTGCTGTGCTGTGACTTGTCCATCGCTCCTGCCGTAGGGCTGGCGCGCGCCAAGGCACCGAGCGCGCACAGGCCAGGTCGCCGGCGTTAGAAAAGCTGCACCTTGTCCTCCTCGCCCCCAGCTTGCTCCATCACAACGGCACGCAAGACTACTGGTGCAAGTGCAAGAACCACAAAGCCAAAACCACAGCGCTGCACGCTGCGAGCAGAGAGAGAACGCTCAGCATGGCAGACTTTGCCGAGCCGCCCGCCAAAAAGGCGCGGCTGGACGTGGACGCACCCGGCAGCGGGCCCTTGAATCTCGACGCGCCAGGCTCGCCAGTCGATGATCTTGACGACGACTTCTACGAGACCACAGCCGCCGACGTGGCCGTGGCTGCGGCGGAGAAAGGGGATGCGCCGTCGTCGTCGACCGTGTCTGCAGAACCGGCCAGTGCCGCTGCATCTCGGATCCCTGGCCTCGGTCGCTGGCTCGAGCCGTCCGCCCAGCTGGAGCAGGCCCTCGCGCAACCGGGCCCGCCATCCCTCCATGTCGAAGCCCTGGAAGACGGCGAGCTGTCTGACGCCGAGTTCTTCTACGCCGACGTGAAGCCAGAGGCGTCCGTGACCCAGCAACAGCAACAGCAGCAGGTCGCAGACGGTGCTTCGCAGCAGAGTAAGCTATCGCAACCTGGCAAGCTTCCTCGATTCTTACCCTCTGCAGATGGAGACGCATCCAAGAGCCTCAAGCGTAAAGCGTCTCCCCTCGGTACGCTCGACACCTTAGATGCGACTCATGCTGCTGCACCCCCCACACCTGTGACCAAGGACGATAGCACACACACAAAGCAGGAGGACGACAGCAAAGTCGAATTCCTCCAGGCCGCTGCGGCGAACAAGGACAACAAGGATGCCGAGTGGCAGCTGGACTCGGAGGCGTCGAGCTCAGACTCATCGTCCAGCTCGTCTAGCGACCACTCGAGCTCCGAGGAAGACGGCGAGGCCTCTGAGGGCGAGTTGCTTAGTCCTGAGGAGGCCATCAAGCGCATGCTCGAAGAGGACCCTGATGATGATGACGCAGCCGCCAGCAAGACCACTAAAGTCAAAACACAGAACGAAGTTGACGAGGCCTTTGTCAAGCCCGATATCAAAATGACTCCGGATACAAAGATAACCACGCTTGGCCCTGTTGAGTCTATTGTCGAGAATATGGTCGTCATCAAGGCCAAGGTATCTGGAGACTACCATGTACTCGAATCTGGCTCGGCGCTTTGCCTAGCTGATCGAACAGTCATCGGTCAGGTGTCCGAAACCATCGGCCGTGTTCAAGACCCCAGGTATTCGGTTGGGTTCGCTGACGCTGCAGAGATTGCTGCTCTGGGCATAACAAAAGACACACCGATTTACTACGTTGACGAACATTCGTCGTTTGTTTTCACCGAGCCTCTGCGAAACCAGAAGCATACTGATGCCTCTGGTCAGTATGATGAAGAAACCAGAGTGGAAGAATTCTCCGACGACGAGCAGGAGGCCGAGCACAAGCGCAAATTGAAGCAGCAGAAGAAGCAGCGAATCAAGGATGCCGACGACTTTGAATTCAAACCCCCAACAGGGCCAGCAGCGTACGTCAACCCCAGTTTTCCGCCTCGGTCTGCTAACTTCGATAGATATCGCCAAAGATCACCCCCAGCCAGCTACACAGGTGGTGGTTTGAAATATAGCGACGATGAAGACGAGGATCTCGGTATGTACAAGCCACTCGCCAGACCGGATCGCTTCGAAGACATCGTGGGTGCTGGCGCACCGCTCGAAGACCGCAGCCACGTGCGTCGCGGTATGATACGCGGAGGTCGAGGAGGCTGGATGGACCGTGGGGGGCGAGGATTTCGTGGCAGAGGAGGCGGTGGTCGAGGAGATAGGGGTGGTATGGGTGGCGGCCATCGAGGCGATCGAGGTGATCGAGGTGGGATAGGGGGCCACCGAGGCGACAGAGGCGGGATGGGTGGCAGCGGTGGGCGAGGCGATCGAGGTGGTCGACCTTTCAGAGGATCGCCGGAGAGACCAATGCGACACCAAGAGCAGCACCGGTCGAGAAACGGCCCGCCCCAGCAGGACCACCGCAACCACCCCAGAGCACAGTTCTCACCTGCAGGATCCCCGCCGCAACAAGACCTGAACCGCTCTCAACCCCAGCCTTCTCCCCGCAGCAAGAAGAGGAACAAAAAGCGCAACCGTCGAGATCGCGAGCGCTCAGCTCAGCCGCCGGCTGCTGCGAATGCTAACGCCTTCGCAAGCAACAATACCCAGAGCAACGGTGGATGGAATGCGACCGCACCGTCAACCAGCTATGCTCCCCCGACGACTACGACTCCCGCCTACGCGCCTGAAAACTACTACGCCAATCCGGGAATGTTTTCCCAGCAAGCTCAGGCGCCTGCTCCAGCCCCCGTTCCAGCCCCAGTCCCAGCGCAAAACCAGGCCAACCAGGTAGCATGGGCTCAGTGGTTGCAGATGGCAGCGTACCTCCAGCAAGCGCAAGTACAGCCGCAACAACCACAAGCACCACCGCCTGCTCCCCCACCGCAACAACAGCCGCAGCTACAGACACAATACACTGGATATCAGTATCAGCAGTACCAGCAGCAGCAGAACATGACTCCGCCTGCAGATCCCCGCCGGCAGAACCATAACGCGGCGGCCGGAAGCGCTCAGGCTTCCAACCAGACTTTGCAAGATATTCTTCGAGTCCTTGGAAACCAGCCCGGCGCTTGAAGAAGAAAGCACTACAAGGTATGAGTATGACTTTTGACTTTTAGTATGAGTTTCAGAGAGAATGCGTTTCAGCCATGACAGGAGATGTTTTGTAACAGCGACGGGGGGTCACGTTCAGCAGGCAGGCGTTTGCCTGGTCTCTATTTCGGATTCCCGAGCGCTTTGGTGGGCAAATGATGACGCCAACGCGGCGTTCTTTCTGTTTCAAGGCATGATGCTCGCTAGAGTTATGGCTGGGGTTGGTTGTTTCGGATCTGGGCTGAAGCCGCACTGTAGTGAGCGTGTCGGCAGCCATCCTCCACCACGTGGCAGGGGCCGAATGCCGGGTGCCTGGGCCACGCCGACGCGCCGTAAGGGTCGGATATGGCAAAGCTAGAATGCGAAACTGCACGGGTACAAAGTTTATCTATCAAGCGAGGGTCGATAATGGGTTGTTTCGAGGAGGTGTCGAATGTTGCAGCTCGTACCCACGGCGTCAGGCTCCGTATTTGGCACTGTGCAGTTCACCATTCACGGATGGCCAGCTAGGTACGGGGAGCGAACGTGTCAGCTACTGTGGCGGGCACTGGACGATGATATTGTTAGATGTTGGGCGCACTAGGTAGGCTGAGCCGGGCGGCTGATTCTTGGAGTGTTGCGAACATGTCGGAGGGGGGAGGGCGAGGTGTGGGTGAGAATCGAGATGCGGCTCGGTGGCTCTACGCATCGGGCATAGCGACCCGGATGCATCGAAGATGGAGTATGAAGACAGCAATTGAATTGGGACATGTTTGGCAATGGCGTCATGTGTAGGAGTGGTCGGCGAGCGAGGTGCGCACTGAGCACGGAGCGGTGCGCCACGGTGTGTGGCTTCAAAGGCGGGGGATGTTGCGGCAGCGTGGTCCGGAGCGCCTCCAAAACACTTGAACACATGCGGCTAGCATCCGCTCCAAGACGGCGCCGACGCAGACAGAACGTGGGCAGCCATCTATGTCTACCTGATCTATGTATCTAGAGGGTACTCGAAGCCCGAGCCATGGCCCAGCGCAGCCTTTTTGGTGGGCGGCTGTCGGTGAACAGTCTTTGCCGTGCGCTTCTAGGCTTCGCGAGTCGAGCGTGCGGCGTGCGTGCCGTGTGGCTGCTCCAGCCGGGGGCGGATGTAGGGCCGTGAGCGAGGCTCGAGCATCCGCTCCGTCTTCTTGGTGGAGCCAACTCCTCCACATCCATCATCAACGACACCACCAGCACCTGTGAGCATCTGCATCGCGCCCGCCCGCCCGCCCGCGCCCCGCCTGCATCTGTGTTGCGCGCCATCCCGCCGCTCTGCCCGTGTGCAGCCCGCGCGCCCAGCCCTCGATGAAGCAGCCGTCCTAGAGCGTCTTCTGCGGCAGCAGCCCTCTCTCGACGCCGCCAGTCGCCCGTCGCCCGCGTCTGCTCCCCCCTCTCGCCGGCGCATCGCGAGTTCGCCGCAGCCCGCTCTCGCCCGACCATGACGAGGAACGAGACCGTGGGCCGCCATGCATCCACCGAGAGCTCTGCGAGCTGGCGATCCATCCGCTCCAATGACACGGCGCGGCCCTTTGGCCGCGCCTCTCTTCGCGGCACGCCCGTCACAGTGCAGACGTCCAAGGAGCCCAGCTTCCTGTACGTGCCCCCTCCCCGCCCGCGCGCTTTTGTCTGCTCGCCCATCAAACGACGCGGCCTGCCCCGTGCGCCGCGACTGAAGGCGCCGAGCGCGCTCTGCTCGCCGTGTGGTCGTGTCTTGGAGCTCTGACGAGCTGCTCGCCGGGCCCCACAGGCCTGTCGACGCGACCATACACACGGCCAGGCAGACTGCGCGCGCTGTTGTTCTTCTACGCGACGGTGCGGCGCCGTGTGAGGCGAAGACGGGTACCTGCGCCGGCCTCGCTACGCTCGTCTCACCACCAGACGAGCACCGTCCCCCATGTTTGACTATGCTTGACTCAGCTAACCGCTATGCAGCATAGAAAAGGAGTCTGAGATCTCACCGGGCACCGTTCCACCGGCTCCTCCGCCAAAAGACCCCGGCCACAGACCCCGCAAAGTCTCCACCTGGGACAGTCCGCAGACCAACGACTACAGGGACTTTCGAGACCACCGTAAACAGCTAGCTGTGCTAGATACCTCTGGGGGCCGCATACCGTCCATCTCGCGAAATCCACCCACCGCCACCTCGCCAACACCACCGTGGGCATCGGCAGGCACGAATGGTTCGTCCATGGCTGCTAGCGTGTGGGGCAGCTTCTTCAACGACTCGGATGAGAATGTCTCCCAGCTCTCACCACGGCTAACGCGCCAGGATAGTCAAGATGATGGGATGGGCTACCCGAGAGATGACAGGCGGCCGTCGATGGCGAGCGCCACCACCGTGAGTAGCACGGGCTCCAAGTCGAGTGTGAATCGGGCAGGATACCACAAGCGGCTGCAGAATGTTTTCGGCGAGGACTTCCCTCAGGATTCGCGTCAGAACTCTGATACAAGCTTGACGACCCCGTATATAACAGAGGCACAGTCACTGCGCGGGGGTCGAAATCGTACCAATTCATTGAACAATACTCTCGACAGTAGCTTCAACAGCAGGCCCGGATCGCCAGTAAGTTCACGACCGCGCACGCCGCTGCCCTCGTCGGAGGTGACTCCCTGGGAGTATCAAGATCACAAGGTGAGTGCAATGCCCAGGTGAAACGAGGCAGGGGCGAGCGCGCAGCGACGTCCACCTCTACTTCCCCCGCGGTTGCATCAACGCATTGCAGCTTCTCAGGCATCACGTGCAATCGCAACTGCCCAGGTGCAACCACGTCTCAAAATCCAGCTAACATGGACTCTCAGGACACATCTCAACCAAGCGAAAATGGCCGTCCGTCCGCCGACCAGCCATCCTTCAAGTCTACCAAAAGCTCCCACCACCACCACCACCACCACAAGCTGAAATTTCCGGGTCACCGCCACAACCGAAGTAAGGACGACAACAAGGCCTCCGAGACTCTGTCGCGGATAGAGATCAGTCAACCGTACCCGTTGCAACCAGTCACGAGCCGAGACGATTCGACCTACGGCTTGCGTCGAGATCAGCAGCAGCACCAGTACGGCTCGTCGCTTGGATCTGCCTTTGCTGCCTCCAAGACTAGTCTATTTCCACGCCCATCGAGTCCGACGCCGAGCTCATTCAGTGACATGTCCAGAGATCCTGGAACGGCGCAAAAGTCCCCTAGTACCGCGAAAGGCCCGCGCGGGCTATTGGATCGCCTCAAAGGTAGGAGAGACAAGACAGATCGGCAAGCGCCGGAATCATTGAAAGATCTTCCATCGTCCCAGGTCTCGCTGCAGCCGTCCATACAATCTGCTAAAAACACACGAGCAGAGCCAGTGCCTGGACCGTTCAGCTCGAAGATGAAAAAGGGATCAGACGGCTCCAAGGACAAGTCGTCCAAGGAAGGCAAACGAGAGCACGGCCGCTTCCCACTGAAAGGTCACAAGAAACCCGCCCCCACCCAGGAGCAACAGCCGCCTGGGAAAGATCCAAATGAAGCAAATGCGGACACGAACAAGAATGACGCCGTGTGGTACCTTGATACCAACCTGGAAGAGATGGAAGGCATCGTGAATACCCAGCACCAACCACTGGCGATGCCTAGTGGCGAGGCACCTGCTACTACTTTCGGAACGGATGACCGGATAAGAGAATCCAAAGATGATGGAAAGTGGGACATACCGGAATCGTGGGGGGTTGTCACAGAGGACCCGGGTGGATCTCCGCACGCCGAGCTCGACGAAACCGATGGCTTGCCCAAGGAAGAAGACGGTAACAAGACGTATTGTGTCCGCATTTTCAGGGTGGATTCCACTTTTGCAACACTGTCGACAAGGTTGAATACGACTGTCTCCGAAATCATCCAGACATTGGGCAAGAAGACCTTGTTGCAGGACGAATTAAACAACTACCATATCGTGATGCGGAAGCATGATACGTCCCGACAACTTGATGCGAAAGAACGTCCTTTGTTGATACAGAAACGACTACTCGAACAAGCTGGCTATACGGACTCGGATCGCCTTGAGGACCTTGGACGTGAAGACAACAGCTACTTGTGCAGATTTACCTTTATCCCGGCCAAGTTAAGCGGGTACTCGAGTCTCGGAAAAGATCCAGGCTTCACCAAATTACAGAAATTCAGCCATATCGACCTGCAGGGACGGAATCTCATCACCATCCCCATTGCACTTTACCAAAAAGCTACAGAGATAATATCCCTCAACCTTTCACGGAATCTGTCCCTTGCCGTACCAAGGGATTTTATCCAGGCATGTACCAATCTCAGAGAGATCAAGTACACAAGCAACGAGGCACGGCGCCTACCGGCAAGCCTAAGTCTCGCAAGTCGTTTGACCATGTTGGACATTTCCAACAACCGATTGACAGATCTTGAAGATGTTCAGCTGCACAGGCTCCAAAGCTTGCAGGGGCTGAGGCTCTCCAACAACAAGTTGACCCGATTGCCAGCCTACTTTGGTCAATACCGCGCACTGAGAAGCCTCAATTTGAGCTCCAATTCGCTCAGCGAGTTCCCCGATTTCTTGTGCGATGTACGCACACTCGTGGATCTCGACATCAGTTTCAACTGCATAAGCAGCTTACCCAAAATCGGCCAGCTCACTTGTCTAGAACGACTTTGGGCTACAAACAACAAGCTCTCTGGTAGCTTCCCGCCGTCATTGAGCAACCTAGTCAATTTGAGGGAGATCGACGTAAGATTCAATTCACTCAATAGCATGGATGTAATGTCTCAGTTGCCTCGGCTGGAATACCTCATGATCGGTCACAATTCGATCTCGGCGTTTGAAGGCCACTTTCCGAAGATGAGGGTATTGCACATGAACCACAACCCGGTAACACGGTTCGGTATGAGCCAACCCGTGCCCTCTTTGACTGTGCTCAATCTTGCTTCTGCCAAGCTTGCGGCTTTACCCGAGGAGCTGTTTCCTAGGATCACTGGACTCACGAAATTGATACTGGACAAGAATCATTTCAGCGCGCTTTCGACAAGCATCGGAAGGCTTATTAGACTAGAACACTTGAGTGTTGCTCGGAACTCTTTGGACGAGCTCCCAACCGAAATTGGTCGACTGGCTGAACTCAAGTACCTGGACGTGCGAGAGAATAACCTGGGACGACTACCTACCGAGATATGGTATGCGCGGCGACTGGAGACCCTAAATGTCTCTTCCAACGTGCTTGGTGGGTTTCCCAAACCTGGTAACGCCCCTCCACCTGCAGCTCTGACTGGGGAGATCAACAACCTTGACGGTGCAACGCCAATGTCGACGCCGGGTCTGGGGCCGAGCCCAAGCTACGAGGAGTTAGGAAAGCTGGAAAATTTTCAGAACCGTCGCCCAAGTCAGGCTTCTGCAGGCTATCTTAGCTCTGGTCCTATCCCATCGGCCACCCAAAGGAAGGGCTCCATGGCTTCTTACAGTTCCGCGAGCACCACCACCACAGCAAAGAAGCCTTCAGTTGTTTCACGGACTCCGACCGAGGGAACGATCACACCTGTTTCGCGCAAAGACTCTAGCCTCTCTAACAGAATGGTAACGACCTTCGCGGGATCTCTACGGCACCTCTTCCTAGCTGACAATCGGCTCGAGGCCGAAGTTTTTGACGAACTGTGTTTGTTGCCTGAATTGAGGATAGTGAACTTATCCTACAACCTCATATATGACATTCCTCCTCGAACGATCAGGAGATGGCAACATCTGGCCGAGCTTTACTTGTCTGGCAATGACTTGACTTCCCTGCCAGCCGAGGATCTGGAAGAAGTCAGCCACCTCAAAGTGCTACACATCAACAACAATAAGTTTCAGGTCCTCCCGGCAGAGCTGGGAAAGGTAGCAAAACTAGCTATCCTCGATGTCGCCAGCAATGCTTTGAAGTACAACGTTTCAAATTGGCCCTACGACTGGAACTGGAACTGGAATCACAACTTGAAGTATCTGAGTTTGTCCGGCAACAAAAGATTGGAAATCAAACCTAGCAACGATTATATGCGCCGCGGCGAAGGAAAAGACCTCACCGGCTTCACCTCCCTTACCAATCTGAGAGTGCTCGGGTTGATGGATGTCACGATGATGGTGCCTTCTGTGCCTGAACAATCTGAAGACAGGAGGGTGCGGACCTCGGGTTCGGCCGTGGGTACCATGGCGTACGGTATGGCTGATAGTCTAGGGAGGAGCGAACACATCTCTACGATGGACATGGTCGTTCCCCGTTTCCGAAGCCACGACGACGAACAAATCCTAGGTCTCTTTGACGGGCAACCGCTTTCGGGTGGTGGCTCAAAGATTGCGAAATATCTGTACGATAATTTCAAGCTCCGATTTCAAGAAGAGCTGGAGAAGCTCCGGTCCCAGGAGAGTCCGGTGGATGCGCTACGTCGCACATATTTGGGTCTGAATAAAGAACTGGCTCTGGCCGCGACTCACTGCATTGAAAAGAATTCTGGGCTGGCCTCTGCGCAACCCCGTGGCTCTTTGCCTGAACTTGGAGACGAAGATTTGACCTCCGGAAGTGTCGCCACGGTTGTATATCTCAAAGAGATGGAATTGTACCTTTCAAATGTGGGTGACGCTCAAGCGCTCCTCATCCGATCGGAAGGCGGGCACAGGATCCTCACCCGGAAACATGATCCTGCCGAGACTGCTGAAAGAGCTAGGATAAGAGAAGCCGGTGGTTTCGTCTCGCGACAAGGCAAGCTGAACGACGTCCTCCAAGTTTCGCGAGCTTTTGGTTATGCGCAAATGTCACCTTCGGTTATCGCCTCACCTCACATCAGTCATCTGACATTAGGTGACACCGACGAGATGATTCTCATAGCCTCCCGAGAACTCTGGGACTACCTTACCCCAGACTTCGCCGTGGACGTTGCCCGTTCGGAACGAAATGACCTTATGCGTGCAGCTCAAAAGCTCCGTGACCTCGCTATTGCCTTTGGCGCCACAGATAAGATCATGGTTATGCTGCTAGGAGTGAGCGACTTGAAGAGCAAGCAAAGAGCGCGTTACCGAACCCATAGCATGTCAATGGGGCCATCTGGCTCACCAGACGACTTCTTCCTCCGACCTCGAGGCAAGCGTGCGCGCAACTTGCCCAATGACTCCAAGCTGGCTCGTCTCGACAACGAAGTCGATGCTCCGACTGGTGAGGTCAGCTTAGTCTTTACAGACATCAAGAACTCCACTCTTCTCTGGGAGACGTATCCAATCGCAATGAGGTCTGCTATCAAAATGCACAACGAGCTGATGCGTCGCCAACTGCGTATTATCGGTGGCTACGAAGTCAAGACCGAAGGAGACGCCTTCATGGTGGCATTCCCAACCGTCACATCAGCTCTTCTTTGGTGCTTCACCATACAGAGTCAACTTCTTGAGGTACCGTGGCCGCAAGAGATTCTCAGTAGCGTGAACGGACAAGAAGTAGTCGACCCCAATGGCAACGTCATCTTCCGTGGTCTCTCGGTCCGCATGGGCGTTCATTGGGGTGCCCCGGTGTGCGAGGTTGACCCCGTTACCAAACGTATGGACTATTTTGGTCCGATGGTCAATCGAGCTTCGCGTATCTCTTCTGTTGCGGATGGAGGTCAAATCACCGTGTCCTCAGATTTCATAGCGGAGATCCAACGATTGCTCGAGACTCATATTGAAGGTGATCGGAACAACATGACTGGCTCGGACGAACAATATAGCGACGACCAAATGACACAGGCAATTCGCCAGGAGCTGCGATCGCTGAGTAGCCAGGGTTTCGAGGTGAAAGATCTAGGTGAGCGCCGATTGAAGGGCCTTGAAAATCCCGAATACATCTACCTGATGTACCCACATTCCCTTGCCAGTCGACTCGAAGTTCAACGGCAGCTGGAGCAGAAGGCAGCAGCACCCCCTGCGCCTGGAGCTGGGCAAAAGATGCCTGGCAGTGAGCTCACAATCGATACGGAGAATGTCTGGGATCTTTGGAACGTCAGCTTGCGTCTAGAGATGCTCTGCAGCGCGCTGGAAAATCCTGACAGTGTTGAATTGAAGCCACCGGAGACGGCTTTGTTGGAGAGAATGAAGAATAAGGGTGGCGAGATAACGGATCGATTCCTAATTAATTTCGTCGAGCATCAGATCTCGAGGATCGAGGTATGTCTTTTGATCTGATGTTGAATGGGACCTCGCGCTAATATGACTCACAGACGTGCGCGACTACCTTGGCTCTCCGACACATGGTTCGACCCTTTGGACAAAGCCCGCTCTTGCAGCAGGCTTGCCCCATGGCAGACATTATTAGCGCGCTTCAGAGCCAACTCCTCGAGCTACAACAATACAAGGAAGAAGCTGCTTCCGAGTTCGCATCCGCATAATCGCCGCAGTTACGAATCGCAATCTTACGACCACTACCCTTAGCTACACATCTACCGCCTCTTTGTACATATGAGCGGCTCAACGACGTCTACGAAACAACACAGTTAACACAACCTAATACCGTCATACTTATCACCGTCGCAGTCTCGGTGGACTCGGCACGTTTGTGCCTTGGCGGATGTTTCTGCGCGGCGTTTCCAGCATGTACAATCACTGCCCCGGTGGCTGACTCTTTATATATTTTTTCTCGAAGAGAGGTTTTCATGAGTAAAGGGCTGGGTGGGGAAATGCCTTGGCGTTCTTGGATACCTACCGCCTGTCTACAGTATTGGCGTTTCGTTTTTTTCTCTCTTTTTTTCTTGTTGCACGTCTTAGTTGTTCTATTTTTGTTTTGCTGGGCTGGTGGCATACGCGCTCTTGTGGAAATACGGAAGCGGCTCGGGTCTCAAGCCTTGGATCGGTGGAATGCAGATATTTAGTGGATATTTATTGCGTTTTGTTGGTGAGGGGGGATGCGCTTGGGGCTGCGCGGATGGGTAGGAAGGTTGGGTTTATGAGCAAGAGATGTAGGGATATGTGGAATATTCTTGTTTGGGTGGTTTTGACGTTGGTGTCTCCGTGTGTATGCGTGTGTGCTGAGTGAGAATTCGACGCTTTGTACTTTGACGTTTTGGTGCCGTGTTGGTATTTTTGCCACTGTGACTCATGCTGACTTTTATGACTGTGCTGTTTGGTGTTTCGTGGTGGGTGGGGGATGGCTCATCGCTCATCGACCTCATTTCATGACTGTTTGTTCTTAAGATGGTGGATGGTGGGTGTTGCTCATCGATTTAAGCGTATATCACGTATCCCAGGGTAGCACTGTGTAGAAACTAATGGCCTAGATATACTTCCCAAACAAGCTTCCCATCTCCCTCACCGCCCTCCCGCTACATTTCCCGCACCCCCAGGATGCAACGGCACACTCAACATCTCTTGAAACCCCTTCCTCTGCGCCTCTCTCCCCTCCTCGCTCCTCTCATCCTCACTCCCAACCCCCTTCTCCTCCACCATAACCCCACTCCCGGGCCTCCCATCATCACTACTAGCACCCCTCACCTGCTGCCCCGGGCTCTCCCTCTCCCTCTCCCTCTCCCTCTGCCTCTCGCTCCTCGCCTCGCTCCGTGCGGGACTCCAGTCCCTCAACTTCAGCCTCGACCGCCGCGACCTCGACTTGATCCTATTCGCCGCAGTAGGCAGCCCATCCGCCAGACTAACCGGCGCAATCGACTCCATGAGTTCGCCGAGCGTCGGTTTATCCGGTTTTTCCGACCGCAGGTAGACGTCTACGTCGGAGGCGTTGCGCGGCATGACAGGCAGCGTAGACAGCCATCTTCTCGTGAGGTAGTTTTTTGTGCGGGACCAGGTGCCGAGTTCCTGGTCGCCGGCGTCGTCGTCGATGTAGTTGTTGTAGTAGTTGTAGTTGTTGTTGTTGTTGCTGTTGTTGCGCGTTGCCGTTACCGTGCGCTCCGAGTTGAACCAGTGCGTCATGGCGCGCCATTTGAGGCCTGCCCACCAGCCTACGGGCACGATGCCTTCGCGGGGCCCGCGGCGCGTCCACAGTCTGGGATGCTTGGCCGAGAGCTCGTTGTAGAGGCGCTCGTAGGCGCCTCTGCGGAGCGTCTCCTGGTGTTGCGACGAGAGCGTGTGTTTCATCATGTACCAGAGGACGATGACGACGGCGAAGAGGGCCATGGAAGCGACGAAGAAGTACTTGATCGACGGCTGGTCGGAGAAGGTGTCGACGTTCATGCCGAAGAAGCTGGAGATGAAACTGAGAGGGAGGAAAACAAAGGTTATCCAGCTCAGGCGCCACATGGACAGGCCGAGCTGGATGGAGTGGCGTGCGTCGCGGATGCCCACGCTCTTGTACATGAGGTCGGAGAGGTTGTCGGTGGGTTTGACGACGCCTTCTTGGAACTGCGTCGTCAGCTTCTCCAACTCTTCGGCCGACGACTCCAACCACTGCTGGTCCTCAGACGGGTCCATATTATCCAGCTCATGCAAGTAGCTGCGCATTTCCTTGATCAGATCCGTGTGCAGGTACATGAGGCGCTCCACCTTGAGCCACAGACTCGCGTTCGTCCAAAGCTCTGGGGCTCTCCCTTCATCGGCTGGATTCTCATAAATCTTGTCTTCCAGAATACCGACATGGGCTTCGCAGAGGTTACTGTATTTCTCCCAATTATACGCCAGCGCCCGGAAGACGTCCCGAAGGATGAAATCCATGCACTTGGAAACCATCAGCTCATCGTCGTCAATGTCCGTCTTGGGCATGTAAAACGTCAACCGCCTCCACTTCATCTCAATCTGCTGCCGTGCCCCAATCAGCGTATCCTCCACCGACCCGGACTGCGAGTGTTCGAAGATGATAATCGTGTTCCCATTGTCCAGCGTCTTCAGCTTGGGTATGTAGTCATCAGCATTATATTGTTTCTTCAGATTCTCATGATACTGATATTCTTCCTCATCATACGGATTGCTGATATTCGGATCGATGTCCGCGCCAGGCTCATCATAGCTCAACTGCACATAGACGCTCAGCCGCTGCACAAAAACATCATACGTGTGCGTCGGCATGTCGAACTCATCATAGTGATTCAACTGCATCATTTTGGTCGTCTTATTGTTGTCCTGCTGCGCGTCCGAAAGCCGATCCACAGCATAATGCCGCAAATAGTCGCACCCAAACGACGTGCGACTGATGCCGCGCCACGGATCCCTCTGCGCGCGAAACGTCTTCCCATTGAGCACCGGCTTATTCGCGCGTCGCTGCGGCCTCTCGTAGCGCGCCCAGCGGCCAAAGCTCGTCCCGACGAGATCGTCGTTGGCGTCGATGTTGAACTTGCGCAGCAGGAACCGCGTCGCCCAGCTCGCATTCTGCACGTGGATCACCCGCAGCGCCGCCTGGTGCGCCAGCTCCTCGTTGCGGTAGAACTTCCGCAGCCCGTCGATGTCGTTGAACTCTTGCGCTACGATCTTGCGCCGGCCTTGCGAGGTGTGTTCCTTGCCGACGTAGTCGATGAGCAGGACGCGCCCGTTCTGCCAGTTCTCCTTGGTCCATTTCTCGTGCCATTCGACGTTTGGGCTGCGCTGTCGACGGTGCCCTCGTTCCCAGGGGCTTTGGCGGCGTTCGCGGAAGGTGGGCGGGTCTTTCGGTGCTTCGTACGCCGTGTGGGATCGTGTTTGCCCTAACGTGAGGTCAGTCTATATTTCAGTCTGTACCGATGTCGAGGTTCTACTCACTGTCCATATCTGGCTGCGGCTCAGCGCCCTCAGCTGTAACTAAGATAGGGGGCGGGTCCGACTTGGACCGTTTGTGCATAGGAGTCTCCATGCTGCTAAGCCGTACTGGAGGCTATCTAGATCAAGCGCAATAGGCCACACACGGCTACCAAGGGTACGCAGACGTCGTGCGACTGTTCGCGGCGGACAGATGCCCGAGTATCGATGGGAAATGGCGTCCCGGTGGGCGCATCTGTAAGCTAGCCAGGCAGCTGCTGAATACGAACGAGGGGACATGCCCACGCTATGACCGGTCACTTTTCGCAGAGAAAACGCCATCTCGGGGGCCTGGCAGGGCATGTGGACAGGTAAGGCTGAAGTTGGGGATCGCCAGTCGCTCACGCAGCCGTACCGCCCCCACTAGACCCATGTCCGCAGCCTGGGTAACTGCGGGCTTTTATTTGCAACATCCCTCATCTGAATGACGAAAATAGCGGAATTATTCCTCAGCGACGCTGAGCATGGTCGAGCACCGTGTCGCCTTATAAACCCGTTACACATGGCATCTAAAACACGAAAAGAGTCAGGATACCCTCACCCAAGCTGACGCCAAGGGAGGGCATTGTGTGTATTCATTTACGCGTCTGCATCCCACGTCTTCCATCAGCACAACAGCTACCACCAGCTACCAGCGCCTTGTCATGGTCATCCCCAGACCTAGACGCTGACCTCTCCCAGGCCAACCACAGCGATACACGGAATCTCATACAAACAAGCACCGAAGCGCAAAAACTACATACAAATGCAAAAGAGATAAACAAAAAGTGCGGACAATATATACACCCCCGCCCAGCGTGAGCGATTAATTCTATACACTGTAGTGCGTGTGATGGCCTATAGGCTGCGAAATGGCTAAGATACTAATATGTAAAAGAAATATGAACGTGGTCGTAATTCGTGCCGAGATGATGGCGGAGGTGAACGCCCCAAGAGCATATTAATAGATTATGGACGCAGCTAAGTCGAAAACGATGCGCCATGTGCGTCGATGCTGTACAATCGTTTCGGGGGTATCTGTTATTCGTACTGGCGGCTACGCTTCGCGATCTCATCGTCACTCAACGCAGCCATCCAGAGACATTTGCTGATAATGTTTGGTTCGACATTGAATGAGTATCGGGAACTCGCCTCTAAGAGGCGTAGGAGACTTTTGACGATCATGGCAGCCGTGTGGTGTCGTTCGAAATTAACGAGTTTCTCTCCATCCGCAGGGGGAGCGTCGATGAACGCAGGTTTTTGGGCATTGTAGATCAGATCTCTTGTATATATACCTGCATGTGGTTAACGATGCTCATTATAACTAGGTGCATATCCTTACCAATGAATGGAATGCATCCTTCCTCGGCGGTTGCTGACTCCATTTCCACGCGGAGATTGTGGAAGTTCTTCAACGGTTGAACGAGAGCTTCCAGTTCTCTCATGGTCTGTACTTCGGCGGCGGGAATAAGCGACCACGTTTTCCTAAGACGAGACACGTCACTCGATAAGAGAGCGATTGTGATCTGATACATGGTCGCGTAGTTTCGTAGCCGTCGGGTGTGCGCAGCGATGTGGATGTACTTAACGATGCAACGAGCTCGCTCCTCAATGCTCTCCGTCAAAACTATTTCGGATACGGCCCACTTGACAACCAAGTTGAAACGAGCAATGACAACGTCAACGCCTTTTGCTTCTTGTGTGCGCAGGTACTGAACCCAATCAAGTATCTGTGGAGAAGACTGTTTCCATCGAAGCTCGACAAGCTCCCTCCAGTCAATCTCATCGAGGGCGTCTTTCTCAATGATAGTGAACTGTTGAGCGAGTGTCTCCGAGTCATAGGCAAGGATAAAGGGCAGGTGTGGAGGTTCCGATGGCGAGCTCTCATTTTTCAGCTCTTGTAGCTCGCTTCCTGACTCCTTTGGCTGGTCGACAGGCTCAAAAGACTGGATATTGAGACGCGATGTTGGCGTTAGACCGGGGGTGGGAAGGCCTCTGTCGAAGACGGTGGTATCGACGCGGGGCAGAGAACCTTCCAAGCGATTGGCTGTGAGAGGAGGGGTGGGTGGATGTCGCATAGGATGAGTAGGTAGAAACTCTTTCTCGGTGTCACCAACGGGCGTTTCGTCTTCGAAGAAGCTTCTCACTCCATGGCTGTCATCAGACATAGCTGCTCTCGCCGAGTCGATTTCACTGAGATCTTCGTCATCGTCGAGAAGAAAGGATTGGCGAGGTACGGAAGAGCATGGTACAGTGGCATTCTTCGGAATCCTCTTCATACTGTCCGTCTTGATGACGTATTCCATCGAAGAATTCGAGGAAGACAAGTGCGTTGTAGTTTGCTCTTCCTGGCGCGGGGCAGGGCTCGTGGGTTTCAGTGGTGCGGGCTTCGCTGATGACCTCATGGTTTCCATCGTATGTGCTCGGGGTGAACCAGTAATTTCGCTCAAGTTCCGATCAAGCAACGGAATTGAAGAGTACGAATCGTCTGATCCGATAGCGGAATTGACTGCAGGTTTGCGTCGGTTGAATGCTTCTCCAGAAAGATGGTGCATCTCTTGGCCTTCAGCTTCCGTCCCTTTGACGTAGCTTTTAGGTGGCGAAGGGTCCCACTTCGATGCTGTGTGAGGTTTTGATGGCCTGGCTGGCGCTCCAGTAGGACGATAGGTATCCGGCTCGACAGTGACCCTAGGGGTCTGGTCTGGTGTGCTTATGGAAGGGTCCGGCGACTTCTTCTCGAATCTTCCTTCGAGTTTCATCAGCGCTGATTCAATGCCACCATCGTCGTCGATGTCATCTGGTAAAGCTGCCAGCTTTGCTACTTCAGCTTCGAAAGAAGGCCTAAGATTAGGCTGCGAGGAATGTGTGTCGACCAATGAAATCTGGTTTTTTCTTGGTGCTCCCCATTCGGCTTCATCTTCAATTCCCTTCCCAGTTTCCTTCATGGGTTCAACGAATCGATCCGACCTCAAGATTACAGAATTCGCAATGGAATGAGTACGGTTCGATAGGGATCCGGTGGAGTGAGGGCGCTGCCCTTGTTCCAAATCTTGCACGTGGTCGGCGGCGCGAAGATCACCACCTGGACGACGGCGTAGTAAACGAGCCGGTTTCAGCGCAGAATCATCGGGGTGTCGGTCAAATTGGAAGGGATCATTGTCCGACGATATAGTCTGAAAAGTCGCAATGCTCGAAAACTTTTGGTGTCTACTCAGACCGCTGGCGTGAGAAGTATGTCGGCGTAGACATATAGGGCGCGACATTGAGGTTTTGGTGGAGCCTCGGCGACGGAAAGAATGCATCCGTTCATGACCGGCCGAGAGGGAGCGTCTTTGAGTTGGCATGGAGAGCTGGGTCGACCCGTGAGACATTTCTTTCGGGCTAGGAGCACATATGAGCTCAGTGTTGGGGATGGGCGATGCATTAGCTTCGATCAACTTTTTGTCAATTGAAGCGACTTTTGTCAGATCAGTCGGAACGCTGGTGATCAACTCGTATTCCTTATCGGAGTCGGGTAAGGCTCCAGACATTACCGGAAGGGGCGGGGCGCCTGTGTCGTCCATGATAACTATGGACTTGCTCCCTGACGTGATACCGCTGTGCAACCGCAAATCCTGAGTTTTCGCTGCTTGCTGTTGTTTCTCGCTAACACTGCTCGGATCGCGCTTCTCGAATTCGAACTCAAACCCGCCCAGGGTGGGCATAGTACTCCGGCGCTCCTCGTTTCTCATTTGTTCTTGCACTGCTTCCTTGAAACTCTCTGCAACCGCAGATGCTAGCGCGTCAATTCGGACTTGAGGCCGGGAGCGGGTATTTCGACGTTTTTGGACAGCTCCGGGACCAACCGGGACAGTACCAGCATTGGAAGATCGTGCAGAGGAGGGTGCATGATGGTGTTGGAAGACAGTAGAGAAATGAGGCGACGAAACAGACGGGTGTTTGCTGCTCAAAGCCCGACGAACGCTTCCGAGAAGTTTCTTCATCCCCGGGTTTTGCGCATGTCCTCCACGGAGCTGCAAGTCACTGCCTAAAACATCTTCGTGTGCCAATTCTAAACGTGATCTCGCATGACGCAAGCCGACATTCTTGGTATCAAGATATGGCGAACCCGGTTGAAAAATTCCACCGCGTACGAGGCTGCCAGGTATTTTAGGCATGGTTGTGATATCCACGTCAGCAGGCGCGCTTTTCGGGAGTGAGAGGGGTGCTCTGTTATCCCGTAAGGCGTCCGAAAAACTCCCGCTACGTTTGTGCCCATGCAATGGCCTGTTGGCCTTCTTAGTCGAGGCTGCTGGTTGCTGTGGACTGGTTGCAAGACGAGGAGATGCTGTAGATACTGTATATGGTACTGGGTATGCATACAAGGGAACGTCTTTCGTCGGCTCCGGTTTATTCAACCCTTTTATGGGAATCGAGCAAGACAACACCTGCATGCTGTGCTCACTTTCTGGCGACAAGGGTACTCTGACCCCCGAGTAATCTTGTGAGGGTATATACGGGGTGCTCAGCGAGTTTTGGGGAGTATGGCGAGCCCTATGCGCCCAGTCCATATGCCTGCTCGCAAATTGATCGCTGGGATTCGATCCGATGGTTTCCGGTTTGGTGGAACTCACTTGGCGTGGAGGCGTATCTCGAGTTGGAGTGGTGGGTACGAGAGCAGCGAACGCAGACTCTTCCATAGACACTTGCGACCCTGCCTGACCCCCGGGGAGCAGGTCTTGGTCTGCTGAATCGTGGCCTATGCGGTCATCGCTATCCCAATATAAAGCACACGTCCTCCTCCAGCATTTCTTCAATTCACCAACAATCTTGATATCGCCGGCACCGCCGTCTTCTCGAGTCTTAAGGTCCTTGTACAGCGCATTCACTAGCTCGCAAAAGTATACGCGCAGACGGTACTTTGGCACAAAATCGTCGACGAAGTAATTTAGAATCCAGTGCCGAAGGGCGACAAAGGTCCGGACGCGTACAATGCGACCGAACTCATCTTGTCTATTGACGGCCCACCTGAGACGAGCCAAAAGATAAGCGACCAGTTCACGGCTACCGAGAAACGAGCGGAAAGTGAGGAAAAAATCGGAGAGCAGCTCGTAATCAAGGAAACTGGGTGAGGTAATGTGCGCGATTAATCGCGAAGGTGTGGCCGCAATTATATCGCCAGTCGGTGAGAAGCGTACAACAGCGTTGTCGTCAGGGTTTGTAGTGAGCGAGTCGTAGATCTGGGGCCCGATTGGAAGCGTGGAAATGCGGGCTGAAGAGGGTTCGGGGGACGGAAGGGGAGGCCTAAGATCCATGGTGGCGCGAAAGTTGAAGGAACCGGGCGAGTAAAGGCCAGATTGCGGTCGGGATGAGAGGAACGAGTGGGTCGCGCGTTGGGGGCTCAAGAAGGACGACCTGCGGTCCTCGGTCGCCGCAGCGCTCGTGTACACTGAGCTGCGCAAGATGGCCGTCCCTCGCGCACTGAAGCGCGGCGTTCCCAGGCGATAGTGGGGGATGGGGACTTCCAGAATGGGGAACGTCCCGGTGTCGGCCGTCTTCGGGCGTCCCGAGCGTTCGATGACCACCTTGAACGTCCCTGGCTCGGCACTGTGCGAGTTCACCGTGTGGTCGTCGACGGTAGAGAAGGAGCGCGAGCGCACGTGGTGTACAGCGGGGGGAGGGGGCGATTCGGGGTACGCAGGCCACGAGAGTTTGAGATCATCGTCCGTCGTCACGGCCGTCGGCAGCGGCAGGGCAAGCTCGGCGCGGGTCGGTGTCCTGGAGCCAAACACGCTCTTCCCCCAGTCATCGCTCGTGGGGCGCGCCTGGGAGTCGAGGGTGGCACTGTCGGGGGGTGTCTGCGGGAAGATGGGCTCGGGCAGCGGCCGAGAGCGCTGATGGGCAGGGCGGACCGAGGGCCTGGCAGAGGTCAGCAGCTGGGGCGTATACTGAGATGACAAGACGATCCCAAGCGGCGGCGCATCCCCCGACGTACCTGAGGTAGATGATGCCGTTGTTGATGTTGGCGACGGTGAACGAGCGCCCGGCTGCGGTGCTCGGCGCTGAGGAGTCGGTGGTCGCGCTGCTCGTGCCGCGTGCTCTTGTCGTGCGGAGCTGTTCCTTGGAGTCCTTTACGCGCCGCAACGAGCGGCGGCGTGCAGCAGGCGCGGGTCGTCCGCTGTCCTCGGCGCGTCGTTTGGCCGTCTGCATTCGTCGCGCCGCGGCCAGCAGCTCTGGCTGGGTGGGATCGGGCGTGGGCGTGGACATGGGCGTGGGCGTGTCGAGGACCCAAGCCGGGGTCGCAGCCTGAGGCAAGGCCATCCTGCCCGGGCGCGGAGTACGGCTACAGGACCATCAGCGCAGCTGGCGGCGGCGAGGCGTGACCTGAAGAGAGGCGCGGGCTGCAGTCATGGTTAATATGGGCACTGGCAGAGGGGAGAGAGAGGGCGGATGAAGTCAAGCCGCCGCGTCGCCTTCGACCAGCCCGCGCCGTGCAGCCTGAGCGAGGCAGGAAGACCGTAGACGCAATTCGGCAGGGCGAGCCACTCAGCGGCGTGTTTGCATTCAAGGTTCGAGAGCAACGGCGCACCCCGGCGCGGCCCCGGCTCCATGCAGAGGCGAGAGCTGCCGGGCCATTTGGCCTTTGCTGCGTCAGTGCTCCGAAGCAGTTCGCAGCGGCGGCGCGTGGCCCGAAGCAGTTCGCAGGCCGTTCGACGCCGAACACACCATCATGGCCTTATCGCTGTGAGATGCCTTTGCGGGCGCTGTGCTGTGCGCCAGTGTTGACGCGGCCGCCGCGCCGTGGCACCATGCCCTGCCAGCCGCACGGCCATGGGTAGCTCACGAAAATGGCCGGGGGCCCTAAAATCAAACCTTATTGCCGTGGTGCATCTCACTCTAGACCCGGTACGGCTGCGTTCCGCTACCAAGTCCAGATCGTGGTAGTCGACGTTAGTAGGCCTTCGGAGCATTTCATCAATCCAGCACGACAGTGACACTGCTTTCACGCACACAGAGCACCAAATAAACAAAACTGGTCATGCGCACTGTTTGTACACCCATTGCTGTTTTCGTCAATGTGTGTAGCGTTTGTGGTAACGACCCGCCGCTGTGGTTAAGCGCTATACTATCTGCGCCTTCTATCGCACTCTCAACTACTTTTTCTTACCAGTAACTTTTTAACTTCCAGTCCGCAGAGACCGGGACAGTTGGATTGACAATAAGGGCCCGAACGAAAAGTATATTCCATGTTTTACGGCTGGTTTGTGCGAAAACATCAGCATCTGTTCGTAGTCATGCCTTCTCGTGGCTCCTTACAAAGCCCCGGTTCCAGATACACAACTACCATTCTGTCCAGTGAGTTAATCGAGGATCCATTTGATGACCTCCAATTATCTCATCTGGTGTTTCCGCGTGTACAATGCAGTACTTGTGTTGTGCCAGCGTTTTGGCATGAGTGAGCAAAGCAAACTGGAGGCCAACAGCTGCGGCGGGCGAAGACATGGGAAACGATGGGGACTATGATCGATGCGATGAATGATTGCGTGAAAGGAACACAGAGTACATACAATATCATCGGAGTTAACGAATATACTGCATTTTTACTATGTCTCATGGCTGCATCTTCTAGTTTTAGACCGTTGGTGTTGTTGACAATGTTGAAATAAATAAGCTCTGTGCATGTGCTAGCTACTGATCTGGGGAATTTGGCATATGAGTCATGAGCATTGTAATGAGGCCATCTCTAAACCCTAGAAGGTACTACTACGTACGCTGAGGCCGGGTACAGGGATCTGTTTTGGCGTTTGTAATCTCCTCACCGGTCCATTTTTCCCTGTTCTCTTTCAACTTCCTTGCAACGGCATGCTCATTTGGACTGATTTTTTTGAAAACCCTCCAATGCTTCATCTATAACACTTATACACCCGTCCATCTTACCAAGCGCATGATATACTGTAACTAGCTCTGACAACCCTCCAAGTCTATCTGGATGATACCTCCCTCGACGGTCTCGACCGAGACCCACAGGCACTTCACAGTCAGATCATGAACTGTTCGCTTTCACATGTATTCACATGGTATCTCACAGAGCTGGTACACAGAAAAAAAGTTTATAGCTAGATTTTCTTTTGCCATAGTATAGTTGCGGAATGCAGCTTTGTTCACAAAAAAATACCTTCCTCGACCCTGGAGTATTTTGGCTTGACGTTCTGTGATATCGGCGAGGTGCCGCTCTGCATCTTCCCATCTTTCCTGCTTCACCCATATCTTCCCGAGTTCGTATCCGCCCCACAGAAAACCGATATGGTCGGGGCCTAGATTGCGTTCGGCTATAGGTAACGCTTGTTCTTCAGCGCCTTCCAGGTCGCCCAACCCGCTTTTGACGCATGCCAGGTTCACCATGGCAAGTAATGTGTATGCGTGTTCCTTGCCCAGCTTCTCTTTTCGCACTCGAAGTACTTCGGTCATCATTTCGAGAGCTTCTTTCAGCTGCGATATTTCACCGCTTTTCACAGCCGTGCAGCACAGGTTCTCACATGCTTGTAAAGTGCGCGTATGGTGGTCCTTCTTTGCTTTTTTCATGTCTTCGACGGCTTTGGAATGCAGCTCCCTGGCCCTTCTGATGGAGTCTACAGTGTAGAACAATCCAAGCGTTCGTCCCAAATCATCCATCGCATTGAGAGTATCCTCGTGGTCGGGACCATGGTGTTTCTCTAAGCTGGCAACAGCTTCTTCCTGTATCTTGCTCGCCTCAGTATTGCGACCTTGGTGAAATCGAGACTGCCCAAGTTTACACTTTGTCACCAGAGTTTCGTGATGATCGGCCCCTAAACAGTCCATACATGCGTTCAAGGCTTCTTGCTGTAGAACAGCAGCATCATCGCAATGGCCCATTTGTAACAGGGTCTCCGCTACCATGTTTTCCCCGCTCAACTCAACGCACAGACCCCACTCAACGCACAGTTGGCACCAAAAATCTCTATACTTTCAACCCTCATAACTCTACCAATATGGACCCGATTGACGCAGCTATTGAAGCTTTGAGATCCCTGAAGCTAGGAGAACGTCCTAATATATCTCAGGTTGCGCGAGAGTACGGCGTTGAGCGGTCGCGGCTCTCGAAGCGTTTTCGCGGGGTGCAGGGCACCTATGCGTCCCGGACAGAAGAAAAGCGACTCCTCAACTCTACACAGGAAAAACAGCTACTACAGTACATTGAAAAGCTGTGTACACAAGGCCTACCTCCTACAAAAGAGATAATACGAAATTTCGCAGCAGAAATAGCCTATTAAGAGCTAGGAAAACACTGGGTTAATCGCTATATTGCGCGGCATCAAATCAACCTTATATCGCGATAGACATCTAACGTGTTTGATCACGTAATGCACGCTATCGCGTAATGCACGTTTTCGGCAATTTCCGCCCATCCACAACTTGAAGCTGTACAGCTTGTATATATTGTAAAATCGTCGGATTTTCTAGAGTAATAATCAGAAGAGCTTATTTAACAAATATAGCCCTTCTATTGGCTACCTGTAGCGCTCTGGGAGGCGTATTTGACGTGTGTGCGCGTCGTGGGCGCGATCTCGGGCATCTCGGGCTCGTCAACTTTGACAGGCTATAACTCAGGCTGTACAAGCTCAATATCCTTTGGATTTTTTGCTGGAGGCTTAAGGCTATGTTGATTACCCTTTTGGGAAGCTTTGAGCTCATCGCGGAGTTGTTTTTCAATTGCGCGGGCCTCTCGCTTTTCTTGAGCTTCAATAGCCTTCAGCTCGCGCTCGCGAGCGCGCTCTGCTTGAGCCTGAGCCTTTTCAGGCGTCGCTGTTGCAAGAGGGCTTGCTTTTCAAGCTTGCTCTGCTCTCTGAGCTGGGACTGGATGTCCTTTTGAAGCTGTATCTCCTTCTCCTCCCTCCGCGTCCTTTTGTGCCTGCCAGTCGCGAGCCCTCTGGACCTTAGCTGGCGACCAGAAAATCGCGCCACCGTTGTAATCCTCCGGCGTCTCGAGCGCCAGGGCCTTACCCCGCTGGCGGCGCTTGCGCTCGTTAACGAGGGTCTCTTTGAGCTGAGTATTTTCGTGCTTAAGGATCTGATTTTTCGCTGAAATCGAGTGGAGCGTACGCGAGAGTTTGGCAGCCTGAGACTCGTAAATATCTCCAACAACTTAACGTAATAATAAGCCCTCGATTTTACGCCAGTCGCTGGCGCTAAGGACCGACGTGCTGCTCTCGCTTGAGCTGGGGCGCTCAGGCTCGCGAGTTTCAAATCGCTTGAGGATCCTGTCGGGCTCTAAGGGCACGATCCCAGTAGCCTCAAAGGCCTTAAGGACCGTTGCTGACGTTAGCGCGCGCTCCCAGGCGGCCCAGAATATCCTGAAAAAGTCCCTCTTTGTAATGCTGGAGAGGCCCTGGCAGGCGTCCATAAAGCTCGCGAGGCCGTTGCTGTACGCGCTCGCGAGAGGCCCGAAGACGCCCACATCCAGCGGCTGAAGCGTATGGGTGCTGTGAGGCGGAAATATTGCCAGCAGGATCTTATTGGCGTCGCAGAAATCGATAAAATCCTTTGTTACGTGAGATCCATGCCCATCAACGATCAAGAGGCGGTACGACGTCCTTGCCTTTGCTTTCGTCTCGCGGTTGAATACCTGTTTGAGCCAGCTGAGCCCGATATCGTTATTGGTCCATCCTGAGGGCGAGGAGGAGAAAAAAGCCTTGTGGATTTCAGGGTTGAAATCCTGGAGCCAGGAGTCTTGTACGTTGCCAGAGGCTGCCTGATAAATGAGGGCAGGTGTGAGGGTAGAGAGCCGTCGGCGCAAATACAGGCTATTGAAGTTATCCACTCGCGATTGCCGTCCTGGAGCATTGATTTGAACTTCCCACGCTTGTATTGCTCGCGAGAAAAGACGCGCTTTGATTTAGAGAGGATTCTAATAAGAAATCCCTTCTCATCCATATTGTAAATATGGCGTGCGTCAACGTTGTATTGCTCGATTTTTTTAGCTAATAGCTTGAAGTACAGCGCGTACTTGAAGGCCGAATCAGCTCTGCGGCGTGAGGCGTCGATGCCGGATGTCCATCGCGATATTAAGTCGAGTTTGTGGCGCTCAATGAAGCGCGACGGCCAGCAAGTCCCAACGTATTTTCCAGCTATTTCTGACGCGAAGTTTCGTATCATATAGCTTGTAGGAGGTAGCCCTCGCGCTGAGAGGTCTTGAATATACTGTACGAGCGTTGCTTCCTGCGTAGCGTTGAGCATTTGTTGATTTTCGAGCTTACGCGCCATCGATAGGGTTTTACTACGCGCGCGCCGCGACAGAGTTGACCGGCTAACCCCGAATCTTTTGGCGATTTCTGTATACGTAAAATGTTCTCCTGGTTTTAGCGATTCGATTGCCGCAAGAGCCTCGTCGATTGGAGCCATATTGGTGGAGTTATGGTGGGTTGAATATTTCGCGATTTTGGTGGGGCGCGCGTGCATTACGCGATAGCGTGCATTACGTGATCAAACACGATACTAATTAGTGGACAAAGCGATTAACCTAGTTTACTCTCCAAGCTCTCTCCTCGCAATTTGTAAGGCGAAATTTCCAATTATAGCTTGTGTAGGTGGGAGGCCTCGGCTAGTGAGCTGTTTAATATAGAGTAGGAGCTCCTGCTCCTGTTGTGGGTGGAGAGCTTGCTGGTTTTGAGCCTGGGTAGCGCGTGAGGTTGAGACGCCCTTATGTCTTTGTGCGAGCGCTGCACGGTTACAACCATACTCTCTCGCCATCTGTCTATAGCTAAATTGTTCTCCAGGTTCTAGCGATTCAATAGCTGCAAGCGCAGCCTCGATTGGGCTTATACTGGTGGAGTTATCGCGTGTTGAAGTTAAGGTGTTGTCGTGGTGGGTGGCTCTGTTGGGTGGTGGGGCTGGTCGGACGGTGAGCCTCGGTAGCAGCATGTTCCATGCCAAACACAATTCATGGTGAAATCCTTGACGGCCATTTGCAACCTCTTCGCATCCTCCCATCGCCCATTGCGAGCATATACAATGCTAAATTTTGCCCACATGATTGCTTTCTCCCTGCTGAAGGAACTTTCGAAGAGTGGCCACGGTTTCATTCGTGCAATGCGCTTATCCCGCATACGTGCATCTATGGATTCTTGACAAGTGCGAACATGGTCAACATGTGGCAAGACGTATTTACGTAATTCTTCATCTTCAACTATATCTCCAAGTGGTGGAATCAGGAGAGACTGTGTAAAATTAGTATAGTACTGCGGCGCGCCTCGACCCAGACACTCTGTTCTGCAACACTCATATCTGGTCTTTCTCGTGCTCACCTGTGTACAAGTGGATGGAGGGAGTAGCTGTCTGTGCTCTCGCTGTATATTACCAACGAAAACTGCAAAAGCTGACGAAGAGCAGCGCGTGGACGGTCTGGGTCGAAGTCCTTCGATTCTCGACCGACGCGGACGACCTAACGACTGTTAGTGTAGTCTTCTTTGTGTGCTAATACTAAGGTTAACCTACAGCCGGAAAGACAGGAGGACTCCTGTTTTTGTATAGGAATGCTAGAAAAGCAAACGCGGTGTTCCTGGTCCATGTTTGACCAACTGCTAGAAACTCGTATCCGTTTCTCGTTCTCTTGATGATGACGACTACTCTCGGCTTTTGCATTCGTCACCGCCCTTCTCAAGATATTGAATTGGATGTTTTCGTTGTGCAAAAAGGCGAAAGTGTTGAGCAACTGGAGTGCATCTCTGGATGCCTCAGTGTCTCGTTTCTCTATTGCTTGACGGTTCAACTCAAAGGTGGCAAAGACGCTCATCTGATCAGCAAGATCCCTTCCCCTCACAGCTCGCCTTCCCTGTCTTGTCTTTTGCCACTGGCATTCATAAAACTCCACATGCTCGCGAAGTGTACAAAATCCTTGACGAATAGTGCGGCTCGCCTGAGTGATGGCAAGAGCCAGGTATCCAAGGGTCTTTGCAATTTTCGTGGCTAAATCCAATACTACAGAGTCCCAAGGCTGCAATTCCTCGGCAGCTTTCAGAAGTAGACAACTCGCTTCGTCGACCTTCAGGCCCTGGAACTCGAAGAACCGAGCGCCAACTGTTCCGTATGACTTGTTGACCGGATCTTGCGTTGTGATGAGGATGTGACCACGGTTTTCTCCTCGAGGGAAATAATCATCGAGTGCAAGGCTCGAATCGTTTGCATTATCAATGATGAGCAGCCAAGGTTCAGTCTGGGCTTGATAGCCAATTGAGCGCAGCGCGTTCGTTGGCTTCCACTCCCCCAACAGTGGAGACATTTTGGGAGAAGGTTTGCTGGAGCCGGTCACGGCTACTTCCATCGACCCAGAAGACACCCCAAAAGCTGTTCGCGTTATTTCAATGCTCAGGAAATGATGCAAGCCTGGAGCGACCTACTAGTTTTGGCAGTCTTCGGCGAATTTGCAACAGAACTGTGTCTTTCCTGAACCCCCGACTCCGTATATAACAAAGCGTTTCTGTTTTGCGCGCGCCTCCCCACTTGAGTTATCCGAAGCCTCAGCTTCCTCCCCCAATAGCCAATCCTTCAGTTTCTCTGCCTGCTCCGCTCGACCAGTATAAAACTGATCGACGGGTTTGGGCGTAAAGAAATGCTTGTTCGTAACCGTTGAGGATTGCGCAAAACTGCTTCCAATGCTGTGAATGGACGCACTGATCTGATTCAACACTGACAAGGACACAGATGTGAAGTCGTTATAAGCCGCTGAAGCCAAAACGGCCCTCATATGAGGGTAGAAAAGTGTCGGGTAGTGGTACCAATCTACTTCCAAGGTCCTTCATTAATCTGGACAGTTCTTTAAATTGTGACTCTTGGCTCTCACGATGCTCACGTGCAGAATACCTGAATGTACATCATCACAGTGTCAGTTTCAGCAGTAGAGAATCAAGGCATACTCACATGGAAATGCAGCTGAGAGTTATACTCAACATTCCGTGGTTATGTGCCAATCTGATTCCTTATTCCACCTATGATGGGATTGCTATCTCGTCTCCGATGGATGTTCTTCAATCCGTCGCGTTTGCCGGTCACCAAGGGATTATCACCATAGATCTGCTTTACGGATATTTCGAGCTTGCGCGTGAGTTTCTGACCTTTCTGGAGCGTCTCGCCAACGTGAGATCACAGCATCTTCTCCTCGTTGCCTAAGTTTATGTTTCCCACGTTCTTGCGAAACTCTTGTTCCAATTGTTGGCGCACTGCTATCACCCCTTCGACCTCGTCGATCAAGCCCTCTATGTCATCTTCAATAGTTTCCACAGCGGTCTTGACATCTTTTAGATACTTGACGACTCGCGAGGTCACATCAGCGATTCTGAATCCTGCAGCAAGAAAGGACACTGGATCGGCCATGTCGCAGCCTTACTTGTTGCTTTGCTCACCCGGGCTCGACAGGATTTGAGTGCCTGCTCGAAAAAGCACAGACATTAGCATGCTTTCGTACAGTAGGAGTCCACAAAACGGCCAGGACAAATGATTGACGACTGCTTTCGCAAGTTATAGCGTGCAAGAGATCTCCAGGGCTCTTAGGCCAGACACCAGAGCGGGATAAGCATGCTCTGGTTTATAACGGCAGAAGCGGGGAAGTGCGGCTGATTTTCCAGTAAAGCCAATGAATGAGCAGTGTAGGGTAATGGTCTTATCGCGGGGATACAATTATCTTATCACATTCCGGTGGCGACTAGCCTGGAAGAACTCGGATGAGTTTGTGACCAATGAATGCTGTCGGACTTACGCGCCACGCGGTTAGAATAGAAAAAAAAGCACGCACACCAAATAGCAAAACACCAGTTCTCTTGTAACTCATAGCCTAGCGCTATCCAAGAAGTTAGGCCACTCGTGCCTTTATACCGTTGCAGTCGCGAGTCTCAACTAATACACAATACCCCAGAAACATGTCTCCAAACATGTCTTTGTAAGCTTTTTAAGCGACGCAAACCCCAAGGCGCTAATTAGCATCATAGCCATCCTCAGCCTTGTAGCCTATCGATTATGGAAGCGCCATATCCTAAGACAAGTAAGCCAAAAACAGATTTACTACGTAAACAGGGTAATTAACCTGCCATAGCATAAAGATCAATATGCAGCGCAAATAGGATGCAAGCCACCTTAAAGATAGTTGGCAAAGTGGCCACAAGGGTTAGATCTGCTTCTCAAAGCAGGCCGCCATGCAAGAGAGACCAGCATTCTTCAATTCTTCCTCAATATAGTGGAGTCAAGTAGAAAAGCCCACAAGCAAAAGCTACGTAAGAGACCCTTCATATTCTTTATTAACATTTTAGCATAAAAGAGAAACTCGTACTAATTTATACAGTTAATGTATTAGGTTATTAAGTGCATAGGACTAGTGCTAAATGCACGCTCCCCACTAAAATTACAAAATCTTTAACACGTAATATCTTTACTAATATAGCAGCTATTAAGGCAACTCTTATAGCTATTATGGGTCGCATTATTTATTTAGTATTAATTACCTTTTTTAATACATTTTTAAATTAAGCCTATGTAGGTTACATTAGGAAAAGTTTTGAGCGAGCATGAGCACCAAGGGCACCTGAGCGGCTCTGAGCACGCCTGCGCACGCCTGCGCACCAAATGCGCTTAGAGCGCACCAGCGATACTACTTTTTTCTTAGTGTGCGCATGCGCAAGGTTGCGCAAGGATGCGCACCTACGCCGCCAGTGCACCTAGAGCAGCTAGGGCAGCTAGGGCACTCTAGGTGCCTATGCTACCTATAAAATGCTGATTAATAAGCAAATAAAGCTCTTTAATTAGCTAGAAATTAAAAAAAAATTAGTAAGCTACTTAGTAAGCTACTTAGTAAGCTACTTAGTAAGCTTTTAAAAAAAGATTTTTTCAAGTATAAAGTTAAAGTCTCTTACTAGATAGTAATTACTAGTTAATATAATACTACTAATTACTAGCGTATTATATATAGAACTTCTACCTAATTCTAAATTCTAGATTTTATAGGTTTAAAAATAGAGATAATATAGTTTTATAATTATTTAAAAGAATTAGATTAGGCGATAATTAGTAGCTTAGCAAAGAACACTATTTTAAAAAAGTTTAAACTTTAATAACTTTTTAACTACTTTATTATTATTATAACTTTATAAAAATTTATATAATAATTTATTAGCACTATATTTTTATATAATAACATTACGTAATACATATAATAACTAGTGAAATAAAAAGTTTTCTATTAATTACTAACTAGTTACGTAGTAAAAATAGTATTTTTAAATTAAATAATTAAAGACTAGTATTTTCTCTATAAATTTATTAATAAGTTAAAATTATAGCTTTACTAGTAAATAAGTTATAAAGCTTTAAAAAAATTTCTTATTTAGGCTATTTGTGCATATCTGCGTAAGTCTACGCATATTTATATATCTCTAAGCATTTTTGTGCTAGTAAATTACTTATGTAAAAATACGCACAAATCTGCGCATATTTGCATATAATTTGTATAGTTAAGTAGAAAAACTTTCCTAATATAGAATAGAAAGACTATAAGGGGCTTTTAAAGTTAGACTAAGAAGTCAGAGTTGCCTAAGTAAACTTATAAATTTAATAGAGTTTAAAGATAGCTTTAGCTATAGATATATATACTCTTAGCTTAGTAGAAGTATAGACTTAGAACTCTAAAGCTCTAAGGTAGTAGACTAAGTAACTAGTAAAAAAGCGCTTAGCCCCTTATATATATACCCCCCTTTCTTAAAAAATTCTAGCGTTATATTTTATACTTTCTATAATGTACTTTATACTTAAGTTAATTATTCTATTAAGTTAATTACTTTGCTAAGACCCCACTAAGTTTTATACTATTTATGTCCGTACACCGTACGGGCAAGGGCACCTGAGGGTGTTGAGGTTTCAATATTGCCGCACGATGGCATCACGTGGGGATCACGTGATGCCCGTGCGCCGCAGAATCTTCTCCTTTCCATCCGCACCCTCTCTAGAGACAAGCAATCAATACCAAAGTCGTTCTGTTATGTTATTTCCTTTCCTCGTACGATTATCCCGTACACCCTCCACACTTGCCAATGCAGAGAATTAGAATTCGATGTCTGTATAGCTAGCTGTAGAGCCCATTCAACAATTTATAATAATATAAAATTAACACAAACTATTTTTAATAGTCTAAATAGGCTAATCTATTTAGAATCTACTTCTATAGGCTACCTATAGGTTGTTTTATTATGCCTAGGCTTACTACAGCGTCTATAGTGCTATTAAGCAGATTTACCTTTATTAGCGCGCACCCTCTTCTTCGCCTTTTGCCTATTACTACGCGCTCTAAACTTCTTTAGAGTGGCTAGCCACTAGCCCTCTTTAGCTATAAGGACTTCTTTACGCTATACTCGCTTTCTTTTATATAATTTATATCGCGTGATAGCCTTATTAGCAGCTTAAAGTTTAGCGTTGCGTTTAGTTATTAACACTAAAGAATGCCCTATTAGCTTAGCGCCTTTAACAAGCTTTTCTACCGTCTTAACTATATAAGTTAGGAAACTATTAATATGCCTTTAAATCCTCTACTTAACTAGTGTTAATTATAACTTAAGTTCTATACTATTTTATAAAGTTTATAACTTCTATATACTATTACGAATAGTACAAAGTGGAGACATATATAGGCGAACGTTAAGCTATAATATCACAACTTCTAAATTATAAGGCACTAGGCTAGCACCTTAAAAGCCTTCTTTAATATTACTTTTAGTAATTAAAGCCTTAAAAGTAGTAATAAAGCAAGATAGAAACTTAATTTTAGTAATGTGCGTAATGTAGTTACGCATTTAGATTCTTAGCTTAGCGCCTATACGCCTTCTTTAATAGCGCAAAATATCTCATATTAAGTAGCTATAAGAGATGCGACAAATATAGAGGCATATAGAGAGTAATAACATTACTCTTTTTATAGTAATCCTAAAATTTAAGCAAGTTATAACTTTTATAGCTATTAATAATAAGTAAACATACTCTACTAGTAGTATGCGTCTTTATATACTTATTAAAGTGCTTTAGCTATTACAAACTAAGCTTATTTATTGTCTAGCCATTCTTAAAGACTACAATAACCTAATTATAAGGTAGATTCTTCTCTCCTTACACTAGGCGAAGAGGTAGTGCTTACCCCTAAAGATAATAAAGGATAGAATCTACCACCCTATTACGTTAATGCCTTAGATAACTATTATCTACTTCCTATTACCCTGCTATACCTACTTTAGCTATTCTTAACGCTTAGAGCCTATAACTACTACTCTAGTTAATATTATGCCTATTATAAAGCCAGACTCGTCGAAATTATAGGTATCCTTATTTAGAATACTATACTTAGCCTTTATATTCTCTACAAGCCGGAACTAGCCTTATATTACCTTAGGATCATTCTAGAGGGCTCTCTTATAGTTGTACTTTCGATTAAACTTAACTTAAAGCTTTAGCTGGCGCTTAACAAAGTTATAAGGCCACCTCTAGCTAACTAGCTTATAGTAGCGTGCAGCTAGTAAAGAATCGGCCATATCTTTTATGGCATTAAGCTGGGGCGAGAATTCTTACGCGTCTAGATTAAGTATATGCTGCATAATTACCTACTCCTCTCTTATAGTAAGTCTTATTTTATTAGGTACATAATCGCGTCTAAATATCTTTCTAGCACGTTAGTTACTAAGTGTACTTTAAGAAACATTATAGAGGGCTGCAACGCGTCGCTAAGAGAGTGTTGCGTCTTATTTAATAGCCTAAATTACAAGCTATATACGCGCTTCTTTTAACGCTAGTGGTTTATTATATAGTTAAGGCATTACGTTGTACTATTACTAATAGTACGTTTTAGTAAAGTCTTAGCAAAGTAATTAACTTAATAGAATAATTAACTCGAGTGTAAAGTACGTTAGTAGTAGTATATATCTTCTTTTTACACACTTAAAGTCTTAACAATATATCTAATATAGTGTATACTAGTAATAGTGCTTTAAGCCTTTATAAGGTTTTAAATATACTTTAGTTATAGAAAGTACTAGACTTCTATTCTTCTATTTTTAGTAGGGTAACTTAATTATTATATCTAACGTGTTTATATATTTATATTTTTCTATTTCTATAAGGTAATCTAGTTATTATATCTAATATGTTTATATTTATTAAACATCTTCGTTATGTAGAGATTCTAACCAAGGTTAAGTCCGCACTATACATAGAGAGAAGTAAAATAGAAGGTACTAAAACCTAGTATCTAGCACATAGTAATGTTTATATTTATATCTCTTAGTTTTTATAGCGTTGTTGCCTATTTTAGTTAAGGATTTACGCTAGTATTATTTACTCTAGCTAAAGTAAATAAAAAGATTCCTACCTTAGTTTTACTTTTCTTCTCTACTCTACTAATATATTTATAACACTTCTTATTAATACTACGCTACACTCTTACTATCTCTTCTACTTTAGTATTATTTTTGCTATCTTTTTTATTATTAATCTTTATTATAGGTAGAGTCTCTAAGTAACGCCTTATACTAGGCTTTATAACTCTAAATAAGTGTATAAAGTCTAGCTTAACTATAGCTTAGTATTTCTCTATAAAAAATTTAACTTACAGTATTTTTACTTATAATAGTAAGCCTTTACTTCCTACTCTAGGTACTTATATAGTTTAAAGAACCTTAAGAAGTTTATATATAATAAGACTATAAAGAACTATTAGAAGGTTTGTTTCTTAGTTCTTCTATATTATTCTTTACTAATTCTAAGTAGTTCTTTAAGGACCAAAGCTATAATTAGAAGACTCTTAAAGCTATCTATATAATATCTAAGAACTTTATTTTAAGGCTGCCTATCTTTATAAGAGGTTCTACTAGTACTATCTTAAGTAGTTTATATTCTTTATGCGTATTAGCTTATAGAAAGACAATATAACTATAAGGCTTATATTCTTTACTCTAGTAAGTGCTTAGGTAAGATATAATAATTCTCTAGTAAACCCCTTCTTTACTAATTTATATATTCTAGATTTAGAAGAGCTTATAAAAGGACTTTATTAAGACTAAGTTTGCTAATCTTATATTCTAAAATATATTCTTTATAGCAAGAATTATACTAGTAAGCCTTTTATTAATTTTTAGTAAGCTTATCTTAATATCTTTATTTTTATAAGTATAGCTTTACTATCTAGAGTACTTAATTTAGAACCTAAAAAGTAGACAATATTAATACTAGGCATTCTAGATAGAATGTAGAGCTTTTATATTAGATTCTTATAATTTAGTAGAATACTTATACTACTCTTTAAGCTCTTTCTAATAAACTTGCTATAAGTCCTAGGTTATAGAGTTATCTTCCTTAGCTAATATTATGCTATAGCTGCTCGCCCCTTTTACTCCGCCTATTCTTAAGCCTTCCTATAAGGATTTAGTTAAGCTTATCCTAGATATTATAGAGACTATCTACTTTAGCAAAATATTAGAAAGTTATAAAATTACTACTCTTCTAAAGTATATTTTTTTTATAACACAAACTGCATTCCGTAGCTATACTATAGTAAAAGAAAATCTAGCTATAACCTTTTTTTTCTGTGTACTAGCTCTATAAGATACTATATAAATATATATAAAAGCAAATAGTTTATATAGGGGCTTATTTATTTAGCACTCTATAATCTTATTAGCTTCCTATAATAGTAACTTAGTTATATTAGCGTAAACTATAGTTAAAGGAGAGACCCTTTGCCGCTACTAACTATTATCTAACACTCTCTCTTATATAAGAGAGAGCTCTAATCCTGCTATCTACTCTATTATAACTAAGCAACTAAGCAACTAAGTAACTAAACAATACTACTATATTACAGCTACACTTCTAGGCTAAATTTAACTTAACCTACACTATAGAGATTATTAACGTTAAGACTGTTAATACACTACCTACTAAGAGGATAGGTAAGATTAGAAATATAGCGCAGAAGCTAGGCCCTAAAAAGATAACAAGAAAAAGAAGACTATAAATAGTTAGTAAAGCTGCTTCTACTTACTTACTATATTATATAACACTTTAGTATATTGCTTATATAATTGGTACCCTTATAATTATTATTAACTAGCGTAGGAGAGAAGTAAGAATAGATATAGGCAAATAAAGACTACGCTAGGTAGTAGATAAGAAGTTAACTAGGCTGCTTACTACCATAAATAATAATAAGTTCCTTAGGAATATAGAGAAGTGTAGGAATAAGGGCGCGTAGTGGCTAGCTAATGTCTAACAGCTAGTGCAATAGCTATAGGGGAGGGGACATTCTAACTAAGTTAATTTTAAAATTAAATAATTTTCTTTTAATTATGTAATCTAACTATAAAGTGCCTATAGATCTTAGTTAAGACCGGTCTAAAGTATATTAAAAGGGTTCTAGGTTTTATAGCTATTAGTTCTAATTAGATTGCTATTCTTTATAAGAAGGTTAAGGAGATAGTTTTTAATTCTACTCTAGGCAAAGGCAAGTCTATTAAAAAGGAGTAGTATTCCTATTTATTCTTCTAGGATATTAGGATTTTTCTGCCCTTGCATCTAGCTCTATTATAGGGGTCTAAAGGCGTTTTCTTAAATAGTTTACAACTTTATAAATATAGCTAAGCTATAAGCTTAGCTTCTTAAATATTTAGTTTCTTTAGCTACACTATATCTGTTTCCCCTCTTTTATAATATCCCCCTCTAAATAGTCCCCCCCCTTTTTACTTCCTAATCGCCCTACCTTTTATTACTTAGAATCTATATTATTTTATTATAGAAAGGATAATTCTTTCTTTGTTTACCTATTTATATTAGAGCTAATGCTTCTAAATAGTTTATTATACTTCCTTAAGTATTCTCTACTCTTTTAAGCAAATTATAGTCTTATTCCTTACTAATCCCTAAGGAATTAGCAAGGGAGGCTAGAGGTTTAGGCTTATCCTAACCTCCCTTTAGTAAAGGCCTCTTAAGTTCTCTACTAGAAATATAACTCCTATACTAGGAGCTGCTATATATTTATTAGTTTAGAAAGTTCCTATAGAAGTTTATAAATAACTTTCTATTATAATTTTTAATAGGGAGGTGTATGTGGCGTTAATTAAATCTACCTAGGAATAGGACAACAAAGGCTTTTATCTTAAATAATATAATAAAAAAAGCAGAGCCTCCTGCTTAGTAATTAAAAATAGCGTAAAAAAGGTAATTATTAAAAAAAGAGGGAGGTGTATATTTTCTAGTAATCTAATACCTTTATAGTAGAGAGATTTATAGTAGATTTTTAAGTTAGATTAGTATTATCTAACTACTTAATTTAATAGAGTAATCTCTATAGCCTTTTCCCCCTTTAGGTAGGTTTCTTAGCTAGGATATCTTCTACAACCTATTCCTTTTCTCCTTTAATAATAATAGTCCCTAGTTTCTTATTATCTATAACTTAGCTAGGAAGAGGATCTTCTTTAGCTAAGCAGAGACAATTTACTAAGAACACTAGATAGACTCTAAATAGAATATTTAGCTTTATATTATAGGAGTCTACTACTTATATAACTATAAACTTTGCATTTTTCTAGTCTAGCTTTTTATTAGGTTAGAAGTTAGATAAGTAGTTTCTATACTAGAGCTAAACTTTGTCTTCTTCCTTTAATACTAGAGCGTCTCTCTAGTGCTAGTTTGCTTACCGTTCCTACTCTTATTAGGACTTAGCTATTTTAGCTTAAATAAATATAAAAACTTTTTAATATTATTATAGTAAAGCTTTAGTAAATTTTACTAGTTATAAATCTTACTAGTAATAGTTAATAGCTTTTATCTTTATATCTAGCTTAGCTAGGTTTATATTATACTTATACTAGAGAAAAAATAGTACTACTCTACTAAAAGTGGCTTCTTATCTATTAATATCTATTTTACACTATAAGGCAGTATAAGGTCTAGTCTTTTTAAATTTTATTATATAAAAGTATAGAAGTAGGTCTTAATTATAAAATTTATATATTTTATAGTACTATTAGTCTTTAAGTATTTAAAGAAGAATAATTTCCTCTAGATCTTTATTCTTTTATATAGATCCCTCTAAAGTTGCTTATAAATTAACCTCTATAGTTAGAAGTTATAGCATTAGGGAGCTAATAGTAGGCTAAAATATAATAGAGGAATATCTCTACTATAGATTCTACCTCTAAGTCTAGTAGGAGGACTAAAACTATTCCTTTCCCTAGCCTATTATATACTACTATTATATTATATTTCCCTTACTTATAGGGAGCTTAGTAATAAAGTCTATAGAGATTTTCTTTTATATCTAGTTAGGAAGAAGAAGAGATTTTAGTAACCTTTATTTTATATTCCTCTATAGCTTAGTTCTCTTGTATATATTATAGTTCTAAAATATTTAGCTTGCTAAACACCTTTTTTAACCTTCTTTTCTAGTTTAAGGTTAAAGTAAATTAAGATGGAAGGTTATATATATACTATGTACAGCACCTAATTCTAATTAAAAACTAACCTTAAACACCTTAACAACCATACACCCTATAAGCTCCTAGTCCTAATATAAAGTTTACTTACAGCGTATATAGTATATCTAGCTTAATACTACTACTATTATTAGCTATCTATACTTACGCGCTAGATAAGCTAACTTAATAGTAATGATAACTAGGAGAATCTTACAAATCTACGCGACACTCTTACTACACTAGAGCTTATTTATAAAGATCTTATTATTTTTCTTTTATATTTCCTACTAGATTCTATTACTAATAAGAAGTAATTATCTTTACTAGAGTAGAAATTTAATCTTGTAGTTCTTTATAAACTAGATAAGCTACTAACCTAATTAGTACACTAGGACTGCCTTATAGATAGTTAAGTATACCTACCTCTTACGCTAAATAAGTATCTAGACAGAATAGAACTTTAGCGTAGTTACTTTAATAGCAGCAGCGCGTATTTTTAATATATACTTTTTAGTAATAGTAAGTACTTCTTTAGAAATAATATTAATACTTAGATAAATAGTAAGGTGTAGAGTAATAGTAGGGGCTTTGTCTAGAATAATCTTAATATAGTAATAGAGCAATAGCGTATCTAGTATATATTATCCTTATCCTTTTTATAAGTATAGTAGTACCTACCTATTAATATAGTAAATACTAAATATTAACTTATATTATTTATAATAATCTAGATAGTAGTTTACAATAGTTAAAATAATAGAGAATAGATAGGACTTATAGTATAGCTACGCTAAAGCCTTTTATCCTTCTTCTAAAGTTCTAACTATAGTCTCTTTATAAATTAACTTTATATATAGGAGCTATGCGCGCTAAGACTACTAAGCCTGCTTAGTAGTTTAAACGCGCTTTTTTTTATAATTTACGTTTTTTACGCTCTTTTTTAATTACTAAGCAGGGGGCTCTACTTTTTCTTATTATATTATTTAAGATAAAAGCCTTTATTATCCTACTTCTAGGTAGATAAAATAACGCCATATATAGTTCTTAATAAATCTATAAATAAAGTTTAATATCTCTAGAAAACAGTAGAATTTAGTAACTATTTTATAGGTAATTTCTCTCCCTAAATATCTAAATATAGAGGAGTTATAGACTATAGCAACTAGCATTATCTATAAAGGTTTCTAGTCTAGGACCAATTTTTATTTCTAGTACTAGAGGTAACTAGCGTTATTAATATCGCATTCTTATATAGTAACCTTTAGGTTTAGGAAGAAAGAAAAGATGCGCCTATAGTAGAAAACGTACTTTTTTACTTTTCTTAGTATAAAATTTCTCTTTAAGCTATAGGACTATAGTTTATCTAAAGTCTAGATCTACTAAGAGGTGTATTTTAGGTCTAGAAGATAACTCTTTTAATATATAGGAAGGAGAAAACTAGCGTTCTTTGCGTTTAGCTCTGCTTTCTTCTTTCTTCTTAAGAAGGTTAAGCCTTCTAGGTAGGGCTTATATTACTAGGGCTATAAATATCTAAAGCCCTATATTCTTATTCTCTAAGGAGACTTTCTTAAGAAGTTAAATTTTATAGAACTTAACCTAGTTATCTTTAGTATCTATAGGTATATTTTACTAGTATTATAAAAAGGCGTTTGCTCTTAAGTTAATAGTCCTTAGTCTATACTAGAATATATTATTATATTTACTAAGAATATTAGCCTAGTATATATACCTCTTATCTAATCTTCTAAACTTTATAAAGTATATAAGGTTTTTATAATTAGTATATATAAGTATATAAGAAATAGCTTAAAATATATTATACTACTCCTTAGTTGCCTTAATTACTATAAGTATCTTCTTCTTCTTCTTATTAATTGTATAGTTTGCCTTTATAGAGGTATATTTAGCAAAGAAGTAGGTAATTTAGCCTAAGGACTTTATTTATATTAAATTTATAAAAAGTAGGCACTAAAAACCTAACCTAAGAAGTTAGCCTCTAATACCTTTTTTTAGAATTAAAGTAGGCTAGCATAGGTTTAGTGCAAAACACTCTTTTTAGGTAGTTAAAGGCCTATTATTATTTCTACCCTTATAAAAGAGAGTTTTCTTTCTAGTTAACTTTATTAATAAAGATACTACTTTTAAAAAATTCTCTATAAATCTCTAGTAGAAGTTAGCAAACTCTAAAAAATCCTAAATACCCTTTGTATTAGTAAAAGAAGCCTAGTCTTAAATAGCTTTAACCTTTTTTAGGTCTGTACTAATCTCCTTTCTACACTTTATAGTAAATTTAAGGTACTTAGTTTTTGGTAACTATAAACTTGCACTTCTTAATATCTATATATAGCTGTACTTTACCTAACCTTTTTACTATCTATTATACTTTGTTCTCTAATAGTCCTTTAGAGATTTACTAGAAAATATAAAAATATTATCTATATAAGTAGAGTAGAAGTTATCTATGTACTTTTTTAAAATATAGTTAATATATCTCTAGAAAGTGCTTAGTGCGTTAGCTAGTTTAAAGAGAACTACTAGCTACTTATATAACCTAAATTAGGTTTAAAAGACTATTTTTTATTTCTTTTCTTTTACTATTTTTAGCTTATAAAAGGCCTAAATTATATCTAATTTTATTAGCTACTTAGTCTTAGTAAGGAGCTGCAATATCTCTTTAATAAGAAAGAGGGAGTAGTAGTTTTTTCTTTAATAGAGTATTTAATACCTAGTAGTCTATATATAATTATAAGCCTTTACTAAGTTTTCTTATATAAATAATCCTAGCGCTGTAGCGCTAGATTTACTTACCTAAATAAAGCTATAGTTAAAATAGTTTATTAGTTCCTTATAAAGAACTAGTAGCTTCTTCTTTAATATACTATAAAGGGGCCTAAAAAGAATCTCTAAGGTCTCTTTATTCTTCGTAATAAAAGGAAATTAAGTAGTTAATTCTAAGGCCTTATAATAGGGGAAGTTTATTAGCTTACTTCCTTAAGAAAACTTCTACTTAGTCTAGGAGCTACTTAAAGAGGTAGTTTCTAGGGTCTACTTTAGCCTTTAGGGCTAGAGCCATTTAAATATCCTTAAGAAAGGCAGTAAAGACTATTAACCTATTCTTTTTTCTTATATTTCTCCTATTTAGGGTTATAAATAACGTAGCAAAGACCTTTTAACTAGAAGTAGAAGTTTATCTGCTCTACTTATTCCTAATCCTTGTATAGGAGAATTCTATATATATAGACTATTTTCCTAAAGCTACTAATATAGCGTTCTTCTTCTACTATAGCAAACTAAGGACTAGTTTATAGTCTTTCTTCTTTCTATTAATATATACCTATACTATTTTAATATGCCCCTTAATATCTATCTTTATATAAGTAGCTTTATAGACTAAGAAGATTACCTTTCTAAATTCTATTACTTAATAAGGACTATTCAAATTAATATATTATAGGTTAGCTTTTCTAGCAAACTTCCTTAATATAAAGGTAGTAGTTAAATACCTTAAATTAAGTAGAGTATACGCAAATGCAATATTATTAATAAAAGTATTTATAGTAATTAGTGTTAAATCTAGCTATATCTTTTTATATATATAAAGTTCTTCTTTAGTTTCTTTATAACTAGCTTTATCTTCTTCTTCTAATAACTTCTAGGGGAAGAAACTAGTTTTCTAACTCTACTAAGCTATTAATATTCTTATTTACTACTATTTATCTTCTAGACCTTGCCTAACCTAGCTTAAGTTAGAGATATAGCAGCTTAAAGATAATAGTTCTAGACGCTATAGCCCTTCTTACTATAGTAGAAGTATGCTTTCTCTTTAGAGCACTTTTTTAACTTCTTCTTAAAGACCTATTTAGCACACTTTTTAGTCTTTAAAGAGTTTGCTTTAGTAGTCTTTATAGTACTAAACTATATAAGTTTTTAATTTATAGTATCTATAGACTTAGTAAAGAAGAAGGCTGCCATATAAAAACGCTTTAATATCTTTATATAGTAAATATTTTCCTTAGCTATAATAACTCTATTTATAAATATTATAAGGTTCTAATTCTTAGAAATCTCTAGCATAATTAGCCTATTCTATAGATCTATACGCAAGGCTTTCTAGTAAATATTCTTTAGGTTCTCCTAATTATTTTTATTAGCCTTAGTAGCTAGGCGCATAAAATTAGCATTAAACTTAATTAGTAGAGTTTTGCCCTACTAGCTAAGAAATAGCTTATTCTATACTTACTTCTCTACTAACTTATTATAAAAGCTTATATTTAGAAAAACCTAGAATTTATTTTTAAAATAGGTTTTTTTATAAAGGCTAGTGTAATATCTACTATCTTGCCTATTAGCCTACTTATAATATAATTAACTATACTCTCTAAAAGGGGGCAATTCTTATAAATCTTAGCCTTTATTATATATTTCTAACGCTAGTAATTCTAATAGCTTCTAGAGAACAATTTCTAAATTATTAGGGCGTTAGGAGCGTTAGCGCTCTATTAGCACTTTACTAGCTACTAGTATTAATACTATTATTTAGAAGAGGGCTAAAGGTATAGTCTCTACTCTAGTATATTACTTTAATTAGGCAAGTTAATTAGTAATTACTTCTAATAAGATCTAGAGCTATTTACTAGTATTTAGTTAAGCTACTAATATAGCTTAGAGTTACTCTAAGCTAATAAGATAGCTTATAATTTGCGTTAGCGCATTCTAAAGGGCGTCTTCTTTTATTCTATCTAGGCCTCTTTTCCCCTTTAAGGAGGTGCTTAGGACCTTATTAACTTTTAGTCTTATAGATACTAGTAACCCCTTTTTATTAACACCTTAAAACGTTTTTTTTGTATGTACAATAGTAGGAGGGATATCTGCTATTATTATAATATTTTTATTAGAAACCCTTTAGTCGTAAAAAAAACTATAGATACTAGTAAACTAGCTTAATTTTCTATATATATTCTATCTTATTATAGCCTTTTATATATAGTTCTTTAGTAGAATTAGTAGTAATATTTACTTTTATAGCTTCTTACTATTAAAGTTTAGTAACTTATTATACTAGGTAAGGGATAAGAGTGTTTTCCCTTTTACTAAAAGGCCCCTAGTGCTTCCTTTATTATATTTGTATTTGTTTATAAAGTTAAGAAATCTTAATATTTAACTTAACTACTTACTAGAGACCTATCTTAAAAGTATTATAGACTAGGTTATAGCTTTCTATATATCTTAAAGCTAAAGTATAGAGTTATTTAGGCGTAAAGAAGTGTACTATAAATTCTTTCTTATATTTATAAGTTTATTTTTAGCGTATTAAGAAGATCTTATAAGCTCTTCTATTATAAAAGGTTAATTAAATTTAATATAGAGACTTTAAACTAAAAGGTTAAAGTTGTCTAAGTAAACTTATAAATTTAATAGAGTTTAAAGGTAGCTTTAGCTATAGACTTATATACTTCTAGCTAGACTAGTAAATAGATATACGTTAGGTTAGGGTTAGGATCTTATATAAGTAGGGTTAGGTTAGGATTAGGGTCTTACGTAATCTAACTTAACCTAACCTAACCCTACTTATATAAGACTCTAACCCTAACCTAACCCTACTTATATAAGACTTTAACCCTAACCTAACTCTAGGATACCTATTTAGTCTATAATAAATAGCTATTATAATTAATTAAAAATATATTTTAAATAATATTAAACTAAGTTAAATTAAGCTAGAGTCTTACGTAATTAGGTTAGGTATAGGTTAGTTAGGTTAGGTTTAGAGTCTTACGTAATTAACTTAATCTAACCTAAGGTCTATACAACTTAACCTAACCTATACCCTTAGTTTATATACAACCCTAACCTAACCCTATACCTAACCTAGGTACCCTAAATCTATTTACTAGCCTACTTCTAGCTTAGTAAAGTATAGACTTAGAACTCTAAAGCTCTAAGGTAATAGACTAAGTAACTAGTAGAAGAGCGCTTAGCCCCTTATAAAGACCGCTCTAGTATAGCTAGACTAGTAAATAGGTATAGGTTAGGTTAGGGTTAGGGTCTTACGTAAGAGAACCTAACCCTAACCTAACCTCTACCTATAGATTTTGCGCTAGTAATAGGCATAGGTTAGGTTAGAGTTATATAGACTAGATTATATTAGGTCTAACTAATTAAATTTTTTATTAGCTATATATAATTTTTATAGTTAATTACTATTAAATATACCCTTATTATAATAGTAGTAATTATTATATTTACTTATTATAGTAAAAGTATAACTTTAGTACTAGTATTAAATATTAAAGATCTTTGTTATATTAAGATTCTAACTAAGGTCGAATTCGTACTATAAATAAAGAGAAGTAAAATAGGAGGCACTAAAATCTAGCACCTAGCACATAGTAGTAGTAATAAAATATACACAAAATAATAATAATTGTATTATTAATATTTTGTATAGCAGTATTATCGATAGTAGTTAATAGATAGTCTGCTATTTAGCATAACTAAGTTATATATTATCTCTTAACTAGTGAACCTAGTATTAAATATATATATTAAACCTAACTAAGCGCCTAGCTATTCTAAACCTAACTAAACACCTTACTATTTATCTAGTATCTATATACTTCTTATAGTATCTATCTGCTAGCTATATATTCTTAGCCTACTAGGAAAAATTTTAAGCGTGTATGCGCACCTATAGCACCTAGGTAGCTCTACGCACATCTACGTACTAAAAGTGCTCTATGTTAGGGATCGCCGCCCATCGGCCCATCGGACCTCCGGTCGGCCCGACGTTGATCCAACCCGGTCGGCTTGACGTTAATCCGGCCCCGCGCACTAGTCCTAATTAGGTAGTACTACTAGCGCGCCCTTAGGGCTGCTGCCGCACAGGTGGTTTGCGGCACCTAGTATCCTCATTATAGCAATTCAACCTGTTCAACAATTGAGCCCGATTGCTCCCTTACACTCTAAGCGCACCTATAATACTACTTTTTTCTTAGTGTGCGTATATATAAGGTTGCGTAAAAATACGCACTTATACTACTAGTGTATTTAGAGCACCTAGAATATATAAGATACCTATAGCACCTATGCTATTAAAATAATACTAGTTAATTAGTAAATAAAGCTCTTTAATTAGCTAGAAATTAAAAAACCTTGGTATACTACTTAGTAGTAAGCTGCTTAGTAAGATATTAAAAAAGATTTTTTAAAGTATAAAGTTAAAGTCTCTTTCTAGATAGTAATTACTAGTTAATATAATAGTAGTAATTACTAGCGTGTTATATAGAACTTCTACCTAATTCTAAATTCTAGATTATATAGGTTGAAAATAGAAAAATATAGTTTTAATTATTTAAAAGAATTAGATTAGGCGAAAATTAGTGGCTTAGTAAAGAACACTATTTTAAAAAGTATAAACTTTAATAACTTTTTAATTCCTTTACTATTATTAAAAAAATTTAAAATTTTATATACTATATTATTAGTACTATATATTCATATAATAACTATTACAATAAAGAGTTTTTTTTAATTACTAGCAAATTATATAATAAAAATAGTATTATTAAATTAAATAATTAAAGACTAGTATTATCTCTATAAAACTATTAAAAAATTAAAATTATAGCTTTACTAGTAAGAAAGGTATAAAGCTTTATTTTTTTATAATTATCTTTTTTACGCTCCTTTAATTACTAAGGCAGGGGGCTCTGCTTTTTTATTATTATGTTATTTAAGATAAAAGCTCTTTATCGTTCTACCCCCTAGGTAGATTAATTAACGCCACATAAAGCTTTAAAGATATTACTTAATTAAACTATTTATATATATCTACGCACGCAGTTTGTGTATCTTTACACATATCTACGCATTTTTAAGTATTTTTATACTAGCAAATTACTTATGTAAAAATATACACATATGCGCACATCTGTAAATAGTTAAGTAGTCTCTCTAGAAAAAAACTTTTCTAATGCCTTTATAGTAACCTATTTTGTATAAATAGTGTGTTAATCTTAGTATTTAAAGGTATTAGTATTTATTTTATAGTAGGAGTAGAGTATTATAAAGAAATACCTTTAAATATTCTAATTAAAAAAGCCTCTATTATCTCTTAGAGAATAGCTAGCACAGTAGACTAGAAGCGCAGATCTTTCTTATCTTTATTTTACGCTATTTCCTTAATAAAATAGAAGAAATAGCATTTTCTTAATAAGGGGCTTAATACTCTTTTAGTACTTTTTAATTTCTCTAAGTATAATAGCTATATATTATTAAAATATATATACAATAAATAGCTATAATAATAATATACTACCTAGCTTCTAGTGGTGCTTTCTCTTTAGCGTAGTAGGTAGTATTTATAAGGCGCCTTTTTAGTAGCCTTAGCAACTAGTAGCTTCTTCTTTTTTATTTAAGTCTTACTAGTAGCTACTTTAGTGTATCTAAATAGTCTAGTATATACTATTATTTTAGGATTTAAGGTTATATAGTAGTTAAGGCTATAGAGTATTAAAAAAAGTAGCTAAGTAGGTGGCAAGGTAAGTAAAGAAAACACGCTAGTATTATTAGAGTCTTACTTATATATATATGCCACTATAGCTGCTTTTTATAATAATAATAATATTTTTATTATTCTTATAATATTAACTATAGTTATTATATACTATTGTTACACCCTATACTATAGCGTCTATTAAGGAAAAGTCTCCTAATATCCTAGAGGGCCTCCTAAGTAGCGGCCTACAGATTCTAGCAAATTTTAAGCGTAATAAGTAGGAGGGTCTTACTAAAATACCTAGTAATTATAGCTTTTTATTATACTATATACTAATATAGATAGGGCTTTATATCTAAAAATAAAAAGGTTAGCACTATTCTTTTATAATATAGATAAAGGTAGCTTTTAGAAAAGCTATTCTACTAACTAAAAAGTGCTATTTAAAAGTGTACTTAGTAATAGCGCCTATACTATTTTATAGAGGTCTTGTAATACACTTTATAGTAAAAAAGAAAAGGCACTAGACTTTACTAAATTAGCTAATTAAGCTATATAATACTAGCTTAAAAAAAGCTTTATAATAATAAAGACTACTAACTACTCTTTAAAGCGCAAAAGTATTAATAGTTTGTGTAGAAAGAAAAAAAGCTTATATAGTTCTATTTTAAGAATTATAAAAGTAGTATATTATTATATCCTATTATTATATATTTGTTAATTAATAAGAAGTAGGTAACTAGTTAGAGGCGAAACTAATTGCTATATATAAGAAGTAGGATAAGATTAAGAATAAAGTTAATTTAAGAGCCTACTAAGTAGTTCTATCTAAGTGTAGAATTATTGCTAGTAAGGAGAAAGGCCCTCCTATACTATAGAGTTGTATAGGTAAATAAATCTTTAGTTATAATAGTATATATAAAAAGCTTTTGCGTAATATATATAAGGCAGGCCTAAGAAAGCTTAAGACTAATAGCTTTAAAAGTAAGACTAATAAGAAAACGTATAAAAACTTCTATAATAGTATAGATAATATAAGTCTAAGTATTAAGAAGCTAGTAATAGTTACTAATAAAGAATAGTTATAAGTTTATTACACTTATTTATTATATACCTTTGCTAATAATTATTAGTTACTATAAGTCTAGTTCTTCTACTAACCTTATTAACTATAGTAAGAATAGTATACTTAATAGTAATAAGGTATATATTAAAAGAAATAATAATAAAAAGTGTAAAGAGAAAATTAAAGATAATAGGGAAAAGCTTAAGGCTTATTTTTAGAGGCTGCTAGATAGGTATAACTCTAATATTATAGATAAGAATATAGACTTTAAGGGGTTTTTAGACTTTAGGGGCTTAGGTACTAAGGGAGGTTTAGATAATAAGGGGGGTTTAGATAATAAGAAGGGTTTAGATAATAAGGGGGGTTTAGATAATAAGAGGGGTTTAGATAATAAGGGGGGTTTAGATATTAAGAGAGGTTTAGGTAATAAGGGAGATTTAAATAATAAGGAGAATTTAGATACTAAGAGAAGTTTAGATACTAAGAGAAGTTTAGATAATAAGAGGAGTTTAGATAATAAGAGTAGTTTAGATAATAAGAGGGTTTAAATAATAAGAGATTTAGATACTAAGAGGGGTTTAGATAATAAGAGGAGTTTAGATAATAAGGGGTTTAGATAATAAGAAGGTTTAGATAATAAGGGGTTTAAATAATAAGAAGAATTTAGATAATAAGGGGGGTTTAGATAATAAGAGGGGTTTTAGATAATAAGGAGGGTTTAGATAATAAGGGGAGTTTAGATAATAAGGAGGGTTTTTTAAATCCTAAGGGGGAGGTTTAATAGTAAGGGGGGTTTAGATAATAAGGGGACTTTAGATAATAAGAGAGTTTTAGGTAATAAGGAGGGTTTATAATAAGGGGGGTTTAGATACTAGAAGTTTAGATAATAGAGGAGTTTAGATAATAAGAGTAGTTTGATAATAAGGGGTTTAATAAGGGGTTCAGATATAGAGGGGGTTTAGATAATAAGAGGGGTTTTAGATAATAAGGGGAGTTTTAGATAATAAGAAGGGTTTAGATAATAAGGGGGGCTTAGGTACTAAGAGGGTTTTAGATAATAAGGAGGTTTTTAAACAATAAAAGGAGCTTAGGTGCTAAAGGGGTTTTTAGATAATAATTAGCGCGTAGGATAAGATAAAGCTAAAGTTGTAGTTTTGCTGCAGCTAATTATTATAGCTAATAATTATATACTAGTTGCTAAGGATGCCGCCTATAGTAGTATAGTAATAAGCTAATTACTACTTGTAAGGCCTCCTTATCGCTTAGGTGGGCCGAATGGGGACTTATGTCTCCTTTGGGCCTAGCGGGGGTTTAGATAAAAACCCCCTCACTTCGAATAAGAGCGGGTAGCGATTCGTCTCATCACCACTCACCTCCTAATATTATCCTATTCTGTCTCATGAACTATTAGGTGCCCTAGTGACACCCTTATATTTAAATCGCTCCCTTACAGGCAGCGGTAGGATTCTCGCCGCTATAATAGCAACACATAGGTCTAGTGGACGCCTTACTGTAGCAAGCTAGGAGCTAGGCAGCCTATCTAGGAACACTCAGCAGCAAGCTAGTGCTATTAGGCAGGCAGGAGAACGAGTAAAAGAACTTAGGAAGGGCTACCTAACAAGAAATTAATAATAGCCCTAAGGGTTCGCGAGCCCCTTAGAAGGAGCTAAATACAATAGAAGCTAACAGAAGGGCGGCTTGTCTTGCAGAATTGCAAGATTAGGCGCGCAAGGAACAAGAATAATAGGAAATACAACGTATTAAAGACATACAACAACGTTATAAAGCTGGCGACGTAGCAGCTCTTAATAAGCTTACTAGTACCCCCCCGCGCGTGGCCACCGTGGCCTTATCGTTCCCGGTAGCCACTGAATAGAGTACCTTGCCGCGACCACCCCCACCACACGTCTATAACCGCAAGAATCATCGCGATTATAACTAATAGAAGCGGGATTGCAAGTTTTATTTCTCGCAAGCGCCTTCTTCTTGCTTTGTTATAGAAGATTATATAAGGTTACCTTTAGTAGGCAGTACCTATCTAAAGACCTTTAAAGCTAGTTTAAGTTGTATTGCAACCAATAACAACAGACAGACCCTAAATAGGCCCCTACCTAGCAGACGTTAACAGAACGAATGCTTAATGCCCTAGGTACTCCATTAGAACGCCAACAGACAGCATTTAAGGCGATAAAGAACTGTCGCTAGAGGGCAAATTAAACCCTAACTAACCTACTTAACCACCTTCCTTCTCCCTTTATAGGATAAGGTTAAAGAGCAGAACAAGCATTATAGGGTAGCTAAGTTCATAGCTTCTATAGATAATAAGCTACGCAAGGAAGTTCTGCATTACCCCACCTTCTTAGAGGGAAACCCTTATAGAGGTGGAAGAGATTGCCAATCGCCTTTACTAAGAGGAAGGGCGGTCTGCTAAGAGCAAAGGCAAGTCTAAGGACTTGTTGAAGAGGCCTAAGTTAACAACGCCCCCTATAGAGTTAGCTAAGTTAGCTAAACACAGTAGAAGGGAGCGGAAGGACTATAACAGTCCAGCTTAACACGAAAGGAAAAGGATAAAGATAATCTAAAGGTTACTTGCTAAAACTGTGGCGAAAGAGGCCACGTTTCCCCTAATTGCAAGAAGGAGAGAAATCTAGACCTACCTTTCCGTCCTAAGGACGTATTGGAGTCCGCGGGAAAAGGCAAGAGCTAGCGGGACTAGACTCTATCCTGTTAGCCACAATTGTTAAGTATAAGGAGAATAAGCAGCTTAGAAAGCTCTATAACATGCTTTACCCAAAGAGGCTAACTAACTGCGATAATAGTGCAGGCTACAATAGGGGATTTAGGCTCAGTTAAGGCACTAGTTAACAGTGGCGCGCTAAACTCAACATAATCTCTGCTTGCTTTGCCGAGAGAGATCTAACAGTAACGCCCTTGCTAGACTTCGTAGCAGAGGCGGCAAACAGTGCGAATATTACTGTATATGGATCTGCAGTTGCCGAAGTGCACCTAGTGGATGCCAGAGGTTGTAGAGAGACCTACTAGGTCCCGTTCATAGTAGCAGACCTGAGGAAGTACGAGATGTACTTGGGATTACCGTAGATTGCCACATATAATCCAAAACTCAACTTTCGCACAGGTTAATTGTTGTTTTAAGGAAAATTAGGGCAGAATGCGCCTAACTATGCTAAAGTGGCCCTCGAAGACGCGGAACAGTTTAGTTTAACAATATTGGACTTAACTGCGGAATTATACGCGTGTTACATTAGCTATATAGGTAATAGGACGTCTACAACCTTAGTAGAGGCTATAATGCCGCAGGTATACTAAGAGTTCGCTAATATAGCAAACAGTAATTAATTAGAGGTGCTTGCGGAACACTCCGCAACTAACCTAAATATTAATCTTCTCCCTAAGGAATAACCACCCTATTAGCCCCTCTACAACTTGTCTAAGGGCGAGCTAAGTGTCTTGCGCAAGTATATCGCAGATTACTTGCGAAGAGGCTGGATACGACATTTAAGGTCACTAGCTAGAGCACTAATCCTCTTCGCAAAGAAGAAGGATAGTACGTTAAGGCTATGCGTAGATTACCGCGGCCTTAACAAAATTACTGTTAAAAATCGTTATGCGTTACCCTTAATTGCTAAGTCCTTAGAAGGATTGGCAAAAGCGAAGTTCTTTACTAAGCTTAATATCTAAGAGGCATATTATAGGATAAGAATTAAGGAAGGCGATAAGTGGAAGACAGCTTTTCGTACAAAGTACAGACACTTTGAGTATTTGGTAATGCCGTTTAGTTTGACTAATGCTCTAGCACAATTCTAAGAACACATTAATAAGATCCTAGCGGGACTAATTAATGTGACGTGTATTGTCTATTTGGACAATATACTTATTTTCTCTAATATAGAAGAGGAACACAAAATAGCACGTAAAAGAAGTCCTCTAAAGGCTATGTGAGGCCAAACTGTATATTAAACTTAGCAAGTGCGAGTTTCATTAGGAAGAGACAGAGTACCTAGGCTACATTATTAGCCAAAAGGGAGTTAGGGTGCACGAAGACTATATAAAAACAACATTATAGAGTGGCCACTCCCTAAGACAGTGCGCGATGTTAGGGTGTTTATTGGTTTTATAAATTATTACCAGATGTTTATCAGAGGGTTTTTAAGAGAGTGGCTCTACTCCTTACTAAACTTACTTAGAAGGAGTCTAGTGCTGCCCAGGGGCGGGCATGCTTAAAGAAGGGAGGAAAGCCAACCCTTACACTTAGATGCGCAGGCAAGAGCAGCTTTTAAAGAGTTAAAAGCCGCATTTATAGTAGTGCCTATATTAGTACACTTTAAGCCTAATAGAGAGACAAGACTTAAGGTAGACGCCTTATGTGGCGTAATATCTAGTATATTAAGCTAGAACGTGCCTAAATCTAACGGAACCCTGCAATAGCGACCTATTAGTTTCTTTTCACGGAAGCTGGACAGCACACAACTTTAATACGATACACACAATAAGGAATTGCTGGCTATTAACAGAAGTGTTGAATATTGGCAACACTACCTGTTGAGTATTCTATTTATTATCCTCACAGATCACAATAACTTGCGATAGTTCATGGACACGAAGAAATTGAACTACTAGCAGGTTAGGATCTATGAAAGGCTAGCAGAGTACGATTTTATTATTATCCACCGGCCAGGGAAGGAAAACCTAGCGGATGGACTATCAAGACGCCCTGACTATATGAGCGAGGCGCAACACCTAGCAGAGAAAGGAAATAGGGCTTATATAGAGCCTTTAGGAACATTGTTAAGTAGGAATACTTTTGATAAACCAACTACCCAATTAATTGGTGCGATCACAAGATCCCAACAAGTGGCACCCTAGCATAGTTGCTAACAATCAAGCTGGCTTGATCGGCTTGATCGAGCTTGATGATCACGTGACTGGTCAATCAAGCCAAGCCTAGAGTTGAAAACTTGGGTTCCAATCAAGCCTCAGAGGGCAGGCTTGATTGGAAAGCTTAATTAGCTTAATAACTTAGCACTACTAGCGGGGTTTTTAATAAGGCTTTTGAGTTACCTGTAACGTGTTTACAAGCGTGCCGTCAGTACAAGCGAGCCGTCAACCCTACCAACTTTCTACACTTAAAAAGCTACGTAGTTTAACAACACATCAAAATTCTATTAATATAATAGCTTTCCTAAATCAAGCAGTATCTATAGAAGCCTTCTTGCACGTACGTGAGTTGTGCCCAGGCTCCCTGCAGCGCGTGCAGCGCGCTGAAGCCTGCCGGCTCGCACCTGACCGCGCCTGGCTATACCGCGTTTCTCCCTCTAGTTGCTGCTCAACAGCCTTCTAAGCAATAATATCCTCTCCCTCTGCCTTTGATAGAGTGCCTCGCTTCTAGATCCGCTTCTTTTTGCGCTATTTACGCGTTGTGGCTGCCTTATTTGCCCTTTGTAGACTAGCTATCTTATCGCGCATAATCACCATTAAATGCGCTATTCTCTCAGCCCCTCTTGTAAGCCAATTAAGCGACTGGATAACTGATATAGGAGAGGATCCTTAATACCTTTAGATCCGCTCACGAACTAGAGTTGACTGAGCGCCTAGCTCGCGCGCGTTGCTTGGTGTTGCAGACTCCCATAGGGTCTCTAGTAGGGCTGCTGGCGACGGCGTACGAAGCTTCACATCAAAGCTTTAATATCACCGCCTCTAGATTGTGTGGGACTAGCCCAGCGCCTCGAAAGCTTGCGCAGATATTCTCCTTTGTAATTGACTGGTCGTAGGCGGCGCGGAAGGCTGGTAGGAACTCAAGCTTAGTGATATGGTTGATGTGGTCGCGTATTAGGCCCTCGACCTGGCGCCCGTACGCCCGCTTCAACGGCGAGAAACAGCCAACGTCAAGCGGTTGCAGAAGGTGTGACGAATGTGGCGGCATACAGAGAGGGTGTAGATCTTGTTCTTCTTGCAGATCTCCTGGAATTCGAGCGAGTTGTGACTCTTATGGCCGTCAAGTATCAGTAGCTGACGCGCGCCCCACTCTACGCTCTACTGTATGCTTGATAAAATGCCGTAGCCAGGCAACACTAAGCTCGTTCGTAGTCCAGCCATTGTCGCTGAGACCAATAGCCTAGTCACCTGGTATATCGTCGCCCTCGTACCAGGCAGAGAGGTGGTACTGGCCAGCGAAGATGATAAAGGGCGGGATTGCCCACCCAGCAGCGTTTGATTCCGTGGATCGCCGTCACCCACTCACGATTGCCTGGCTGGATCGCTTTTGGCCGGCCACGCCTCTCTGAGCCAGTAACGACTAGCTGGGAGGATATTTTACCCATCAGAAAGCCAGTCTCGTCGAAGTTGAAGGTATCCTCGTCGCAGATACCGTAGGTGGCCTTTGTACGTGCTACTAGCTCAAACCAGGCCTGTATAACCGTCGGGTCCTCGCAGAGGGCTCGCTGTCGATCGTAGGGTTGATTAAATCGCGTTGTGAGGCTGTCTGTTCGCTTGACAAAAGTTCCTAGGCCACTGCTGGCCAACGTGGCCTGCGCTGCGCTCAGTGAGCAGCTTATTCGCCATATCTCGTACAGCACCTAGAGTGGGCGCAAAGCCTCGCGAATCTAGGTCAAGTATTTGCTCAACAATCACCTCCTCTTCTAGCTTGGTAAGCTTCTTTGATTTGGGCTGGTAATCGCGTCGCGCAGCAATTCCGGCGCGTCGGTCGCGCAGCGTTGATCGAGGGACGTTAAACGTTAAGGCAGCGCGATTTTCGCTCTGAATCTGATTTTTATTAATAGCTGAGATAGCAAGGAAGATATCTCCTTTGTTATAGGGCAATTAAGTTGTAGTTGGTTGAGGCATTGTAGTTTGCTTATCGCGCGTTACGGAAAGTTGGTGGGGTTGACGGCTCGCTTGTACTGACGGCACGCTTATAAACACGTTATAGACAATCTCGCAATAGTTCTCTAGTGTTATAGCTAGCTTAGTAAGCCTTCTAGCGCTCTGTTCTAGTGCACCTATGCACACCCGAAAAGCGCGTCGTCCTATCTTTTTTAGTGCTAACAACGCATACTGTATTTGCCCTTTCTAAATTACTTTCACTATTATCGCCGCTATGCCAGCGCCCCAAGCTATTAAGCGGAAGTACAGAGGCGGCAATAGCCTAAATAAGCGCGTGAAGCTGAGCAGTACCGCGTTACAGCCTATTAACGTTAACGCGTCGCAGTCTTAGCGTATATCGCCACGCAAAGCGATAGTTGCAGCAAGCTAGGCAACCTAGGCGACGATAGTGCCTACCTTTAAGTTGAGATTATGCGATACCTAAGCCGTAGACGCTCTTATTGCGCCTACTAAGGGCAGCAAAGCCGCCACAGTGGGCTATAGCAGAGGACAACAATGCAGTAGAGGAGGGATTTAACGCGCTGTTTAAGGACAACTTTTAAGGGCATTAACTTCCTACGCCTGCCTAAATATATAAAGCCGCTAGCAACCCAGAAGCAGAAGAAAAGCTAGGTATACTAGCACGGTTACCGCGTTGCACTACGCAACGACTTATCGCGAATCTTCTTTGTTTGCCGTTACTACCACCAGCGCAAGGTTATAGATGCTGGCGGCGGTGGCTTGTACAAGACAACAACATTAACGTTAATATTAGCGCGCCACCTTAAGCAAAAGAAGCGCGGCTATAGTCACCTTGCGCTAAGTAAGGCGCGCCTAACAAAGGCAGTTAATGGGTCGCTGCGTGCTATTATCAAGAATAGCAAGATTAAGGTTAACTAGGCTGTTGCTAACAAGCTATTAGGCTTTTAACTGCCAGGACTTTCGTGTAGCGGCCGTTAGCTGGCTTGTCGAAAACAATCACCCGCTGCGCGAGTTCGAAACGCTAGCGTTTCGCGCAATGCTTAAGGCTGCAAACCTAGAGGCAGCTAGGGCTTTATAGACTTATTATACAAGCATGTTGCGCTTTATTATATGTCTATATAAGCACCTGCAGCCTATTATTAAGGCCGCGTTATTAACAGCATTAAGCAAGATCTACATTAGCTTTAACAGATATAGACAACAAAGGGAGGCAAGCGCGGCTTTCTAGGCGTTGTTGCGCACTACGTTAACAGCAACAGCGAGGTCGTTAACCTGCCTATCGCGCTACTACAGCTAACGGGCGCCCACAGCGGAGAGAAAATTGGTGAGATTGTTAGCAAGTTGCTGCAACAGTTTAATATAGACCAATACAGTATTAGTTACTTTGTCCTTAACAACGCCAGTAACAACAACACTACTGTCCTTGCGCTTGCTCGCAGGATAGGCTTTAGTGTAACCTATCGCCGCCTCTATTGTGGGCCTTATACTCTTAACCTTATTAGATAGACGCTGCTTTAGGGCAACAACGCTAACGCGTTTGACAACAACATTAGCAATCTAGACATAAGTTAGCAACTTCTTACCTGTTTTGCGCGTACGTACGTATCGCTGCCTGCGTCGCGCTTTATACTCATTTCCTGCCCTCCTAGATCTTAGCAGCAGTTACTAACAATTAGCAGGACGAAAGCGATTTTATGCGCACCTGGCGCAAAGGCGGCCCTCTTAGCGTCCTTTTAGACATTATTAGGCACATTAAAACGCCCTAGCAATACAAGCTTTTTAAAAACAACTTTTAGCGTATCGCTAACGCTAAGCTGCCTATAGAGGCGCGCGGTGAAATATTAGAGCCAGTAAAGCCTGTTGTTACTTGCTAGAACTCATTCTGCTCTGCTTTTAAGCGCGCTGTCAAATTGCAACCTGCTATCAACGCGTACGCTACCCACTATATTCGCCGTATCTGCGATAAGGACACGTTTGCAGCTAGCCGCCACAATAAGTTGCCTAACGCGCAGCCTTAGATAAGATCTAATAGGCTGTTAGCCGCTAACTAGGCTATAGTTACTAAGTATATTAAAGTGTTGCGACCGCTAAAGCTCGCAACAAAGCGCCTTAAGGGTCGCGGCAAAGGCGTTAAAAGCGCCAACGACAATGTTGACAGCCCTCCTAAGTGTAGCTGTTACAGCGCAATTGCTAAGATTATACCCGTTTTTAAGTATATACTTACGTACTATAAGCAGCGCGTTAAGGCCTATAAGGCTGTTAACTACAACGCCCACAAAGAAGCGCCTAAAGACCACCTCGCAATTAACCTACGCGCCGCCTGGGCGAAAGCTAATCAATACTACTCTAAGCTCAACCACTCACCTGCGTACTACGCCGCCACAATGCTCCACCCATACTACAAGAACTACTGCGAGACCGTCTGGGCCAACAGGCCTAACTAGATCACTAGCAACAACATCATCGCGTTTCAGGCGCTTTGGGGTGAGTACAAAGGCTCAGCGGCGCGCCCTGCCGCGGTGAGACGCCCTACAGTCGTCAGTAACGATATTAACGACGCTATTGACGCCCTTATTGACCCTGAGGCAACAGCAGCAGCAGCAGCTGCTGATAACAGCAACCTAGACGAATATTAGCGATAGAAGAAGTGGGAGCCGAGAGCGGAGAAAGGTTCTGAAGCTGCTAACAACCCTATCAAATACTGGGTAAGATTGCGTGATCGCTACCCGAACCTCGCCCGCATGGCCCTCGACCTTATCTCTATTCCAGCCTCTAGCTGTGAGTGTGAGCGCATGTTCAGCGAGCTTGGCGACCTTCTTGAGCCTCGAAGACGCGCGATTTCACTACAGTTATTAGCGGCTATACAGTGCGTACGGAGGTGGCTTAAGGCTGGCTTTGGCAAAGGTCACAACCCCACACGACGTACGACAGACGACGAGCTGGATTTGATATACCAGCTGGGCGATTGGGATAGGGACAGCTATAGCAAGTAATTTTTATATAAACCTTATCTAATACGCACACAATCGTTAAGCCATCAAGCCTCTATTAAGCTTTCTAATTAAGCCAACTCTAAAACCTCTATTAAGCCGATCAAGCCAAGCCTTAGAGTACTTATTGCAAGCCTCAAGCCAAGCCGACTGCTGAGGCTTGATCGGCTTGATTGTTAGCAACTGTGCACCCTAGGAACGAAGGCGGCTAAGAAGGCGCGAACCTAGGAGAGCAATTGCAGAAGAGCCAATATCGTTAATAGAGGTTAGCTCTAAATCCAACTCAGAGATTGAAGATAAAGTTAAGGCTCTAGGAGAACCTTAGTCCTAACAGTTAGGTGAGGAGTCGCCAGAAGAAGGCGTAATAGAGCAGAACGGAATTAAAGTGCTTATAACAAGTGCGGAGAAGGCGAAGGCTCTTTAGACATGCCATAATAGCCCTATAGCTAGGCATTTAGAGCGAAGAAGACGACGTTAAAGAAGTTAAGGAGGCATTTCTAATAGAAAGGAATGCAACGCAAAGTTGAGGACTACTATTAAGACTGTTTAAAGTGCAGGATATCCGTCGCACCTTAACACTAACTATATAGTCTTTTAAATCCTTTGCCTGTGCTAAATGGCCCTTAGGAGGACGTCACCTTGGATTTCATTGTGGACTTACTTCCTAGCTGAACACTTGGCCAAGTCTATAATGCTATTCTAGTAATAGTGGACTGTTTAACAAAGATAGCTTATTATATACCTGCTAGGGCAGATTAGGACGCAAAGGACTTAGCGAAAGCCTAGATTTAGGATATTATTAGGTTACATAGCACTCCTAAGACGATTGTATTAGACAAAGGTCTAATAATAAACTCTCTCGCTATTAGGACTCTTTTTGTTATTACCTTAACACTATAAGGGTGTTATTATTAGCCTATCACCTGCAAACGGACGGGCAAACTGAAAGGCAGAATTAGACGCTTGAGCAGTATCTTTAGTGCTTTTGCTGCCTAGAATAGGATAACTAGGCAAGGTGGTTGCTAATCGCGGAATTTGCGTATAACAATAGCGTAAACGCGACAACTAGAGTAACTTCTTTTCGCGCATACTATGGAGCGGATCCTTGTGCGCCAGAATGGCCCGGAATGCCGCTTAGCGGCGGAGAATCGCTATTAGGCACGTTAATCGCGGTAAAAGTTATTACACTACAGACTTAATGCAAATAAAGATTGTAGCGGCGAATACGTACTAAAAAAAGTACGCTAACAAGAAGAGGAAGCACCTTAGTCTTAAACTAGGGGATTAAGTGTTTATATCTACTAGATATCTAAACTCCGCACAACCTAAGCGCAAACTTAATTAGAAGTTTATTAGACTAGGCATAGTTAAGTACCCTGTAGGGAAAGGAGCCTATAGAGTTAACTTCTTAGGATTGAACGCACACCTAGTCTTCCATGTATCGTTGTTTAGAGCTATATAAATGAAGGGGAGCTATTGAGTCTTAAGCAGGTCCAATTATAGACACCTTACGCACATTCGGCGATAACGTGTACTATATGGAGAAAGTGCTAGAGAGCAGGCAGTTATTAGTTGGAACCTAGGAATACCTTATATAAATAGGAAGGTTACTCAGAACAAGAAAACTTATAGGAGCTAGGCACTAATCTAAGTGCTAACGCTATTAAAGAATTCTGGAAAAAGAAGAATATTCCAGGACGCCGGCAAAGAGGCTCTTATTCAGGTCAAACGACTACAGAAGGGGGATAAAAGAACCTCCTTAGGGAATTTTGATAGGGAATTTTAATTCCTTTCTTTTATAGACAAGAGATCGGACTTAGGTTGACTATACAGTTAGAGAATCACTGTGGGAAGTACACTTGCTACCTTCACCTATTTTTCCCTATAGAGGGTTTTTTTGCTGCAATTGTAGAGGTGTATAATGGCGCAAGCAGAGTTGCTAACAATCAATCAGGTAGCAGTTAGTCCGCTCGGTTTACTGCCAAGCGTCAATTCAATCAGTCAACCATTGGCTCATACAAATTAGTAGGCAAATAAGGTGCCGGCCTTAAGCCTGATTGATCAAACTGACCAACCTGGTGATTTGGGCCCCCGCAGAGGGTTCCTGGAGTAGTTTTTAAAGCTGGAAATATCATCAAATATCGATATTTTGGCGAATATTTGGTGTTTTAGCTTGCCGATTATTTTCCTAATTGGGTAATCAGCCGTACACCTGAAATCTCCGTCGGTGCTCCCAGACCTTGCACCTACCCACATACTCGTCAATATCCATCAGTATACCCGTTAGATGAGCTCAAATCGACGCGGCCGGGGCTCAAAAAGACGGCAGGGGCAACAGGAGGCGCCTAGTACACTAGCTACCTCGCTCACTGCTGAATCTCTGTCTAACGTCGCCAAAGATTCCCAGTCGACCCAGGACAACCAGTCCTTCGAGGTAGAGCTTAGAGATCGGGCGGCGGAGTCACATAACGCCTATACAGATATTTCCATTGCTGTCGCACCTACTGCGCGCCCACTGCACCCACTGCGCCCTCCGCCCAAGCCCCCGAGGCTGTCGATACTGAGTACGATGCTGGGTACGAGGATAACTTTGATGGGATCGACTGGACGCGTCTAGGGCCGTACATGAAGCCTTTGCAGACGCAGAGGAGTAAGAAGTCGCTAATATACAACTACGGCTATTAAGTAGCTCTGCGCAAGTGCCTAACGCGTATTTTCTTTGTCTGTTAGTACTGCCATATTCACAGGAGTATTGGGTTTGCAAGTAGGGGTATATACGACGTAATAAGCTTAACGTCGTTTAGCTTGGTCTCACCTTGAGACGCTCCGTACAGGACACGCGATAACTCGCCCTAGGCGCGAGTCTGTCGGGCTGGAGGCTGGCCAGCGTACTCTCCGTGGGTTGACAGGCGCTGGGATGGAGGTGTCGCAGGACGTTGCGAACGCGCTAGGTAACTTTAATATACAGCGTTTTCAACTAGCGGCAGTTAGCTAGCTTGTTAAGAACAACTATCCTCTTAGCAAGTTTGAATCGCTAACCTTTCAAGCCCTCCTTTAGGTTGCCAACCCTAAGGCAGAAATGGCGATATAGAAGAACTACTAGAGTGTCTTGGCGTATATACTGCGCCTCTATAATTACCTGGCGCCGTTAGTTAGTTAACGCGAGCTGTCTTACGCGCTAGGCAAGGTCCACTTTAGTTTTGATAGCTGGTCTGTTAAAGGTGGCAAGAAGGCCTTTATAGGGATTGTCTGCCATTACGTTAACGCCTAAGGACGGATCTGCGACCTACCTCTTGCCCTGCCCTAGCTGGCTGGCGCCTATATAGGAAAAGGATGGCGGAGGTTGTTAAATAGACGCTGACAAAGTTTGGCATTAACGCGTCCTTAGTGGGCTACTTTGTTTCTTAATAATGCCGCTAATAACAATACTACTGTTAACTGCCTAGCCTAAGAGTTTAATTTCAACGCGGTCGAACGCTGTCTGCGCTGCTCACCCCACTCGCTCAACTTGACGGGTTAGACGGTGATATTTGGGGTTGATAAGGACGTTTTTAATAACGACGACAATTAGATAGCGGAGGAGGAGAAGCTCATGCGTGAGTGGCGTCAGAAGGGCCTATTAGGGGTGCTTGTCGACGTCCTCCACTCAATACGTACTCCCCAGCAGTACGACTTGTTTAACTAGCTTTAGCGCACTATTCTTAAGTCTAAACGCGCAGAGGGTAACAGGAAACCTGTTAAGCTTCTAGAGCCCGTCAAGCCCATTATTACAAGGTGGAACTCCTTTTGCAACACCTTTAAGAGGGCTATAATACTCTACTCCACTATTAACGCGTATATAGAGTGGCATATCACAAAAACGCGCTCCGACTACGCAACGCGTCGAGGGCGTCAGACAGAGACGCCAGCCGACGTACCTGAATGGATGAGGTCCTCCGGGCTCACCTCTGGAGACTGGCAAGTAATTACCCAGTACGTACATGTCCTCCAGCCGTTGAAGGAGGCCACCAAGAGACTTGAAGGGCGCGGCTTCTCTGGACGTTTTGGGGCCCATCTATGAGGTATACCCGACCTTTGAGTATCTCCTCAATCACTTTGAAGCTCTGGCGACCCAGTGGGCCGACGTTGATTTTGATAAGGACGACGCTCCCGAGGACCATATAATAATCAACGTCCGGCTGGCGCACACAAGAAACTTGCAAAGTACTACGCTAAGCTTAAAGACTCACCTGCCTATTTTACGGCGACGTCTCTCCACCCTTATTACAAAGCACTATTTTGTCAACGCCTGGGGTGAGGAGAACCCGACGTGGCTCGCCAAGGGCAAGGCTCAGTTCAAGGAGCTCTGGGATACGTACAAGGCCAAGAATACGGGTGCTGTCAACTCTCCCCCGCGCAAGAGAGCAAAGGTATCAAATATCGACGCGTTTACAGAAGGTCTCACAAAGCCCGTACGCCTCAGCGCCAGCCCAGCTGTTAACTGTTCAGATGAGTACGAGCGGTGGTATACTGACGAACCTTACCTCCCGATTGATCACCCGCTTGCCTAGGACCCGATTACTTACTGGCTGGGCATGCGAGACGGCTACCCGGACCTGTCAAAGCTCGCGATAGACATGCTATCGATCCAGCGTCCTCTTGTTACTGTGAGAGAGTCTTCTCAGAGACAGGCGACATGATGGAACCCAAAAGGCGTAAACAAGGTCCCCAGCTAGTCTCCCGCAACTCAGTGCGTACGATCTTGGATAAAAGCTAGGTTTACGGACGTCAACCGTACTCTAGCTAACAGTACAGATCTCTCTGAGCAGGTGCTAGAGGAGAGGTATCATTTGGGGTCTTGGGCCCCGGAGGCTTATATATAAGGTTAACACCATAGATGCCCCACTTTTTTTTATACAATATCATCAATCAGGCCAATCACCAGGTCAGTTTGGCCCCCCAACGTACACCAGTTCGATCAGGTCAACTCCAGGGACCCCCCCCTTACAGGTCAACCCAGGTAAGACCCGCGAGACTGACTTACCTGACTGTTAGCAACTCTGGGCGCAAGGTGTTGCAAAGGCAACATCAACTTAGAAAGATTATAGTATCTCTAGGGGTTAGTTAAAAAGGACTATAAAGGACCATAAGAGCACATTACACTTCACTTAGAGCTAAAAGAAGAGAATATTCTAAGATCCTGGGTTTAAGATATTTTAGGGCGTCGCCGCCCGCTAGAAGGCGCTATTTAAGTCCTAACGGACTCCCATATTATAGGGAGCCGTCACTCCTAGGGACACTAAGGCACAATGGCCCTAGAGGTCCCCCTCACATACACACATTGGCCTAAGGCCCATAAAGGGGCCAAAAGCACTACTAAGAAGCTGGAAAGGCACTATCCGCGACTATGGCCGCGAGTGGGACTCTCACTGTCACCCTAAAACTCCTAATAACGCATTAGTCTGTATTTGTTCTACAAACCGCGTTAGTATATAACATAATAGGACAAAAGGCGGAATTACAAACCTTATCTCGCTTTAGGGTCCCACCCTTACAAGTTGCGCGGTCGATCGATAGCCTTCTCACAGCGACGTTGCTTGGTCTCGCGCTCTGCATCAGTACGAGCGCGCTTCTTAGTAAAGCAATAGGTTGATCAACAGACATCACTGCCATTATAGACACAGAGATTCTGTGCATAGGGCTTAAACAAGCTAAGAAGTAATTAGTTAACAGAAAGCGCCATAAGGACGACTACACCCACTTAATGCGGTTCACGAGTCTCTTAGCAGCCTTATAGACGCGTTCCTTATTCTTATCAGAATCACCACCACAAAGAAGAGCCTAAGCAGCTACAAGACTATTAAGCTCGGCGTTAAAGTCAATAGGGCACTATATTGTCTTAGTTAGTAGCATAATAGCGCCTAATATAGGCATATATTACTATAAGGTAGTGTTTGTTCTAAATTAAGCAATTACCACACCTAGACAGCTAAACACCATTAATTTAGATTAATAGAACGAGTTCAGTATCTAGAAAGTGGCATGTGTGGAGTAGATCCCCCTTATAGATAAGTTTGACGCAACAAACGCACGGATTAGCACTAGCGGGTTAGTCGCGAGCCAACTCTGCCCACTATACGGCGAGCGTCTTTTTAAGGGTTATCTTGCTATAGAAAGGGATATTAGGACGCATTAGGACAACAAGAGAGCAGGATAGTACATACCAAATTAACTAGTAGAGGCGCAAGGAGCAAGGGTAGTGCAAGGGCAGGCGAAAACCAAAACAACTGCGCCAAGCCTCGCTTAACAGCACCTTCGGCTCCCGAATTAGTTAGGTGCCCTAGAGCACCTTAATAGCGTAATGGCGCTTAACACAATAATAATTATTGCTATGCAGTTATAAGACTAGCGATTGTTTACTTTTTTTTAAGCAAAGATAATAGAATATCGCACGTTTTAATCTCCTAGGGCAACTTGGGTCAGGTTAATCCTAGAAGGAGGATACTGTAAGGCCTCCTTATCGCTTAGGTGGCCGAATAGGGACTTATGTCTCCTTTGGGCCTAGCGAAAGTTTAGATAAAAACTTCCTCACTTTGAATAAGAGCGGGTAGCGATTCGTCTCATTACTACTTACCTCCTAATATTATCCTATTCTATCTTATTAACTATTAGGTGCCCTAGTAACATCCTTATACTACTTAAAACTAACTTTGTAATAAAGGGCTATATATATTAGTTTAGATCTAAAACTAACTTATTATTAGTACGCTATACGCTGTACACTATTTCTAGCTAACCTTAATATTAGTTAAATACTACTATAGTTACAGTAGAGTAACATAATAAAAGTGCGTAGTAAAAAGATACCTTTTTAAAAGTTATATAAACTAAGTAAGTTTTAATACTATGTAAATAAAAAAGTATACCGTTTTAAAGAGAAAAATATAGGGGATTAACATTAGGCACTAGTTACGTGCTTACTAAGTAGGGTCCTTAAGGTATCTATCTCTAAACTTAGTGTTTCTAATAAGTAAATTTTTAAGGCGTTATAACTTTTTTATTTAGTATGCTACTAGGCTAATAATTTTACTAGCTATTCTAGCCCTATAGTGTAGATTACGTAAGCAAACTTTCGGAGTACTTATATAACTTAATTAATTAAGAAATTTTTTAAGGTTAAAAAATCACGTGATTTTAAAAGTTAATTAAATTATGTAGTTATTACTAACATGATAGTATAATATAATATCTTTTGTCTAGTAAATTTTCTCTTTCGTATTTTCTCGAATAGAGCCAAAATTGTCAAAACTTAAAAAGTTAAGTTTCTTTACTTAAAAAAGCAAATACTTCTAATTTTACTATTGCTACTACCCTTAATAAGTCTCTACAATCTATTAAAACTGCTATTAGACGTATTAATGAGAAAAAAGAGGGAGATAACTTATTAAAAGGGATAAAACAGAGGAGAGTAACTAAGGTTACTTTTAGGGAGAAAAGAGTTATTAATAGGAATTTAACTACAAGCCCTAAGAAGACAAATAAGAGACTATTAGAAGAGAATAGTTTTGGCTTTATTAAGAGGACGTTACAGAGAGTTTTAAAAGGAGAAGACTATTCTTTTAACGTCTCTAAGAAAAAGGCCTATTTAACGAAAGAAAGAGCTAAAAGAAGAGAATTTTAGGCTAAAGAGATAGTTAAGGAGCTAGAAAATATTAACTTTGCTAAAGTTATATTTTCTAATAAGTCTACTATCTAAAGGGGGCATAGTAATAGGCAAGAATATATAAGGAAAAGGGGAAAATTACAAATTAGGCCTAAACAGCACAAAAACTAAAACGACTAGTAAGTTATTAATTTTTTCTAAATTCTAGAATTATAGAGCTATTTTTTCTTTATAATTCGGCTATTTTACTTCTTTTATATTTTTTTTAAGCTAGTGCTAATTCACTAAAAGCGCGAGATATTTCTATCTTAGTCTAGGGCTACATTTAGATAGGAGGACATTATAAACTAGTGTTTTTAAGGGACCCTATTAAAACTAGGACCTTTAATAACACTAGATATATACAGGAGTATTTAAATTCTATATTAAAATCTCTTTTAAAAAGAGGTAAGTAAAGTACCTCTTTTTTCTTTTTTCTTTAGTCTTTTAATTTATATATAATATATATATAAATTTTTTATATAATCTTATTCTTTATACTAAATGTAACTAGGCTGGAAATTTTAATAGGATAATTCGAAGACCTACGGAACTCTATACGTAAAAAGGTAGTTTTCTAGGAATAAAGTCTTTGTTTTTAGGTATCCACCCTATTCACTAGACTTAAATCCTATAGAAAACGTTTAGAGTCTATTAAAAGATAGGCTAGGAAAAAGAATTAGGGCTTCTTTAGGCTTTGGGCACTAGTAAATCTAGTGTAGAAGCCTTTAAAAGAGCTATATAAGAGGAGTGAGATTTAATTCTATAGGAGGCTATAGATAATTGTATACTATCTTTGTCTAAGCGTAATAATAACGTTATAGAGGCTAAAGGATAGTATACTAAGTACTAGTAATATATTATTTACTAGTTCTATCTAATTGTTTAATTTAAATTAATTTTTATCTTTTCCTTATAATTATTATTTCTATAAATAAACCTATAATAAAAATTAAGATATATAGTCCTTATGGACTACACTATAATATAAATAAGGTATAGAATTTTATTTACGTAGAAAAACAAGTTATATAGGGTTAAAGTTCTAAGATAATATTTTCTTAACTTTACTAAGATACTTCTAGTTAGCGCTGATTGCTAAGCTCTTGCTAACCTTCTCTATACTAAATTTCCCAAACCTTCTCTTTAAAACGGTATATTTATCTATATAGCATTAAAACTTACTAAGTTATAAAACTTTTAAAAAGGTATCTTCTTTCTACGCACTTTTTTTGTGTCACCCTACTATAATATTATAGAATTTAGTTTATTCTATTCTTTTTTAAACTATTATTATCTTAAATAACTATTTAGCTAGGTATTATATTTTTTATTACACTAATATCCTTAAGTGCTATATTAAGTGCTATACCTACTCTAGAAATTAATATACAGCCCTATATTAATAAACTAGTTGCCTTACTACTAGATACTCTTCTTAAATATAGAATCCTAGCCTTATAGACTAATAGGTTAGGAAGTAGAATAACTTGTCTTATCTAACGTTCCCCTTTAGACTTTTAAGAGTTAAGAATAGGAAAAATATATTTGCTATATAAGAGATATATAGTGGCGCTTTTTTTTATTATTACCTTTTTACGCCTTTTTTTAATTACTAAGCAGGGGGCTCTGCTTTTTTTATTATGTTATTTGAGATAAAAGCCTTTATTGTCCTACCCCTAGGTAGATAAAATAACGCCACACATATAGTAGTTTAATACTTAATAGACTAAAGATAAACAAACCTATAACCTATATTAAAACTTTTACCTTTATATAGGTATTATCTAGACTATATTCTAGGAGGGTGTCGAGTACCCCTTTAATTATCTATATATATTCTATTTTAACTATAGCTATATACTATAATACTTAAGCGCGTTAACTCTACTAGTATCTAGCTAATTAGTACTAAGCACTTTTCTAACTATATAAGGTTCTAAGTATATACGTAGTAGAATAAGCCTATTTATAAAAGGACTTTTACTTCTTAGTATAAAAAAAGTAGATAGCTATTTTATATTTTATATACTCTCTATAGGCGTTTAAAACTAAACTTATATAGGTAGTAATTAATAATAACTAGTTCTTCTAAATAGTAGAGCGACTATCCTTTTAACACTTTCCTTATTTCCTTAGGCCTAACACTATAATAACTAGCTAATATAGATTCTACTAGATATTTCTAAATAAATTTAACGCTACTAAGGTAGCTATTCTTAGTAATATTAGTAGAGATAACTAAACTCTCTATCTTACTTAACGCGTAGTCTGCGGCTAATTATCTTAGCTTTTAGCTATTAATAGTTACTATATTAATAACGCTTAGCAGCTTAAGGAGAAGCTGCTTAACTTTATACTAATATGTGGCAGCTATACTAGAGTATTAATAGTATTAGAAGTACTATAGATTCTTAAGAATATAGAAACTGTGCAGAAGCTGTTAGCTATTATATATAATAATACTAGTAATAATAGTACTCTAGCTTAGAGCGTCTAGCATAAACTATTAGAGGAGAATATTATCTAGAACTAAAAAAGGTTTATATTTCTATGTCTTGCTTATATTATTAACCTTATAGTTTAAGATATTATCTATTATCTTAAGTTATTAGCGCCTATTAATTTTAACTCTAAAGAGAGGTTATAGCGGCGATATATAAACAAAACTGAGGCGCAAATATCTATTCTAAATTCTCTTTGTAAGGTGTATTAGCTATTATTATAAAAGGTTATTATAAAAGTTATTATAGACTAACTAGCGTGTAGCTCTATGCTATTTATATTATAATTAACTAGTTACTATAACAACTTAAGCAAGTTCTTACAACACAGAGTAATATATTACTAAAGAAGTAATTATCTATAATTTAAGACGTCTAAATAAGATAGAATTCTATATATAATATATGCAAGCGCGTATTTAAAAGCTTTAGGCAAATATTAATATATAGCTAAAGAAGGAGATTATAACAAAGACAACTAGAAGATTACACGCTTCTACTTATATAGCAATACTATAAAGGCAGACTTTAAAGACTTTAAGAAACTTTAACTATTAGCTCTAAAATAGTTATATTTAAGTTAATTACCTTTATACTTTAAAAGTTTAAGAAGGCTATAAACTTCCTAAGTAAGAACTAGAAACTCTAAGTCCTATATATTTAGCTTATATATAACTAGCTCTTTAATTTCCTAGATAAAATAAATAATAAGCTATATTAAAGAGTTGAATAATATTAGATAGCTAGAAGCTATATAGGCTATAGCTAAAAAGGATAAGGATAGAGAAGTTGCGCAAGTATTATATAAACATAAATAGGAAAAAGTGTTTCTTATTTAATTATATATAATATTAGATTCTTTATAAAAGCTTATAGCGTATAAAGTATTATAATTATAGCTATTTAGTATAGTTATATACTAATAGTTATATAGAATAAGATATAAGAGATCTAGAATAAGTATATATACTACTAATAGTTTCCAGAGCAGCATCTTAATTACTATAATAGCCTAATAGCTAGGGACTCTACTACTTTAGTCTTAAATACTAACCGAAGATAGTGGCAAGGTAGTAAATAGTTTTAAACCCCTCTTTTGCTACCTAGCTTATAGTCTAGTAGCCTTTCTACCTCTAGCTAAAGTTTAGCTACGCTAGATATTAATTACAACTTAGGCCTAATTTTAATAGAAGGAGAAATATTCCTAAGTACTCCTATAGTTAAAAAGAGTAATAGATTTAATATACTAGCGTAGTAGAAAGTTTATTAAATATCTTATCCCTAACTTAAATAAATGATAAAGAATATTCTAGTAGTATAGATTTTATAAATACGTGTTAAGCGCGTCTTTAACACTAGTAGAAATATAATTAGGAATTAAAGGCATAATCTCGCTGCTTAAATAGTTTAAAAGGTTATAATAGTTAAGTTTATAATAGCTAATAAGCAATTTATAAAGTTATTAGATTCTAATATAAGGGAGGATAATTTAGGGGACATAGTACTATTAGATAAAAGAAATATTTTACATAAGCTAGCTGCTAGCTAATAAAGAGACTATTAAAACTATCTATATAAGGTTCTAAGGTTTTAGATAGTAAACCACTAACTTTTTTTTACTAGAGATAGAGATAGCTACTATAAAAGCGATTAAGGCTTTAGCGATACTATATTATTAGCAATAATAAGATATAATAAATATATATATTAATAATAAAATAGTACTAATTTTACTTTTACTTAAATTTCTTTTCTTATATACCTTTAGAAAGTAACTAAAGTTACTAATTTTATTACTATTAATTTTATATAATATAAGTTACACAACCCTAATAGGTACTTAATTTAACCTACACTTAGAAGTCTATACAATCTAACCTAACCTATATACCCTAGAGTCTATGCAACCTAACCTAACCTATACCTAGGGTCTATACGACCCTAACCTAATCTATACCTAGGGTCCATGCGACCCTAATCTAACCCTATACCTAAGCTAGGTACCCCGAACCCATTTACTAGCCTAAGTATAGCACCTAAAAATATAGTCTACTTCTAGTCTTTGCTAACGCAATAATAGTTTATATATAAACTACGCACTTACTTTTTATTATCTATAAGCGCTCTAATAGCTACTAAATTTACTTAAAGCGTGTATAGTAAACTAACTTATTTATTATTATTACTATTATTTATAATTACACTACTTTTCATATTACGCTTATTTAACGCTATAATAACTATAAGACTATAACGTATCTATATAATACTTTTCTCCCCTAGTAACCTATTAATAAATATCTTCTTTTCTTTTCTCTTAATCCTGCTCTCTATTACTACGTTTCTAATTAGTAGTAATATAAAGAACTATAGTAGAAAATTTATATATTTATTATTACTACGCTTATAGTTACTAATCTATTACTAGCCTAACTAGTACACTAGGACCGCCTTATATAGGCTAAGATATATCTTCTTTTACTTTAACCTATTAATAATCTTTTAGATAAAGTAGCAATTTAGTATAGATCTAGCAACTTTAAGCAAATAGATTATTAAAGCGTACTTTTAGGTAGCGTTAATAGTAGTATTAGTATTAGCATTAGTATTAGCACTAGGGCCTAGAAAGATAGTAGGAAATAGAGTAATAGAGATAGTAGTAGAAGTTTCTTTAAAGTTAACTTTATTATAAAGATAAAATATTAGTATACCTATAGTATCTAAGCTTTTACCTAGTATATATCCTATAAGTAGCACAAACATACTATTATAATAGCTATTGCTTCTAGTAATATCTTTAGGGATAATAGTAGAGGAGGGAGATAATAGTTATAATAAGTACCTTCTTATCCTTTTCCTCTACTCTAAACTAGTATAGTAATATAGTCTTACTACTATATTTTATATATAGTTTTTTTTGCGACTAATAGATTTCTAATAAAAAGATAATAATAGTAGTTATTCCTCCTACTATTATATATATAAAAAAGCGTTTTAAGATGTTAATAAAAAGAGTTTAGCGTAGTATAAGATCGCTAAGCGAGCTTAGCACGCTTACTTTAACTAAAAAAAATCTATATACCAAACTATAGGTAAGACTATATCGCCATACTATAGTTTAGAGTAGGGGAAATAAGATATAAGATAGCGCTAGCGCTGCAACTAGTATAACACTATAACTATTATCTCTCTCTACTATTATCTCTAAAGATTACTAGAAGTAATAGCTATTATATTAGTAGGTTTATATACTACTTATAAAATATATACTAAATAGGAAACTTATATATACTATAGGTATACTAATACTCTATCTCTATATTAAAGTTAACCTTAATAAGATATTATCTATTACTATTACTCTATTTTCCTACTATTCTCCTAAGCCCTAATGCTAAAATTGTAGTTAACGCCGCCTAAAAGTATGCTCTAATCTATCTACTTAAAGTTACTAGGCCTATACTATAATACTACTCTATTTAAAAGATTATTAATAGGTTAAAGTAAAAGATATACCTTACTCTAGATAAGGTGGTTTTAGTGTACTAGTTAGGCTAGTAATAGATTAGTAACTATAGGCGCTATAATAAACATATAGAGCTTTTATTACAATTTCTTATATTATTATAAATTAGAATAGTAGTAATAAAGGGCAAGGTTAAGGGGCGAAAGAAGGTGTTTATTAATAAGTTGCTAGGGGAGGAGAGTATTGCGTAGATGTGTTAGATCCTTATAGTTATAGCGTTAAATAGTAAGCTAGTAAGCGTATTATATAAGTGTGCTATATAGTAGCGCGCAAATATAGTATAATTACTAATAATAGTAAGAGAGTAAGAGTTAGTTTTTTATACACGCTTTAAGTAAATTTAATAGGTATTAGAGCGCTTATAGATATTAGGTAAGTATATTAAAGATCTTTATTATGTAGAGATTTTAACTAAGGTCGAGTTCGCACTATACATAGAGAGGAGTAAAATAGGAGGCACTATAACCTAGTATCTAGCATATAGTAATTAGGTAAGTATATAGTTTATAAACTATTTTTATAAACTATTATTATATTAGTAAAGACTAGGAGTAGACTATATTTTTAGGCGCTAGACTAGAGCGGCCTTTCTATCCCAACCTATGCAGGCTTAAATTAACAAAAGGGAGTTAAAAAGGGTAATTAATACTTAATAAACAATGCGACTATAGTTTATATATAGATTTTTTTTAGTTAAAGTAGGCGCGCTAAGCTTACTTAGTAAGCTTAGGCAAACGCGCTAACATCTTTTTATTAATACTACCTTATTATAAGGGACTTTAGACTAAGAGATTAAAGTTGCCTAAGTAAACTTATAAATTTAATAAAGTTTAAAGGTAACTCTAGCTATAGACTTATATACTTCTAGCTTAGTAGAAATATAGACTTAAAACTCTAAGGCTTTAAGGTAGTAGGCTAAGTAACTAGTAAAAGGGCGCTTAGCCTCTTATATATGCTTTTTTTTCCTAAATAATTCTAGTGTTGTGCTTTATACTTTCTATAGTAGTAGTATAGATTCTCTTCTTATACACTTAAAGTTTTAAGAATATATCTAATACTATATATACTAGTAATAGTGCTTTAAGCTTTAATAAGGTTCTAAGTATACTCTAGCTATAGAAAGTACTAAACTTCTATCTTTTTACCTTTAGTAGGGTAACCTAGTAATTGTATCTAACGCGCTTATATTTATATTTCTCTATTTTTATAGGATAATCTAGTTGTTAAGTCTAATATATTTATAATTATATCTCTTAGTTTCTATAGCGTAGTTACCTATTTTAGTTAAGAATTTACGCTAGTGTTGTTTGCTCTAGCTAAGGTAAATAAAAAAAATTCTACCTTAGTTTTACTTTTCTTCTCTACTCTACTAATATATCTATAACGCTCTTTATTAATATTAAGCTATATTCTTATTATCCCTTCTACTTTAGTACTATTTTTGCTATCTTTCTTATTATTAATCTCTATTATAGGCGGAGTTTCTAAGCAACACTTTATACTAGGCCTTATAACTTTAAGTAAGTATATAAAGTCTAGCTTAACTATAGCTTATTATTCTTTTATAAAGATTTTAACGTATATAGTATGTCTACTTATAATAGTAAGCCTTTACTCCCTACTCTAGACACCTATAATATAGAGGACCTTAAGGAGTTTATGCATAATAAGACTATAAAGAACTATTCCTTCTAGGTAGAAGAATAAACTACCTCCACTTATTAGTTTTTAAGTGGCCCCACTGTGTTTAATTACTACGTTTTTTTATTGCATTACTAGCGCCTATATAATATTATATTATATAATATTACGTGTAAGCGCTAAGCCCTAGGACTAGAGCACATTAAAATTTTACTAACGTTTCTCCCCCTAGGTTTTAAGATAATAAACAAACTTATAATAATAACACCCTAACTTGCTTACCTACCCACTATCTTACTAGATAATAGATAACCTACTATACAAACACTTTGCCACTACTATAATATATAATAAATTGCGCGCGTGCTATTTACTCCTAATACTAAATAGCACCCTATTATTCTTTACTAATAACTTATTAATCTCTAAAATACTTCTCTAGTATTAATCTTACTCTACCTATCTTCTATAGAAATTCTATAGTATAAGCGCGTACCTATATATGCCTAACACCTCTTATAGCCACTCCATAAATTTTACTCTAAAAATTATACTATAGCTTTTTTAAGTTATATAGCCTTACATTATTCTTTTTAAAAAGCCTCTTATAACCTTTGCCTATTCTTTTCTACTGCCTTTAAAAATATATCTAGTAACTCTTATTAATATAGCTAAGTATAAGGTAGCGAAACTAGTAAAGAGTAATCTATAAGTTAGAATTTATAGTTCTATAGTTATTTATTATCGCTATAAGACAAACTAGCTAAGGTAATCTATTTGCTATATAACTTATATTTGTCGCATTGTTTATTTAGTATTAATTACCCTTTTTAACCACATTTTTTTTAATTTGAGCCTGCGTAGGTTAGGATAGACAGGCCGCTCTAGTCTAGCGCCTAAAAATATAGTCTACTAAGTCTTCGCCAATATAATAATAGTTTATAAAAATAGTTTATAAACTGCGCACTTGCCCCCTAATTATCTATAAGCGCTCTAATACCTATTAAGTTACTTAAAGCGTGTATAGAAAACCGACTCTTATTTTTTATTATTACTATTATTAGCAATTGCGCTATATTTGCGCGCTACTATACAGCACACTTATATAACACACTTATTTAACACTATAACTATAAGGATCTAACGTATTTATATAACACTCTCATCCCCTAGTAACTTATTAACAAATACCTTTATCTTTTCTTTTCCCCCTTATTACTCTTCTCTAAGGTTATTGCCGCCTTCCTAACTAGTAGTAATATAAGAAACTGTAGTAGTAACTCTGCGTGTCTATTATAACGCCTGTAGTTACTAATCTATTACTAGCCTAACTAGTACACTAGGATCGCCTCGTATAGGGTAAGAGCCTAGTGACTTTAAGCGAATAGATTAAAGCGTACTTTTAGGCGACGTTAACCGCGATTTTGGCAGTAGGGCTTAGGAGGATAGCGGGAAATAGAGTGATAGTAGAAGCCTTATTAAGGTTAACTTTAATATAGAGATAGAGCGTTAGTGTATCTATAGTGTATAAGTAGTATAAACCTACTAATATAGCTATTACTTTTAGCAATCTTTAAAAATAATAGTAAAGGAAGATAGTTGCAGCGTTATACTAGTTACAGCGCTAGCGCTATCTTATACCTCTTCTATTTTTAAACTATAGTATAGTAATATGGCCTTACGTATAGTTTTGTATGTGGATTTTTTTTTAGTTAAAATAGGCGCGCTAAGTTTATTAAGCTTGCTTATAACGCGCTAACCCTTTTTATTAATACCTTAAAATGCTTTTCTATATATATAATAGTAGGAGGAATATCTACTATTATTGTAATATTTTTATTAGAAACCCCTTAGTCGTAAAAAAAAACCATAACTTATATTATGCCGCTATAGTATTAGCAATAATAGTAGGCGTTTAACCTTTACTATACTAATTCTAGCTATTTGTATTATTATTATCTTTCTTTATTATATATATATAGACGTGTAACTGGCTACCTAGTAGTAATATTATTAGAGTGGGGGATAGCTATATTAAATTATAACCTTAAGGTCTTCTATAAAGATTAAATATACTATATAAGAATAGAGTTATATAAGAATAACTAAAGACTTAATCTCTAGTTATAGATTTTTATACTTTATGCGTAGGCAACTAAATTATATTATTATTATTAACTTTAGTACCTATAGACTATAGTATAGCTTGTAATTAACTTTATAAGGGGCTAGCTAATGTGCACATACTCTGTTTCTAAATAGTTACTAAACTAGTCTTATTACTTTACCTTAATTTATAGTATTTTAGCACACCTATAGCTTTTATAAGGGGCTAAGCGCCCTTTTATAGTTACTTAGCCTACTACCTTAGAGTTTTAGGTCTGTGTTTCTGTTAAGCCAGGAGTATATATAAGTCTATAGCCATAGTTACTATTAAACTCTATTAAATTTATAAGTTTACTTAGGCAACTTTAACCTCTTAGTCTAAAGTCCCTTATATTAAATGTAATTAACATTTTATAATAGGGGAGCTCGCAAAATCTCTCTAATACGCTAAGAATAACCTTATAAACAAATACACAGTTAAGTTAGATATTAAGATCCCTTAATTCTATGAATAAATATATAGTTAAGTTAGATACTAAGATTTCTTAACTCTATAAATAAGTATATAGTTAAGTTAGACACTAAGATTTCTTAATCCTATAAACAAATATATAGTTAAGTTAGATAGTAATATTTCTTAACTTTAAAAATAAATATATAGTTTAGTTAGACACTAAGATTCCTTAACCCTATAGAATAAACATAAGTATAATAGAGGGAACACTAGAGTCTTCCTATAGAAGAGAGAATATTCTTATCCCTTACCTAGTGTAATAAGTTACTAAACTCTAATAGTAAGAAGCTATAGAGGTAGATATTACTACTAACCTTACTAAGAAACTATATATAGGAGGTTATAATAAGATAGAGTATATATAAAAAAAAAATTAAGCTAGTCTACTAGTATCTATGAAACTAAAAGTTAATAGGGCTTTAAGCACCTTCCTAAAGAAGAAAAAAAGCTTAGAATATAAAAGGGAGCGCCCTTTAAAATGTACTAACGCAAATTATAGGCTATTTTACTAGCTTAAAGTAACTTTAAGTTATATTAGTAGCTTAATAAAATACTAGCAAATAGCTCTAGGCCTTATTAGAAATAATTACTAATTAACTTGTCTAATTAAAGTAACGCGCTAGAGTAGAGACTATATCCTTAGCCCTTTTTAAATAAGTAGTAATACTAGCGCCTAGCAAAGCGCTACTAGAGCGCTAGCGTCCTTAACTCCCTAACCTAAAGTTGTGTTCTCTAGAAGCTATTTAGAATTACTAATATTAGAAATATATAATAAAGGCTAGAATCTATAAAACTTGCCCCTTTTTAGGGAACGCAGTTAATTATATTATAAGTAGGCTAATAGGTAAGGTAGCAGATATTGCACTAGCCTTTATAGAGAGAAAGGGACCTATTCTAAAGATAAATTCTAGGGTTTCTTAAATATAAGCTTTTATAATAAGTTAGTAGAGAAATAAGTATAAAATAGACTATTTCTTAGCTAATAGGATAAAACATTACTAACTAAGTTTAATACTAACTTTATACGCCTAGCTACTAAGACTAATAAAGATAACTAGGAGAACTTAAAGAATATTTACTGGAGAGCCTTATATATAAACTTATAGAATAGGCTAATTATACTAGAGATTTCTAAAAACTAGGACCTTATAATACTTATAAATAGAGTTAATATAGTTAAGGAAAATATTTACTATATAAAGATATTAAAGTCCTTCTATACAATAGCCTCCTTTTTTACTAAGTCTACTAGCATTATAGATTAGAAACTTATATATTGTAGCACTATAAAGACTACTAAAGTAAACTCTCTAAAGATTAAGAAGTACACTAAATAGGTCTCTAACGAGGAGTTAGAGAAGCGCTATAAAGAAGGAGCATGCTTTTACTATAGTAAGAAGGAATATAGTATCTAGAGTTATTACCTTTAAGCTATAATACCTTTAATATAAGCTAGGACTAGTAAGGCCTAGAAAATAAATAGTAGTAATAAGGATATTAATAGTTTAGTAAAGTTAGAAAACTAGCTTCTCCCCCTAGAAGTTGTTAGATGGAAGAGATAAAGCAGATTATAGAGAAACTAAAAAAGAACTTTAATATATATAGGAAGATATAGCTAAATTTAATACTAATTACTATAAATATTTTTATTAATATTATGGCTTTTGCGTATACTATACTTAATTTAGGATGTTTAACTACTACCTTTATATTTAAGAAGTTTACTAGAAAAGCTCACCTATAATATATTAGTTTAAATAATTTCTATTAAGTAATATATTAGTTTAAATAATTTCTATTAAGTAATAGAATTTATAAAAGTAACCTCCTTAGTCTATAAAGCCACTTATATAGAGATAGATAGTAAGGAGTATATTAAAATAATATAGGCTTATATTAATAGGAAAGAGGAGAACTATAAAATTAGTTTTTAAGTTACTATAGTAAAAGAAGAATACTATATTAGTAGCCCTAGAGAAATAGTCTATATATATAGGGTCCTCCTATATAAGGATTAGAGATAAGTAGGGGAGATAAACGTTTACTCCTAGTTAGAAAGTCTTTACTATATTATTTATAACCTTAAAAAGAAGAAATATAAAAGAAAAGAACAGGCTAATAGTTTTTTTACTACCTCTCTTAAGAATATCTAGAAGGCTCTAGTCCTAAAGGCTAAAGGTAGACCTAAGAGACTATCTTTTTAAGTAGCTTCTAGACTAAGTAGAAGTTTTCTTAAGAAAATAAGCTAATAAACTTCCCCTATTATTAGGCCCTAGAATTAATTACTTAATTCCCTTTATTAAGAACAATAGAGAGACTCTAAAGATTTTCTTTAGTCTCCTTTATAGTATATTAAAGAAGGAATTACTAGTTCTTTATAAGGAACTAATAGAGTATCTTAACTATAGCTTTATTTAGGTAAGCAAGTCTAGTGCTATAGCACTAGTGTTATTTAAGAAACCTTAAAAAAGGTTTATAATGTTATATAGACTATAGGGCGTTAAATACCCTATTAAAAAAGGACTACTACCCCCCTTCTTTTTATTAGAGACACGTTATAGCTCCTTACTAAGGCTAAAGTAGCTAATAAAGTTAGATATAATTTTAGGCCTTTTATAAGTTAAGGATAGTAAAAGAAAAGAAATAGAAAATAGCCTTTTAAACCTAGTTTAGGTTGTATAAGTAGCTAATAGTTCTTTTTAGACTAGCTAATACACTAAGCACCTTCTAGAGATATATATAACTATATTTTAAAAAAGCACTTAAATAACTTCTATTCTACCTTTATAGATATTATTTTTATATTTTCTAGTAGATTTTTAAGGGACTATTAGATTAAAGTATAATAGGTAGTAAAGAAGTTAGGTAACGTAGGGCTATACTTAGATATTAAGAAGTGTAAGTTTGTAGTTACTAAGACTAGACTAAGTATTTTAGATTTATTATAAAGTGTAGAAAGGGGATTAGTATAGACCTAAAGAAAGTTAAAGCTATTTAGAATTAGGCCCTTTCTATAAGTATAAAGGGTGTTTAGAGTTTTTTAGAATTTGCTAACTTCTACTAAAATTTTATTATAGAGAACTTTTTAGAAGTAGCATTCCTATTAATAAAGCTAACTAGAAAGAAAACTCTCTTCTTATATGGGTAGAAATAATAGTAGGCTTTTAACTACCTAAATAAAGTGTTCTGCACTAAGCCTATACTAGCCTACTTTAATACTAAGAAGGAAGAAGTATTAGAAGCTAACTTCTTAAACTAGGCCTTTAGAGCCTGCTTCTTACAGTTTAATATAGAAGAAGTTTTTAGGCTAATTATTTACTTTTTTATTAAACACACTTTTATAGAGGTAAACTATGTAATTTATAATCAGAAAATACTTATAATTATTAAAGTAACTAAAAAGTAATACAATATACTTTAGGCTCTCCCCTATATACTTATAAATACTAATTACAAGAAATTTATATACTTTATAAAGTCTAGAAGATTAAATAAGAGGTATATACACTAGGCTAATACCCTTAGTAAATATAATATAGTATTCTAATATAGACTAGAAACTATTAACTTAAGGGCAAATACCCTTTCGTAATGCTAGTAGGATATACCTACTAATACTAAAGATAATTAGGTTAAGTTTTATAAAATCTAACTTCTTAAGAAGATTTCTTTAAGGAATAGAAATATTAGACTCTAAATATCTATAGCCCTAGTAATACAAGCTCTGCCTAGAAGGCTTAATCCTCTTAGGAAAATAGAGAGCTAGACTAAATATAAGAATAAGAAATACTAGTTTTCTCTTCTCTACTTACTAGAAGAGTTTTCTTCTAGATTAGAAATACACTCCCTAGCTAACTTAGACTTAGGCAAACTATAGTTTTATAGCTTAGAAAAGAGATTTTATATTAAAGAAAGTAAAGGAGTGTATTCATTACTATAGATGCATTTTCCTCTTCTTTTTAAGCCTAAAAGTTGCTATATATAAGAATATAATATTAATAATACTAGTTACCTTTAGTATAAGAAATAAAGATAGATTCTAGACTAGGAACCTCTATAGATAATACTAGTTGCTATAGTCTATAATTCTTCTATATTTAGGCACTTAGGAAGAGAGATTACCTATAAAATCGTTGCTAGATTATCCTTTTTCTTAGAAGAAATATTAGACTTTACTTATAGATTTATTAAGAACTATAATATATATAGGAGAACTAAGCTATAGAGAAATATAAAATAAGGGCTACTGAAATCTCTTTTCCTTCTAGACTAAATATAAAAGGAAATTTCTATAGACTTAATTACTAAGCTCTCTATAAGTAGAGGAAATATAAATAAAATAGTAGTATGTAATAAACTAAAAAAAGGAATAGTTTTAGTCTCCTTACTAGACTTAGAGATAGAAATAGTAGTAGAGGCGTTTCTTTATTATATTATAGCCTATTATTAGCTTTCTAATACTATAACCTCTCTAATTACAGAGGTTATTTTATAAGCAACTTTTAAGGGCATTTATATAAGAGGATAAAGATCTATAGAAGATTATTCTCCTCTAAGTATCTAGAGACTAATAGCACTATAAAATATATAAATTCTATAATTAAGATATACCTTTACACCTTTATATAATAGAACTAGAAGAATTAGGCCCTATACTACTCTATAGCGCAAATAGCTATTAATAGGCAAGAAGCCACCTCTACTAGAGTAGTACTATTCTTTCTCTAGTATAGATATATTATAGACCTATTAAGCTAGATATAGAGATAAAAGCTATTAACTATTATTAGTAGGATTTATAGCTAGTAAAGTCTATTAAAGCATTACTATAGAAGTTTTAAGAAGTTTTTATATTTATTTAAGCTAAAATAGCTAAGTTCTAATAAGAGTAGAAGCGGCAAGTAAACTAGCACTAGAGAGACGCTCCTATATTAAAGGAAGAAGATAAAGTCTAGCTCTAGTATAGGAACTACCTATTTAACTCCTGCCCTAATAAGAAGTTAAACTAGAAAAATGCAAAGTTTATAGTTATATAAGTAGTAGACTTCTATAATATAGAACTAGATATTTTACTTAAAGTTTACCTAGTATTCTTAGTAAATTATCTACGCCT